>CM060708.1:139289388-140489388 GCA_030686995.1 Artemisia argyi | reverse complement strand
GTGTTTGTTTCCGCTTTAAAATACAAGTTACAGAGATTGTCTGTTAGTGTGTTGGTGATTGCATTAACATAACTAACGATACTAGAGTGCTCAAGAAGATCTATCAAGGTCTTTGTTTCAACACGCATAGGAAATGAAACTAGGGTAAGACATACGTTTTTGCCTAGATTTCCCTGTGGCCAGTTTGGTGATGAGGTCTCTGAAGATGATCTCTCCAAAATCAATTTTTCTACCCTCCACGAGGCAGAATACCATCATTGCTTGAGTGGTATTCAATTGCTCGGTGAAGGACTTGTTGCCCCCACGGACCTGAATGACAAAGGTCATCAGGATTCTCCAGGGAGCAGGAAACCAGGTCTTGACAATGGGGGTCCTTTTTAATAAGGCCTCAGGTGACACCTCAGGGTGTAGTTTGTCAAAAGGCGCAAGTTCCAGTAGTAAGGCTGTAACTTCTTCAGCCTTGGGTAGAGGCACAAATGCCTTAGTATAATCAAGGCCAGTAGCCTTGATGAAGGTTTTGTAATCAAGGGAGAGGGTTTTAGTCCCATTGAGCACAATGAACTTGATGATGGCCTCTTTGGTGACATCAGGCTTTTCAACCCTTGATGTGCACCAGAATTCCCTCAGTAGGTCATGATAGATGACCGAGGGTGTTTTGGTGAAGGCAGTGGTGAGGAAGCAGTTTTGAAGAAATTTAACTACCCCTTTATAGGCTGGAAAGCCTTCAGGGTAAGCAAAATTCCCCACCACGTTGTTTTTGGTCATGTCTACACCCTCAACTTGGAATTCCACGTTGGGGGCATATGTGATAGCTTTGGAAGAAGCCATTTTAGTGTAGAAATGGTCTGGTTTGAGAGAAAAGTTTTGTTTTAAAGAAGAACACACACAAAAGAGATTTTAGATCTTGAAAATTTTTTGCAAGAGTTTTGGTAGTTTTTGAAAGCGTGTGTGTGTTTTCTTTTGTGGGAGTATTTATAGGGAGTGGATTAGGGTAAAGTCGTTGCAGATATCAAACGTTTTTGGTATTAATTCAAAATTGAATTAAAAAGCATGTTTGACATCAGCATTAAATGGCACGATTCCCACTACCCCCGTTTTACTTGCAACATGATTGTTGGAGTGTTGGCGTGGCTCTGCGAAGGACACTTTTGCAGAGTGATATTATCACACAGTATTTGTGTGAGAGAGAGCATTTAATGCTCAGTGGTATTGGTGAGAAATGTGGGGGCCCATGATGTGGATGCCAGTTGTTTAAGCAACATATATTCCTATATTTAATAGGACTCAGTTACCTACCTGGGACATTTACTAACTAAGTACTTGGAGCATTTAGTTAGGGTATTAATGTCATATGATATCATGAGCCCCCTGAATGAGATTATCATTCAGTGTGTTGATGATCAGTGAAGATGTGATTATCACTGAGACATGGGTTTTAATCAGGGACCTAAGAGAATTTACATTTGGTTGGAATAACTTTGATCAGTTGCTTGAGTTAATATCAAACATGCCCAACTCAGTTTTCAGTCTTGTGAAAGTGGGCTCATCCAGGGGTTTGGTGAAGATATCAGCTAGCTGATACTCAGTGGGGATGAAATGTAATTCAATTTCTCCATTCATGATGTGGTCCCTGATGAAATGGTATCTGATGTCAATGTGTTTGGTTCTTTGATGAAGCACTGGGTTGTTTGAGATGGCTGTGGCACTTGTGTTATCACAAAAATGGGTACCATCTTGTACTGAATGCCATAGTCACTCAGTTGGCTCTTCATCCAGAGTACATTTTCATAGCATCCTGCTGCAGCCATATATTCAGCTTCAGCTGAGGACATGGCCACTGATTTTTGTTTCTTTGTACTCCAACACACAAGTTTACCACCAAGGAATTAACAGGATCCTGAGGTACTTTTTCTGTCCATATTGCATCCTGCATTGTCAGAATCAGTGTACCATTTGAGATCAAATCCTGAGCATTTTGGGTAATACAAACCAAGGTTTGGTGTACCCTTCAGGTACCTGAAGATTCTCTTGACAGCACTGAGATGTGACTCTTTAGGATCAGCCTGATATCTGGCACACAGACAAACTGAGAATTGGATATCAGGCCTGGATGCAAGTAAGTACATCAGGGACCCTATCATTCCCCTGTATTGGGTTTGGTTCACTGATTTTCCAGTGAGATCAGGGCCAAGGTTGTTTGGAGGAACCATAGGAGTTTTCACTGAAGAGCAGTCAGTAAGCTCAAATTTCTTCAGTAGGTTCCTTAGGTATTTTTCTTGACAAATGGATATCCCTTTGTCAGTTTGTTTGATTTGGAGTCCAAGGAAGTAAGTGAGTTCACCCATCATGCTCATCTCAAACTTTGTGGTCATCAGTTTTTCAAACTGTTTGCAAAGTTTGTAGCTTGTTTAACCAAAGATGATGTCATCAACATACACTTGAACCAGTATGACATCACTTTTTGTTCTGTAGATGAACAGGGTGTTGTCAATCTTTCCTCTGACAAATTTGTTTTGGATCAGGAAGGCTGAAAGTGTTTCATACCATGCCCTGGGTGCTTGTTTCAGTCCATAAAGGGCTTTGTTAAGCTTGTAGACATGGTGAGGGAATTCATTACTTTCAAAGCCAGGAGGTTGTTGCACATAGACATCTTCCTTAATGTTACCATTCAGGAATGCACTTTTGACATCCATTTTGTAAACTTTAAAGTTCATGTAAGTTGCATAGCCTAGGAAGATCCTGATGGCTTCCATTCTAGCAACAGGAGCAAAGGTTTCCTCATAGTCTATACCTTCTTGTTGGTTATATCCTTTGGCAACAAGTCTTGCTTTGTTTTTGATGACTGTTCCATTCTCATCAGTCTTGTTTTTGAAAACCCATTTCATGCCAATGACAAGAACACCATTAGGGCATTCAACAAGGGTCATGACATCATTTCTGTCAAACTGTTCCAGTTCATCTCTCATGGCCTGAACCCAACTTTCATATGTCAGGGCTTCTTTGATGTTCTTAGGCTCAATTTCTGAGAGATAGTCAGCATAAAGGCATATATTGGCTGTGGCTGCCTTAAGTTTAGCAGCCATGCTTCTGGTAAGCATGCCTTCAGTGGGCTCACCAATAATGTTCACAAGCTCAATAACTTTGGATCTAGTCCAACTATCCTGATGTTTACGATAGGAGTTAGAGCTTGTAGAAGCCTGATTTACTTGAGGAGTAGGTTCAATTATAGGAACCTGAGGTAACTCAAGATTATCTACTTCAGTGACATTAGAGGAAATAGTTTGCTCTGAGGGTTCCTAAACAATTGGTTCAGTGGGTGCTGTCCCATTGGAGACAGGTTGAGTTTCAGTGACTTCACTGACAGTTGGTTGGGGTAGATTGTGAGGAATGATGTAGTAAGAGACATCAGCATCAGCTTGGTACTGAGTTGAAGTATGATTCTCAGGGAGATACTCATTAGGAGGATACCTAGATGAGTCATCAATACCAATTTATTTAGCTGAGGAACTGGAGAACCTGATGGATTCAGTGCTCTCATCAACAGTAATATGGTAAGTTTCCTCAGTTTGTTGTCTCCTAGTGTTAAAAAGCCTGTAGGCTTTTGAAGACAGAGAGTATCCCAGGAAGTATGCATCATCAGCTTTGGCATCAAATTTACCTAGGTGATCCTTGTGCTTATGAATAAACACAGGACACCCAAATACATGAAAGTAGTTGATGTCAGGGATCCTTCCTTTGAATACCTCATAAGGAGTCTTATTGTGTCTTTTCACAATAATGGACCTGTTTTGAGTGCAGCAGGCTGTTTTGATTGCCTCAGTCCAAATGTGTTTTGAGAGGACTGGGCCATTCAGCATTGTCCTTGCTGCCTCAATGAGTGTTCTAATTCTCCTTTCAGCTACTCCATTTTGTTCAGGAGTATAGGGAGAAGTAAAATTTTGAGAGATTCCTTTCTCATCACAGAAACACTCAAGGTCCTGGTTATTGAATTCAGTGCCATTATCAGTTCTAATTTGTTTAACTTTGACATCATTTTGTTTTTCAATGTTCCTGACAAATGACATGATTGTGTCAGCTGCCTGACTCTTTTTGGTCAGGAAGTAAACCCAAGTATATCTTGAGTATTCATCCACAATGACTAGAGTGTACTTCTCATGATGAATGGACATGGGACTGACAGGTCCAAACAAGTCCATATGAAGAAGATCCAGGCAGCTTTTGATGGAGAATGATTGTTTGGTTTTGAAAGATGCCCTATGGTGTTTTCCTTTCTCACAAGCAGAACAAGGCTTATCTTTGGTATACACCAGGGATGGAAGGCCAAGAACTTTATTCTGTTTGGCCAAGTTGTTGATGTTTTTGAAATTGAGATGAGAGAGTCTTCTATGCCAAATCCAGTTGATTGTCTCACTTGCCTTAGAGAATAGACAAGTCCCATTTTGAGTAAGGGATGACATGTCAAGAACATAAACATCATCCCTCCTGGGGGCAATCAACACAACTTCCTTGTTGGCATTGAAGATGGTCCCTCTGTTATCATCAAACTGAACTATGTATTTTGCATCACATAGTTAAGAGACACTTATCAGATTGTACTTCAGACCATTGACGTAAGCAATTCTTGTAAAAACTATCCCATTACAGTTGACAGAACCATAACCTTCAGTGGGAGCTGATGAGTTATCACCAAAAACTACCTTGGGTCCTGGTTCTTCAACATATTTGTGCAGATAACTCTTCACACCAGTCATGCTTCTTGAGCATCCACTATCGAGGTGCCAAGCAGGATCCCTGATGTGTTTCTGCACAAATACCAAGTAGGGGTTAATTTCTCTTGTTGGTCCACTTTCTAGTGGACTTAGTCCTCAGGGACTTCTTGAACTTAGTCAGTGAGTCATGGTCAGAAGTAGAATGTACTAAGCTTCCACATGTATTGCATTTAGTGGTTGATGAAGACTCAGTAGACTGAGAGGTGTTCCTTCTAGACTGAATAATTTTGTCATGCCCTTTGGTTTCATGGGAGGGATCTCTATAGATGTCACAACAGTCTTTCATCATACAATCATCAGGAAGATGATCATTGAAATCACAGTGAAGACATGGCAAGAAAGGCTTAGCCTTCAGTCTCTGTTTTGAGGATGTGGCATACTGATAGCCTTGAGTGCTATATTGACCTTGTGCTTTTGTAGAAGCAGTGTGAGAGATGTGATCACAGGTTCTGTGGTCTTCCTGCTTGCAAATCATGCAAAAGAGGACTCTGTAGCATTTATTAGTGGGGTGATTAGACTGATTGCACAGTTCACATCTCACAGAAGGTCTGGATGTTTTTGGTTTGGAGGTACTTGAGGAAGCTGATGGTTGTTTAGATTTTGAGCCAGTGTATTTATCAGTGGACTCAATCTTTTCACTCAGCTTCCTGACCAGTTCAGCCAACTGATCAAATTTAGATTTAGGGCTTTCAGGTTTTGCTTCAGTGGATACTGACGGTGTTTGATTCTCAGAAGGTACAGTTGGTCTCTTCAGGATAGTTATCCCTGAATTTGCTTTCTCCTTTGGAGAATGAGGTTGATAAACAGGTGGTGCCAGGTCTGTACTAGGTGCTGCCCCCTGAAGATGTTTCAGTGGAGGAAGTGGTGCTTGTGCATTAGACTTAGACTTAGTGATGGACTCAGTAGGACTGGGTTCATCAATGACTCCTAGCAACTCCTTGATGGCCTGACTTTCAGGCTCTAGAATTCTACCATTGTTGAAATTTGGCAATTTACTATCAGACTCTTTCAATCCAATCACTGGGCTTAGGAGCTAGTTCTTTGCTAGTGAGCATGTTTGCTGACAGAAAGGCTTTAGGATGACTACTTTCCCTAGACTCTTTAGTGAGTTGATCTTCACCCAGGAAAGCCTTTTTGTTGCTGGGTGTGAGACTCATTGATTCATAGAGTTTGGGATTCTTTTGAGTCCATTTCCAAATAGTTTCCTTTTCTTTCTTAAGTTCTTCCTAAAGAGCTTGATTTTGTTTTACAAGTTCAGTATTCTGAATTTGTAAAGTAACACTTTCAAGTTTGGCTTGTTTTAAAGTAAGGAGTTCATCCTTACATTGATTTAACTCAAAACTTAGTTTGTTAAATTTTGAAAACAAGTTTAACCTTTTCTCTTCAACAAACTTAAGATCAACATTGATATAATCTAAGTATGATTTCCAATCAGCATCATCATCCATAGAAAGTAAAATATTTACCTTTCTCATTGTGATGTTGACCCATTCACCATTCCTTGCATGACTCTTTCCCGCTGCAAGCTTGTTATCTTCAGAAAGGGCCATCAGGACACTGATATGAACTTCATCATCATCTGAAGATACCTCAACCTCATCCCAGTCATAAGTTTCAGCAACTATCCCCTTGTTTTTAGCCTGAGCTTGTTTAGGAGCTTGAGGAGGCTGAGTGACTGAGGAAGCAGACTCAAGAAGTGCAAGTTTGGCTTTGGCCTTTTTATATTTAGCTTCAAAATCTTTTTGAGGAATTTTTTCAATTTTGTTTTGAACAAATTGATTTGATTGAAGCAACTTAGGATGAAACTTGCTAGTTCCTGAAGAAAAATTGTTTCCAGAAAATTTGTATGATGGTTCTGAGGTTGTTTTTGAGAAACAATCTTTTACAAAATGACCCTTTTTACCACATTTAAAACATTCAGAATTGTCATTTGCTTTTGAGTTAGAAATTTTTTTGTTTCTTTTAATGAACCTTCTTGAGTTAGCAAGGAGTGCCCTTTCATGAAATTCAATCTGAAGATCATTCATGTACTCCTCACTGGTTCTTGTATCAACCTCATTATCTTAACCATCTTGGAAATCCTGCACAATACTGTTTGAATAGAAAGCAATTGATATGGGTGGAGTGGTCAGGGTCTTCTTTACCTCTTGAGCTTTACCAGGGTATCTCCTGGTGATCAGGTTGTCCTCATAGACAAACTTCCCATAAATTTCAGGGAGCTCAAGATTTTGGATATGATTGGCATTTCTAAGACCCTAAGAGAAGTTTAACAACTTCTCAGGGAGACTGTTAACAAAGCCAACATTTATCTCATGTTTGGACAGGGTGACACCATCATTGGTCAGTTCATTCAGGAGGGTCTTATACCGAGTATAAGTCTCAGAGAGACTTTCAGAATCCTTGGCCCTGAAGGTATTGTATTCAAGCTACAGGTCCATGATTCTATTCTCCTTGGTATCAGAAGGGTCTTCATAGCTATGAACCAGATCAGTCCAAGTCTGCTTGGCAGTAGGACAGTTGATCACTGATTCTATTATATCGTCAGGAAGACAGGATATAATGATGCTTTTTAGGCGTTGGTCTTAATTGACCACCCTCCTCTCATCTTGGGTCCACTGAGCTTCAGGTTTGACTAAACCTTGAGCAGTTGTTGGGATATATGGACCATTATTAATTAGCTTAATGTAGTATGGTTCCATCCCGGTTAAGTAGCAAAGCATTCGCTTTTTCCACTTATTTAATTTTCCAACCTCAAGTCGAGGGGCAGTAGCTGAATAACTTACACCCTTTTTATCGACAAGTTGGGGAACATCTGAGTCAGCCATGGTGGGATCTTGATTTTAAAAACTTAGAGCACTCTTTGTTTTGAAAACAAGTTAAGGAAAAGTTTTATAAACCAGAGGCTCTGATACCACTTGTTGGTCCTGTTTACTAAGTTAAGAGTTAACTAATGAGTTAACCTAACGAAGTTCCATGACATTTAACTCAGATAAATAAGATTAACAACAAAGATAAAACGTAAAGAAAGAGACACAAGGTTTTTAAACGTTTAATTCTTATTAGAAGTTAATCAAAAGAATTATACCCAAGTGTTTGTGGAATAACACTTGGGATTGAAATGCCAAGTATGGTGTGGACTCCTCACTAAACTCAAACTACGTTGAGTGACAACTAAAAGGTCTCACTGAGCTATCTCAGGGGCTGTGTTGTTCTTTGGAGGAGTAAAAGTGGTTTATGAATGCTTCGCATTAAATGCACAAACTTGTCAACTTTTACTCCTCACTTATGCTACCTATTTATACACAAGTATATTTCAACATTACTGAAAGAGACAAAAGAATGACCTAAGCTATTGGAGACAAAATACATTACGTATTTTGTCTCTGTTACACTTGACTATATTGAGTAAAGGACAATGTGCCTTTCTAGTGCACAGTGATGACACCACCCTGACTTGATGACGTTCAGGGAAAGTTTGACTTCAGGTTGATAAGGACACCTGTTGATGCGTTCAAACTTTCTCGCCTTGTCCCGCCCATACTTCAGTCTTCAGGTCTTCAGTCTTCAGTATAATAGTTGTTGAGGAGTCCTGGGGGTTCAGTGAGTTATTGTCATCCTCACTGAACCCATCATCTTCTTTTTGTCTTAGACTCCACTCACTGAGTTCCGCCTCACTGAATGGTGAGCCTTTCTTCATAGACTCGCTCCAAGCATCCTGAAGATGACTCACTGAGATACTGTACACTCAGTGACTTGTTTGTATTAATGGATATTAGACACTTAGACTATTTTATGTTCAAATCCAAGTTTAAGGAAGCTTGGGGAATTCAGTAACCTAACAAGTTCTCCTCCTGCTAAAAACATATATTCCTGTGAGTTAAAGCAGTCGCTGGAAACTACAGAGAATTACACCACAAAAATATTCCATTTTGAGCCTATGAAAAGTGAAAACTAATATTATAAGGAAAAAGGATCGAGCAAATGGTCTGCTAGGATGCAAAATCTAAAGGTGTTTACATCAGATTACATAAAACATCATGACATAGAGGTAAAAACATAAAGATGGAGATTCATATGTTACTTCCATACCTAGACCGTGGAATAGCGATGGCTGCAACTGTTCTTATAGTAAAAGCTGGAGAGTTGCCCTCGCCTGATAACTGGTCCCATAATCCACTTCCAAGAGAGATCAAAACCTATTTGTGAACACAAACATCACAAGATAATAAGCAATCAAACCAAATACATAGGAATTTATAACCTCATGACCACAACACATTCAAAGAAGCTGGAAAATCTTAGTATAAAAATTTCCACAACCAATTTAAACAAACGTAAAAAAACCATATGCATTAGCAAGCTTAGAGTAAGAATCGATCACCTATGCGCATTTTTGCATGTTTTTTTAAATTATAAATCTCTAAGCTCTGTTAAAACATATGTTAAGCATGTTAAAAATTCATAAACATTAATTCATTGCATTACTAACTCCATCTTGGGGTCTTTTCAACTCATCTTAGCATAATCCTTGGAGATTATCAGACGAGTGATTCTTAAATTGGCAACCGAAGAAGAAAATAATGTCTTCTGCTACTTTGAAAAACATAGGGAATTAGCAAAAAAGATGATGATGATGATGGCGGCTCAAGTTTTTTTTAATGAATATATGTTTTTTTTTTGCTTGGGATTTTTGTTCTAGGGTTTTGTGTGTGTTTTGCTTGAAGGAAGGGATATACCGAAGATTAATGTAGATGTAGGGATTGTGATAGTTATACTTCTATGCAATATCAATTATTTAAGCATAACTAACTTATTTTGAATTGTAAATCACAAAAGTTGGATTGCTCCAGTGTTTGATGTTTGTTTATGTTTGGATACCATCCTAGTTTCGAACCATGCTAGCTCCAGTTTTTAATTCCGAATTTTAACATATTGCTGCTTTAAAAAAAACGAATTTAATTAAAAAATATAAATATTGCTTACATGGATAGAATGTGATGACATGGCTGATAATGAATTACTGGACAATGAGGTGACATTTTCTTCAAATGCCTCCTGTTATATATATATATATATATATATATATATATATATATATATATATATATATATATATATATATATATATATATATATATATATATATATATATATATATATCTACATTATATATAACAGGAGGCGTTACACGTAGATAATTCAAAAAAACGCCACCTCATTGCCATGTAATTGTCATTAGCAGCCATGTCATCACATTCTGGCCATGTAAGCAACTTTTGTTGCCATGTCATTGGTTTTTGTCCACGTTGGCAATATGTTTCAATATATTTTCGTGCTATTTTTTGTTATTAAAAAAAAAACATCTGTTGGGATCCGAACTCAAGACCTTACATGTGTTATGTGAAATCTTAACCACTGAATCACCACATTTTTTTGTTGATATTCTGTAACTCCAAATCTATAAAGGATAACATTACATTCAGTAATTAGCCATTTTATTCTCAATTAATAACACGATCTTTTTTTTCTTAATCTCAGAACCATAATATTATTCGGTTCCCCAATTCTTTCAAAACCCTAATATGTTAAACTACACGTAATTCTTTCAAAACCCTAATATGTCTCTTTTACGTTTATTTAGATTATGCTACTTTTTCATATTTCTTGGAGGTTAGTATATATCATTATTTATGTTCTTGCTATGGTCCTGCTCACATGTTCGTTAACCTCTATATGTTTCGTGATAACATGGACAACGATCTCTAAATGTATCATCCAATTCTCATAATGATTTATCTCTATACGTATCTAACAATGGTAGTATTATATGATTTATTATATCTCCCTTTTTAATCACAAAGATAAAAAGGCGATAATATTGTGGTTCTTTAGGTTGGATTTGATTCTCTTTTGCTTTCGAAATTCTGAAACCTATAGATGCATTCAGTCTTATAATGCAACAAGCTCTTAGTCTGTTGTCAGCCATGTTGGCAAGCATGAATATGCTTAAAGGGTGTTTGCGATTGGTTATTAATGTGCTTATCTGCTTTATTTTAATTTAATATTTATATGTATTTTGGCAGGAAGAATTGTTATGGGGAGCAACATGCATGGTGACGAGTAGCGATAACTATTGGGAGTATATAAACATTTGGTGCTACTGATAATATTCATGAGAAGTAATTGTGAGTTTGTTGCAATAAAAATAGGCCACGGGAGGCCAAGAAGAAGAGGAAGAGGCTTAGGATTCTAACAAATTGAAGCATAAGGTTAATGCTTTTTGCTATTTCAAGGAATTTGCTATTAACTTCTATTAACGTTTGAAGATTTTTTTTTTTCTTTTGAGTGTCAACCTATCAGCTCTATGGTGATATTCCTGTCAAAGAGCTTCAATCAATGACGGGTACTGGTCGTGAACGGATCAAGGTTAGCTCTGTAACAGAAGATCGTATAAATCAATCAGCGTTAGTTAGAGGACGAGTGCATCAGAGTCATTAATTTGGTAAAAAAAAATTGGCATTTTTGACAATGAGAGAAGGGGGAGAAGGGGGTTATATGGTGCAGTGTGTGTTGAGAGTTGACGATAACGATGGTGTCAATGCTTAAATGGTTAACTATGCTACCGGCTGCCACACCTCGCCAAGGCGGAAACGCGATGGTGTAAATTCATGGATATCATTACAACACATGTTGTCTATATAGAGAATAACTACATGCAATAAAAATGGCAAAGTATAGACACAAAGTGTCATAACAATACCCGAAAGAAACAACATGATAAACTCCAAACGCACAGATAAACCACTTCCAATGCAACTAAGGTCTCGTCTAATCACTTCCTTCTATCTTATCCTTAGAATGCTCACCTGAAAATGATGCTTAAAAAGTCAACATAATGTTGGTGAGATTCATAGGTTTAGACACACTTACACTCTCAAGGCAACCAGTTCACTGTGATCATAAAACATAGCTGGACAAATAATTTAAAGTTATCATGTAAGCTACAATCCATTCGCAAACGAATATCCACACACAAAGGCAACAATAGGACGGCTCGTGTCCCCCGATCCCAACATCAATTAGGTCACATGCGCATGCAATATGATAAGCATCCTCCTAATTGAAGCACACATAACATCAAATGGGTCTCCATATGAAGCACACAATGATTACATCACACATAGCATACATACGATAACATTATAAGTCCAAGCTCTTTTGACACACACATAATCACAGTAACTTAAACAATTTAAGACAAGCATCATTCCCATCCCAATGTTTAAAAACAAAGTAAAATATGGGACTATGAACTCACCTCAAACTTTGCAGCTTCCACAACACAAATCACAAATCTAAACAACACAAATAAATCCACGTTACACAAGGTCAAGATAAAAGCTAAAACCCATGTAATACTCATATGATGGATGTATAAGACTCATATGACCCACCATGGATCTCCTAGACACCATACTAACCATAACCATAACCTAACACTCACTAAATCCCTTGCACTTTTAAAATCAGAAAACGCATAATTTTAGGGTACATTCGCCCACTTGAAATCATAACAATTAAAGCTCAACAACTCACACAAAAAATTTGTAACAATTCACATTTTTCAGGATAATTACTATTCCCGGAAAATTTCACTATTCACTTTTACTATTCATCTTTCCCGAAAATTTTCCCGAAATTTGATTTTTTATTTCTTGGGCTCGAGTGATAAATCATTTCCATGGCAAATTAAAAGTTTGACATTCATAAGCTCATTTTCGTGAAAGTTATTAAGGAATTACACGGAATTACACGTTTTAGGGTAAAACGTCATTCAGAAATTCTACGTACAACGAAACTCGACCGCGTTAAGTGACCCCGCATCAGAAAAATGTTTGACACACTCATGATTTATTTGAGAATTAATCGTGACTGAGAAAAACATGACCAAAGACTTCCCGGCAGGTCACCCTAGCCAGTACTACTCTCGCATGAGCACGCTTAACCGTATGGGCGATTAACCGTTAGACCACAAAACGCGTTTCTAAGACGATTTGAGTTTTCAACTTATTAGAAAAAGTCAACATATTTTTCCCTCCTCCATTGATCAAAAATCATCCCTTGATGTTATAAGTCATTTCGTGATTTTTAGGCTTACGGTTTGATGTCTAAAAGACATTTAATACCAACCGACACTAGACTGAGCCCAGTCTAGACATTATAAGTTATTTTAAATCATTTTTATCACATTAGAAAAGTAACATTTTACTTTTCTCAATTTTACGCAATATTCGTACGTTTTACGTATTACGCGTTTTAGACCCGTGTTTCCAGTTTTTAGCAGGGTTTTAGCACCCGATAGATCCTACCACTCATTTTATATTTTATTATGGAACATATGGACATGTTTACCAATACTTTCAAGTTCCATAATTTTACGACACCCGGTTTTACGTTTTGAGGCTTAATCATTTACGATTGGCATTTCCCGGAGTCAAAACTAACCAAGTATCTTGGATAATACCAAGAAAAGTCCACACTTGCTCCCCAAGCTTGACCAAACTGCCCTAGGAGGGGGGAGTCACACCCATGTGGCTTCATCTCATGAATTTACCCTTAAATCAACACTTATTTACAACTTGGTCACCAAGTTGTAACACTTTCCTAGTAAGCTTCCTAACCTCCTCCATGGACCTATAAATACTCCCCTCCCCTCCCCTTTGTTGCCGTGGATACCAAACACCAAAACCACACCATCCTTTGCTCATTTCCTTCTAGTTTCATGCATGATTCAAGTGCTTCTTCAAGGTAGAAACTCTAGTTAGGTTATCATTCATCAAACACTTCCATTACTTCATATACTTGGTGATTTCTCTTGAGTTTGAATCCACTCAAGTCACCTCAACCTTCATCATCCATCTTTCAAGATTACAAGGGTAGAAAGATTGCATGAAGTGAAGTGGGTTGAAGCAAGTCTATCAAAGTCCTATCCTTACATGTTAACTTCCTTTCATCTTTGAAAGCCAAAAGTTGTGAGCCAAACCCTAACTTGATTCTTGTTAAATAATCATGTTCATGTTATTTACATACTATTTGTGCTATATATTGTCTTGTTATCATGTCCATGATGTATAAAAGTGAGTAAAACAAGTTGTTGTAATTGATTGTTAATATAAGTTCATAAAACAAGCAAACTAGTGACTTTCTTGGAAAACCACGACCAAAATGGTAAAATTATGATATTGGATCATTACATATTACAGTAGAGGACTTAACAAGGAAACCATAGCAATTTGAACCACCTAAAACGAGTATACGAGTCAAAAGTTACGCCCATTTGAAGTTACCAAAACTTTTCGGCAAACTGCCAAATACCATTCTGATCAAATTTGGGTTTTGAAAGTCCCACTTCTGATCCGATTCATCAAAAAGTTAAAACACGAAAGTTGTCCGGAACGACGTTTTCGTTCAGGAATAAAGAAGCTCGAGCCCTGAAAACGCTTTCCGAGTGATAAAATTCTTCAAATTCTAAACAGCCCATTTTTAGACCAAAGTCATTACATATAAGTTATGGTTTATGAAGACCAAAGGGGTCTTATGACCTATAATCAAGACCACCACCATGGCTAGAGCCAAGGTTGTGTCTCATGACCTTGGAACAAGAACCAAAGGTCATGGCTAGGCCATGACGAAATGACCAAGTAAACTTACATAGGCGAAAACATGAAACAAGGAATTGGCGATAATTTGAACAAGCAATTTGGATCTACTTCACTTAAAAAGGAACCATGAGATATTACAAAGAGAAAATGGTCATACAAGACTTATGAAACTACCCCTAATAACAATCTTCATGTACTAATAAACTTTCCTAAGTTTATTCAAATATCGGACATGTAACTTTCGGATCAAAACTTATATCTATATATTTCATCAACTACTACAATAGTAGGGAGCCTCATGTGAGGAGTTCATTATGTAAGCCGTCGAGTTGAGTTGTGGATTTACGAATTAAAGTGTCCTGGCTCCTCGAACGCTTACTAACATGGCTTCTGAAATATGTCAGCCCGAACGGTAGTAAACGATATACCAAACATACATGTTCATGAATCTTTTCTTTCAAAGACATACAATATACATCATACCACATCATGGACTAAATGCAAGATATATATATAGGCACTCCGTTATATTCTTTACTCCGATCCTAAGTCGCGACATTCTATTATAGGTTGCTCGTAGAAACCTTCACGATTCGACCGTTACATTCATTACTTGCTATCTTACTTAAGGTGAGTTCATAGCCCCACTTTCGATTACTTAATTGTTTTACAAACCCTTGGGGGGAATACATGCTATTTATAACCGAGCACAATGTTTTTAAATTGTATGCTTACCTGATTGTTTTATTATCACTAAGTACCATCCTTGCCAAACCGAGATCCCTTATTATGAACCATTTAATCACTAGAAATAGTGAGCGCGAATATTGTGAATAGGCCTATTGGGATTGACGAATCCCATTTGTATTGACTAAGTGCAAACAAATGCATTAATATTTGAGACATTAGGTATGATGGCAAAGTACCTACCGGGATAACTCCGCCGATCGATATTGGTACCCGTTAACGTTATGGTGTCATAAGCTTAGTGTATAATACATGTTCCGGGCGTATAATAACGTAGCCTACCTGTTTTGTTTTCCAAACATTGGTGTGAGCCTATAACTCACACTACCAACATATTGTGTTCAATCGATTTAACAAACTCTATGAATATCACTCAACCTTTGTGTTGACCTCTCAAGCATGTATTTCAGGTTCATGACGATCAAGGATGGCACGGAAGGACACGGATACTCAAGAGGGCTATAAATTTTATTATCATTCAAAACTCATTTATTATACATTGTAAACATGGAACCAATTGGGACCTCATTTTGAAATCTCTGATATTTATATAATTTGAATGATAAATCTTTTAAAACGACTCAATTGGAGTTCGTTTTCTATTATTGTGACTATTGTGCCGTCGAGTAACACCCAGTTCGAATTCCGCTGCAACCATGAATTGGGGGTGTTACAGATTGGTATCAGAGCCATGGTTATAGAGAAACGGGTCTAATTGAGACCTAAACTATAACTACAATCACAAGCAAAAACATTTTTATAGCCTTCCGCTCTCCGTGTCTTCCATCCTCCAGACGATTATGGACTTAGTAAGCATGTTATGCTTCACAAACATATTAGTATATTCATATATACCCATTTTGAGCATTTCCCCGTAAGCATTAGTATATTGATATATAAACTTGGTTTATTTTCAATCATTTTATCTAAACATATCCGCGTATGCCTATTCTAGGGCATTTCGACACAATCACATTCTCCCAATCATGTTCCTACTCCAATATTTTATGTCCAAGACATTGTAACTGATTACAATGGTCTCATTCATTTTCCAAGACATTGTGAGATACAATGGTCTCATTCATTTTCAAGACATTGTATGTTACAATGGTCTCATTCATTTTCCAAGACATTGTGAGATACAATGGTCTCATTCATTTCCAAGACATTGTGAGATACAATGGTCTCATTCATTTTCCAAGACATTGTGAGATACAATGGTCTCATTCATTTTCCAAGACATTGTATTATACAATGGTCTTAACCATTTCTCAAATGTTTTGAGTCACACAATGGTCTAACCTACTTCCCAGACATTGTGAATTGCACAATGGTCTAACCTACTTCCGAGACATTGTGTTTTGTGCAAATGGTCTCTAGAATTATTCCATCACATCGTTAATATCATTTCTTATGATATCAAAAACCCGTCACAATCTATCGATTTCAAAACAAGAAATATGAGATTTCTAAAGGACAAACTAATCCATCATCGACAAAAGCTGAACTTTCTCTACATTCATCTAAGTTTTCTTATGAAACCTTCATTATTAAAAGTTCGTGATCCTGGCCAAGTATGTTCTATTTTAGAACTACTTAAAACTTCCTTTCCATACGTACCTACCCTTACTATCTTCTATGCAATGGAATGTGAAAACATGGGTTACAAGTCTTGTATGGCCGGGACTTGCAATTGAAGGGTTTGACATTGCCTTTGTTTAGTGGACAGTTTCCCGAAAGCAACGGACATATCACAAGTATACCTAATTTAGGTATTTGAAAATTTTATCGAACCTTGGCTAAATATAGACTAGTCACCTATATTTAACCTAGGGACAGTGGAATATAGTCTGACTAACTATATTCGACTTAAAATTTTCAAATACTGAGAGTAGTTGTACTAGGGTTATGTTCAGATTGATTTCCTACTTGAACTCGATAAACCATCCGAATTCTTTAAAACGATCTAAAGACACGATAGTGTTTTACCACTCAACGAAATCTTAACACCTTATTTGTACTACCTAATTTCATTCTTGAAAGTTTTCATTTATGAGATAATCCGAACTACTATCTTGGGATAGTTATCAATTCTTCTCTTCATCCCGTAGAAGTACTATCCTGTTTAGTTCCTAAGGATACCATCCCATCATAAACCTTTAAAATCTCTTAAGATTTTCAAAGCAAACTCAACATCTACACCTAAGAATATTAATGCTGGGCATACACTACACACTTTTGTTCATCAACATATCACATCATTATCTTCACAACCGTTGCAAACACAAGCTCATTAACAGATCTTGATGCACTTTTAAAGCTCAAATCATCCTTAACTACACCACAAGCACCCTTACCAGCTTTACAAGATTGAATATTCATCTTGGAACACCAGTATCATCTCGTAATACCCTACCTTGTAACTCACCGACTAAGTATGAATGTTGTGTAGGATGATTTGTAATTATTTGAATGGATTGGGATGCCTTTTCATTTAAATAAAGACATTGTAAATCACTAAACCATAAGTTTATATTTCCTTATCTACATTGTTTGGGATGCCTTTCTATGTAAATAAAGAATTATAAACAAGTGGGCTTATTTGTATCCGAAATAACATAAGTATGAAGTCAACAAACACTAGGTACAACAACCGATTACCTACTAGGCTATGATTGTAACTACTATATCAATTCCTATTAATATTCGACTGCTATATCAATTTCCTTTGAGATTCGACTATTACCATACCTTTCCTACATAAAAGTAAGCCTCGTCCTACACCATACACAGAAACGACAAATCAAACTACATCACTGGAAATCCCAGACTCTAGTCCTCATAAGTAACCACACCTTTTTCATCGACACCACTCCAACATATGACACACAAAGAACTTCGGGACGAAGTTCCCCGTAAGGGGTAGAGACTGTAACAATTCACATTTTTCAGGATAATTACTATTCCCTGAAAATTTCACTATTCACTTTTACTATTCATCTTCCCGAAAATTTTCCCGAAATTTGATTTTTTATTTCTTGGGCTCGAGTGATAAATCATTTCCATGGCAAATTAAAAGTTTGACATTCATAAGCTCATTTTCGTGAAAGTTATTAAGGAATTACACGGAATTACACGTTTTAGGGTAAAACGTCATTCAGAAATTCTACGTACAACGAAACTCGACCGCGTTAAGTGACCCCGCATCAGAAAAATGTTTGACACACTCATGATTTATTTGAGAATTAATCGTGACTGAGAAAAACATGACCAAAGACTTCCCGGCAGGTCACCCTAGCCAGTACTACTCTCGCATGAGCACGCTTAACCGTATGGGCGATTAACCGTTAGACCACAAAACGCGTTTCTAAGACGATTTGAGTTTTCAACTTATTAGAAAAAGTCAACAAATTTTTCCCTCCTCCATTGACCAAAAATCATCCCTTGATGTTATAAGTCATTTCGTGATTTTTAGGCTTACGGTTTGATGTCTAAAAGATATTTAATACCAACCGACACTAGACTGAGCCCAGTCTAGACATTATAAGTCATTTTAAATCATTTTTATCACATTAGAAAAGTAACATTTTACTTTTCTCAATTTTACGCAATATTCGTACGTTTTACGTATTACGCGTTTTAGACCCGTGTTTCCAGTTTTTAGCAGGGTTTTAGCACCCGATAGATCCTACCACTCATTTTATATTTTATTATGGAACATATGGACATGTTTACCAATACTTTCAAGTTCCATAATTTTACGACACCCGGTTTTACGTTTTGAGGCTTAATCATTTACGATTGGCATTTCCCGGAGTCAAAACTAACCAAGTATCTTGGATAATACCAAGAAAAGTCCACACTTGCTCCCCAAGCTTGACCAAACTGCCCTAGGAGGGGGGAGTCACACCCATGTGGCTTCATCTCATGAATTTACCCTTAAATCAACACTTATTTACAACTTGGTCACCAAGTTGTAACACTTTCCTAGTAAGCTTCCTAACCTCCTCCATGGACCTATAAATACTCCCCTCCCCTCCCCTTTGTTGCCGTGGATACCAAACACCAAAACCACACCATCCTTTGCTCATTTCCTTCTAGTTTCATGCATGATTCAAGTGCTTCTTCAAGGTAGAAACTCTAGTTAGGTTATCATTCATCAAACACTTCCATAACTTCATATACTTGGTGATTTCTCTTGAGTTTGAATCCACTCAAGTCACCTCAACCTTCATCATCCATCTTTCAAGATTACAAGGGTAGAAAGATTGCATGAAGTGAAGTGGGTTGAAGCAAGTCTATCAAAGTCCTATCCTTACATGTTAACTTCCTTTCATCTTTGAAAGCCAAAAGTTGTGAGCCAAACCCTAACTTGATTCTTGTTAAATAATCATGTTCATGTTATTTACATACTATTTGTGCTATATATTGTCTTGTTATCATGTCCATGATGTATAAAAGTGAGTAAAACAAGTTGTTGTAATTGATTGTTAATATAAGTTCATAAAACAAGCAAACTAGTGACTTTCTTGGAAAACCACGACCAAAATGGTAAAATTATGATATTGGATCATTACATATTACAGTAGAGGAGTTAACAAGGAAACCATAGCAATTTGAACCACCTAAAACGAGTATACGAGTAAAAAGTTACGCCCATTTGAAGTTACCAAAACTTTTCGGCAAACTGCCAAATACCATTCTGATCAAATTTGGGTTTTGAAAGTCCCACTTCTGATCCGATTCATCAAAAAGTTAAAACACGAAAGTTGTCCGGAACGACGTTTTCGTTCAGGAATAAAGAAGCTCGAGCCCTGAAAACGCTTTCCGAGTGATAAAATTCTTCAAATTCTAAACAGCCCATTTTTAGACCAAAGTCATTACATATAAGTTATGGTTTATGAAGACCAAAGGGGTCTTATGACCTATAATCAAGACCACCACCATGGCTAGAGCCAAGGTTGTGTCTCATGACCTTGGAACAAGAACCAAAGGTCATGGCTAGGCCATGACGAAATGACCAAGTAAACTTACATAGGCGAAAACATGAAACAAGGAATTGGCGATAATTTGAACAAGCAATTTGGATCTACTTCACTTAAAAAGGAACCATGAGATATTACAAAGAGAAAATGGTCATACAAGACTTATGAAACTACCCCTAATAACAATCTTCATGTACTAATAAACTTTCCTAAGTTTATTCAAATATCGGACATGTAACTTTCGGATCAAAACTTATATCTATATATTTCATCAACTACTACAATAGTAGGGAGCCTCATGTGAGGAGTTCATTATGTAAGCCGTCGAGTTGAGTTGTGGATTTACGAATTAAAGTGTCCTGGCTCCTCGAACGCTTACTAACATGGCTTCTGAAATATGTCAGCCCGAACGGTAGTAAACGATATACCAAACATACATGTTCATGAATCTTTTCTTTCAAAGACATACAATATACATCATACCATATCATGGACTAAATGCAAGATATATATATATAGGCACTCCGTTATATTCTTTACTCCGATCCTAAGTCGCGACATTCTATTATAGGTTGCTCGTAGAAACCTTCACGATTCGACCGTTACATTCATTACTTGCTATCTTACTTAAGGTGAGTTCATAGCCCCACTTTCGATTACTTAATTGTTTTACAAACCCTTGGGGGGGATACATGCTATTTATAACCGAGCACAATGTTTTTAAATTGTATGCTTACCTGATTGTTTTATTATCACTAAGTACCATCCTTGCCAAACCGAGATCCCTTATTATGAACCATTTAATCACTAGAAATAGTGAGCGCGAATATTGTGAATAGGCCTATTGGGATTGACGAATCCCATTTGTATTGACTAAGTGCAAACAAATGCATTAATATTTGAGACATTAGGTATGCCGGCAAAGTACCTACCGGGATAACTCCGCCGATCGATATTGGTACCCGTTAACGTTATGGTGTCATAAGCTTAGTGTATAATACATGTTCCGGGCGTATAATAACGTAGCCTACCTGTTTTGTTTTCCAAACATTGGTGTGAGCCTATAACTCACACTACCAACATATTGTGTTCAATCGATTTAACAAACTCTATGAATATCACTCAACCTTTGTGTTGACCTCTCAAGCATGTATTTCAGGTTCATGACGATCAAGGATGGCACGGAAGGACACGGATACTCAAGAGGGCTATAAATTTTATTATCATTCAAAACTCATTTATTATACATTGTAAACATGGAACCAATTGGGACCTCATTTTGAAATCTCTGATATTTATATAATTTGAATGATAAATCTTTTAAAACGACTCAATTGGAGTTCGTTTTCTATTATTGTGACTATTGTGCCGTCGAGTAACACCTAGTTCGAATTCCGCTGCAACCATGAATTGGGGGTGTTACAAAATTCACCATGGTCTCTCATAAGCATACAAGCTAATCCCAGAAGGCCATGGACTAATAACATACACAAGTACTCAAAAGGAAATCAAACTTGTCAACTATCCAAATTCGGATCTGAACGCACACAAATTTTTTTTAATTAACATAAAATACTAATACAACTTTTTATCGCGAATCCTTTTTGTGGTAGTCTAAGATAACCTAAAACATAACTATTCCAGAAGGGCTAATCTAAATACCACTTTTACACCCACAATTCACTATCAAACTTTTACCCAAATTCTGTCCCGGTTTAACAGCTTTGACACTTTATCAAAGAAAAATCAAAAGACTAACTTCCCGACCTTGAAATCAATCGTGGTTGGACTTTTTGGAAAGCTCTTTTATTAAACTTCAATTTAGACCAACAATGCGTGACCTAACTCCTTACCATATGTTATTTACACTCATATCTTTACAGCCATAGTTTTCTATCCAAACCCTAACTCAATAACTAGCAAGTTTTACGCTCAATTCTCTTCACCAATCATCATAATAAAATCATTAATTGATCCTGTGACAACTGGCAAATTAGGGAGCCTTTATGAAAACCCGCATTACGTTAAAAGTTCGTTTATAAATTTATATTTTGAAATTTTATTCGTAACGAACTTGTAAAACTTATATTATTGTTGATTATATTTTAAAATCTTTATGGAATTTGAGGTTTATTTTAATGATTCGATATGGATATATATGTGGTGATTTATTTTGAGTTTTCTCTTGGGTACTACGTTGACTCCGGCACTAGGATAACCTAACAGAAAATTTTATGTCTTGAGTTTACGGATTTTACTATATATATTTATTTATGAAACGTCTCGTGAGATATTAAATGATTTGAAACGAGTTTCGGGTTTTGGTCCGTGTAATTTACACCCACCCATCTCACCCTTAATACTAATAACACTATTATTGTTATTATTATTATAAAAAAAATGCATTTTTTAAGAGTATATACAAAATCGTCCTTGGTGGTTTCCTGGTTTCACACCACACACAAACAAACACAACCACTTCAATATCTCTCTTCCTCTCTCTTTTACTAACCCTAGCCGCCACCCTCATCCGGCCACCACCATCACACCGCCGCCTCCACAACAAAACCACCATCACCATCTTGTTTATCATCTTTTTCTCTTTCTTTTGACGTATAACACGCGCCCTAAAACCCACCTTAACACCACGCATATTATCAAATCCGATTCTATTCTTGTTGTTTTCACTAAATCCGTGAGCTCCAATGTCCAAGAAGGTGAGCAAACACCGAAACAAGTGTAAACTTGTCTCGGTGAGCATAGATCCGTGAGATACGGAGTATATATTGATGGGTTTTGGATTTTTCTTGATTATTTTGATTTAAAACACGTAATACAAGTGGGTTTTTGAATAAAATGTAATGAATTTATAGTTTGGTATCCGGGTTAATGCCTCACCATGAGGGTCGATGGAACCGTGAGCCTAGGCTCACGGCTTGACGTGGTACGAGCCTTGTGGCTCGTCATTTTCATGATTTTTGATCTTGTGTTCTTGATTAGCGAGGTGTCGATGCAATGGAGTATGATTTAGACTCGATTTGAATTGTATTTTGGCCCTTGTTGTTGTTGGTTGTATGTCGCGACCCAAGGGGTCCCTTGGCAGATTTTTGGTTGCTCACTTGAGCGTATAACGAGACCTCAGGGTCTTGATTTCGAGTCCTTGCGACTCATGTTTCTTGCCTAGACCTAAGTGGGTTACATGGCTCGGGATTGGCTTGGTAAACCAACCCGGAACTAGTTTATTTTAATGTTTTCCTTGTTTTGGTTCATATTGTTATTAGTTTTGTTGTGATACTTTGATTTGGCCGAATACTTTGGTTGGGTCGAGACCATTGTGGTCTCGACAATGGATTTAATGTGATGATTGCGGAGTTGTTTTCGAATGGGAAATATGGGGACCGATTGTGAGACGGTCAAATTAGATGACGGAGATAGGTTAGTCGGGTACCGTAGTCGGACCCTATTGTTGTAGCACGTGTTTTGGGATTTGATTGGACGAAGTTGGATTGCTTGTTTATGACTCGGTTATTTTTATTTTGGACTTGGACAATGAGCCGAGAGTAATGACTCGGACATGTGACCATTTCGTATCACTTGATAAATATTTATAATCAAACGCTAATAATAAAACTCATAATAATATTATTGGTAATATAAACGTTTATATAAGTATATAGACGTTAAAAACGTATATATAAATATATAAATGCGTATATAAAAAATAAAACGACCACAAGTAATATTATAATAACGTGACGATAAATATTATACTATGAAAGTAGTGTAATAAATGTCGAGAGCGTTACTATAATTAAACGACTATAAATAACGATGAAATCTTGATGTTGAATAAATATTAAATAAAAATAATTTCTTTAAATAAACGAGAAAACTATCGAGTTATACGGGGTCGTGGTCACTTGAGTCCAAGTGGACGATATCATTATTTTTGTGACGTTCGTGTTGTCACGGATATGTGACGATTAATACATTCACTTTCTATAACTACGTAACTTATTTAATCGACGGGTTAAATAAGAGCTATTTAGTTATATAAATTGAGTATATTAATGGGTATCGTATCCTACGACGCCCATAGGTTGTGGTATGTGTACAAGAATAATGAATTACTAAATATTTCGTTAAGTTTCCAAATTGACGAATTTGGTAAGCTTGACGGCATAATTAGGGAATTTATTAAACTTTGATATATATACCATATAGTACTTTATGTGCAATATGACTTAGGATTTTGGTATAATCTTAGAGTGGTATATTAAGTAAATAAATGTGGGGGATTACCAAATCGATGGATTTGATAAACTTCGATGATTTATTTAAATAATATATTGGGCTAATATTAGATCTATAGGTTGTTTTATTATTCTTTTGTTTGTGACTTCTTGTTTTGAGTTGTGTTGACCCACCACCCGCATGGATACCAAACGCCAAACTCCAAACTAATACGAGATAATACGAGAAATGGATCTTTGGAAAAGTAAAATGGAATACGTTCGGGTTTGGGAATATTTGATTTTGAGGAAATGATTTCTGAACGAGTTGATATTGTTAGGAAGTGCCGAGTCCGTAGTTGCCGTCATTTGAGTTACTATACATCTTACTTCTACCGATTTCTTCTTGCTGATTTCTGGACTTGAGGTGAGTCATAGCCCCACTTTTACTCTTGAACTTTGTTTTCAATACATGGGGTGAGAAACGCGCATATTATTTTATGTGGACTATTATCGCTTTTATTTTTCAAAACTTGCTATGCGTATGGACTAGGATGAATTGTCAACTTTAGTCACATAGTTTCGTGTGAACTAGTTATGGTTGGCTTATTTAGATACTATAGTGTGCACCTATAGGATATTGATACTTCGGAGGTTATCCGAGTATTTATGATATTACGGAGGGTATCCGTGTATTTATGATGGAGCGGAGGGTATCCGCAGATTTTTACTGAATCCCTAGTCTAGCTAGCAAGCGTTTTGCGTATATGTCCACTAGATTGAATTATGAATTTAAACCTATGATCTCACCAGCGAAAGCTGACTTTTAGCACGTTTTCTCAGGTAATTAAGTGATGATTTGGATGCTTGGATTGGAAGGCTTGGCAATGACACCTGGTTTATGGATCTATTTTCTAAAAACTCTGATATTTAATTATGGACCTATGTTTATTTTTTTGGGCCTGACTTTGGATGAATTTGGGATAAATGTAAACTTTAAAACCCCATTTGGTTGCGTTTTTCTTATGTTTATTTTATCTCGTTCTTTTATGTCTTGTGTTGGATACCAATCCTCGTAGCACCCCGAAAGCTTGTTGAGTCTTTCGCTGTACCAAATTTTAGGGGTGTTACAGATCCCAACATGTTTAATAACATTAATTTACAGAAGTTAACACAAACCCTAATCCATCATATCAACTATTACATGAATTGAAGGAATAACTAAGTAATTATATGAAAACTAGTGTTAGAATTATACCTTTAACTTGATTTTAGCTTCAAAAGCAAAACCCTAAATTTTTCTCCTTCTCCTCTCCCTTGATCAACTCAAAATATGTAGGAAAAGAGGGCATAGGGTCGTTGGTATTGGTATATAAGGGTAAGGGTTGGGCTTGTTTGGGTTAGACTAGGATTCCTTAGCTTAAAATTGTATTTGGGCTCAAATTAGGTTTCCTTTTCCCTTTTTTTTTCCTTCTAACCGATTTTTATATTACATATATATATATATATATATATATATATATATATATATATATATATATATATATATATATATATATATATATATATATATATATATATATATATATATTATTTTTATTAAATTAATTTATTACATTCAAAACCTCATACTTTTCATATTTTATAAACTTCAAAAACAAAATCTAACGTCTTTCGCGATAAACCTTAGCTTTTGCGACAACCGGAAAAATCATCATTTTCAAAAAAAAGTTTCCAAAAATAGAATTCCACACTCTTTTGAAACATAACTCATAAAAACAAACTCCTCGTAACCCGCTAACGCTCAAACACTTGAATGAAGACTCGTTACGCAAAAACACAAAAGACACCAAAACTACACAAGTCATTTCTACACCACAAAGGTAATCAAAATGAACTTTCCCAAATTCCAAACTTTCCAAATCACAATAAAAAAACCATTTACGCAAAGGGATTTAGTGCTAAAACTCACCTATATCACTTCAAACACCTAAGACACACCAAACAAACGTCAACCGAGTCAAGACTATCAGCAATGTTGCAAAAATCGTGAATCGGTAGCCGGGCGGTCGACCACCCTGCAGCCTGTAATCGGTCAAGGCGGTGATTAATCGGTGATTAATCGGTTTGGCATTTCCTGCATGTTTTGGGAATTTCTGGAGAGCAAACTAAAGATCTTAACTGATTCAAGCCTTCTATGTTTTCAAACCTCAATAAAAGGCTTCAATTCTGATTATGAGGCCCATTGTGCGTTATAAGTGAAATAAACGATCCCCAAATTAAGTAAAATGCCTAAATTTTTATTTTTTTAAATTTGACCGATTCGGCCGATTTTTGGCCGATTCGGCCGATTTTTGACCGATTCGGCCGATTTTTGACCGATTCGGCCGATTTTTGGCCGATTTTTTTCCCAGACCGATTTTTTTAGCCGATTAGCCTAAATCGCCAAGGTCTATGGCCGATTACCTTGGAATCGGCCGATTTTTTCGATTTTTGCAACATTGACTATCAGTCAAACTGACCTGCTAAAACCACGGTTGTTACATCATCCCCCACTTAGGGAAATCGTGTCCCGAGATTTCAACTACTCTAGTCACCACTCCCAACAGCAAAAGAAAATTTATGGATATTTAAGCGGAAAAAAATACCACTCCATAAAATCACAGAGAAAGAACCACAAAAATGTGAACCGACTAAATAACCGAATTCACATGATAGAAAAACATTTCGTCACTCCAACGATACACGCAAATAGGTACACTCCCTGACCAATAACACCAATGATCCAAACGACTTCACACAGGTAGGTACGATACGCCTGAACCAAATGAAAATCCAAATGGTAACCGCAGGAAACACCACATATAATGGATACACACAAAACAAACATTAATTACATCTGATCCTCACGTTCCCAAGTAAACTCAGGACCACGCTTAGAATCCCACTGTACTTTTACCAACACTATCTCACCACACTTCAAACCCTTAACATCTCTATCCATATTCTCAACAGATTTCTCGACAAAGCGAATAGTTTGTCGACCTCACTTTCACCTAATGACACATGCAAACTAGCATCCGCCAAACACTTCTTTCAATTAGATACGTGAAACGTATCATGTACACCACTCAATTCCTCAGCTAACTTCAACCGGTATACCACAAATTAAATCCTTTCCGAAATCTCAAACAGTCCTACGTATCTCGGTGCTAGCTTGCCTTTCTTACCGAAACGCACAACACCCTTCCAAGGAGATACTTTTAACCTCACAATATCACCAACACCAAACTCTAAGGGCTTACGGCAATAATCCGCATAACTCTTTTGGCGATCTCTTGTTGCCTTAAGTCTTTCCTTAGTCAGAAAACCTTATTCGTAGTCTCTCGTTCTAGTTCAGGACCAATTAGTTGGCTTGTTCCAACCTTTGCCCATAGAACAGGTGACCTACATTACCTTCTATACAACTTTTCACACGACACATACTCCATACTAGAATGATAATTTTTGATATAGGAGAACTCAGCTAAGGGTAAATGTATACCCCAGCTTCCTCCAAAATCAAACACATCCATGCTCTCAGCTCACCATCCAACGCCTGATTTGTATGCTTACTTAGTTCACTCATTAGAGAATGATAAGTCGTACTCATCTACATACGCGTTCTCAAGACTCTATAATTCATTTACCACTATCGCGAAGTAAGTATTTCATCATGTTTCTTGATGATCAACGCGACACCCCATAGCTCTTTACCAACTCACCGAGCGAAAAGTCTCGCCAACTCCTCCTTAATAAAATCTCCATGTACCTCTGGCTGTTGCAACACCCTAATAATCGTTGACTACAACCTTTACCTTCAAGCATTTCAAACACTTGCTAAAGTATCAGTATTCTCCTTCATACCTACTCCTCCATACATCTCTTGCTAAGGTAATAATACGTCTTATCCATTCTTGGATGTATCGAATACCTTGCATGATTGATGTCCTTACTCTTCCTCTCAATGAAACAAATAGTTGGTCCGCAAAGTACATTCCTCCATCTTTGTTCCTTTCCATTTACTGTCTAAACCAAGTAATTATTCTTCTTACATGTTCTCATCCTTGAACCTCTCTCTCTAGGTTGTCAGTATCATCCTCTTAACTCCGAACTGAATTATCATAATCATTGCTCACAAACATCTAAGTTTCACTCGTTCACTCCCTCTTCGCACTCTTACCACGTTGTCCGCCCTTCCTTGACGGTGGCGAATCAGACAATCGTAGTCGCTGAGAAATTCTACACCCAACTTCTCTTATACATATATTAGCCTCTTGTCAAATATATGCTAAAGATTCTTATTATCTGTGTAGATAACACTTTCTGCTCCATACAAATATCATCTCCAAGTTCTACTCCCCAACTTTAAATCATGTATCACATAGTTCCTCTTATGGATCTTCCACCTCAGCGATGCCTACGCAATCTATAAAAAGTTCGAAATGAATAGTCAATAGTACCTGCCAATCCTAAAGACAATCGTCTCTTAGATGGTGTCTCAGGTACTTTCCACTATTCACCACTTTTATCTTACTAATGTCCATGAACACTCGCTATCCTTGACCACCTTCTTGAAGAACGTACATCTTAAAGCTACACCTCTCACTTGAACAACCTGGCAAACACCCTCTTCTTCTTCAACGAACAAATTGATAATCAAAACGAAAATCTATCCTAAGTAAACGACGTGAACCATGAAACCGGTCGAACTAAAACGTATATCAACGAGCTCAAAAGGGGTACGAATTACCGACTAGCGAAGTATCGAACATCAAAATCAAAGCTAGAAAAAACCCCAATGAGAAATTTTCCCCCAATAAAAGTAGACACGGATAAAATGTTCATGAAAACCCATACAAAGAAAATATAAAATACACGTACCCATAAAACATCCACAAGCGTAACTCAACGAAAGAAACACTCGATGAACCAAATACATAACAAGTTTGGTAAATGAGAACCATAGACAGTTCTTATTCCCGTACTCGACCTTCCCAAAAACAAATGAACACCGTTTTTCACAAGAAATATCTTAAACTTATACATTTTTTTTATAAAATATATATAAACCATTTTATGTAAGACATCAACATAACCATTTTTTTTCCACACTTTATTTTCACCATAAAAATAATAGTTTCCAACAAACGACCTTGAAATACCCAAAACGAATTTCAAAATACCATAAGGACTCCAAAACAACCCCTTTATTGGATGCGAAAAACACAGAAGAATCACATAATCAAAATAATCATCAAACGAATCTCATACCAGTGAACACTCACGCAAATACATTGCAAACCAAACGATGAACTTACAGACTCATTCGTACAACGATCAAACCAAAATCATAGAAAAACACCGATACTATCAGGTCACAAAACATGTTACGAACTTCAATTGGTGTGTGTAAATGAGGGATTAAATATCCACACCAACTCGTCATGAACCAACAATACTCGAAGAACAATATAATATTCATTCGCGGAATGAATGCAAGGAATAACCAAAGAAACGAACCAGTATCCAACAAAAACGAATTCGGTTTCCCAACACCTATCACGACGTTGAATAGAAAGAGTATGGCATCTGTATCATCATGGTACGAATAGGAATGCCAACCAAAGAATTAGGTATAACAGAGTATCTAGCAAACGAATCAACTTAAATACCACAACATAAGTATCCACTGATAATTGAGGTATCAACATATGATAGGTAGGATGGAATCTTACCACCTACACACCCCAACATATAACGACTGCCCAAACGGTTAAGAGAATACTTCTCTAACCATACAGCCATCAACAACATGATATCACATACCATCTACCACAATATATAACAACAAACATCAATCAATGCAATAATGGTCACAAGTCCACATGTGTGATACCCTTATAATTATGTTCGCGACCATAGTTATAAGCCTATTCCACACGCATACTTACTTCCAAAACCACACATCTCAATGATAACACACATATACCACATAGCACCTAATACACCATGCAATCCATGCCATCATACTTGCAAGTTCACTTGTGTTGTGACACATGTATAATTATGTTGGCCACCATAATTATCTATGCCCCCTTTCACAAGTGTACTCCCTCCTATGACAACACATCATGCAAACAATCATGCAAACAAAAACAAAAGACGTCGCAAATAATCATCTCACATGGAACAATTCCAACGATCACGTAAACTCTATAATCAAAATCACTTGGATAAGGTCGATCCAATATCCAAGAGTAATCACGCTCCAACATGGCTCCAGATGGCAAAAGACAATATACTAAATTCCAAAACATAACACAAAACAAAAGACGTCGCATAATGGCTCAAACTCCACTCTCGCACTTATTTCCCTAATCAGATCAATTCAACTTACTATTCGCTGTGGACTCTAGATCCGAATCCACACCATTCCATCCTAACTCCCCTTCTTCTTTACTTAACCACCCATTCCTGTTTCCTACATGTTGAGCGAGTCGAAAACATGCAAAACCATCTCTATTTCTTTCTTCCAATTCCGTATATTCACAAGTGCATACAAATCACGAGGTTTATACTAAACCAACTCTCATTCCTATGTGAAGTGAGGACACTAAAAAGAGTATTTGGTAATGGCTCCATCTCTAGAAGTCACCGTGGTTCCGAACCTCTCCACTTCTTACCCACCAACGTTTCCTATAAACGTCCTCTCCTTGTCTGAACATCGATACATGCTATCGGAAACTCGGATTCTGCGGTTAGTCCGCTTCATCCTACCACTTCTCTCGCATCCGATAACAACAACGGTAGTCCAATGAAGCATCTTACGTGCGGAAGACGATATAATAAAATATATACAATACTACTGATGAGTGCTCAAATACTCATCATTTTTGGTCAAATCTGAACTGCAAAACATACAAAAACACTCAGTAATGCATCAAAATACTGAAAATATTTCAAAATTGTGTTTTATATGTTTTAGATGCAAAAAGAGTAAAAACAGATGAAAAACGTAAAAAGTTTGCAAAATTGGCAGTTTCAGTCCCTCAACTTTCATAAAATTACAAAATTAGTCCCTGGTCATTCAAAATATGGAAAATTATCACCAAAGGTCCTTTTACAATCATAAGTTGTCATATTTTGTCCTTTGGTGAAAAATTGGAAAAGTTTTGGAAAATTACAAAATTAGTCCCTGGAGTTTCAATCTTTGGCAGAATTGGTCCCTGGTGGGATAATTTTGAAAGAAAAATCATTTTGGGTCCTTGGGAAGTTACAAAAATCATTTTTAGTCCTTGGGGTGAAGTTTGAGAAATTTACATGTTTGGTCCTCATAGTTTGGAATTTTGGCATAATTGGTCCCCGGGTATTTCATTATGGAAAATAAAAATTAAAGGACCTTGTACTATTCAATTAGGTCATGTTTAACCCTTGTGGATATTTTCAGAAAATTACATTGTCAGCCCCTCATGTTTGGTTGTATTACATTTTTGGTCCTTGTGTTGTTTCTAAGTTACATACCAAACGGACCCTTGAATTAATATCATAATCCAAACCCAACATATCCACCCAACAACCCTTGGCCTGGTCCATGTACACCCCTAATCCAACACACCACCCCCAAGCCCAAAACACAAAACCGGCCCACCCCCCATTTTTAATACTTCCCTGGCTTTGACCACAGTCAACCCCCAACACCTCGTTTTACTGTTCATCCCTAACCTCTATCCCCTCCCCCTAATTACCTGTAATCATGCCTCCCCCCTCCTATCCAATTCCACAAAACACTCACCAACCCAACCAACCTTCCCCCCCCCCTCATTAATAACCTTACCAAACCCCACTACCCTGCCTTTTACCCATTTTCCCGCCAAATATAAGTTTGAACGGCTGAGATGATGGGAAGCTAATCCAAGGGTCAAGAAGGTGTGGGAAAAGTCAGAGAGATTCCAGGGCTTATAAAAGAAAAAGAAAATGAAGAATTATGTATTAGTTTTTAGTAGTAGAATAGTTAGTGTAATTTAGTTTATGTCGAAATAGTGTAATCAATCAAGTTTATTGTAATTTCAAGCTTAAAAACATTGTATTAGGGCTCTTTTGTGTATTTAAATTTATTTCAATCAGTGAATTCAAGTTTCAGTTATAAATTCTAATTTGGCATCTTTCTCAACTTAAAATTATTGTTAAATGATTAACATTAGTGTTAAGTGGTTCATTTTCTGTTTCATAAGCTCAGTATAACTTGTTTATATGCTTCCTTAAGCTTTTGGTTCATTGGAATCAGTTTAACTTATGAAATCAAGAAATTCCCAAAAACACTAAAAAAATAGTAAAAATCCAAAAAAATAAGTGCTCAAGGAACACAGGCTTGGAATATGGGAATTGTGAACCTGCATGGTATTAGAAACCTCAAGGGAGGTGTGAGGATGTGTGTTCTACCTTGGTGACTTGTTTCTCAGTCAACTGCCATTGTAAGCATCTTTCATTTTTTTTGGCATTCAATATTTATATACTTCATTTGTTGTTTAATTTAGTTAATTTAGGTTTAGTAAATGTTAGTGTAAGTTAATTGTTCAGTTTCATGGATTAAATGGACTAATTGCATTGTAAAACCAAAACAATTTCAATATAAAGGAGTGTTTGGGATTTGTTGATGTAACTGTGCTCTGGCTTGTTTCTGTGTTTAATTTTGGTTGTAACATGTAGCTTTAGGTTTATTTAGGTCAGTAAAGTCATCAAACACTTAGGTCATTCATCAAAAAGTCAAATCTTAGCTTATCTCTTCAATTTCATTTCACTGTCAAGGATTTTGGTATCTCAATCATTCATTTCAGTTCAAAAGATGTTAGGAAAGCTTAATATCATCTCATTTTAGCTTATAACACCTTATTCAATCATTGGAATCAAATCAAAATCTATATTAGTCAAAGTTTAAGTTTTTTGTCAAAAAGTCAAAAGTTAAGTTTGTACAGAAAACCCAAAATGCTAGGATTTTTTGTGAATTATGTAGTTGGATTCAAGCCTTGGGATTTATAGGATTTGTAGTCCCCCACCTTGGCTTCAAGAATCCATACTTGTTTGATTTTTGCCATTTTTCCTGAGCATTTCACTAGCATCCAAAGTAGACAGTAATTAATTAATATTTAAAACGTGAACGTACGCGTTTTTAGGTTTTAAACGTTTTTAGGTATCTAACTTTCACGTAATCATCTTTATAGCTTATTTAAGCTATTTCTTCATATATTCCTTAGTTAATCACTCACAAACCCCTTCATGTCCAGATTCACCCAATCACAAAGCCGTTTGTTAACCATCACACCTCGTCGGGACATAACGACCCGGGGAAACACTATACTTCCGCGGAGCATTGAATCTGAGTAGTTTGACCTTGTTGACCATTCCTTGGTCAGTTTAGGTTGACGGTTCAGAGCCGATCAAATTTTGGCGCCGCTGCCAGGGAGGTGTGCGCGCTATTCTAAACGGTTTTGCGTATTAGTGAATCGGGATATACATCCATTGTATATTTACCACCCTTGTTCATATTATCTTCTTATTTTCATATAAAAACAAAACCGTTCCCGAAAACATTTTAAACTCAGTTTTCAACGAACACAAAAACACAAAAAACATTTTCTTTCTTATTTGTACAAAATGTTTATCCAAAAATCCAAAAATATTCACCTTTACCTTCTCACATCTTTGATTCTTCATCCCTACCCCTCTGTAAACCTTTGATTCTTCCATATGTCGTATCCACACCATTGCGGTTGCCAATGGTGTGGTGGTCCTCATAATGGTGGGAATTGTCCCGACTGTAGCATGGTAGAGTCAGGAGATGGGTCTGTCTATAACCAAGCTCCCTATCCTTACCATGATACATCTGATTCATCCTACCAGCCACCACATCATGAGATACTGACATATCTGTGTGAGTTTTGTGGTGGTCCACACCAAGGATTTGAGTGTCAATCCGGAAACACGTTTGTCTATGAACAGTTTTCCGGTAATGCTCAGAACTTTGGTTATGACCAATACCCATATGATTCACCAGCCCAGACTCAACAGTTTTACTGTTGTGATTACTGTGGAGGTCCACACTTCAGCTCAGATTGTCAGACGGGAAATCCATATCCTTGTGACAATTTTGACACACCTTATTACGACCAACCTCCATAGTACGATATGAATCAAGCACTTCTTCCAGAAATGCAAAATATGATGAAAATCGTTGATGAGCTTAAGGGTTTAGTTAAAGACTTTGCCCAAAGACATACTCATCAAAAATCCATGGAAGAATTGCTAGCTGAAGAGCAGGCTACTAGAATAAATTCCCAAGATGCCTATGAAAAATCTGTGAGGGAATCCATTACAAGAGAAAAAGCAGCCAGATCTAGCTCTCAATTCCATTTTATTCCTGATGACAGTGATGATGAAGATACACTTGATATCCTTCAATTTTACAAAGCTTCATCAAGTTCATCAGTTGATATCCCAGCAGTTGAGATTCCATCGCAAACAACTGCTATCACACCCGAGGTTCCCACTCATTCTCTGAGCATGGGGGACGAGCATCTTGACACTGTCCCTAAAAAGGAATCGGACGAATTAATAAAGTCTAGTGTTGAGATCCTTGTCCCAATCCCAAGAGAGTCACAGGGAACTTTGGATGATGTGTGTGATTTACTTTCCCCTCTTGAGTGTTCAAACGATCATTTTGAGACTTTCTCAGATTTTAATGATGATTGTACATCTCATGGAGACATTAAGTATATTGAGGCATCACTCCCACAGTCTGATGCTGATCCTCTTCTTGAGGAGTTCACCGATGAACTTACTCACATCAATCCACTTTCATTGGAAGGTGATGATGGTCTCCTTGATTTCCAAGCCGATCTGGGAGAAATTGAAAGTCTCCTATATCATGATCCGTCACTCACTTCTGATCCCAACAGTCCAATAGAGAATGATAATCTCTTTGTTCCCGAAACTTTCAATACTACTCTCACCAATCCTCTATTTGAATTCAAATCTGAATTCACTTTGATTTCTGATAATTCACTCTTTGATATTCAGAATGAGGATTGTGATGAGTCCACAATGGAACATGAGTTCACAGATTCACATCTTGTGAATGATTCTCTTCATGAGGAGTTCTCCGGTGAACTCACTCATCATATCATGACTTGATGAGTGTCTAAATACTCATCATTTTATACCAATCTGAGCTGCCAAAACATACAAAAACACTCAAATATGCATCAAAATACTTAAAATATATTATAAGTGTGTTTTATATGTTTCAAATGCAAAATATGCAAAAACAGATGAAAAACGTACAAAGTTTGCATAATTGGCAGTTTCAGTCCCTCAAGTTTCATAAATTGGCAAAACTAGTCCCTGGTCATTCTAAAAACATGAAAAAGTCACCAAAGGTCCTTTTTAATCATAAAGTTACATATTTAGTCCTTTGGTGCAAAGTTTCATAAAATTACAAGTTTAGTCCCTATACTTTGGAATTTGACATAAATGGTCCCTGGGATGTAAAAACTTTGAGAAAAATCAATTTTGGTCCTTGTACTAATAATCTTTTGCAGGAATGGTCCTTGGTGTGAAGTTTGGTGAAATTACATAATTGGTCCCTCAAGTTTGGCAGTTTATCAGTTTTAGTCCCCGGGTATTTAAAAAATTAAAAAATATCAAAAATGCCCTTGTACTATTCACATGTGACAATTTAGACCCTTATGATAAACTTTGGAAAATTACACAACAGCCCCTCAACTTTCATGAAATTACAAAATTGGTCCTTGTGTAATTACTAAAACCAACCGGACCCTATGTTTTATTATATACCCAAAACCAATCCAAACTAATACCCCAGCCCACCCACCTATTCCCAAGGCCCAAAGTTACAAGCCCAGTCCACCCTTAATAATATAAACGGGGTCAACCCCCGTTTGACCAAACCACCCTTCACCTCCTTTCCCTCCCAAAACCACCTCCACCTCTGCAACTCTATACCACCATACCAGCCCACAATATACCTCTCCCACCTGTCCCTCCACCTCACACGTACTCCCAAATGCATTTAAACCCCTAAAACCCTCCCCACGTTAACTACAGTACCCAAAGACCCTTTGGCGCCAAGTTTATATTTTAAACGGTGGAGATGACTCAGACCAATCCAACAGCTGGGGAATGGTGGGAAATGTCAAGGTGGGTCCCACAAACTCAGAAAGTGGCTACAAAAGGGAAAAGGAAGCAGAAGTGAAGAGTATTAGTTTAGTTTTAGTTTAGCTTAATCGTAGGTAGTATAATTTACTCATTCAGTTGTATTTTCAATTAAAAAAGCTTGTACTCAGTTAATTTCATGTATTTCAATCCTTAATGCAAGTTAATTTCAAGTTTCAGTTGCTATTTCAGTTTATGCCATTTCCAAGTTTGATCAAAATCTCAAAAATCTCACTAAGCTTGTATGTTGTTAATTGTTGTTGTTATTGAATTCATAAGCTTATATAAGCTCTGACAAAGCCTTATTAAGTCTTATAAAACCTTACATAGCTGTTTAGAATAGAAAAGCAAAAATTCAAGAAAAATCAATAAAATAGAAAATAAATCAAAAATTTGTGGAAATCAAAGAAGAAGGATTGAGCAAGGTGAATTTTGGATTGTTTCTGGTTTAGAACCTTTTGGGAGGTGATAGGATTGGTTACATGTTCATGGTTCCTTGTTTCTCAGCTGAATCACATTTGTAAGCTTTTGTTCAACATTTTTTTCTTTCACTGTATTAGTTGGTATTTAAAGATATTATCTGTGTTTCTGTGTTGAATTAGTATATTAGAGTTATAATATAGCTTAATCTTATTTACTTGTTTGAGAGTTTTCTTAGTTGTTAAAAATTTCATTTTCTAAATCAATATAGCATATTTGACAAATCTGTTTTTATTGCTTGTAGAATTGAAGTTTTATGTTCAAGTGAGTTTATAATAGGTTAATAATCAGTTAGAAACCAATAGTTTGGATTAAATTAGTGTTTAGTAGTGTAAATCTCAAAACAGTCTAGTTAAAGGGTTGTTTGGCACAGGGGAGCAACCTGTGCATTTGTGGTATTTAGTGATCAAATCTTACCTTGACATGTTTTATTAGGTTCTGGTATCACAGATTAGTCATAAAAATTAGAGGTCATTAGTGAGAAAGTCAAAATCCAACTCCATATTCCTTGACAGTTAACTGTCAAGGATATTTGTCTCTAAAACCCACCCATAAGCTTATATCTTTAAGCTTTAGCTTATTTTAGGTCTATCATAGCTTATTATAACTTAATCAATCAGTTATAAGTGTTAGAATCTCAAGAAAGTCAAACTAAGTAGTTTTGTTCAAAAGTCAAATTTACATTTCTCAGATTTTCTCAAAACTTCAAGGAATTTTGTAGATTTGTGTAATAGGTTTTAGAATCTGAAATTTGTTTTAGTAATTGTCTATCAGCTCAACTTTATTTTCCCATAGTTGTTATATTTTTAGGATTTTTTATCTGGGCCCCACTCACCCTCAAAAACACTTGCAGGGAAGACCCCTTCCCCTGCACCAGCATACTCAGTCCATCACCACCACTTTGGTGGTGATTTGTGACCACCACAGTGGGCCCCACACCTCCAACTTAGGTTCTTACAACCCCCCTCCTACCAGAGATCTTAGATTGACCATTTGTTTGACCTGAATCCCTGTGGACCCCACTTGAAATAAGCCCTCAAGTTTGTCCCATTTCTGTGTTCAAATTAGTTTTTGGAATAGCTTATTTTGGCTTATCAGCTTATCTACTTAGCTTATTTGGCTAATTTTAGCTTTGAAAAGTCCAATAAACTTATTTAGACCAGATTCATCCATAGTGGGTCCCACTTAAGCTCATTTGAGCTTATTTGCCTTTTCAGTCAACAAAAGTCAACTGTGGTAGCATTAAGCTTCCACAGTGCTTAATTTTAGCTTATAAAATAATTGTTTTTACAAAAGTTGTTTATTTTTAAGTATAAAATAGATTTGTAAAAGAAAATTCAAGAAAAAACAATATAAAAATAAGTGATAGTTTCTATTTAATATAATTTAATTTTAATTTTCATTTTTAGATTTTTATTAAGTAAGTTGTGTTTTTATATTTTTATTAATTTCTTTTTAGGTTAAAGTATTTTTAATAATTTTCTCATATTTTTTTTTTGTAATCTAGTATTTATTATAAGTAATAATAGTTTTATTAGTAATTAATTAATAAGTAAGTTTTAAATAGCATAACTAATTTTTATAAAGCAACACCTATTTTTTATATTTTTTATAGCTTTTATAAGTCATAAAATAGTTTTATAAATTTTTCCATAATTTTCTAAGTTAGTTTAGTATTATTTGTAATTTAAAATAGTTTAAATAGTTTAATTAATATAAATAGTTTTTAATTAATAGAAAATCTATAAAAAGACAAAAACATTTATTTTTATTTTTTATACTTTCTTCAAGTTCATTTTAAGTTTTAGAAATTATTTTCATAAGTTTTTAGTTTAATTTGGAGTATTTATAATTTTTAGTTTGATTTAAATTAGTTTTAATTAAAAAGTTAAATAGTTATTAATTAAATAATTAATAATAAATAATAAAATAATCTCAAAAATAGTTTTATTTTTAATTTAATTTTCTTTTAAGTTTAAGTTTATAAAATTTTCATTTTTAACCCTTTTAGTTTATTTTTCTTAAAACTCACATTTTTCTCAGTACGCAGTCGCGTCTGATTTTAATTTGGTGTACTTTTAAAACGTTTTAGATATCTAGGTTTTACGTAATCATTAATATAGTTAATTTAAGTTATAAAACCCTAGTTTAATCACACACACACACTTTTATTCATATCCCTGTTCACATTCACTCAATCACAGATTCGTTTATAATAAAACATCGCACACCTCGTTGGGATATTAGGACCCGGGGAAACACTGTATTCCACGGAAGCATTTGTCTTGATTAGTTTGACTTTACTATTGACCATTCACAAGTGGTTGAGAAATAAAAGTTGACTAGTTTTCGGACGAATCAAAATTTGGCGCCGCTGCCGGGGAGGTTGTGCGCTTATTCTAAACGATTTGTTGTATTAGTGATTGTTGAATATACATCCCTTGTATATTTACCATCCTTGTCCATATTTTCATCAAAAACAAAAATCCAAAAATATTTTCTTTCTTATTTTTATAATATATTTATCTAAAACCACAAAAATATCCATCTTTTCCCTCTTACCCTTTTTGATTCTTTAGCTCTTTACCCTCTATCCATTTAATTCTACCTTCTATATTCTTATGGCATCTATCGACCCCGAATTCTTATTCGCGCTTGAAAAATATCAAGCCTTGTCCAAGATGTCTAGAATTCGTGTTGATCATGATGAACCATCGTTTCATATTCCCTCTCCAGTGAGGGAAATGGAACGAGAAACCGGGGTGACAAAGGACCCTGTACTTTCCTCTGACGATGGAAGTGCTAAATACGTCCAACCTACGGTTGTTCAAAAACCTAAGCTCACAATTGATCTTAACCTTTCACGATATAAGGTTAAAAGTTTGTCAAGCAAACGTACAGAGCTTAGGGCAATTACTGAAAATAACGATTTGCCTAATCTTCACAATTATCAAAAACAAAAACCCGAGACCATAACGGAAGTGGTGGAAATTCCTAGCTCTCAGAGCACACCACTTGTCCCACCTCCAGATTTTGTTCCTTGTGTCGGTTGTGGTGAGCCGCTTTTCGGTTTTCCATGTCGTTGGTGTATATGTGTACAATGTGGTAATGATATTCAAGACGGGAGTTGTTTGTTTTGTGGATCGAGTAATTCATTTGCTTATGATCCTAATCAAAACTTATTCAACGACTCCTCAAATTTTTCCAACTACCCATCACATTCATACGAGCAAGAATCATATTATCCAAATCTCAATGATGCTTCGTATCAAAATACACCAAGCCAGACTCAGTAGTTTAACTGTTGTGAGTACTGTGGAGGTCCACACTTTAGCTCTGATTGTCAAACAAGGAATCCATTTCCTTGTAACAATTACGACTATTCGTTTCAAGACCCACCTCCACAATACCAAATGAACCAAGCAACTCCTCAAAACCAGCAAGACCCTTGTCTAGAGGTTCTTGAAAAACTTAAAAGCATTAGAGAGGAGTTAGCTAATATGTCGTTTCACAATGCACCAAGTTTTTCTTGAGTACATTGTGGGGGTCCTCATGATGATTTCCAATGTCAGCCGTATTATAAACCTGAACATTGTTCTAGTTCTAATACATCCGGTTTTGACACATTCATACCCCCACAGTTTCCACTCATTCCATATTCTCGTGATAAATCTATCGCGGAATTACTTGCTGAAAAACATGCTGCTAGAGACGAAAGAAGCATGGAAGAATTACTAGTCTTAGAACATGCAGCTATAACACGTACCAAATTTCAAAATGCTGCTCTTCTCTATGAAGATGATGAAAGTGATGATACCTCATCAAGTTCATCAGTTGAGACTACTTCCATGGAAATACAGGGAGAAAAGAATATAACTGAATCACCAGTAGTAGAAATATTGGAACTTGTAGAATCCATTACTGCTATTCCTTCTCAACTCCCTGAGTCTACTGTTATCACACCCCAGGTTCCCACTTACTCTCTGAGCATGGGGGACGAGCATCTTGACACAATTCCTGCAAAGGAATCTGACGAATTCATAAAGTTTAGTGTTGAGAACCTTGTCTCAATCCCAAGAGAGTCATAGGGAATTCTTGATCATATGTGTGATATCCCTCCCCCTCTTTTCTTCCCAAATGATCATATTGAGATGTTCTCTGATGAGGACAATTCTTTATCTTGTGGAGACATAAGTTATGTGGGGGAATTGCCTTATGAGCTTGTCAACTCAGAAGAAGAGAATGATGAAGTTACTGACACTGAAATTAAAGATGAAGCACTACGTGCAACATTATTAAAAGTCAGTCATCTCATTTCTAGAATCGAGGCTTTTAATGAAAACCCTATTTCATCTCCTATCCCCGTCAAGGATAGTGAGCTTATGATCAATGATTCTATTCCGGAATTGCAAACGTTCCATTTTGATCAAACGGGAGAGAAGATAAGTGGTATCACCACTTCTCATTCTTATAATTCTCTTCCTGTTTATGAATCATTTACTATTGAGGAGTTCCCCAGTGAATTTACTCAAATCAATCCCGAATACGAATCATTCACCTTTGGGGAGTTCTCCTGTGAACTCACTCATATCATATCTCCACCGAAGTATGAAAATTTCTATTTTGATCTAGACATACCCATAATATGTCTTGATCAAACGAGCTTAAACGAGGAGATTCATGAAACAATGAATTCTCCTATTGAAGATGAGGAGTTAATCATGATTTTCATCATGACTTTCTTTCTTTTCTTCATATATCCTGTTCCTTATCCTGTTCTTCACTCTTTCGGGAGTGAGGATATAATCTTTGACCCCGGCATTCTCATTTATAAATTATGAGCCGGGTACTTATCTCATCGGTGTGGAACTTTCACGTGCTTCAAATGTTTATCCAAACATCTTGAATGAAAGTCTGATGTAGATTGTCTCTTCCACTTGCTTCCCCGTGGACAAATTAATTCGGGGTCGAGTCAAGTTAGCGACTCGGTAATCAAAAAATAGTAGCATGTATATAGGGTTTTCACCCGTGTGTACCACCCTAGTGTGGGGGAGATGCCCCACATGTTGTATATATATATATCCTCTAAAAAAAATGTAAATATAGTGATAGCTTCTATTTAAGAAGTTTTATCTAAAAAAATAATAATTGTATGTATATACATTTTAAATAAAGGCTATGGAATATTTTCCTTTTACGTTCTAAGTGTTGGTTTAACACCCGGTACTTTGAATATTGAGGACAATATTCAGTTCTAAGTGTGGGGGGAGATTCGTTATTCTAACGAATTTAAACACATGTTCCATCAAGAACCCCTATTTTAGCCAAAATTTTAAAATTTTTTCTCACTTAGAACGCAATAAATGGTTATCAGTCTGCCATGTCTAACCCACATATGGATTGGCTAATCCAGGAGCAAACGGTTCTTGGTAAAGATAACTCAAACCCGTTTATGGCTTGTAATTTGCCAAAAATTGTATGGTACCTCAACTCGCCATATCCTAAAAAGCGAATGAGTTGGCTAGCCCGCAAGATTATGGCTTGTGGTAAAGGCAGTGGAAAATCCATAATTGGTAATCAGCTCACCAAGATGTTGACTATTCCATCAAGAGTTGGCTAGTCCAGAAGCAAACGGCTTTTGGTAAAGACAAATCAAATCCGTTGACAGCTGGTGGTTTGCTCAAAATCACACGGTTATCAGGTGTGCCACAGTTTTTACACCTGGCTACTCCAGAAGTGATGGCTTTTGGTAAAGAGTTTTTCAAATCCATTAAGTTTTTCTCAAAAGATTGCTAGGGACTAGCAATAGTTTAGTGTGGGGGATTGATGAGTGTCTAAATACTCATCATTTTATACCAATCTGAGCTGCCAAAACATACAAAAACACTCAAATATGCATCAAAATACTTAAAATATATTAGAAGTGTGTTTTATATGTTTCAAATGCAAAATATGCAAAAACAGATGAAAAACGTACAAAGTTTGCATAATTGGCAGTTTCAGTCCCTCAAGTTTCATAAATTGGCAAAACTAGTCCCTGGTCATTCTAAAAACATGAAAAAGTCACCAAAGGTCCTTTTTAATCATAAAGTTACATATTTAGTCCTTTGGTGCAAAGTTTCATAAAATTATAAGTTTAGTCCCTATACTTTGGAATTTGACATAAATGGTCCCTGGGATGTAAAAACTTTGAGAAAAATCAATTTTGGTCCTTGTACTAATAATCTTTTGCAGGAATGGTCCTTGGTGTGAAGTTTGGTGAAATTACATAATTGGTCCCTCAAGTTTGGCAGTTTGTCAGTTTTAGTCCCCGGGTATTTAAAAAATTAAAAAATATCAAAAATGCCCTTATACTATTCACATGTGACAATTTAGACCCTTATGATAAACTTTGGAAAATTACACAACAGCCCCTCAACTTTCATGAAATTACAAAATTGGTCCTTGTGTAATTACTAAAACCAACCGGACCCTATGTTTTATTATATACCCAAAACCAATCCAAACTAATACCCCAGCCCACCCACCTGTTCCCAAGGCCCAAAGTTACAAGCCCAGTCCACCCTTAATAATATAAACGGGGTCAACCCCCGTTTGACCAAACCACCCTTCACCTCCTTTCCCTCCCAAAACCACCTCCACCTCTGCAACTCTATACCACCATACCAGCCCACAATATACCTCTCCCACCTGTCCCTCCACCTCACATGTACTCCCAAACGCATTTAAACCCCTAAAACCCTCCCCACGTTAACTACAGTACCCAAAGACCCTTTGGCGCCAAGTTTATATTTTAAACGGTGGAGATGACTCAGACCAAGCCAACAGCTGGGGAATGGTGGGAAATGTCAAGGTGGGTCCCACAAACTCAGAAAGTGGCTACAAAAGGGAAAAGGAAGCAGAAGTGAAGAGTATTAGTTTAGTTTTAGTTTAGCTTAATCGTAGGTAGTATAATTTACTCATTCAGTTGTATTTTCAATTAAAAAAGCTTGTACTCAGTTAATTTCATGTATTTCAATCCTTAATGCAAGTTAATTTCAAATTTCAGTTGCTATTTCAGTTTATGCCATTTCCAAGTTTGATCAAAATCTCAAAAATCTCACTAAGCTTGTATGTTGTTAATTGTTGTTGTTATTGAATTCATAAGCTTATATAAGCTCTGACAAAGCCTTATTAAGTCTTATAAAACCTTACTTAGCTGTTTAGAATAGAAAAGCAAAAATTCAAGAAAAATCAATAAAATAGAAAATAAATCAAAAATTTGTGGAAATCAAAGAAGAAGGATTGAGCAAGTTGAATTTTGGATTGTTTCTGGTTTAGAACCTTTTGGGAGGTGATAGGATTGGTTACATGTTCATGGTTCCTTGTTTCTCAGCTGAATCACATTTGTAAGCTTTTGTTCAACATTTTTTTCTTTCACTGTATTAGTTGGTATTTAAAGATATTATCTGTGTTTCTGTGTTGAATTAGTATATTAGAGTTATAATATAGCTTAATCTTATTTACTTGTTTGAGAGTTTTCTTAGTTGTTAAAAATTTCATTTTCTAAATCAATATAGCATATTTGACAAATCTGTTTTTATTGCTTGTAGAATTGAAGTTTTATGTTCAAGTGAGTTTATAATAGGTTAATAATCAGTTAGAAACCAATAGTTTGGATTAAATTAGTGTTTAGTAGTGTAAATCTCAAAACAGTCTAGTTAAAGGGTTGTTTGGCACAGGGGAGCAACCTGTGCATTTGTGGTATTTAGTGATCAAATCTTACCTTGACATGTTTTATTAGGTTCTGGTATCACAGATTAGTCATAAAAATTAGAGGTCATTAGTGAGAAAGTCAAAATCCAACTCCATATTCCTTGACAGTTAACTGTCAAGGATATTTGTCTCTAAAACCCACCCATTAGCTTATATCTTTAAGCTTTAGCTTATTTTAGGTCTATCATAGCTTATTATAACTTAATCAATCAGTTATAAGTGTTAGAATCTCAAGAAAGTCAAACTAAGTAGTTTTGTTCAAAAGTCAAATTTACATTTCTCAAATTTTCTCAAAACTTCAAGGAATTTTGTAGATTTGTGTAATAGGTTTTAGAATCTGAAATTTGTTTTAGTAATTGTCTATCAGCTCAACTTTATTTTCCCATAGTTGTTATATTTTTAGGATTTTTTATCTGGGCCCCACTCACCCTCAAAAACACTTGCAGAGAAGACCCCTTCCCCTGCACCAGCATACTCAGTCCATCACCACCACTTTGGTGGTGATTTGTGACCACCACAGTGGGCCCCACACCTCCAACTTAGGTTCTTACAACCCCCCTCCTACCAGAGATCTTAGATTGACCATTTGTTTGACCTGAATCCCTGTGGACCCCACTTGAAATAAGCCCTCAAGTTTGTCCTATTTCTGTGTTCAAATTAGTTTTTGGAATAGCTTATTTTGGCTTATCAGCTTATCTACTTAGCTTATTTGGCTAATTTTAGCTTTGAAAAGTCCAATAAACTTATTTAGACCAGATTCATCCATAGTGGGTCCCACTTAAGCTCATTTGAGCTTATTTGCCTTTTCAGTCAACAAAAGTCAACTGTGGTAGCATTAAGATTCCACAGTGCTTAATTTTAGCTTATAAAATAATTGTTTTTACAAAAGTTGTTTATTTTTAAGTATAAAATAGATTTGTAAAAGAAAATTCAAGAAAAAACAATATAAAAATAAGTGATAGTTTCTATTTAATATAATTTAATTTTAATTTTCATTTTTAGATTTTTATTAAGTAAGTTGTGTTTTTATATTTTTATTAATTTCTTTTTAGGTTAAAGTATTTTTAATAATTTTCTCAGATTTTTTTTTTTTGTAATCTAGTATTTATTATAAGTAATAATAGTTTTATTAGTAATTAATTAATAAATAAGTTTTAAATAGCATAACTAATTTTTATAAAGCAACACCTATTTTTTATAGCTTTTATAAGTCATAAAATAGTTTTATAAATTTTTCCATAATTTTCTAAGTTAGTTTAGTATTATTTGTAATTTAAAATAGTTTAAATAGTTTAATTAATATAAATAGTTTTTAATTAATAGAAAATCTATAAAAAGACAAAAACATTTATTTTTATTTTTTATACTTTCTTCAAGTTCATTTTAAGTTTTAGAAATTATTTTCATAAGTTTTTAGTTTAATTTGTAGTATTTATAATTTTTAGTTTGATTTAAATTAGTTTTAATTAAAAAGTTAAATAGTTATTAATTAAATAATTAATAATAAATAATAAAATAATCTAAAAAATAGTTTTATTTTTAATTTAATTTTCTTTTAAGTTTAAGTTTATAAAATTTTCATTTTTAACCCTTTTAGTTTATTTTTCTTAAAACTCACATTTTTCTCAGTACGCAGTCGCGTCTGATTTTAATTTGGTGTACTTTTAAAACGTTTTAGATATCTAGGTTTTACGTAATCATTAATATAGTTAATTTAAGTTATAAAACCCTAGTTTAATCACACACACACACTTTTATTCATATCGCTGTTCACATTCACTCAATCACAGATTCGTTTATAATAAAACATCGCACACCTCGTTGGGACATTACGACCCGGGGAAACACTGTATTCCACGGAAGCATTTGTCTTGATTAGTTTGACTTTACTATTGACCATTCACAAGTGGTTGAGAAATAAAAGTTGACTAGTTTTCGGACGAATCAAAATTTGGCGCCGCTGCCGGGGAGGTTGTGCGCTTATTCTAAACGATTTGTTGTATTAGTGATTGTTGAATATACATCCCTTGTATATTTACCATCCTTGTCCATATTTTCATCAAAAACAAAAATCCAAAAATATTTTCTTTCTTATTTTTATAATATATTTATCTAAAACCACAAAAATATCCATCTTTTCCCTCTTACCCTTTTTGATTCTTTAGCTCTTTACCCTCTATCCATTTAATTCTAACTTCTATATTCTTATGGCATCTATCGACCCCGAATTCTTATTCGCGCTTGAAAAATATCAAGCCTTGTCCAAGATGTCTAGAATTCGTGTTGATCATGATGAACCATCGTTTCATATTCCCTCTCCAGTGAGGGAAATGGAACGAGAAACCGGGGTGACAAAGGACCCTGTACTTTCCTCTGACGATGGAAGTGCTAAATACGTCCAACCTATGGTTGTTCAAAAACCTAAGCTCACAATTGATCTTAACCTTTCACGATATAAGGTTAAAAGTTTGTCAAGCAAACGTACAGAGCTTAGGGCAATTACTGAAAAGAACGATTTGCCTAATCTTCACAATTATCAAAAACAAAAACCCGAGACCATAACGGAAGTGGTGGAAATTCCTAGCTCTCAGAGCACACCACTTGTCCCACCTCCAGATTTTGTTCCTTGTGTCGGTTGTGGTGAGCCGCTTTTCGGTTTTCCATGTCGTTGGTGTATATGTGTACAATGTGGTAATGATATTCAAGACGGGAGTTGTTTGTTTTGTGGATCGAGTAATTCATTTACTTATGATCCTAATCAAAACTTATTCAACGACTCCTCAAATTTTTCCAACTACCCATCACATTCATACGAGCAAGAATCATATTATCCAAATCTCAATGATGCTTCGTATCAAAATACACCAAGCCAGACTCAGTAGTTTAACTGTTGTGAGTACTGTGGAGGTCCACACTTTAGCTCTGATTGTCAAACAAGGAATCCATTTCCTTGTAACAATTACGACTATTCGTTTCAAGACCCACCTCCACAATACCAAATGAACCAAGCAACTCCTCAAAACCAGCAAGACCCTTGTCTAGAGGTTCTTGAAAAACTTAAAAACATTAGAGAGGAGTTAGCTAATATGTCGTTTCACAATGCACCAAGTTTTTCTTGTGTACATTGTGGGGGTCCTCATGATGATTTCCAATGTCAGCCGTATTATAAACCTGAACATTGTTCTAGTTCTAATACATCCGGTTTTGACACATTCATACCCCCACAGTTTCCACTCATTCGATATTCTCGTGATAAATCTATCGCGGAATTACTTGCTGAAAAACATGCTGCTAGAGACGAAAGAAGCATGGAAGAATTACTAGTCTTAGAACATGCAGCTATAACACGTACCAAATTTCAAAATGCTGCTCTTCTCTATGAAGATGATGAAAGTGATGATACCTCATCAAGTTCATCAGTTGAGACTACTACCATGGAAATACAGGGAGAAAAGAATATAACTGAATCACCAGCAGTAGAAATATTGGAACTTGTAGAATCCATTACTGCTATTCCTTCTCAACTCCCTGAGTCTACTGTTATCACACCCGAGGTTCCCACTCACTCTCTGAGCATGGGGGACGAGCATCTTGACACAATTCCTGCAAAGGAATCTGACGAATTCATAAAGTTTAGTGTTGAGAACCTTGTCTCAATCCCAAGAGAGTCATAGGGAATTCTTGATCATATGTGTGATATCCCTCCCCCTCTTTTCTTCCCAAATGATCATATTGAGATGTTCTCTGATGAGGACAATTCTTTATCTTGTGGAGACATAAGTTATGTGGGGGAATTGCCTTCTGAGCTTGTCAACTCAGAAGAAGAGAATGATGAAGTTACTGACACTGAAATTAAAGATGAAGCACTACGTGCAACATTATTAAAAGTCAGTCTTCTCATTTCTAGAATCGAGGCTTTTAATGAAAACCCTATTTCATCTCCTATCCCCGTCAAGGATAGTGAGCTTATGATCAATGATTCTATTCCGGAATTGCAAACGTTCCATTTTGATCAAACGGGAGAGAAGATAAGTGGTATCACCACTTCTCATTCTTATAATTCTCATCCTGTTTATGAATCATTTACTATTGAGGAGTTCCCCAGTGAATTTACTCAAATCAATCCCGAATACGAATCATTCACCTTTGAGGAGTTCTCCTGTGAACTCACTCATATCATATCTCCACCGAAGTATGAAAATTTCTATTTTGATCTAGACATACCCATAATATGTCTTGATCAAACGAGCTTAAATGAGGAGATTCATGAAACAATGAATTCTCCTATTGAAGATGAGGAGTTAATCATGATTTTCATCATGACTTTCTTTCTTTTCTTCATATATCCTGTTCCTTATCCTGTTCTTCACTCTTTCGGGAGTGAGGATATAATCTTTGACCCCGGCATTCTCATTTATAAATTATGAGCCGGGTACTTATCTCATCGGTGTGGAACTTTCACGTGCTTCAAATGTTTATCCAAACATCTTGAATGAAAGTCTGATGTAGATTGTCTCTTCCACTTGCTTCCCCATGGACAAATTAATTCGGGGTCGAGTCAAGTTAGCGACTCGGTAATCAAAAAACAGTAGCATGTATATAGGGTTTTCACCCGTGTGTACCACCCTAGTGTGGGGGAGATGCCCCACATGTTGTATATATATATATCCTCTAAAAAAAATGTAAATATAGTGATAGCTTCTATTTAAGAAGTTTTATCTAAAAAAATAATAATTGTATGTATATACATTTTAAATAAAGGCTATGGAATATTTTCCTTTTACGTTCTAAGTGTTGGTTTAACACCCGGGTACTTTAATATTGAGGACAATATTCAGTTCTAAGTGTGGGGGGAGATTCGTTATTCTAACGAATTTAAACACATGTTCCATCAAGAACCCCTATTTTAGCCAAAATTTTAAAATTTTTTCTCACTTAGAACGCAATAAATGGTTATCAGTCTGCCATGTCTAACCCACATATGGATTGGCTAATCCAGGAGCAAACGGTTCTTGGTAAAGATAACTCAAACCCGTTTATGGCTTGTAATTTGCCAAAAATTGTATGGTACCTCAACTCGCCATATCCTAAAAAGCGAATGAGTTGGCTAGCCCGCAAGATTATGGCTTGTGGTAAAGGCAGTGGAAAATCCATAATTGGTAATCAGCTCACCAAGATGTTGACTATTCCATCAAGAGTTGGCTAGTCCAGAAGCAAACGGCTTTTGGTAAAGACAAATCAAATCCGTTGACAGCTGGTGGTTTGCTCAAAATCACACGGTTATCAGGTGTGCCACAGTTCTTACACCTGGCTACTCCAGAAGTGATGGCTTTTGGTAAAGAGTTTTTCAAATCCATTAAGTTTTTCTCAAAAGATTGCTAGGGACTAGCAATAGTTTAGTGTAGGGGATTGATGAGTGTCTAAATACTCATCATTTTATACCAATCTGAGCTGCCAAAACATACAAAAACACTCAAATATGCATCAAAATACTTAAAATATATTAGAAGTGTGTTTTATATGTTTCAAATGCAAAATATGCAAAAACAGATGAAAAACGTACAAAGTTTGCATAATTGGCAGTTTCAGTCCCTCAAGTTTCATAAATTGGCAAAACTAGTCCCTGGTCATTCTAAAAACATGAAAAAGTCACCAAAGGTCCTTTTTAATCATAAAGTTACATATTTAGTCCTTTGGTGCAAAGTTTCATAAAATTACAAGTTTAGTCCCTATACTTTGGAATTTGACATAAATGGTCCCTGGGATGTAAAAACTTTGAGAAAAATCAATTTTGGTCCTTGTACTAATAATCTTTTGCAGGAATGGTCCTTGGTGTGAAGTTTGGTGAAATTACATAATTGGTCCCTCAAGTTTGGCAGTTTGTCAGTTTTAGTCCCCGGGTATTTAAAAAATTAAAAAATATCAAAAATGCCCTTATACTATTCACATGTGACAATTTAGACCCTTATGATAAACTTTGGAAAATTACACAACAGCCCCTCAACTTTCATGAAATTACAAAATTGGTCCTTGTGTAATTACTAAAACCAACCGGACCCTATGTTTTATTATATACCCAAAACCAATCCAAACTAATACCCCAGCCCACCCACCTGTTCCCAAGGCCCAAAGTTACAAGCCCAGTCCACCGTTAATAATATAAACGGGGTCAACCCCCGTTTGACCAAACCACCCTTCACCTCCTTTCCCTCCCAAAACCACCTCCACCTCTGCAACTCTATACCACCATACCAGCCCACAATATACCTCTCCCACCTGTCCCTCCACCTCACACGTACTCCCAAACGCATTTAAACCCCTAAAACCCTCCCCACGTTAACTACAGTACCCAAAGACCCTTTGGCGCCAAGTTTATATTTTAAACGGTGGAGATGACTCAGACCAATCCAACAGCTGGGGAATGGTGGGAAATGTCAAGGTGGGTCCCACAAACTCAGAAAGTGGCTACAAAAGGGAAAAGGAAGCAGAAGTGAAGAGTATTAGTTTAGTTTTAGTTTAGCTTAATCGTAGGTAGTATAATTTACTCATTCAGTTGTATTTTCAATTAAAAAAGCTTGTACTCAGTTAATTTCATGTATTTCAATCCTTAATGCAAGTTAATTTCAAGTTTCAGTTGCTATTTCAGTTTATGCCATTTCCAAGTTTGATCAAAATCTCAAAAATCTCACTAAGCTTGTATGTTGTTAATTGTTGTTGTTATTGAATTCATAAGCTTATATAAGCTCTGACAAAGCCTTATTAAGTCTTATAAAACCTTACTTAGCTGTTTAGAATAGAAAAGCAAAAATTCAAGAAAAATCAATAAAATAGAAAATAAATCAAAAATTTGTGGAAATCAAAGAAGAAGGATTGAGCAAGGTGAATTTTGGATTGTTTCTGGTTTAGAACCTTTTGGGAGGTGATAGGATTGGTTACATGTTCATGGTTCCTTGTTTCTCAGCTGAATCACATTTGTAAGCTTTTGTTCAACATTTTTTTCTTTCACTGTATTAGTTGGTATTTAAAGATATTATCTGTGTTTCTGTGTTGAATTAGTATATTAGAGTTATAATATAGCTTAATCTTATTTACTTGTTTGAGAGTTTTCTTAGTTGTTAAAAATTTCATTTTCTAAATCAATATAGCATATTTGACAAATCTGTTTTTATTGCTTGTAGAATTGAAGTTTTATGTTCAAGTGAGTTTATAATAGGTTAATAATCAGTTAGAAACCAATAGTTTGGATTAAATTAGTGTTTAGTAGTGTAAATCTCAAAACAGTCTAGTTAAAGGGTTGTTTGGCACAGGGGAGCAACCTGTGCATTTGTGGTATTTAGTGATCAAATCTTACCTTGACATGTTTTATTAGGTTCTGGTATCACAGATTAGTCATAAAAATTAGAGGTCATTAGTGAGAAAGTCAAAATCCAACTCCATATTCCTTGACAGTTAACTGTCAAGGATATTTGTCTCTAAAACCCACCCATTAGCTTATATCTTTAAGCTTTAGCTTATTTTAGGTCTATCATAGCTTATTATAACTTAATCAATCAGTTAGAAGTGTTAGAATCTCAAGAAAGTCAAACTAAGTAGTTTTGTTCAAAAGTCAAATTTACATTTCTCAGATTTTCTCAAAACTTCAAGGAATTTTGTAGATTTGTGTAATAGGTTTTAGAATCTGAAATTTGTTTTAGTAATTGTCTATCAGCTCAACTTTATTTTCCTATAGTTGTTATATTTTTAGGATTTTTTATCTGGGCCCCACTCATCCTCAAAAACACTTGCAGACAAGACCCCTTCGCCTGCACCAGCATACTCAGTCCATCACCACCACTTTGGTGGTGATTTGTGACCACCACAGTGGGCCCCACACCTCCAACTTAGGTTCTTACAACCCCCCTCCTACCAGAGATCTTAGATTGACCATTTGTTTGACCTGAATCCCTGTGGACCCCACTTGAAATAAGCCCTCAAGTTTGTCCCATTTCTGTGTTCAAATTAGTTTTTGGAATAGCTTATTTTGGCTTATCAGCTTATCTACTGAGCTTATTTGGCTAATTTTAGCTTTGACAAGTTCAATAAACTTATTTAGACCAGATTCATCCATAGTGGGTCCCACTTAAGCTCATTTGAGCTTATTTGCCTTTTCAGTCAACAAAAGTCAACTGTGGTAGCATTAAGCTTCCACAGTGCTTAATTTTAGCTTATAAAATAATTGTTTTTACAAAAGTTGTTTATTTTTAAGTATAAAATAGATTTGTAAAAGAAAATTCAAGAAAAAACAATATAAAAATAAGTGATAGTTTCTATTTAATATAATTTAATTTTAATTTTCATTTTTAGATTTTTATTAAGTAAGTTGTGTTTTTATATTTTTATTAATTTCTTTTTAGGTTAAAGTATTTTTAATAATTTTCTCAGATTTTTTTTTTGTAATCTAGTATTTATTATAAGTAATAATAGTTTTATTAGTAATTAATTAATAAATAAGTTTTAAATAGCATAACTAATTTTTATAAAGCAACACCTATTTTTTATAGCTTTTATAAGTCATAAAATAGTTTTATAAATTTTTCCATAATTTTCTAAGTTAGTTTAGTATTATTTGTAATTTAAAATAGTTTAAATAGTTTAATTAATATAAATAGTTTTTAATTAATAGAAAATCTATAAAAAGACAAAAACATTTATTTTTATTTTTTATACTTTTTTCAAGTTCATTTTAAGTTTTAGAAATTATTTTCATAAGTTTTTAGTTTAATTTGTAGTATTTATAATTTTTAGTTTGATTTAAATTAGTTTTAATTAAAAAGTTAAATAGTTATTAATTAAATAATTAATAATAAATAATAAAATAATCTAAAAAATAGTTTTATTTTTAATTTAATTTTCTTTTAAGTTTAAGTTTATAAAATTTTCATTTTTAACCCTTTTAGTTTATTTTTCTTAAAACTCACCTTTTTCTCAGTACGCAGTCGCGTCTGATTTTAATTTGGTGTACTTTTAAAACGTTTTAGATATCTAGGTTTTACGTAATCATTAATATAGTTAATTTAAGTTATAAAACCCTAGTTTAATCACACACACACACACACACACACACACACACACACACACACACACACACACACACACACACTTTTATTCATATCCCTGTTCACATTCACTTAATCACAGATTCGTTTATAATAAAACATCGCACACCTCGTTGGGACATTACGACCCGGGGAAACACTGTATTCCACGGAAGCATTTGTCTTGATTAGTTTGACTTTACTATTGATCATTCACAAGTGGTTGAGAAATAAAAGTTGGCTAGTTTTCGGACGAATCAAAATTTGAAGGCGCCGTTGCCGGAGTTTGATAGCCCGGGGGGAGATGCACTCAATCATGAGAATTTGCAAATTCCCACCCACCCTCCCGAGATATTTACGAGCTTAACCTTTGAAATCCAAACTCAGGCTAATGAGCCTCCTCTTGAGGAAGAAGATCAAATCATGATTTTCATCATGATTTTCTTCCTTTTCTTCACCTATAAGGTGACTTCTTCTCTTCTTCACTCCTTCGGGAATGAAGAAACTATCTTTGATCCCGGCATTTTCATGTATCATTATCTTGAGCCGGATACTTATCTCATCGGTGTGGAACTTTCACGTGCTTCAAATGTTTGTCCAAACATCTTGAATGAAAGTCCGATTGAGATTGTTTCTTCCACATCACGCTTCCCTAAGGCCAAATGAATTCGGGGTCGAGTCAAGCTAGCGACTCGGTAAACAAAAACAGTAGCATGCTTATAGGGTTTTCACCCTAAGTGTGGGGGAGTTACCCATACTGTGGTTACTTATGCAGTGAAAAACAAAATGGTGTTTTCCACGCTTAGCTTGTAATGTTGCCCTTTTACGTTCAAAGAGTCGGCATAATAGCCGGGACTTTGAATATTGAGGACAATATTCATTCTAAGTGTGGGGGGTATTTTGCTATTCTAGCGAATTTTATCACATTTTACTATCTAATACCCCCGTTTTAGCCAAATTTTCAAAAAAATTTTAAAATTTTTCACTTGTGCTTCAAAATTTTTGTGGTAATCAGTCCGTCAGGTCTTACCGACAAAGGGATTGGCTAATCCAGGAGCAAACGGCTCTTGGTAAAGATATATCAAATCCGTTTATGGATTGCAATTTGCCCAAAATTGTATGGTAAATCAACTCGCCATATCCCATAAAGCGAATGAGTTGGCTAGCCCACAAGATTATGGCTTATGGTAAAGGCAGTGGAAAATCCATAATTGGTAATCAGCTCACCAAGATGTTGACTAGGTCCATCAAGAGTTGGCTGGTGGTTTGGTCAAAACGGGGGTATTAGATAGTAAAACGGCTTTTGGTAAAGACTAATCAAATCCGTTGACAGCTGGTGGTTTGGTCAAAATCACACGGTTATCAGGTGTACCACAGTTCTCACACCTGGCTACTCCAAAAGTGATGGCTTTTGGTAAAGAGTTTAAAATCCATCAAGTTTTTCAAAACAGTTTATTGCTAGGGACTAGCAATAGTTTAGTGTGGGGGATTGATGAGTGCTCAAACACTCATCATTTTTGGTCAAATCTGAACTGCAAAACATACAAAAACACTCAGTAATGCATCAAAATACTGAAAATATTTCAAAATTGTGTTTTATATGTTTTAGATGCAAAAAGAGTAAAAACAGATGAAAAACGTAAAAAGTTTGCAAAATTGGCAGTTTCAGTCCCTCAACTTTCATAAAATTACAAAACTAGTCCCTGGTCATTCAAAATATGGAAAATTATCACCAAAGGTCCTTTTACAGTCATAAGTTGTCATATTTTGTCATTTGGTGAAAAATTGGAAAAGTTTTGGAAAATTACAAAATTAGTCCCTGGAGTTTCAATCTTTGGCAGAATTGGTCCCTGGTGGGATAATTTTGAAAGAAAAATCATTTTGGGTCCTTGGGAAGTTACAAAAATCATTTTTAGTCCTTAGGGTGAAGTTTGAGAAATTTACATGTTTGGTCCTCATAGTTTGGAATTTTGGCATAATTGGTCCCCGGGTATTTCATTATGGAAAATAAAAATTAAAGGACCTTGTACTATTCAATTAGGTCATGTTTAACCCTTGTGGATATTTTCAGAAAATTACATTGTCAGCCCCTCATGTTTAGTTGTATTACATTTTTGGTCCTTGTGTTGTTTCTAAGTTACATACCAAACGGACCCTTGAATTAATATCATAATCCAAACCCGACATATCCACCCAACAACCCTTGGCCTGGTCCATGTACACCCCTAATCCAACACACCACCCCCAAGCCCAAAACACAAAACCGGCCCACCCCCCATTTTTAATACTTCCCTGGCTTTGACCACAGTCAACCCCCAACACCTCGTTTTACTGTTCATCCCTAACCTCTATCCCCTCCCCCTAATTACCTGTAATCATGTCTCCCCCCTCCTCTCCAATTCCACAAAACACTCACCAACCCAACCAACCTTCCCCCCCCCCCCCCCCTCATTAATAACCTTACCAAACCCCACTACCCTGCCTTTTACCTATTTTCCCGCCAAATATAAGTTTGAACGGCTGAGATGATTGGAAGCTAATCCAAGGGTCAAGAAGGTGTGGGAAAAGTCAGAGAGATTCCAGGGCTTATAAAAGAAAAATAAAATGAAGAATTATGTATTAGTTTTTAGTAGTAGAATAGTTAGTGTAATTTAGTTTATGTTGAAATAGTGTAATCAATCAAGTTTATTGTAATTTCAAGCTTAAAAACATTGTATTAAGGCTCTTTTGTGTATTTAAATTTATTTCAATCAGTGAATTCAAGTTTCAGTTATAAATTCTAATTTGGCATCTTTCTTAACTCAAAATTATTGTTAAATTATTAACATTAGTGTTAAGTGGTTCATTTTCTGTTTCATAAGCTCAGTATAACTTGTTTATATGCTTCCTTAAGCTTTTGGCTCAAGGAACACGGGCTTGGAATATGGGAATTGTGAACCTGCATGGTGTTAGAAACCTCAAGGGAGGTGTTAGGATGTGTGTTCTACCTTGGTGACTTGTTTCTCAGTCAACTGCCATTGTAAGCATCTTTCATTTTTTTGGCATTCAATATTTATATACTTCATTTGTTGTTTAATTTAGTTAATTTAGGTTTAGTTAATGTTCGTGTAAGTTAATTGTTCAGTTTCATGGATTAAATGGACTAATTGCATTGTAAAACCAAAACAGTTTCAATATAAAGGAGTGTTTGGGATTTGTTGATGTAACTGTGCTCTGGCTTGTTTCTATGTTTAATTTTGGTTGTAACATGTAGCTTTAGGTTTATTTAGGTCAGTAAAGTCATCAAACACTTAGGTCATTCATCAAAAAGTCAAATCTTAGCATATCTCTTCAATTTCATTTCACTGTCAAGGATTTTGGTATCTCAATCATTCATTTCAGTTCAAAAGATGTTAGGAAAGCTTAATATCATCTAATTTTAGCTTATAACACCTTATTCAATCATTGGAATCAAATCAAAATCTATATTAGTCAAAGTTTAAGTTTTTTGTCAAAAAGTCAAAAGTTAAGTTTGTGCAGAAAACCCAAAATGCTAGGATTTTTTGTGAATTATGTAGTTGGATTTAAGCCTTGGGATTTATAGGATTTGTAGTCCCCCACCTTGGCTTCAAGAATCCATACTTGTTTGATTTTTTCCATTTTTCCTGAGCATTTCACTAGCATCCAAAGTAGGCTGCAGGGGTGACCCTTCCCCTGCTGCAGCTGTTAGCACCCCCAACACCACCACTTGGTGGTGGTTTTCTGGCCACCACAGTGGTCCACAGCCCCCCTTCCTAGGTTCTTTCAACCCCCCTCCTACCATACTTCAACCCTTGACCAAATTTTTGACCTAGGACCTTGTGGACCCCACTTGGAATCATCCCTTTTGTTTGTCCCAAATCTGTGTTCATCTTGGTTTTGGAAAGTGCTTATTTTAAGCTTATAGCTTATCCAGTGGGCCCCAGTTGTTTTTTATTGCTTAAACATGTTCCCTAAACTCAGTTAAACCAGATTCAACCATAGTGGGCCCCACATAAGCTGGTTTAAGCTTATTTTCCCCCTTGGTCAAACAAAGTCAACTGTCAAGGCTTCTAAGCTCTCAAGTGCTTATTTTTAGTTTACAAAAAAGTTGTTTTCATAAAAGTTAGTTGTTTTTAGGTGTAAAACAAGTTTCCAAAAGAAAATTCCAGAAAATCAAAAATTAATTTCAAGTGATAGTTTCTATTTAATTTTATTTAAATTTTATTTTTCATTTTTAGATTTTTATTAAGTACTTAGCTTTTTTATATTTTTCTTAAATTCCTCTTATATTAAAGTATTTATAGTAATTTTCTCAGATTTTTATTTTATCATTTGGTATTTATTAGATTTAATATTAGTTTTATTAGTAATTAAGTATTAATTAAGTTTTAAATAGCATAATTAATTTTTATTAAGTAAGACCTAGTTTTTATATTTTTCCTAGATTTTATATAATATAATATAATTTTAGGAATTTTTCTAGATTTTTACTGTTCATTTTCTATTTTTAATAATTTAAAATAGTTTAATTAGGTAATTAATATTTAATTAGTAATTAATTAATATAAAAATCACAAAAAGACAAAAATACTTATTTTTAATTTTAAAATTAGTTTTTAGTTATTTTATAATTTTAGAAATTTTATTTTCATTTTTCTAGTGTTAAATTAATATTATATTGTATTCAAGTATTTTAAATATTAATAATAAGTATTAAATAGTATTTAATAAATAATAAATAATTAAATAGTGTAAAAATTTATTTTCTTTTTCTGAAAATTTTCTTTTACCCTTAAGTTTGTAAAAAAGTCATTTTCACCCCCTGTGGGTTTCCAGATTTCGTTTTTCACGTTTTATTTTGTACGTTTACGTTATTTAAAACGTGAACGTACGCGTTTTTAGGTTTTAAACGTTTTTAGGTATCTAACTTTCACGTAATCATCTTTATAGCTTTTTTAAGCTATTTCTTCATATATTCCTTAGTTAATCACTCACAAACCCCTTCCTGTCCAGATTCACCCGATCACATAGCCGTTTGTTAACCATCACACCTCGTCGGGACATAACGACCCGGGGAAACACTATACTTCCGCGGAGCATTGAATCTGAGCAGTTTGACCTTGTTGACCATTCCTTGGTCAGTTTAGGTTGATGGTTCAGTGCCGATCAACGTATAGGGGATAGAATAGACGTCCGAAACTCAATAAAACATCTCATAAATATAGGAAAATAGACATGTAAAAGTATTATACTTACACATAGGTCCTAAATGCAAGTATATAAGGAAATCCTAAGTTATAGTCTAGGTTTAACGAGCTAATTCCCTATAACCAAGGCTCTGATACCAATCTGTCATAACTCGCCAAGGCGGAAACGCGAGGGTGTAACTTCATGGATATTATCACAACACATGGTGTCTATATAGAGAATAACTACATGCAATAAAAATGGCAAAGTATAGACACAAAGTGTCATAACAATACCCGAAAGAAACAACATGATAAACTTCAAACGCACAGATAAACCACTTCCAATGCAACTAAGGTCTCGTCTAATCACTTCCTTCTATCTTATCCTTAGAATGCTCACCTGAAAATGATGCTTAAAATGTCAACATAATGTTGGTGAGATTCATAGGTTTAGACACACTTACACTCTCAAGGCAACTAGTTCACTGTGATCATAAAACATAGCTGGACTAATTTAAAGTTATCATGTAAGCTACAATCCATTCGCAAACGAATATCCACACACAAAGGCAACAACAGAACGGCTCGTGTCCCCTGATCCCAACATCAATTAGGTCGCATGCGCGAGTAACAGGATAAGCATCCTCCTAATCGAAGCACACATAACATCAAATGGGTCCCCAAATGAAGCACACAATGATTACATCACACATAGCATACATACGATAACATTATAAGTCCAAGCTCTTTTGACACACACATAATCACAGTAACTTAAACAATTTAAGACAAGCATCATTCCCATCCCAATGTTTAAAAACAAAGTAAAATATGGGACTATGAACTCACCTCAAACCTTGCGGCTTCCACAACACAAATCACAAATCTAAACAACACAAATAAATCCACGTTACACAAGGTCAAGCTAAAAGCTACAACCTATGTAATACTCATATGATGGATATCTAAGACTCATATGACCCACCATGGATCTCCTAGACACCATACTAACCATAACCATAACCTAACACTCACTAAATCCCTTGCACTTTTAAAATCAGAAAACGTAGAATTTTAGGGTACATTCGCCCACATGAAATCATAACAATTAAAGCTCAAAAACTCACACAAAAAATTCACCATGGTCTGTCATAAGCATACAAGCTAATCCCAGAATGCCATGGACTAATAACACACACAAGTACTTAAAAGGAAATCAAACTTGTCAACTATCCAAATTCGGATCTAAACGCACACCAAAAAGTTTTAATTAATATAAAATACTACTACAACTTTTTATCGCGAATCCTTTTCGTGGTTGTCTAAGATAACCTAAAACTTAACTATTCCAGAAGGGCTAATCTAAATACCACTTTTACACCCACAATTCACTATCAAACTTTTACCTGAATTCTGTCCCGGTTTAACAGCTTTGACACCTTATCAAAGAAAAATCAAAAGACTAACTTCCCGACCTTAAAATCAATCGTGGTTGGACTTTTTGGAAAGATATTTCATTAAATTTCAATTTAGACCAAATATTTGTGACCTAACTCCTCACCATCTGTTATTTACACTCACATCTTTACAGCCGTAGTTTTTTTGTCCAAACCCTAACTCAATAACTAGCATGTTTTACGCTCAATTCTCTTCACCAATCATCATATTAAAATCATTAATTGGTCACAACATGTTTAATAACATTAATTTACAGAAGTTAACACAAACCCTAATCCATCATATCAATTATTACATGAATTGAAGTAATAACTAAGTAATTATATGAAAACTATTGTTAGAATTATACCTTGAACTTGATTTTAGCTTCAAAAGCAAAACCCTAAATTTTTCTCCTTCTCCTCTCCCTTGATAGACTCAAAATATGCAGAAAAAGAGGGCATAGGGTCGTTGGTATTGGTATATAAGGTTAAGGGTTGGGCTTGTTTGGGTTGGACTAGGATTCCTTAGCTTAAAATTGTATTTGGGCTCAAATTAGGTTTCCTTTTTCCCTTTTTTTCCCTTCTAACCGATTTTTATATTACATATATATTTTTTATTTTTTTTATTAAATTAATTTATTACACTCAAAACCTCATACTTTTCATATTTTATAAACTCCCAAAACAAAACCTAACGTCTTTCGCGATAAACCTTAATTTTTACGACAACAAGAAAAATTATCATTTTCAAAACAAAGTTTCCAAAAATAGAATTCCACACTCTTTTGAAACATAACTCATAAAAGCAAACTCCTCGTAACCCGCTAACGCTCAAACACTTGAACGAAGACTCGTTACGCAAAAACACAAAAACACCAAAACTACACAACTCATTTCTACACCACAAAGGTGATCAAAATGAACTTTCCCAAATTTTAAACTTTCCAAATCACAATAAAAAACCATTTACGCAAAGGGATTTAGTGCTAAAACTCACCTATATCACTTCAAACACCTAAAACACAATAAACAAATGTCAACCGAGTCAAGACTATCAGTCAAACTGACCTGCTAAAACCACGGTTGTTACACCAGCACTAGTAAAGAGTCGATAGTTGATATTGAGGGAACTGTTCAGTTTCTGGATAGGCCACTTACTGGTGCATCTCAGCAGGTGAATGTGATACGCGGGAATAGCACTAGGCTTTACCTCTCGAGGGATCTCGAGAAGCTTACAACCCCTACCAGGCAGTGTACTTGATCGTTGTAGTATAGTATAGTGACAAGTACCGGGGGATTGATCGTTCAACTCAGGAATAGTGTCACTAGGATTAGAAAGCCTAAAAACTAGGTCTAGAGGTGAGGGATGATTCTTTTTGTATTTTTATATTTTATAAAAGCAATAAAATCTCGGGTTTTTAGAAGAATGGGCGGAATTAGTTGCTAGTCAACTTACCCAATAACTAAATATGCAATCAAAATAAAATAACAAAAATGAAAATAAATCTAATTAAACTAATGTGGTGTAAACAATGATAGGGAAAGTTGTGTTTACTTAGGTTCCATTACTCACTAGATATCTTTTACAGATTGATAATTTGTTACAATTGCATGGATGACGGGTCGTATTCCTTAATACTAGTCGTAGGGCCGTGTACAATATTCCCTAACTCTATAGGATCCTACTTCACTCATATGTCGAGCCGTTAGAAGCTCCTAACATGGGATCATTAGAATTCTCCTACGCATTAAATACAACCAAAAATCATAGTACACCTCTGATCATGTTTCTTAAGACGTTCAAGCATGTTACCAATGGAAGTCTGCCAGTTTTCTTAAGCCTAACATCGAATACAATCATCCGTAACAACTATAAACAAACAATCAACCCATAATTAACATCTAGGTTTCACTACAACTAGGCAAACACAAAAGAGATCTAGCCAAGCTTGTTAAATTGAAGACAAGTGTAAGATATATTCAAATAACACATAGACATATTGATTGAATTGAAAGAGAACTTATCTCAATTGAACATAAGAGGTTTCAAAGGGTAAAAACCCTTGAAAAAGCTGTGAAAATCGGACTAGGGTTTTTCTCCAAAGTTGCACCCTAAAAGTTTATCTCTAATGAATAAAAATTGGAAAACTATATATAGATTTTATAGGGTGACGGCGTCAATAAGAAAATTGTGACGCCATCAACTTGCCGCCCATAATGAAATCGGATTGCCTAGATCCACTATTGACGCCGTCATGTGTAAAGTTACTCTGGGTCGTCACTAACATTTGGACCATGACGGCCAATGGTGACGCCGTCATATCCTTAGTACAAAACTTTCTGGATCGTCATGTGCACCATCCACTTCCACCTCTTGTATTGCTCTTGACACCGTCATTAAGAATTTTGTGACGCCGTCAGGTACTGTTCCTAGCAAGGAAAATTAAGACTTTGCCGTTTTCTTCACTTTTAAGCTCCAAAAACGTCCAAAATGCTTCCTTTTCCAGATTTCACTCCAAAAGTACCTAAAATGACAAAAGGAACGATTTAGGGCAATATTTGATCAAATAAATTCGAATTCGGGCTAAAATGACCCCCTCAAAACGGTTCATGTTTCGCCTCATCAAATACCCTTACACTTGAGATTTGCTTGTCCTCAAGCAAATGCGCTTTTATTCTAATCAAAATACAAGTTAGGGGTCATTTAACACTAATATAAAAGTAATTACAACAAATAATCGTTCCACTAAAGACCAAAGACAAGCACGGAGGTCATACACTAGCACCTCACAAATAGTGTTTAGATACTCACATCTCTCAGGTGTAATAAAGTATACATCACAATATAGAAATGGAAAACATCTCTCACTACATGTCATAGCAAAATAGATTACCATAGGCTTCGGAAAGGATCAAACCTCCACCGCTTGGTGTAAGCACCTAGGATAAACTATCAAAGAGGTCTTTTAAAGGGTTATAATGTTAGGTGTAGGGATATGGAATACACAGTTTTGTTGGATAAAGGCAATATTTACTGGTGGCGAGTTAATCATCTTGGTTAATTACATGTACAATATGGCGTTACTAAGCCAATACTAGACTCGACTTAAGCTACTAAATCAAAAATAACAAAAACATAAAACAAACATAAAATGAAACGGGCTGGTAGTCCGTATATTTTTTCTCTTTTATTTTTCTATTTTTTTCATACACTCTTACCCTACCATCCAAAATAATACATCATAGGGAATGTACATTCCCCTTACACTTGAATCTTTACATACTTTATAATATACTAATCTAATGACTCGAATCAAGATAATCAAAACACTTGGAGTACTTTTAAGATTAACGCACATATGGGGGTAATATATGATGTTCTTCCCAATTACTCCATAACATAAGTACTTTACCCATGAGTCCCAATCGTCCTAAAACAATATGTACAAGATATGACTCGACTTAGCAACCATGTAATCAATTAGATAATTAACTAAGGGTTTAATCAAATAACAATAATGCACTAAAGATGAGTGCATACACGGAAGGCTAAGGCGATTTGAGTGTACATTTAAGTGGGTTGTAACAAATTCTTCACTTAAGTAAGATGCTTAAAGGTAGAAATGAAAAGATAGGCTCGGAGGGGTGTACTAGGGGTTTCGTGTACTAAAAATGAGTACAACGCTAAGGTGTGCGAAAAATTAATTTACTTTACTAGCCAAGTAATATGACTTAAATGGTCAAGTAATTATGATACGGGTTTAACACAAGGGTGATCCTAATGCCTCTTATCATATAGTAAATCCTACTACACGAATGTAGTCTCACTAGCGGTCTCGGGATGCATCACTAACACAAGTTCTAGAATCTAAATGCTACCGGTACACTCATAAGCACTAATAATGAATGCTTTTCCTATCAAATCTAAAGGTGAACCTCACATATTTGGGGGGAAAATTTTTCTGAATAGTATGGTTTTGTGCTAGTCATACAACTCCTATCCATGAGACGCTTGCCAAGGCTAAAGTTTCACTCCTAAATGTTGTAAATTTTTATAAATTTGGTGCTAAAATTACACTAACAAGAATTTCTCTTAGTTTTATGACACACCTACCATCAAACAAATAAACTCAAGTGCAATTGTATCCTATAAGGTATCATCATTTACCCTCCCCTTACACTTAGGATGAACATTGTCCCCAATGTTCAATTAAAGAATGTAAAAGTGAAATAGGTAAAAGAATGAAATCAAATACTCCCCTGATTCGTTCGGTGTGGATAGTGTGGTAACAAGGTTAGATCTTCCTCCAAGAAAATGAACATTCAAAGCTTCCCTTCCAGAAAAATAAATCATCTTCTTGTCATACATAACCTGTTAAACCTGAGAAAACAAACAAGGCAACCTCGCGTAAAATCGGCGGCAATCTATATATACTAACAAGTCCTAGAAAACAATGTAAGATATAATGCTTGTGGAATGAATGTTTGCAGATTTTCTAGAGTTTATAAAACTAAAGAATTAAAAAAAAACTTTAAGACTCCGTTAGAAAAACAAAATGATGCGTGGGGTTTGCACCAGGCTTTACCTCTCAAGGGATCTTGAGAAGCTTACAACCCCCACCAGGCAGTGTACCTGATCGATGTAGTATAGTATAATGACAAGTACCGGGGGATTGATTGTTTAGCTAGGAATAGTGTCGCTAGGATTAGAAAACCTAAAGACTAGGTCTAGAGATGAGGGATGATTCTTTTTGTATTTTTATATTTTTAGGAAAGCGAGTAAAAATCTCGGGTTTGAAGGATTTGGGCGGAATTAGTTGCTAGTCAACTAACCCAATACTAAAGATGCAATCAAAATAAAATTCTAAAAATGAAAATAAACTAATTATACTAAAGTTGTGAGCAATATGTGGGAGAAATGTGTTTACTTAGATTTCACTACTCCCTAGATATCTTTTACATGTTAATAACTTGTTATTGTTGCGTGGATGACGGATTGTATTCCTTAATACCATTCATGAGGTGGCGTACTTACTTCCCCAATCCTATGAGTGCCTACTTCACTCCTATGTCGAGCCGGCTAAGATGCTCCTAACATGGGATCATTAGAATTTACTCATGCATTAAATACAACCAATAAAACATAGTACACATCGGTTCATGTTTCCTAAGACGTTCAAGCATGTTACCAAATGGAGATCTGCCAGTTTTCTTAAGCCTAACATTGAAATCATTCATCCAATACAACCATAAACAAGTAATCAACACATAATTAACATCTAGGTTTCATTAGATCTAAGCAAACACAAGATAAATCTAGCCTAGCATGTTGAAATTAAGACAAGCACAAGATATAGACAACCAACACATAGACATATTGATTGAATTAAAGAGAAGACTTATCTTAATAGCATATGAAAGGATTCAAGGGGTAAAAACCCTTGAATTTACTGTAAAATACGAGCTAGGGTTCACAAAGTTCGGCCCTAGGGTTTCTCCACACAAGTTCCTCTCTTATGAATGAAAAATAGAAAACTATATATAGATTTTGGAAGGTGACGGCGTCAAGAACAAATGTCTGACGCCGTCATCTCGCCGCCAAATAATTCCTCGGACTGCCTAGATCTGGATCTGACGCCGTCATGTGTACACCTTATGCAGGCCGTCATGATTTTAACTCTTGACGCTCTTCTTGTGACGCCTTCACGTTTCTACTGGGTCGTCATGGATTTTACTCTTGACGCCATCAGGATTTCCTTCTTGACGCCGTCATACACTGTTCCCAGCATGGAAAATTAAGTCTTTGGCGTTTTCTTCACTTTTATGCTCCAAAAACGTCTGAATTGCTTCCTTTTCCAGATTTCACTCCCAAAGTACCTAAAATCACAAAAGGAACGATTTAGGGCAATATTTGATCAAATAAATTCAATTCCGGGCTTAAATGACCCCCTAAAAGTGGTTCATTTTTCGCCTCATCATATACCCTTACACTTGAGATTTGCTTGTCCTCAAGCAAATGCGCTTTTATTCTAATCAAAATACAAGTTAGGGGTCATTTAACACTAATATGAAAGTAATTACAACAAATAATCGTTCCACTAAAGACCAAAGACAAGCACGGAGGTCATATACTAGCACCTCACAAATAGTGTTTAGATACTCACATCTTTCGGGTGTAATAAAGTATAAATTACAATATGGAAATGGAAGATATCTCTCACTACCTGTCATAGCAAAATAGATTACCATAGGCTTGGGAAAGGATCAAACCTCCACCACATGGCGTAAGCACCTAGGATAAACTATCAAAGAGGTCTTTTAAAGGGTTGTAACGTTAGGTGTAGGGATATGAAATACACGGTTTTGTTGGATATAGGCAGTCTTTACTAGTGGCGAGTTAACAATCTTGGTTAATTACATGTACAATATAGCGTTGCTAAGCCAAGACTAGACTCGACTTAAGCTAATAAATGAAAAATAACAAAAACATAAAACAACCATAGAATGAAACGGGATGGTAGTCCGTATGTTTTTTCTCTTTTCTTTTTCTATTTTTTTTTCTTTTTCTTGATTTTTTCGATTATTTTTTTTTTTTGCATACACTCTTACCCTACCATCCAAAATAATACATCATAGGGCATGAACATTCCCCTTACACTTGAATTTTTACATACTTTACAATAAACTAATCTAATGACTCGAATTAAGATAATCAAAACACTTGGAGTACTTTTAAGATTAACGTACATACGGGGGTAATAATATGATGTTCTTCCCCATTACACCATAAAATAAGTACTTTACCCATGAGTCCCAATCGTCCCAAAACAATATGTACAAGGATATGACTCGACTTAGCAACCATGTAATCAATTAGATAATTAACTTAGGGTTTAACAAATAACAATAATGCACTAAAGATGAGTGCATACACGGAAGGCTAAGGCGATTTGGGTGTACATTTAAGTGGGGTGTAACAAATTCTTCCTTTAAGTAAAATACTTAAAGTTAGAAACGAAAAGATAGGCTCGGAGGGGTGTACTAGGGGTTTCGTGTACTAAAAATGAGTACAACGCTAATGGTATGGGAAAAATTAGTTGACTTAACTAGCCAAGTAATATGACTTAAATGGTCAAGTAATTATAATACGGGTTTAACACAAGGGTGATCCTAATGCCTCTTATCATGTAGTAAATCCTACTACACGAATGTAATCTCACTAGCGGTCTCGGGATGTATCACTAACGCAAGTTCTAGAATCTAAATGCTACCGGTACACTCATAAGCACTAATAGTAAATGCTTTTACTATCAAATCTAAAGGCGAACCTCACATATTTGGGTGGAAAATTTTTCTGAATAGTACAGTTATGTGCTAGTCATACAATCTCCTATCCATGAGACGCTTGCTAAGGCTAAAGTTTCACTCCTAAATGTTGTGAAAATTTTTAAATTTGGCGCTAAAATTGCACTAACAAGTATTTCTCATAGTTTTATTACACATCTACTATCAAATAAACAAACTCAAGCGAAAGTGTATTTGTAAGGTATCATCATTTTACCCTCCCCTTACACTTAAGATGAACATTGTCCCCAATGTTCAAGTAAAGAACGTAAAAGTGAAATAAGTAAAACGAATGAAATCAAATACTCCCCTTATTCGCTCGGTATGGATAATAAGGTGGCCAGGTTAAATCTTCCTCCAAGAAAATGAACAATCAAAGCTTCCCTTCCAGAAAAATAATCATCTTCTTGTCATACATAACCTGTAAATCCTGAGAAAACAGACAAGGCAACCTCGCATAAAATCGGTGGCAATCTACATATGTTACTAAATCCTAGAAAACAAAGTAAGATATAATGCTTGTGGAATGAAGTTTGCAGATTTCCTGGAGATTATAAAACTTAATAATTCAACAAAAACTTTAAGACTCCGTTAGAAAAACAAAATCGGTAAAATTTCCAGATTTTTACATGTGACGCCGTCAAGAGCAAACTCGTGACGCCGTCAGAAGTGACCTGCAGAAATTCTTATGTTAAGTTTCCGGAAACTTTCTGGAAAAACTTGGTTCTACTTCCTGGAAAATCCTGCAAAACTTCATTATGACTCGATACAAGCATTTGACTCTAACAAATACGAATATACATGTTCATTTAATATTGTGGAGAATTATGATTGGTTTGTTTCTTAAAAACATATTTGGGGTTTCCCCTTACACTTATCTTTTGCAAAAATACCTTTGGGTGAAGTTAAGACTAGGCCAAAACAACAAAATAAAGTATTTCCACTATTTAGTTTTGAAACATGATCTACCAACAATAAAAATAAAGCATGCATAAGCAAATAACAAATAAACAAAATAAAAATCACACAAAGCATGGGTTGCCTCCCAAGAAGCGCTTTTCTTTATTTACGAGTCTTGTAGCTAGACTCAAGGTCATGGGTTACATTTTCCTTTCCCACTTTTGTGCCAACTCAAAACATCTAACCCAATTCTCATCACGCTTGTATTCCGGGCCTAGATTCATGCAACCCGAATAGTATGTTCGCCTCCTCTCATAATGGGCCTCATCAGTAATTCCATCTTCCTTAACCTCATAGGATCGAATCTCATCAATTTGTAGATTCTTGATGCCCTTTAATTCTTCCTTCATGTGAGACATCATAAAAGTGACCTTCTCTATCCCATCAGTAAACTGAGCTATCCCCTTCTCATGGTTGTAATACATCTTAGTCTTCTCAACAAAAGGTTGTCCTAAAACTATTTCTCCTAAGTGTGGATCTATAATGCCTCTAACATCTTCTAGGATCACAAAGTCGCATTGATAAGTAAAATTTCCTATAAAGATGTGTACCTCTTTAACTCTCCTGACGAAATTACATAGCCTATTAAAATTGTAAGGTTCTTTTCTAGGGCTTAACCTTTCGTTCATTATCCAATTGTAATAGAGCCTAGACATGATATTCATGGGTGCTTTTAAGTCAATGTATGTATGCTCTCTAGTCATGTACCCAATCATGCAAGGAATTTTTATGTTCCTGAAGTTATGCCTCCTAATCCATGGTGTCTTTCTATATTTTGAGGGGCAAGGGTGTTGTAAAAGGAACCTATGGTAACTCAATTCATCCGGGGTTGGAGCAAAGTCCGTAAACTCAATTTTCATTTGGAGAGGCTTAATGAATTCCTTAAATGTGTTAACTTCTCTCTTTCTTCTTTTATGCACTATAAGCCTCTTGCTAACTTCTAAACGGCGACTCTCTAAATCCATGAAGACCAAACCAGTACAAACAAAAACATGAAGAAATAAGATAGACTAAAGAGAACCTAAAAATAAAAATAAAATTTTACTAGAAAGGAATCTAGCAAGTAGACCTAATAAAAAGAGATTCTAACCTAGACAATAACTATTCCCCAGGCTGCGGCGCCAAAAACTTGATGCGTGGGGTTTGCACCAGGCTTTACCTCTCAAGGGATCTTGAGAAGCTTACAACCCCCACCAGGCAGTGTACCTGATCGATGTAGTATAGTATAATGACAAGTACCGGGGGATTGATCGTTCAGCTAGGAATAGTCTCGCTAGGATTAGAAAACCTAAAGACTAGGTCTAGAGATGAGGGATGATTCTTTTTGTATTTTTATATTTTTAGGAAAGCGAGTAAAAATTTCGGGTTTGAAGGATTTGGGCGGAATTAGTTACTAGTCAACTAACCCAATACTAAAGATGCAATCAAAATAAAATACTAAAAATGAAAATAAACTAATTATACTAAAGTTGTGAGCAATATGTGGGAGAAATGTGTTTACTTAGATTTCACTACTCCCTAGATATCTTTTACATGTTAATTACTTGTTATAGTTGTGTGGATGACGGATTGTATTCCTTAATACCATTCATGGGGTGGCGTACTTACTTCCCCAATCCTATGAGTGCCTACTTCACTCCTATGTCGAGCCGGCTAAGAAGCTCCTAACATGGGATCATTAGAATTTACTCATGCATTAAATACAACCAATAAAACATAGTACACATCGGTTCATGTTTCCTAAGACGTTCAAGCATGTTACCAAATGGAGATCTGCCAGTTTTCTTAAGCCTAACATTGAAATCATTCATCCAATACAACCATAAACAAGTAATCAACACATAATTAACATCTAGGTTTCATTAGATCTAAGCAAACACAAGATAAATCTAGCCTAGCATGTTGAAATTAAGACAAGCACAAGATATAGACAACCAACACATAGACATATTGATTGAATTAAAGAGAAGACTTATCTTAATAGCATATGAAAGAATTCAAGGGGTAAAAACCCTTGAATTTACTGTAAAATACGAGCTAGGGTTCACAAAGTTCAGCCCTAGGGTTTCTCCATACAAGTTCCTCTCTTATGAATGAAAAATAGAAAACTATATATAGATTTTGGAAGGCGACGGCGTCAAGAACAAATGTCTGACGCCGTCATCTCGCCGCCAAATAATTCCTTGGACTGCCTAGATCTGGATCTGACGCCGTCATGTGTACACCTTATGTAGGCCGTCATGATTTTAACTCTTGACGCTCTTCTTGTGACGCCTTCACGTTTCTTCTGGGTCGTCATGGATTTTACTCTTGACGCCGTCAGGATTTCCTTCTTGACGCCGTCATACACAATTTCCAGCATGGAAAATTAAGTCTTTGGCGTTTTCTTCACTTTTATGCTCCAAAAACGTCCGAATTGCCTCCTTTTCCAGATTTCACTCCCAAAGTACCTAAAATCACAAAAGGAACGATTTAGGGCAATATTTGATCAAATAAATTCAATTCCGGGCTTAAATGACCCCCTAAAAGTGGTTCATTTTTCGCCTCATCACAAAACTAGCAAAATTTCCAGAATTTTACACATGACGCCGTCAGGAATTAATTCCTGACGCCGTCAGAAGTGACCTGCAGAAATCTTTACGTTAAGTTTCCGGAAAATTTCTGGAAAAACTTATGTCCTATTCCTGGAAAATCCTGCAAAACATCATTATGACTCGATACAAGCATTTGACTCTAACGAGTACTAATATACAAGTCCATTTAATATTGTGGAGAATCATGATCAATTTCGTTCTTAGAAACAAATTTGGGGTTTCCCCTTACACTTATCTTTTGCAAAATACCTTTATATGAAGTTAAGACGAATTTAAATAACAAAGTAAAGCATTTTCACAATTTTAGTTTTGAAACATGATCTACCAACAATAAAAATAAAGCATGCATACGGAAGCAAATAACAATCAAACAATTAAAAATCACACAAAACATGAGTTGCCTCCCAAGAAGCGCTTTTCTTTATTTACGAGTCTTGTAGCTAGACTCAAGGTCATGGGCAATTACGTGACCTCATCATTTGTCTCATTCTCTAGGTCATCTCCAATCTTAGTTTTGTATTCCGGACCTAGTAGCAAACATTCCTTGTAGAAACCAAGTATTCTATTCATGACATACTCTACTCCTCTACGTCTATCCTCATCATTCCTACAGTAAACCGCTTGTTTATGTTCCTTTTCAATGTTTTATAGAAGGCAGTATTGTTCAATATTATAGGGCATTTGGTAAGCAATCTCATCATTCTCTTCCTTGAATCTAACTATCCCTAGGGTCGGGTCATAACTCATCTTAGAGGCCTCAACAAACGGTTTTCCGAACACTACTTGACTTAGGCAATTGATGAGTGTCTAAATACTCATCATTTTATACTAATCTGAACTGCCAAAGCATACAAAAACACTCAAATATGTATCAAAATACTTAAAATATCTTAAAGGTGTGTTTTATATGTTTCAAATGCAAAATATGCAAAAACAGATGAAAAACGTATAAAGTTTGCATAATTGGCAGTTTCAGTCCCTCAAGTTTCATAAATTGTCAAAACTAGTCCCTGGTTATTCTAAAAACATGAAATAGTCATCAAAGGTCCTTTTTAATCATAAAGTTACATATTTAGTCCTTTGGTGCAAAGTTTCATAAAATTACAAGTTTAGTCCCTCAACTTTGGAAATTGACAGAAATGGTCCCTGGGATGTAAAAACTTTGAGAAAAGCAATTTTGGTCCTTTTACTAATAATATTTTGCAGGTTTGGTCCTTATGTGAAAAGTTTGGAGGAATTACAAATTGGTCCCTCAAGTTTGAAGGTTTGGCATAAATAGTCCCCGGGGTTTTAAAAATGGAAAAATATCAAAAATACCCCTTGTACTATTCATATATGGCAAATTAGGTCCTTGTGATAATTTTGGAATAATGCCATACCAGCCCCTAAACTTTCACCAATTTACAAAAGTGGTCCTTGTAATTTCTAAATATAACAAACCGGACCCTACCTTTATATAACTAAACCTAATCCAAACTAAACTAAACTACCCAAAATAAAACAGCCCATCCACTATCCCTTGGCCCAACTTACCTCAGCCCAGTCCAAACCATGGTCAAAACCCGGTCAACACAAACCAAAACCACCACCCCGTACCCTCTTTCCCTCCCAAACCACCACTTCCACCACTGCAAAACCATACCACCCTCCACCTCACCGGTTTCTTGCTCCCCACTCTCACCACCTCATCCTCCACCTCACCACAACCTTCCAAACTAAATTAAACCCCTAAAAGTCTCTCCACGCAACCACAGCTGACACCCATGACTTTGGCGCCAAGAAACTTTTAAACGGCCTGGATGAAATAGACCTTATCAACGGTTCTAAAGTGTGGGAAAAGTCAAGTGGGTCCCACAAAACTCAGAAAAGGGCTATAAGGAAGAAAAGAAGCCAGAAGGATGAATTATTAGTTTAGGAGTAGCTTAATTTAATCGTAGGTAAAGTAGAATAATCTCTAGTTGTTAATTTCAGCTTCAAACACTTGTATTCATTCCCTTTGATGTAATTTAAACTTATTCTCAAGTTAATTTCAGATTTCAGTTACTATCTCACTTTATGCATTTTCAATATTTGATCAAAATCTCAAAAAGTTGTAGGTTGTTTGTTGTTGTTGTTGTATGATCTCAATAGTCCATTTAAGCTCTGACAAAGCTTTTGGAAGCTTTTAGACATCATCAGAATCCATTGAAGGTATAAACTCAAAAATTCAATAAAAATAAAGAAAATCCAAAATAAATAAAAAATAGAGTGAAGATCAAGAAGAAGGAATTAGCAGGGTGTGATTTGAAGTTTTTCTGGGTTAGTAGACTTGTGGAAGTCAGTAGGAAGTGATTTTGTTCCCTGGTTCTTAGATTTTCAGCTTTAACTAATTTGTAAGTCTCAATTTCAATAATTTCCTTTTACTATATAATTACTTATTAGCTGTTATAGTTGTTATTCTATGTTTATTTAGTAATCTTTAATTATAATAAGTAGTCAAGTTTCAATTTTAGAGTCTACATATTACTTATCCTTTGAAAATCACATATTGAGAAGTTTAGTAGGGGTGTTTGGATTAGGGTATTTCACCCCTAGGTTCTGAGTTTCTGTTGTTGTTATTGGTTCTTGTATGTTTAGTTAAGCATTTTTAGGTCATTAGAAGTTTAAAACTCAGGTCTCATTAGTTGTAATAGTCAAAATCACCATCCAATTACCTCAACAGTGGACTGTTGAGGTATTGGGTTCTCAAAAACCACCCATTAGCTTAGAACTTATGCATCTAGCTTAATTTAGGTTTATTATAGCTTATCATAACTTATTTAGCTTATAGGATCAATTCAAAGTTCAACAAAGTCAAACTAGATAGGTAATTTCAAAAAGTCAAATTTTACTTATTCAGAAAAATCCAAATTTTTGGGGAATTGTTTAGAATTTAGGATTAAGTTTTAGGAATTGAGCTTTTGAGGTATTGTAGTATCCCAACTCATCTTTAGGAATCAATAAGCTCTATATTTTTAGTAATTTTAGAGTGGGCCCCACAGCCCCTTGAAGTAGGCTGCAGGGCAACAAGCTGCCCTGTGCAGCAGACCAGACACTCACCAACACCACTTTGTGGTGGTTTTGTGACCAAACCAGTGGGCCCCACACCACAAAATCAGTTCCATACAACCCCCCTCCTACCATAGATCTTAGATTGACCATTTGTTTGACCTGTGCCTCAGTGGACCCCACCTAGAAAGACCCATAAATCTTGTCCCCATTCTGAGTAGAATTTAGTTTTTGGATTAGCTTATTTTGATTTACCAGCTTATCTACTGAGCTTATTGGATCAAATTAAGCTTTGACAAGTCCAACTAACTTATTAGGATCAGAATTTACCAAGGTGGGTCCCACATAAGCTCATTTGAGCTTATTTCTCATTAAAGTCAACAATAGTCAACTGTTTTGATTCTTAGCTTATATCTAGCTTATTTTTAAGTTGTAAAATATTTGTTTTCACAAAAGTTGTCTATTTTTAAGTATAATATAGTTTTGTAAAAGAAAATTCAAGAAAAACCAACATAAAATTAAGTGATAGTTTCTATTTAATATAATTTAATTTTAATTTTCATTTTTACATTTTTATTAAGTAAGTTGTGTTTTTTATATTTTTATTAATTTCCTTATATATTAAAGTAATTTAAATAATTTTATTAGATTTTTATAATATCATTTGATATTTATTAGAATTAAAAATAGTTTTATTAGTAATTAATTAATAATTAAGTTATAAATAGCATAATTAGTTTTTATATAGTAACACCTATATTTTATATTTTTCCTAGATTTTATAAGTCATAATATAATTTTAGTAATTTTTCTAGAATTTTTACTGTTCATTTAATAGTTTTTATAATTTAAATAGTTTAAATAGTAATTAAATAATAAATAGAATAATAAATAGTAAACTAGTTTAAAAATATATAAAATAAAGTTTTTATAATTTTTTAGGATTCCTGTAATGGTTAATTAGATTTATAAACTTTTTCATAATTTTCTAACTTAGTTTAATATTATTTGTAATTTAAAATAGTTTAATTAGTATAATTAATATTAATAGTTTTTAATTAATAAAAAATTCATAAAAAGACAAAAAGATTTATTTTTATTTTTTATACTTTCTTCAAGTTCATTTTTAAGTTTAGAAATTATTTTTATAAGTTTTTAGTTTAATTTGTAGTATTTATAATTTTCTAATTAAATAGTTAAATAGTTTTCTATTAAATAATTAATAATAAATAATATAATAATCTAAAAAATAGTTTTCTTTTTAATTTAATTTTATTTTAAGTTTAAGTTTATAGAATTTTCATTTTTAACCCTTATAGTTTATTTTTCTTAAAACTCACCTTTTTCTCAGTACGCAGTCGCATCTGATTTTAAATCGGTGTACGTTTTAAACGTTTTTAAATACCTAGCTTTTACGTAATTATTCTAATAGTTATTTTAAGTTATAAAACCCTAGTTTAAATCACACACACATACTTTATACCTTTCCTGTTCACATTCACTAATCACAGATTCGTTTTAAATCATCACAACCTCGTTGGGACTTACGACCCGGGAAAACACTGTATTCCTCGGAAGCATTTGTTTTAGACGTTTGACTTGGTTGACCATCACCTGGTAAACTTAGTTGACTGTTTGAGGCGAATCAAAATTTGGCGCCGCTGCCGGGGAGGTTGTGCGCGTATTCTAAACGATTTTGTATATTAGTGAGTTTGGATATACATCCATTGTATATTTACCATCTTTTATCTATATTTTTATAAAACAAAACACAAAAATATTCACCTTTATACCCTTACCTATTTGATTATTCATTTCTCATCCCCTAAACCCTTTGATTCTTTCTATGTCTTATTCTCACCCTCTTGTCTGTCAATGTTGTGGTTGTCCTTATAATGATGGTAATTGCCCCAGTTGTGGCATGGTAGAATCAGAAAACGGGTCTGTCTATAACCAGAATCCCTATTCCTACCCTGACATGACTGATTCATTCCATCAGCTTCCACACCATGAGACTCAGCAGTTTAACTGTTGTGAGTATTGTGGTGGTTCACACTACAGTTCTGATTGTCAAACTAGGAATCAGTTTGTCTATGAACAGGTTCCTAATAACAATTATGACTTAAACACATACGACTTACAACCACATCAGTTCAACTGTTGTGAGTACTGTGGAGGTCCACACTTTAGCTCTGATTGTCAAACAAGGAATCCATTTCCTTGTAACAATTATGACTATTCGTTTCAAGACCCACCTCCACAGTGCTAAATGAACCAAGCAACTCTTCACATCCAGCAAGACCCTTATATAGAGGTTCTTGAGAAAATTAAAGATTTTAAGGAGGAGTTGGCCAAAATTTCGTCTCACAAAGCACCAAGTTTTTCTTGTGTACATTGTGGGGGTCCTCATGATGATTTTCAATGTCAACCGTATTATAAACCTGAGCATTGTTCTAGTTCTAATACATCCGGTTTTGACACATTCACACCCCCACAGTCTCCACTCATTCCATATTCTCGTGATAAATCTATCGCGGAATTACTTGTGGAAAAACATGCTGCTAGAGACGAAAGAAACATGGAAGAATTACTAGTCTTAAAACATGCAGCTATAACACGTGCCAAATTTCAATATGCTGCTTTTCTCGATGAGGATGATGAAAGTGATGATACCATATCATGTTCATCAGTTGAGAATCCTTCCATGGATATACAGGGAGAAAAGAATATAACTGAATCACCAGTAGTAGAAATAATGGAACTTGTAGACTCCATTACTGCTAGTCCTTCTCAGCTCCCTATGTATGATGTTATCACACCCGAGGTTCCCACTCACTCTCTGAGCATGGGGGACGAGCATCTTGACACTGTTCCTGAAAAGGAATCGGACGAATTCATAAAGTCTAGTGTTGAGAACCTTGTCTCAATCCCAAGTGAGTCACAGGGAATTCTTGATCCTATGTGTGATATCCATACCCACCCTGATAATCCAAATGATCAAATTGAGAATGTCTCTAATTCCAGTAATGATTGTATATCTTATGGAGACATCAGTTATGTGGAGGAATTACCTTCTGAGCTTGTCAACTCAGAAGAAGAAAATGATAATCATTTTGTTCCCGAAGCAATCGAGACTACTCTCACTAATCCTCTATATGAATTCGAATCTGAATTCACTTTGATTTCTGATAATCAAATCTTTGATATTCGGAATGAGGATTGTGATGAGTTCACAGCGGAACAAGAATTCACAGATTTACATCTCCTTGTTCCTGAAGCATTCAAAACTACTCTCACCAATCCTCTATATGAATTCAAAACCGAATTCACTTTGATTTCTGATAATCCACTCTTTGATATTCAGATTAAGGATTGTGATGAGTCCACAAAGGAACATGAGTTCACGGATTTACATCTTGTGAATGATTCTCTTTACGAGGAGTTCTCCAATGAACTCACTCATATCATATCTCCATCGGAGTATGATAGTTTTTATTTTGATCTAGACATACCCATAATATGTCTTGATCAAATGAGCTTAAACGAGGAGATTCATGAAACAATGAATTCTCCTATTGAAGATGAGGAGTTAGTCATGATTTTCATTATGATTTTCTTCCTTTTCTTCATATATCCTGTGGCTTATCCTGTTCTTCACTCTTTCGGGAGTGAAGACATTATCTTTGATCCCGGCATTCTCATTTATAAATTATGAGCCGGTTACTTATCTCATCGGTGTGGAACTTTCACGTGCTTCAAATGTTTATCCAAACATCTTGAAAGAAAGTCCGATTGAGATTGTCTCTTCCACTTGCTTCCCCATGGACAAATAAATTCGGGGTCGGGTCAAGCTAGTGACTCGGTAATCAAAAACATTAGCATGTACATAGGTTTTCACCCATGTAACACCCTAGTGTGGGGGAGATACCCCACATGTTGTATATATATATGTACTCAAAAAAAAAAAAAAAAAAAAAAAAAAAAAAAAAAAAAAAAAAAAGTACATATAGTGATAGCTTCTATTTAAGAAGTTATTTCTAAAAAAATAATTGTATGTATATACATCTTAAATAAAGGCTAAGGAATATTTTTCTTCTTACGTTCTAAGTTCGGTTTAACATCCGGTACTTTGAATATTGAGGACAATATTCAGTTCTAAGTGTGGGGGGAGATTCGTCTAACGAATTTAAACACATGTTCCATCAAGAACCCCCATTTTAGCCAAAATTTTAAAATTTTTTCTCACTTAGAACGCAATAAATGGTATCAATCCTCCATGTCTAACCCACAACAGGATTGGCTAATCCAGGAGCAAACGGTTCTTGGTAAAGATAACTCAAACCCGTTTATGGCTTGCAATTTGCCAAAAATTGTATGGTTCCTCAACTCCCCATTATCCTCAAAAGCTAATGAGTTGGCTAGCCCGCAAGATTATGGCTTGTGGTAAAGGCTGTGGAAAAACCATAATTGGTAATCAGCTCACCAAGATGTTGACTATTCCATCAAGAGTTGGCTAGTCCAGAAGCAAACGGCTTTTGGTAAAGACTAATCAAATCCGTTGACAGCTGGTGATTTGCTCAAAATCACACGGTTATCAGGTGTGCCACAGTTCTTACACCTGGCTACTCCAGAAGTGATGGCTTTTGGTAAAGAGTTTTTCAAATCCATTAAGTTTTTCTCAATAGATTGCTAGGGACTAGCAATAGTTTAGTGTGGGGGATTGATGAGTGTCTAAATACTCATCATTTTATACTAATCTGAACTGCCAAAGCATAGAAAAACACTCAAATATGTATCAAAATACTTAAAATATCTTAAAGGTGTGTTTTATATGTTTCAAATGCAAAATATGCAAAAACAGATAAAAAACGTATAAAGTTTGCATAATTGGCAGTTTCAGTCCCTCAAGTTTCATAAATTGTCAAAACTAGTCCCTGGTTATTCTAAAAACATGAAATAGTCATCAAAGGTCCTTTTTAATCATAAAGTTACATATTTAGTCCTTTGGTGCAAAGTTTCATAAAATTACAAGTTTAGTCCCTCAACTTTGGAAATTGACAGAAATGGTCCCTGGGATGTAAAAACTTTGAGAAAAGCAATTTTGGTCCTTTTACTAATAATATTTTGCAGGTTTGGTCCTTATGTGAAAAGTTTGGAGGAATTACAAATTGGTCCCTCAAGTTTGAAGGTTTGGCATAAATAGTCCCCGGGGTTTTAAAAATGGAAAAATATCAAAAATACCCCTTGTACTATTCATATATGGCAAATTAGGTCCTTGTGATAATTTTGGAATAATGCCATACCAGCCCCTAAACTTTCACCAATTTACAAAAGTGGTCCTTGTAATTTCTAAATATACCAAACCGGACCCTACCTTTATATAACTAAACCTAATCCAAACTAAACTAAACTACCCAAAATAAAACAGCCCATCCACTATCCCTTGGCCCAACTTACCTCAGCCCAGTCCAAACCATGGTCAAAACCCGGTCAACACAAACCAAAACCACCACCCCGTACCCTCTTTCCCTCCCAAACCACCACTTCCACCACTGCAAAACCATACCACCCTCCACCTCACCGGTTTCTTGCTCCCCACTCTCACCACCTCATCCTCCACCTCACCACAACCTTCCAAACTAAATTAAACCCCTAAAAGTCTCTCCACGCAACCACAGCTGACACCCATGACTTTGGCGCCAAGAAACTTTTAAACGGCCTGGATGAAATAGACCTTATCAACGGTTCTAAAGTGGTGGGAAAAGTCAAGTGGGTCCCACAAAACTCAGAAAAGGGCTATAAGGAAGAAAAGAAGCCAGAAGGATGAATTATTAGTTTAGGAGTAGCTTAATTTAATCGTAGGTAAAGTAGAATAATCTCTAGTTGTTAATTTCAGCTTCAAACACTTGTATTCATTCCCTTTGATGTAATTTAAACTTATTCTCAAGTTAATTTCAGATTTCAGTTACTATCTCACTTTATGCATTTTCAATATTTGATCAAAATCTCAAAAAGTTGTAGGTTGTTTGTTGTTGTTGTTGTATGATCTCAATAGTCCATTTAAGCTCTGACAAAGCTTTTGGAAGCTTTTAGACATCATCAGAATCCATTGAAGGTATAAACTCAAAAATTCAATAAAAATAAAGAAAATCCAAAATAAATAAAAAATAGAGTGAAGATCAAGAAGAAGGAATTAGCAGGGTGTGATTTGAAGTTTTTCTGGGTTAGTAGACTTGTGGAAGTCAGTAGGAAGTGATTTTGTTCCCTGGTTCTTAGATTTTCAGCTTTAACTAATTTGTAAGTCTCAATTTCAATAATTTCCTTTTACTATATAATTACTTATTAGCTGTTATAGTTGTTATTCTATGTTTATTTAGTAATCTTTAATTATAATAAGTAGTCAAGTTTCAATTTTAGAGTCTACATATTACTTATCCTTTGAAAATCACATATTGAGAAGTTTAGTAGGGGTGTTTGGATTAGGGTATTTCACCCCTAGGTTCTGAGTTTCTGTTGTTGTTATTGGTTCTTGTATGTTTAGTTAAGCATTTTTAGGTCATTAGAAGTTTAAAACTCAGGTCTCATTAGTTGTAATAGTCAAAATCACCATCCAATTACCTCAACAGTGGACTGTTGAGGTATTGGGTTCTCAAAAACCACCCATTAGCTTAGAACTTATGCATCTAGCTTAATTTAGGTTTATTATAGCTTATCATAACTTATTTAGCTTATAGGATCAATTCAAAGTTCAACAAAGTCAAACTAGATAGGTAATTTCAAAAAGTCAAATTTTACTTATTCAGAAAAATCCAAATTTTTGGGGAATTGTTTAGAATTTAGGATTAAGTTTTAGGAATTGAGCTTTTGAGGTATTGTAGTATCCCAACTCATCTTTAGGAATCAATAAGCTCTATATTTTTAGTAATTTTAGAGTGGGCCCCACAGCCCCTTGAAGTAGGCTGCAGGGCAACAAGCTGCCCTGTGCAGCAGACCAAACACTCACCACCACCACTTTGTGGTGGTTTTGTGTCCAAACCGGTGGGCCCCACACCACAAAATCAGTTCCATACAACCCCCCTCCTACCATAGATCTTAGATTGACCATTTGTTTGACCTGTGCCTCAGTGGACCCCACCTAGAAAGACCCATAAATCTTGTCCCCATTCTGAGTAGAATTTAGTTTTTGGATTAGCTTATTTTGATTTACCAGCTTATCTACTGAGCTTATTGGATCAAATTAAGCTTTGACAAGTCCAAATAACTTATTAGGATCAGAATTTACCAAGGTGGGTCCCACATAAGCTCATTTGAGCTTATTTCTCATTAAAGTCAACAATAGTCAACTGTTTTGATTCTTAGCTTATATCTAGCTTATTTTTAAGTTGTAAAATATTTGTTTTCACAAAAGTTGTCTATTTTTAAGTATAATATAGTTTTGTAAAAGAAAATTCAAGAAAAACCAACATAAAATTAAGTGATAGTTTCTATTTAATATAATTTAATTTTAATTTTCATTTTTACATTTTTATTAAGTAAGTTGTGTTTTTTATATTTTTATTAATTTCCTTATATATTAAAGTAATTTAAATAATTTTATTAGATTTTTATAATATCATTTGATATTTATTAGAATTAAAAATAGTTTTATTAGTAATTAATTAATAATTAAGTTATAAATAGCATAATTAGTTTTTATATAGTAACACCTATATTTTATATTTTTCCTAGCTTTTATAAGTCATAATATAATTTTAGTAATTTTTCTAGAATTTTTACTGTTCATTTAATAGTTTTTATAATTTAAATAGTTTAAATAGTAATTAAATAATAAATAGAATAATAAATAGTAAACTAGTTTAAAAATATATAAAATAAAGTTTTTATAATTTTTTAGGATTCCTGTAATGGTTAATTAGATTTATAAACTTTTTCATAATTTTCTAAGTTAGTTTAATATTATTTGTAGTTTAAAATAGTTTAATTAGTATAATTAATATTAATAGTTTTTAATTAATAAAAAATTCATAAAAAGACAAAAAGATTTATTTTTATTTTTTATACTTTCTTCAAGTTCATTTTTAAGTTTAGAAATTATTTTTATAAGTTTTTAGTTTAATTTGTAGTATTTATAATTTTCTAATTAAATAGTTAAATAGTTTTCTATTAAATAATTAATAATAAATAATATAATAATCTAAAAAATAGTTTTCTTTTTAATTTAATTTTATTTTAAGTTTAAGTTTATAGAATTTTCATTTTTAACCCTTATAGTTTATTTTTCTTAAAACTCACCTTTTTCTCAGTACGCAGTCGCATCTGATTTTAAATCGGTGTACGTTTTAAACGTTTTTAAATACCTAGCTTTTACGTAATTATTCTAATAGTTATTTTAAGTTATAAAACCCTAGTTTAAATCACACACACACACTTTATACCTTTCCTGTTCACATTCACTAATCACAGATTCGTTTTAAATCATCACAACCTCGTTGGGACTTACGACCCGGGAAAACACTGTATTCCTCGGAAGCATTTGTTTTAGACGTTTGACTTGGTTGACCATCACCTGGTAAACTTAGTTGACTGTTTGAGGCGAATCAGCAATCATCTATTACCGGACGAGTATCCTCTACTATCACAAAGTCGATAACATGAGTGAAGTTTCCTACAAATACATGTAATCCTTTCACTCTTCCTACAAAATTACTTATCAAATTCTTGTTGGGCATCATCCTATAACCAAGTTGCTTCTTCATCGCCCAATTATAATAGGTCCTAGTCATGATTTTTATAGGAGACCTAGGATCGATATAAGCTTTCCATACATACATATGCCCAATGTTGCATGGTATGTTGATGTTAGAGGGATCACCTACTTTAATAAGGGGTGAACCAAGGATATATGGTGTCTCGGGATCATCGAATAAATCCTTGTAATATTCCCGTTCTTCCTTTGTGGGTAACTTATCAAAGTACTCTTCTATGTTTTCTACTTCCTCTAACTTTTCTCCCTTATTATCCTCAACTTCCTTAATCTCATCCCTAGTCTCGATTTCTATTCCAACTTCATCCTTGCCACTTTCTTCTATATCCATATCTATTGGCTTAACTGTGACAACATTGACAAAGTGGACGTGTTTGGATGATGAAGGGTCCTTAATTTGGATTCTGCTATTGGTGTCCCTAGTATCCTTCCTAGGTGTAGTTAGCACTTGGTTGTTGAGGGCTTTCAACAAGTTTTCGATCTTATTGGTCATCTCCGTTTGTTGTTGATTGAATTCGGTTTCAAACTTAGCTATGCGAGCTTCTTGAGATGCCATGAACTTGGACATCAATCCTTCAAGATTGTTGGTACTACCATAGTTGTTGGAAGGATTGTTGTTGAAAGTACGGTTAGAGGGTGGACCATTTGGTTGGTAATGATTAGGCGGATTGGAAGAATTGTTTTGAGGCACGTTTTGGTTTTGTTTCCACTAAGATTCGGGTGATTTTTCCAAAAAGGATTGTAGGAATCACTGTAAGGGTTTGGCTCGGGTTTGAAAGTGTACCACTTGTCTCCCGCTTCGTCGGTACGCGAGGATGCGTAGTCCACAAAAGCTTGTCCGGGGAGTTCCACGCAATCACTAGTGTCATGGGGACCACTACATAATTCGCATGAAGAAGTGATTTTGTTCACTTGGCTTGAAAGGTTAGGAGCTTCGTAGGATTTCATGAGAAACTTGACTTGCCTTGACCATTTTGTTCAAATCACGGGGATCATTCCAACTTTCGTTGTCATAGAGAGCAAGATCTTCTATGAGTTCCCATGATTCTTCCGCACTTAGATCACGTAGCTTGCCACCGGCTAATTGGTCAATGGTTCGCCTTGTGGAGAGATCGATATGGTCATAGAAGATTTGGACTTAGAGCCAAAGATCTATGCCATGATGAGGGACTTTTTGGAGTAAGTCCTTGAAACGAGTCCATGCTTCATATAGAGTTTCACCTTGACGTTGTTGGAACATCAAGATATCATTTCTAAGTTTGGTAGTTCTCCCCGGTGGGAAAAATTGAGCAAGGAAATGAGTGGTGAGATCATCCCATGAGGTGATGGATCCCATGGGTAAACGTTCAAGCCATTGACTAGCTTAATCACGTAGAGAGAATTGGAATAGGCGTAATCGGGTCGACTCTCCAGTTGTAACATCAAGGTCTATAGAATCTACGATTTTAAGGAAATCCTTGAGATGTTGATTAGGATCTTCGGAACAAAGTCCATGGAATGCACATCGGCTTTGCACCAACCGGATGGTGTCGGATCGCAAGGAGGACACATTGGCTCCTTAAGTGAGCTCAATAGTGTTTCGATAGCCTTGGTGGCTAGGACGGGAATACTCTCCTAAGGTTCGGGGCCTAACAGGTTGGTTTGCTAGTGGTGGGTTTTGTGGGTGGTTTTGTTGTGGTGGGTTGATGGGTTCAAAGATGTTACCACCTTCCATGATGTCGGATGGTAAAGGTTACGAACAAAGACACAAAGAAATAAGATAGACTAAAGAAAACATAAAAATAAAAATAAAATCTTAATAGAAAGGAATCTAGCAATTAGACCTTATAAAAAGAAATCCTAACCTAGACAATAACTATTCCCCGGGTTGCGGCGCCAAAAACTTGATACGTGGGAATTGCACCAGGCTTTACCTCTCGAGGGATCTCGAGAAGCTTACAACCCTCACCAGGCAGTGTACCTGATCGTTGTAGTATAGTATAGTGACAAGTACCAGGCGATTGATTCTTTTTGTATTTTTATATTTTATAAAAGCAATAAAATCTCGGGCTTTTGGAAGAATGGGCGGAATTAGTTGCTAGTCAACTAACCCAATAACTAAAGATGCAATCAAAATAAAATAACAGAAATGAAAATAAATATAATTAAACTAATGTGGTGTAAACAATGATAGGGAAATTTGTGTTTACTTAGGTTTCATTACTCCCTAGATATCTTTTACAGGTTGATAATTTGTTACAATTACATGGATGACGGGTCGTATGCCTTAATACTAGTCGTAGGGCCGTGTACAATATTCCCTAACTCTATAGGATCCTACTTCACTCCTATGTCGAGCCGTTAGAAGCTCCTAACATGGGATCATTAGAATTCTCCTACACATTAAATACAACCAAAAATCATAGTACACATTTGATCACGTTTCTTAAGATGTTCAAGCATGTTACCAATGGAAGTCTGCCAGTTTTCTTAATCCTAACATCAAATACAATCATCCGTAACAACTATAAACAAACAACCAATCCTTAATTAACATCTAGGTTTCACTACATCTAAGCAAACACAAAAGAGATCTAGCCAAGCATGTTAAATTGAAGACAACTGTAAGATATATTCAAACAACACATAGACATATTGATTGAATTGAAAGATTACTTATCTCAATTGAACATAAGAGGTTTCAAAGGGTAAAAACCCTTGAAAAAGCTGTGAAAATCGGACTAGAGTTTTTCTCCAAAGTTTCACCCTAAAAGTTTCTCTCTAATGAATAAAAATTGGAATACTATATATAGATTTTACAGGGTGACGACGTCAAGAAGAAAATTGTGACTCCGTCAACTCTCCACCCATAATGAAATTGGATTGCCTAGATCCACATTTGATGCCGTCATATGTAAAGTTGTTCTGGGCCGTCACTAACATTTGGACCCTGACGGCCTATGGTGACGCCATCATGTCCTTAGTAGAAAACTTTCTGGATCGTCAGGTGCACCATCCACTTCCACCTCTTGTATTGCTCATGACGCCGTCATTAAGAATCTTGTGACGCCGTCAGGTACTGTTCCCAGCAAGGAAAATTAAGACTTTGCCATTTTCTTCACTTTTATGCTCCAAAAACGTCCAAAATGCTTCCTTTTCCAGATTTCACTCCAAAAGTACCTAAAATGACAAAAGGAACGATTTAGGGCAATATTTGATAAAATAAATTCAAATCCGGGCTAAAATGACCCCCTAAAAACGGTTCATTTTTTGCCTCATCAGAATGCAAGCTCCTTTAGTAGTATTTGATTTGCATTATTGTGTCTATCTCATCAGGTAGAGTTGATGGGAATTCTAAAGGAAAAAGTTATCTTTCCATTGTATATATGTCAAAAATTAAGCATTCACTCATTTATCTCTTTTTGTAAAATATGTTATTTCTACCTTTTAGGTTGAAGTACTTATGAGGAAGATTCATTGCATAAGCAGGTCTGCTACTAGGCGACCTATTACTGTTGAGGATGCGTCTAAAAGTGAGATTGAATTTGAGAATTGTGGGGTATAGTGTCATTCATTTAAACCGACTTTTGTAAAGTTGTCCCATTTTGGATATTATAATGGTTATTTCAAATTGTCGTGCAGCCAGGGAAACAAGTTGTTCGTGAGAATCTGGACACACTCTTGGACAATATAGTTTTCATAACGTGTCATTATCTGGCCTCTTGATGCATTAACTCTTTGGATTGTACAGGAGTAGATACAAATGAAGAAATATAGATGTCAAGATGTGGTGTTGTAAACAACGAAAGAACTTTAATGCAAAACATGCTGACATGTAATACATTGGTCAATGGTGTCATTGAATTCAGCATGTGGGACGAAATGGCGAGGAAATTTGGTGAAACAAACCTTGAAAGCATGCAACAACCAGTAATAATCGCAGTTAGCTCATGCCGGGTCACAAAATACAGAGGTATTAAATTAACGTAAACTTCATATATAACACATGATAAATTATCACAACTACAATACCTATCATTGCAGATTACCAGTTATCAGCGACTCCTACAACATACTTTTACCTTAACCCGAACATACCAGAAGCTGAGCAGACAAGAGCCGGGTAAGCATCTTCGTTAAAAAAACTTGCACACATAAACTACTCGCACATGCGTAGACCAATTTTTTTTAACAACCAAGTATAGAGTAAAGTACCAGATGAATCCACCACTTAAAGTTTGTAAAACACCATACGAAGATCCTGCACAAGAGAAACTTAAAACGCTGCCACTCATTGATGTGCTCACGGTGTGTACAAGTTTTAAAATTTATAAACACGATTACCGATTAACTATTTAACACATACGAGCAAGTATACTCGTCCGTTTTAGTAAAGGTGGGTAACTCGAGATCGTTCCAAGGGATTTATGATTCAAAGTATTAGAAAACTAGTTTGTATAAAAGGGTTGTCAATCCTTTATATTGAAAATTCAATTATTCAAGAAACAATAAAACTAAAACATATACTTGTGTGAAATGCCACAATCAATCAATTGGAGTATTGATGTTAGGCTTGGTGTAAACTTGTTATGATGCACAACTTTTATATAAATGGCTAACAATCAATGGTGTTTATCATGTTAAACCATTACTAGAATTCAATCATCTAGTTACTTCCTTTCGGCCTAAGACAACTAGAATAATAATTCCATTAACTCAATGTTGTTTAAAAGCAATTCTTTACTTACGAATCCTTTTGGCCTAATTTCGTGATGAAATCTTCTCAAATCCATTTTAAAGAGTAGACATGATGCTCGCCACACACCATATCCCATACTAATTCGTGCATTAACTTTTTGGAATAAAAACATTTAGAAAACCCTTTCGGCCAATATTCCCCAAAGATGTTTTTATCAATAAATTAAGCAAGATTAGATATTATCCCAACAAACTCATAAATTAAGAAGAGTTTTCATGCATCACCTTTTTAAAATAAAGAATACTCCATGACTAACTACATCATTCACACAAGTATAAACCAAATCACTCCATATCAATCATATTAAAACACAAGTAGTAAACAAAACATTCATTATATTTAAAGTAACAAGAATTCATTGTAAGAAACAAGATGTACCTAGCTTGAGAATTACAAGAAGTAAAACCGTGGAACTATAGCAACCATACGCCTCCAATCGACTACCAACTAAAATAAACAACTCCACACACTTAACCAAACTATTGAGAGTCTAACTCAAAGTTTTCTGGATGTTTTTACTGCTGTAGAAACCTTTCGGGTGAGAAAATATTAAGTTAGTAATAACTTGGTGTAAGTTATTACTTAGGATTTTTGTGGTACACTTTGGTTGCAAGCCAAGATGTCATTATATAGCCTCTAATCACTTAATTATCAAGTAAAAACGTCCCCTAAGAAGTTATTAGTGAGAAATGATCAGCCATCCATGATAATGAGGAGTAAAAACGCCAACAAATGCAATCTTGTAAAAACAGCCACCATCCAACCGATTGGTATTTGCTCCAACCGATCGGTTGGTTCTTCAGGACAACTCCAACCGATTCGGTTGCGGGCTCCAACCGAACGGTTGGATTGAACCTGCATGCAATTTTTGTCTTTTTCTTTATCGTTCTTCGTCGCATGCATTCTCTTCCACTTTGGTGCTAATTCCTTTCATAGAACTTGATATTATCTTGACATATGAACGTAGAAATCTTGAATCTATCAAATCCTTGAGTCCTTGTGTGATTCTTCACTTGTTTCCTTCTCGAAAATCTCCTATTATGAACCTTTACTTCATTTCTTCATCTTTTCATCACTTTTTCCTGTTTTTGGCTACATTTGCTTGTACAAACACTTTTCCACGATTAAGTAACAAATACGTACAAATATGGCCAATTATGATGCATAAAACACACCTAAAAACATGTAAAATTTACGTGTTATCAAATCCCCCACACTTGAGTTTTGCTCGCCCTCGAGCAAGTCTAGAAGAAAAATAATCTCAATGGTGTGATTTATTTATGTTTCCAAAAATTTAACAATCATCCCTAAGGTTAATTGTTAATTTTTAATGTGAAAATTATATGGAGCACAAATAAGTGTAAAGCATGATAACATAACTAAGCACCTCACGAAAGAATAATTTGAATTCACTCAACACTCAAAGGTAATTTGATGGGTAAATCACTCATTGCTCAGTCATGATTCATGTTTCTTACAATAAGCTTGTACAAGTATCAAAACAATAAACAAAACATCAAAGAGGGCTTTTATTCGGGTTGTAACTTAAGGCTTAATGGGTTGTACCTGGCTAATGTTCAAACATCTCATACAAGAATCAAATAGATCACTGGCACGTATTTTTTAGTAAGTAATAACGAATGGTCACTAGATTATACCTTGGATCGCTGGTGCGTCATTTGCATAACGGATGGTCACCAAAACATTCGCTAGATCGCTGGCGCGTCATTCCATTACCAAAAATACAGGTGGTCACTAAAATTTTCATGCACTTAATATTTTCACAAGGCCAAAAAGGATAGGGATAAGGCATGGGAAATATTTAATTGGTTTAAAAGAAAAATAAAGTCAAGTCTAAATCCCATTGTTGCTAGTTACCGAACAAACCTCAAACCCAAAAATGATTATAGTTACAATCATTCTCCTCCTTTATGAACTCTTCATATATTGATACATTGATTCGTGGTGAGTGCTTATTTACTCACCATTTTATGGCTAAATACCAATCCAATACGACTATTTGAGCTAATTATTGCCAAGGAAACGTGTGTTTTTGTGTTTGTGATATGCAGGTACGGATAAATCAGAAATTGACGGAAAATCACAAGAAAACCGGAAAAACCGGGCACGAGAGTGGAAAAGGTTCAAAAGCCGATGCCGGGAAGCGTTTTTCAAGACCGAATCAATATTTGAGCTTAAAGTGCCAAATCAACCCTCAACTTTCATCAAATGCCATAAGTAGCCCTTGGATTAATTTTGCAAAGTTGGCAGAAATTGCCCTTGGATTTTAGCAAAACACAAAATTAGTCCTTGATTATTATTATTGCAAAAATCTGTAGCCCAATCCACAATAATAATACTACAAGCCCATTACCCTAAAACTACTACCCGAGCCCACCTCAAATATAACCCGACCCACAATCAAACGAATAAAAATATTACCCCGCTCCCATTTCCCCCAAATTCACCCTCAGTTACCCAGACTAAACTATTCACCATGAACCCTAAATACTGTTCCGGCAAATTAACTGCAATTAAGGGTACGGACGTCTTTTTAGTTGGCTTCTAGAAGGGTGTCAGAGGTGTGTCAGAGCTAAGAAGCACAAATGGGCTACGTGGCAAGCTACTATAGGCTGAGACGCGTCATTAATTTTGATCGAAGGGTTGATATTGATCTAGCAATGATGGGAAGTGATCAAGGGCTCAAGATGGATGCAAACAAACACAACTCACACGGATTGCCAACCTGGCAATCCGTGAGCTCCTCACCCTCACTCAGCTATAAATAGGTGTTGTATTTTAGCTCATTTCATGTAATTTTTTAGAGTAGAGTTATGCTGCAAAAATTAATTCAGATTGTATTTAGATTAGGTTCATGTAATATTTTTAGTTTTCAATAAAATTTAGAGTTTACTGTTCATTTCATATTGCTTATTCAGTTTTATTTTAGCTTAAATTCAGCTTATTATCATAAAGTTTTAGCTTATTCTCTTTTCAGTTATCTCTATTGTTTTAATAATTAGCTTAAATAACTTTTCTTATCAATTCAGTTGTATATTCTTCAAATAAAAAATAATAAAAAAAATAAAAAAAAATATAAAAATAAAAAAAATGTTTTCAAGTTTAGTAGTTTAGATTTTCAATAAGCTGTACTCAGCTTATCTACAATTTACACAAGCTCATACATATAGCTTCTTGTGAATTGTACTGTTTCATTCAAAACAAATGGTGGATCAGATGTTGATTATGGATATTTAGATAAGCTTGGTTAGCAAAGGAAGAACCAGCCTATCTCAAAGATAGGCTAGCACAGTGAATCCCCCTCTTTTCATGCTGAGGGGGAATTAAGTTTGTAAGTATTTCATGTTTCATTTCTATTGCAATCAGTAGAGTGTTAAGTAGTTTAGATTTGTCATAATTGATTATTGCTGTTTGTTTAATTGTGTTTTAGTTTGTTATAGCTTAACTTTAGTTTTATTTGATTAATAAGTTCTCTATTACTGTTTCATTGCTTAATTAACTTTGGATCTGTGGTGAGATTTGTTCACTGCAGTCATTAGCAGAAGTGTTTATTACATTGTGAATCTGAGCTTAGCTATCAAATTGAGTATTGTGGATCTGTTTGGTTTCATTTCTGTAGGATCTGTTATGCTTGAGTATTGGTTAAATCTGAGCAGTGATTAGAAATTGGTAGAGATTCACTAGAATGAGTATTGATAGCTGTGTCATTGAGAGTTGATTGACTGTCATCATTTTGGATCATTCATATTGCATAACTGTTTGATCTGATATTTGTTAGTTGCTCATTTATTTGTGTGTCAGTGATGGTGTAGTGGATCAGTAGATTGGTAGTTAAGCTTGGTAATCATAATTGTTGTGTTAACTTCCATCTATTGGGGTTGTTTGGATTAGATCAGTTAGCTATGGTATTGGTGTTAACTAGTTGTTATTGCAGCATTAGTAGGTCATATTAAACATTTATAGATTAGCTGTAGTTTAGGATTTAGGAAGATAGTCAAAATAAACTTATTACTTAAAATCCATTTGCATAGATGTTTATGAGAATCTGTCACTTTGAGAATTGTTAGATTAAATGAATATCTAGAGTAATCAAGTGGTTAATTAGCTTAATATAACTTGTAGAATAGGATTGGATCAGTTAAAATTGAGGTTAGTCAAAACTTAGGTGCATTAGAATTCATCAAATTAGCAGCCTGCAGGATCAAAAGCTGCTGATTTAAGGTCCAACCAGTGGTCTAAATTGTTTTGGAAGTTAAATCTTTCTGGTTTTATGAGCTCCCAGTAGCGTAGGCTAGGTTTTTCCCCCTTAGATTTCTGTTCCAGCTTATCAGATAGCTTAGTAATAAGCTGTGAAGTAGAGGTGTTAGAGCATTCATTTTTGCCCCATTTTGCATTTGCCAAACTGTTTATCAGTTTTTCCATAAGTTTTTCTTTCTGTCATATCTGATTAAGCTGAGTTTATTATAGTTGTTGGAACCTTTGTGAATCGCTGAGTGTTTATTTCGTTATACATCTGCTTATTACGCTAAGCTTATTTGAAGTTGTTTAAACCCATTTCTTAGTTTCTGAGTATATTCTGGTCTAAATCCTGCTCAATTAAGCTTTTTATAGTCAAAAGATCACTTGGTCAAAGTTTGGGGTTATTTCTGGTCAAAGTGCTTATTAATAAGCACTTTGATTAAGCAGTTTTCAAGCCATTAAGCATTTTATCAGCTTATTTTAATCTCATAATTTTTCTCTGAGTTCTTTTTATCATTTTAGAATTTCTGGAATTTTTCCAGATTTTTCTAATCATTTTTACTATTTTTTATAATTTCTTTTGATTATTTTCAATTTCTAAATAGTTTTTAAATCTCAAAAATCAATAAAAAAATAGAAAAAGTTTCTGAAAAATACAAAAAGAATTTTTTTAATTTCTTTTATAATTAATTAGAATTTTTAGAATTTAATTTTCAATTTTCCATTTTATTTTTCTATTTTTCTTATTTTTAATTCACTTTTAAATTCAATAAATACAAAATAAATTCTAGAAAATAAAAGAAAAGTCTAAAAAATATTTTTCTTTTTCTTAAAATTCTTTTTATTAGTTTTTAATTTTTAGAAAATATTTCCAAGTTTGTAGGGTCATTTTTCGTAGAACGTTACGTTTTAATTTTTACGGTTGTGTTTCCGTTTTTACGTTTTTCAATTCGGTGCATAGTTAGCTTGTAATCTTTGTATGCTTTATCATTGTTTGTGAATATTTGAATACCTGAATTGCTATTTTCACTCTATCACTCTTTCACCACTCACTTACACTACACGATTCCCAAGCCGATAATTCAAATTTTCCATTTGAGCCTTCGTTGGGAAGAACGACCCGGGAATTACTTTAACCGGTATTTCCTCGGAATATAATTATACTATAATTGACACGAATCAATTCGCCATAATAATATTCTTCATTCTTAGCACATTGGCTAACACATAACTTTCTTATTCCATCTCCATACATAATATAACACATTGGCTATAATTGTCATCTTATAGTTGCGATGACTTATTCATTTTTTTTTTCACATCACATCTCCCCCACACTTCGCATAAGCATCACCACAAAAATACAAAACTAAAGGTGATCAATCTTCATCTTTGTTGGAATGGCACACACAAATGATAAAGTGTGGCTAACTAATAATCATCAAAAACAATCCATCAACCAAGCAACTAGCAACCCACCGTTTAGACTTTGACAAGGGTTAGGCTAAGGTTTAAGGTGTAAAATATTTTTGTATTTTTCTGGGTGTAACAAAAGAAAAAGATTGGCTCGAAGGTGTAACTAGGGGTATCTAGCATTAAAGATAAATGCTATCAACTGGGTTCCAAATACGAGGATAACTAACCGATGTGGTTAGCAAAAATTATTTTGTAAATGGAAGGCTTTTTGGTGTAAATCCTAAGTTGCCTCTTATCATTTGAATCTGTTTTACCACTCGAAAGTGATTTTAACTGTAATGCATAACAAGTACAAGTTCTAGAATCACCACAATTACCGGCACACTCATAGCAAGAATATATAGCATAAGAAATGCTTTATACAAAAAGGCTTAACTCCTCACAATTTAAGGTGAATACTATAACATGTACTAGTAAATGTCATCAATTCCGAAATGAATTTGCTCTAACAACTTGATTAAGCTCCAAAAATTTTCAAATACCCTTATTTTTACCATTAAAACAATTTTATTTTAAAAATAACTCAAGTGTTCAAACAACTAGATTTTCAAGGGTGAACGAATCCTAGTTACTTGCATTCTCAACTAATCCTAAAAAATTAAAAATAAACCTATTTTTCCTATTTTCTTCCCTCCCCCACACTTAAGTTTTGCATTGTCCTCAATGTAATAAAAATAACTTCAAAGTAAAGGAAATGGGAAAATTTAGTAAAATAGAAACTACCGAGGTAAAAATACGTGATATTCATATTTGATCACAAATAAGCAAATGAGTTCTCCAACTCCAAATATTGATCAACCATAAGCTTCCGTAATGTTACTCCTGCAAAAACTGCAAACATATACCAAACAAACAAACAAAAACACAAACACAAATACTAAAACAAACCAAATGTTAACAAAGTACGTTATTAATCCTAAAAGAAAGAGTTATAGAAAGAAATAGAAATTATTCAACACACATAATTGTTTTTGAAATCAACCATCAACCACATGACAATCACTCGTCATCGTCATAATCCATGTCAGGGTTGATAAACTCATCCTCGCTCTTGTCACTTTCTTCCTCCTCTTCTTCAACTGTAGGCTTCTTCTTGCCACCACCACGAGACGATCCACCAACATCGTAACTTGTTCCTCCAACATGCGTACCTCCCACATTAGGAACTCTACCATAAGCCGGATACAGTTCGGGAAATGGTGAATAACCAGGATAGGGGTATGGATACGGACCAGGATATGGCTCATAAGGAATTAGGCAGGGAGGAACATTAGGTAGCACATATAGTGGTACCTCATAGCTATTCTCACGTGCAATGTGTTAGAGCATCGGCATGGAATAATCATAGTTATAGTTTTGTCTCAACAACATCGAATCTCTCCACACATCCCTACGCTCTATATCATTCAACTCACTATGCCAATCTCCCCAAACCGAATCAAAACTACCCGGAGCATGTCCATAGATACCTCCCATGTGTTGTTGTGGTGGTTGTTGTTGAAATTGTTGTTGTGGCACCTCAATGTTAGGCTCAGTCCATTCTCCTAACGTCTTGGTTCTCTTATTCAACGCCTTACCAAAACCTTTATCATCCCAAGTCTCACTCTCGATTGGCTCCGAACATTTAGCCAACTCTTCATCTACAAAATAACCCAAATTTCTTGCCAAAACGGTCACATAATGACCTCCACAAATGTCACTCCTTTCCTTGATCACCGGTGCTCTCCTAGAAAGATACTCGGCTATAATCCAAGCCGCATTTCCATTCTTGTCCTCTTCAAGCAATTTCATCACCCATAAATCCGGACTGTTACACTTATCACAACCACCCGTCCTATGCAAAACTCCCCAAGTAATTAACTTTTGCAAAACCTTCAACAACGGGTTCCTAATTCTAGATGCATTCTTCTTATTGCAACTTGGATCACCGACATGATTCCAATACTCCAAAATACCTTCATACCTATGATGAAACCTTGTTAACCCCAAGAAGTGTGTCTCAAACAACCTATGATTTATCTCATTTTGCTCGTACAAACCCAGATAAACCGCAAACTGTGGCAAAGTATAAGCATGCTCAACTCCACATAGTCTAAACCAAATGCAAACTTCCCTCATAAGATCATAAACTTTCCTTTCAAAATAGAACGTAGAAAAGAATTCTAGACACCACTCTCGATAAACATCTTCATATATGCTAAAAGGTCTTTCCCAAGAAAGATCCACAATTGTATCTCCATCCGCCGGATACACATAAGTCATTCTCATCATTTCCTTCAATTGATCATCACATTCATATTCAGTAAACAAACTCCAATCAATGAGACGTGGTGAAGCAATTTTTCTACCTTGAAGCTTAGAAAGTCGTTCACGAAAGGCGTGCTTCTCCTCATTCTTCAAATTTCTGAACTTAAGATTGTCATTCCTTTCCGCTTGAAGACTATACGTAACCTTACTCTTTGAATTCCTCAAAAGATATTTCGTAACAATCGGGTTAACCTTCACTCCTCTCAAACTACCTGCACCTTGACTTTGAAAATTACAAATTAACATTAGTATAAGATTATAAGAGCCAATGCTACACAAATTAGAAGTCAAAAATTTGAAACGAAAAAAATTTTAAAAATGTTAACAAGCCATCCAACCGATCGGTATTCCATCAAACCGATCGGTTGGATGCTCATGTCCAATCTAACCGATCGGTTACCCCTCGCAACTGGTCGGTTGGATTTTCTGCTAAAATTCCAAATCCTAATTTCTCGTTCCTTTCACTTCCAATCCATTCCTACTTCATCCTAACCTGTTTTTGATCTTCCATGGTGGTTTCTAATCATCCAAATCATCCTAATATCGATCCATATCATCTCCAAACACTTCCTTAATCAAACCCAAGAATATGCAAGAACACTATCTAATCAATCATTCAAATTAGTGTTCTAATCAACAATGCACTATCCTAACATCACTAATTAACAAGTATATAACATCTAGAAATCATCAATTGCAAGAAAACATGTTCTAAAATAAAAACCCAATTCAATTCGAATTTTCAATTAATTAATTCTTCCTCAAGACTTAATCAATCAATCTAATTCTTTTTGCAATGACTTCCACTATCAATTACCCACTTATCCTCAAAAGATTACATCTTAATTCGCACTATATCAAAAATACCCAAATCTTGACCTAATTCCAATAATCCAAATTAAAACTTAATTAAAGTAAATTGATGATGTTACTCACTTGTTTTGGAGCCATGGATGATATCAAAACACTCCTGCAACCTCAAACAACCTCTCTGTGATCGAGTTTCTAGACCCCCAATTTGGTGTATATGTGTGGGTGGTTTTCTTGTGATTTTTGAAAAGTTGGGTTTAGATATTCAATTCTAACCGTTCAGTTTTTGATCCATCTGATGTGTGGGAATTGCACCAGGCTTTACCTCTCGAGGGATCTCGAGAAGCTTACAACCCCCACCAGGCAGTGTACCTGATCGTTGTAGTATAGTATAGTGACAAGTACCGGGGGATTGATCGTTCAACTTAGGAATAGTGTCGCTAGAATTAGAAAACCTAAGAACTAGGTCTAGAGGTGAGGGATGATTCTTATTGTATTTTTATGTTTTATAAAAGCAAATAAAATCTCGATTTTGAAGGAGTTGGGCGGAATTAGTTGCTAGTCAACTAACCCAATAACTAAAGATGCAATCAAAATAAAATAATAAAAAAGTAAATAAACTAATTTAAACTAGTGGTGTGAGCAATATGTGGGAGAATTGTGTTTACTTAGATTTCACTACTCCCTAGATATCTTTTACAGGTTAATTACTTGTTACAGTTGCGTGGATGACGGATTATATTCCTTAATACCATTCATGGGGTGGCGTACTTACTTCCCCAATCCTATAAGCTCCTACTTCACTCCTATGTCGAGCCGGCTAAGAAGCTCCTAACATGGGATCACTAGAATTCGCTCATGCATTAAATATAATCATAAAAACCTAGTACACATCGGTTCATGTTTCTTAAGACGTTCAAGCAAGTTACACAATGGAGATTTGCCAGTTTTCTTAAGCCTAACATTGAAATCATTCACCCATAACAACTATAAACAAGTAATCAACCTATAATTAACATCTAGGTTTCATTACCTCTAAGCAAACACATGAAAGATCTAGCCTAACATGTTATAATCAAGACAAGCATAAGATATATTCAAACAACACATAGACATATTGAATGAATTGAAAGAAGACTTATCTTAATTGAACATGAAAGGTTTCAAGGGGTGAAAACCCTTGAAAATACTGTTACAAACGACCTAGGGTTTATTAGGTTCGACCCTAGTATTCTCCACACAAGTTCCTCTCTTAATGAATGAAAAATAGAAAAGTATATATAGATTTTGTGAGGTGACGGCGTCAAGAGTAAATGTCTGACGCCGTCATCTCACCGCCAATAAAGTTCTCGGACTGCCTAGATCTGGGTTTGACGCCGTCACGTGTAATCCTTCTTCAGGCCGTCACCAAAATAACTCTTGACGCCCTTCTTCTGACGCCTTCAGGTTTTCTCTGGGTTGTCATGGATTTTATTCTGACGCCGTCATCTTTTCCTTCTTGACGCCGTCAGGTACTGTTCCCAGCATGGAAAATTAAGTCTTTGCCGTTTTCTATACTTTTACGCTTCAAAAACGTCCAAAATGCTTCCTTTTCCAGAATTCACTCCCAAAGTAACTAAAATCACAAAAGGAACGATTTAGGGCAATATTTGATCAAATAAATTCAATTCAGAGCTTAAATGACCCCCTAAAAACGGTTTATTTTTCGCCTCATCATATACCCTTACACTTGAGATTTGCTTGTCCTCAAGCAAATGCGCTTTTATTCTAATCGAAATACAAGTTAGGGGTCATTTAACACTAATATAAAAGTAATTACAACAAATTATCGTTCAACTAAAGACCAAAGACAAGCACGGAGGTCATACACTAGTACCTCACAAATAGTGTTTAGATACTCACATCTCTCAGGTGTAATAAAGTAATATCACAATATGGAAATGGAAAACATCTCTCACTACCCGTCATAGAAAAAAAGATTACCATAGGCTTGGGAAAGGATCAAACCTCCACCACATGGCGTAAGCAACTAGGATAAACTATCAAAGAGGTCTTTTAACGGGTTGTAACGTTAGGTGTAGGGATATGGAATTCACGGTTTTGTTGGATATAGGCAGTCGTTACTGGTGGCTAGTTAATCATCTTGGTTAATTACATGTACAATGTGGCGTTGCTAAGCCAAGACTAGACTCGACTTAAGCTAATAATTGAAAAATAACAAAAACATAAAATAAACATAGAATGAAATGGGATGGTAGTCCGTATGTTTTTTCTCTTTTCTTTTTCTATACACACACACACATACACACACACACACACACATATATATATATATATATATATATATATATATATATATATATATATATATATATATATATATATATATATATATATATATATATATATATATATTGCATACACTTTTACCCTACCATCCAAAATAATACATTATAGGGAATGAACATTTCCCTTACACTTGAATTTTTACATACTTTACAATAAACTAATCTAATGACTCGAATTATGATAATCAAAACACTTGGAGTACTTTTAAGATTAACGTACATATGGGGGTAATATATGATGTTCTTCCCCATTACTCCATAACATTACTTTACCCATGAGTCCCAAAACAATATGTACAAGGATATGACTCGACTTAGCAACCATGTAATCAATTAGATAATTAACTAAGGGTCTAAACAAATAACAATAATGCACTAAAGATGAGTGCATACATGGAAGGCTAAGGCGATTTGGTTGTACATTTAAGTGGGGTGTAACAAATTCTTCCTTTAAGTAAGATGCTTAAAGTTAGAAACGAAAAGATAGGCTCGGAGGGGTGTACTAGGGGTTTCGTGTACTAAAAATGAGTACAACGCTAAGGGTGTGGGAAAAATTAATTGACTTAACTAGCCAAGTAATATGACTTAAATGGTCAAGTAATTATGATACGGGTTTAACACAAGGGTGATCCTAATGCCTCTTATCATGTAGTAAATCCTACTACACGAATGTAGTCTCACTAGCGGTCTCGGGATGCATCACTAACGCAAGTTCTAGAATCTAAATGCTACCGGTACACTCATAAGCACTAATAGTAAATGCTTTTCCTATCAAATCTAAAGGCGAACCTCACATATTTGGGTGGAAATTTTTTCTGAATTGTACGGTTTTGTGCTAGTCATACGACTCCTATCCATGAGACGCTTGCTAAGGCTAAAGTTTCACTCCTAAATGTTGTAAAAAATTTTAAATTTGGCGCTAAAATTACACTAATAAGTATTTCTCAAAGTTTTATTACACATCTACTATCAAACAAACAAACTCAAGCGAAAGTGTATCTATAAGGTATCATCATTTTACCCTCCCCTTACACTTAGGATGAACATTGTCTCCAATGTTCAAGTAAAGAATGTAAAAGTGAAATAAGTAAAAAGAATGAAATCAAATACTCCCCTGATTCGCTTAGTATGGATAATATGGTAACCAGGTTAGATCTTCCTCCAAGAAAATGAACAATCAAAGCTTCCCTTCCAAAATATAAATCATCTTCTTGGCAAACATAACCTGTTAAACCTGAGAAAACAAACAAGGCAACCTCGCATAAAATCGGCGGCAATCTATATATGCTAACAAATCCTAGAAAACAAAATAAGATATAATGCTTGTGGAATGATGTTTGCAGATTTCCTGGAGATTATAAAACTAAAGATTCAACAAAAACTTTAAGACTCCATTAGAAAAACAAAACTGGTAAAATTTCCAGAATTTTACACGTGATGTCGTCAGGAATTTCTTCCGGACGCCATCAGAAGTGACCTGCAAAAATTCTTATGTTAAGTTTCCAGAAAATTTCTGGAAAAACTTCGTCCTACTTACTGGAAAATCCTGCGAAACGTCATTATGACTCGATACAAGCATTTGACTCTAACAAAAACGAATATACATGTTCACTTAATATTGTGGAGAATCATGATCGAGTTTGTTTCTTAAAAACATATTTGGGGTTTCCCCTTACACTTATCTTTTGCGAAATACCTTTGGATGAAGTTAAGACTAAGCCAAACAACAAAATAAAGTATTTTCACCATTTTAGTTTGAAACATGATCTACCAACAATAAAAATAAAGCATGCATACGGAAGCAAATAACAATCAAACAAAATAAAAATCACACAAAACATGGGTTGCCTCCCAAGAAGCGCTTTTCTTTATTTACGAGTCTTGTAGCTAGACTCAAAGTCATGGGTTACTACGTGACCTCATCGTTGGTTTCACTCTCTAGGTCATCTCCTATACCATTTTTGTATTCCGGACCTAGTTGCAAGCATTCTTTATAGAAACCAAGCATCCTATTCATCACATACTCTACTCCTCTATGTCTATCCTCATCATTCCTATAATAAGCCGCTTGTTTGTGTTCCTTTTCTATGTTTGACAGGAGGCGGTACTGCTCAATCTTATAGGGCATTTGGTAGGCAATCTCATCATTCTCCTCCTTGAACCTAACTAACCCTAGAGTCGGATTATAACTCATCTTAGTGGCCTTAACGAATGGTTTTTCGAACACTACTTGACTTAGGCAAGCATCTATCACCGGACGAGTATCCTCTACTATCATAAAATCGATCTCATAAGTGAAATTTCCGACAATCACATGCATTCCCTTCACTCTTCCTACAAAATTACTTATCAAATTCTTATTGGGCATCATCCTATGACCAAGTTGTTTCTTCATTACCCAATTATAATAAGTCCTAGTCATGATGTTTATAGGAGATCTAGGATCGATATAAGCTTTCCATATATGCATATGCCAAATGTTGCATGGTATGTTGATGTTAGAGGGGTCTCTCATTTTGATAAGGGGTGAGCCGAGGATATATGGTGTCTCGGGGTCATCGAATAAATCCTTATGATATTCCTGTTCTTCCTTGGTGGGCAACTTATCAAAGTACTCTTCTACAGTCTCTACTTCATCTAACTCTTCTCTCTTATTAACCTCAACTTCCCTAATTTCATCCCTAGTCTCGGTTTTTACTCCAACTTCATCCTTGTCACTTTCTTCTATATCCTTATCAATTGGTTTAATGGTGACAACATTGACAAAGTGGACGTGTTTGGTAGACGAGGGGTCCTTAGTTTGGATTCCGCTATTGGCGTCCCTAATGTCCTTCCTAGGTGTAGTTAACACTTGGTTGTTGAGGGCTTTCAACAAGTTGTCAATCTTATTGATCATCTCCGTTTGTTGTTGGTTGAATTCGGTTTCAAACCTAGCTATGCGAGCCTCTTGAGATGCCATAAACTTGGACATCAATCCTTCATGATTGTTGGTACTACCATAGTTGTTAGAAGGATTGTTGTTGAAAGTACGGTTGGAGGGTGGACCGTTTGGTTGGTAATGATTAGGCGGATTGGAAAAATTGGCTTGGTTTTGTTTCCACCTAAGGTCTGGGTGATTTTTCCAATAAGGGTTGTAGGAATCACCATAAGGGTTAGGCTCGGGTTTGAAAGTGTACCACTTATCTCCCGCTTCGTCGGTACGCGAGGATGCGTAGTCCGCAAAAGCTGTTCCAGGGAGTTCCACACAATCACGAGTGTCATGGGGACCGCTACATAATTCGCATGAAGAAGTGATTTTGTTCACTTGGCTTGAAGGCTTAGGAGCTTCGTAAGATTTCATGAGAAACTTGACTTGGTCCTCAAGTTCCATGATCCTACGGTCGGGAGTGCTAGAATTGTTCAAAGGCAAAGATATTGCCTTGACCGTTTTGTTCAAATCACGGGGATCATTCCAACTTTTGTTGTCATAGAGAGCAAGATCTTCTATGAGTTCCCATGATTCTTCCGCACTAAGATCACGTAGCTTGCCACCGGCCGATTGGTCAATGGTTCGCCTTGTGGAGAGATCGATATGGTCATAGAAGATTTGGACTTGGAGCCAAAGATCTATGCCGTGATGAGGGACTTTTTGGAGTAAGTCCTTGAAACGAGTCCATGCTTCATATAGAGTTTCACCTTGACGTTGTTGGAACATCAAGATATCATTTCTAAGCTTGGTAGTTCTCCCCGGTGGGAAAAATTAAGCAAGGAAACGAGTGGTGAGATCATCCCATAATGTGATGGATCCCACGGGTAAACGTTCAAGCCATTGACTAGCTTGATCACGTAGAGAGAATTGGAATAGGCGTAATCGAGTTGACTCTCTAGTTGTAGCATCAAGGTCTATAGAATCTACGATTTTAAGGAAGTCCTTGAGATGTTGATTTGGATCTTCGGAACGAAGTCCATGGAATGCACATCCGCTTTGCACCAACCGGATGGTGTCGGATCGCAAGGGAGACACATTGGCTCCTTGGGTGAGCCCAATTGTGTTTCGATAGCCTTGGTGGCTAGGTCGGGAGTACTCTCCTAGGGTTCGGGGCCTAAAAGGTTGGTTAGCTAGTGGTGCGTTTTGTGGGTGGTCTTGTTGTGGTGGGTTGATGGGTTCAAAGATGTTACCACCTTCCATGATGTCGGATGGTAAAGATTACGAACAAAAACACGAAGAAATGAGATAGACTAAAGAGAACCTAAAAATAAAAATAAAATCTTACTAGAAAGGAATCTAGCAAGTAGACCTAATAAAAAGAAATTCTAACCTAGGCAATAACTATTCCCTAGGCTGCGGAGCCAAAAACTTGATGCGTGGGAATTGCACCAGGCTTTACCTCTCGAGGGATCTCGAGAAGCTTATAACCCCCACCAGGCAGTGTACCTGATCGTTGTAGTATAGTATAGTGACAAGTACCGGGGGATTGATTGTTCAACTTAGGAATAGTGTCGCTAGGATTAGAAAACCTAAGAACTAGGTCTAGAGGTGAGGGATGATTCTTTTTGTATTTTTATGTTTTATAAAAGTAAATAAAATCTCGATTTTGAAGGAGTTGGGCGGAATTAGTTGCTAGTCAACTAACCCAATAACTAAAGATGCAATCAAAATAAAATAATAAAAATGAAAATAAACTAATTTAAACTAGTGGTGTGAGCAATATGTGGGAGAAGTGTGTTTACTTAGATTTCACTACTCCCTAGATATCTTTTACAGGTTAATTACTTGTTACAGTTGCGTGGATGACGGATTGTATTCCTTAATACCATTCATGGGGTGGCGTACTTACTTCCCCCATCCTATAAGCTCCTACTTCACTCCTATGTCGAGCCGGCTAAGAAGCTCCTAACATGGGATCACTAGAATTCGCTCATGCATTAAATACAATCATAAAAACCTAGTACACATCGGTTCATGTTTCTTAAGACGTTCAAGCAAGTTACATAATGGAGATCTGCCAGTTTTCTTAAGCCTAACATTGAAATCATTCATTGATGAGTGCTCAAACACTCATCATTTTTATCGTATTTGAACTGCCAAAACATCCGAAAACACTCAGAAATGCATCAAAATACTAAAAATATCCCAGGGATTGTATTTTATACGTTTCAGATGCAAAATGAGTAAAAACAATGAAAAACGAACAAAGTTTACACAATTGGCAGTTTCAGTCCCCCAACTTTCTAAAATTTACAAAACTAGTCCCTGAGCATTTGTTTTGAAAGGAAAGTCAACCTAAGGCATTTAAAAGTCAAAATTATCAAATTTAATCCTTAGGTGAAAAACTTTGGAAAAATTACACTTTTGGTCCCTGCAGTTTGGAATTTGGCATAATCAGTCCCTGGGTACTTTTAAAATGGAAAATCTGTTTGTGGCCCTTATGATTTTGGAATGTGGCAAATATGGTCCCTTAAAATACTTTGGAGGGATGGCAAGATTGGTCCTTGAAATTCAGCTTTATTACAAAAATGGTCCTTGTGTTTATTCATGTGTAAAACCAAACGGGCCCTTGTTTATATCAAAACCAACCAATCCAAAATACAAACCAAGCCACCACCCTTTTATTCCCAGCCCACCAATATCCCAAGCCCAACCCAATCCACCCATCCCATGTTTAATAATAAAACGGGGGTCAAACCCCTTGGTCAACTCCCCCTTCCCCACCTTTGCCGCCATAACCAAACACCCCAGCCCCCAAACCTCTGCAACCCCAACATTATTGTCTCCCCTCCCCTCTCCTACCCAGCCACTCTACTTCCCTTCCTCAACCAAAGTCAACCCAACAACTAATTATTACCCCCTCCAACTCAGAAAACCACTTCAAACAATTAGGGCATAAAATGGAATTAAGGGTCGAGATGAAAAGCAACTCAATCCAATGGTGGGATGTTAAGCTAAGGTGACACAGAAGGCTTTTCCAAGCTGTCTCACAACAGACAAGAAGGACAGAAGCAAAAAGAAAAGAAGAAGCTAGTATGTATATTTTTTTTAGTATAAGTAGTTTTCAATGTAAGCCTGGGAAGGCATGTAGTTTTCTTATGTAATTTTATAATTCAGCTAAGTAGATTTTCATGTAATTTTCAATTCAGTAAAATTAGTGTACTTTGTAACTTTTTTATCAATGCAAGTATTTTTCCTTCAATTTCCAAGTTCACTGCTTCAATTTCTAAATTACTTTAAGATTTGTTCAAAGCTTTGTATTGGTAATATTCTACCTTTTTAATACCTAACATTTCCTTCAGTTCAATCAAAAGTAAAAAAAAAATAAAAAAAAAAAAAAAAAAAAAAAAAAAGTAAACAAAAAGAAAACAGGAACTATAAGGAAAGTCACAAAGAAAATTATAAAAATATAAAAGAAGAAAGAAGGAGAATCAGTTGCAGAAGCATGAAAATATTGTGGTTTAGTGCTCAGGGGAGCATAGGGTAATGGTCTTGGTATTGGTTATCATTGGTGTTGCCCCTTTGGTCACTTGTAAGAATATTTCTCCATCAATTCTTTTGCATACTCTGTGATACATCCTATTGTTGTTAATTGTTGCTCACCCTTGCTTATTTGTGATAATTATAACTCAGTAGGACGATAGTTATCAATCTCATAGCTTTGTTTGATCAATTGCTTGGTAAATCACTTTAACAGCTTAGATTAGGAGTGTTTGGGACAGGTGTTTGGTCTGTGTTCTAGCTTGTTGTTTGAGGTACATTCAGTGGTAGTAGTTCATGTTAGGTTAATGTATGACTGAGGAACCATAAGACCCTTAGCTCATATATAAAAAAGTCAAAATTACCACTTACTTTTCAATTGCATCCACTGTTAGGATTTTGGAATATATTAGGCCATAGTTAGTTGCAATCTTAGTTCCCTTACCTTATTTAAGTTATTATACACTTAGTTATAATTACCTCAGTCAGTCAGAAGTTTGTTAATCTCAAAAAGGCCAACTTTTAGTGTTCTTGAAAAAAAGTCAAAATTGCATTTTAGTCTAAAATCCCATTTTTTTGGAGAATTTTCCTGATTTTTCAAAAGTGAGTGAGGACCTGAAATTTGTTGAGCTTAATGTGTGTCACCTAAACAACAAAAGTCCACAATCATTTTATTTTTAGGAATTTTCTTTTGTCTTATTTTAAGACTCAAACAAGGCTGCAAGGGGAGTGAATGCCCTGCACCCATACCTTTCAGTCCTTACCCATTTCTTTTATCCACCATAGTTTGTTCCTCAGTTGATCAATTTGCTTGGTTTCAGTTGTTTTGGACAGCCAGTCACCCTTTATTGTTGTATGCACTTTTTGTTTGCCCTTAGTAGCTTATTTCCTAGCTTAATTTGGACCATATCATCACCCTCATAACCACTGTTTCTGCTGATTGGCTCAGTAGAGCTGAGCTTATTGGATTATGATTCCCCTTGGTTTTAGTTTGTTATTTGTTGTTTTAAGCTAAAAAAAGTTACTTGTTACTCTGATTTATGGTTAGCTTAGTTTTACCTTTGTGCTTAACTTATGCTACTGCTTATTTCATCTTGTTTGGTATAAATCACCCCTGCTTACACTCATAAGATTGTATAAGCTTGAAACAAATTAGTCATTTGTGTTTTACCTATCTTAGTGTGGTTTAAGTTGAACTCTTGCACAAGATTGTAGCTTCTTGTTGTCCCTGTGGGGCTTATTAGATTTTGAGTTTGACTGTGTGGATATCCACATCAGTCTCTCACAGGCCAATTTCACAAGCTCATTAAAAGCTATCCTGTGACCCCTAAGACCTGACCCTTGGTTCATTTAGAAGTCCCCCAGCCCATATTTCAGATTCAAGATTTATTTTGAACCCCTGAACCTCCCTGTGGACCCCACAAGGGGCTGCAAGTGAGCCTTGAGGCCTGTTGGTTCTGAGTAGTATTTAGGATTGCTTATTTTGGTGTTTTAGCTCATTCAATAAGCTTTTGTTGTTAGTTTGACTTATTTGTAGTGTACTGAGCTTGTATCTAGTTATTTGTGTCTTTATTTCTTAGCTTATAGCTTATTTGATAACACTTTAAGCTTATTATCCATTTCAAGCTCATAATCAATAAGCTGTTAAGAAAATAAGCTCACCTATTGCTTATTTGTGAGTTTCATCAAACTTATCTTTACAAAAGTTGTCTAAATCCAGTGTCTAAAGTAGTGTGTAAAATAAAAATTAGAAAAAGACAAAAAAAATAAAAAGTAATAGCTTCTATTTAAGCCCTTTTGGCTTATTTTCTGCTTATTTATAAGCAACAACTGTTTTTAAATTTTTCTTAGGCTTCTGTAATCATAATAGATTTTTAGTAATTTTTTCAGATTTTTCCTTAATCATTTAGTATTTTTTATAATTTAGTTTAATTTAAATCAATTAAATAATTAGTTTTTAATTATTAACAATTAATTAAAAAATAGGAAAAATAGTTTTTCTGTTTTAAAATTAGTTTTATATTATTTTAGATTTTTCTAAATTTAATTTTCATTTTTCTAGTTAAATTTCATAATTATTTGTAATTTAGGGTAATTTAGTTAATTAAAAAGTAATTGATAATTAGTAATTAATTAATAGTAATTAATTAAATAGTTGTAAAAATAATTTTAATTTTCTAAAAATTTTCTTATAACATTAGGATTGTAAAAATATAATTTTTACGTTTGTAGGACTTTGTTTACTCTCGTTTCACTTTTTTATTTGCGCGTTCGCGTTTATTTTAAACTCAAACGCGCGTTTTTAGGTTATATCACGTTTCTAGGATTATCTGATAATCAATAATTGTTAATAAAGTGTTTCTAAGTCATTTTCCATCATAATCTCGTAGTGTAATCATAATAATCAAATTCCTGACCTTCCTGATTAATCACCCGATCATTTAAAATGTTTACAAATACAATTGCACGCCTCGTCTGGACATAACGACCCGGGGATTTCCTAAACTCCTTGGTTAGTTGGTTTTTTACGTTTGACTTGGTTGAACATCACCTGGTAAACTTAGTTGACCGTTCGGGACCAATCAAAATTTTGCGCCGCTGCCGGGGAGGCTGCTGCGTATCTGCACACGTTCTTTAGAGATTAGTGAATTTTCACGAATCATTGTATAAACTCTACCACTTTTTGTAAATCTTAATCATAAAACAAAAACGTCATTAACACTTTTCCTAAAGTGTTAACAACACCAAAAAAATCAAAAACAAACAAAACAGATCATTACGTTTTCTATATCGTGTTTCTTTTAAGGTGATTCTTAAAGAGATACGATTTTGGTAAACGAAACAATACCAAAAATATTGTCCAAAAGTTTGTTCACCCATACACAAAAACCCAAAAACATTCATCTTTTCTTGTGAATAATAATTACATAAAAATAAACCGTCGCAAACCAAGACAGAACACCTACCAACTGGGGGTGTGAACATAATAAGTTCCCAAACGAAAGATTAAAACTAGCCTTTGTATCCCTGTAGGTGGTGTACCTTTCTTAAAGAAGCCACTTACTTGTGATTATTGGTTTAAGTTCACTGTGGTTTTGCCTCGACTTTGTTTTAATTGGTTTTTGTTCCTAGTGCATGCGCACTCGTTCTTTTAGGTCTACTAGCCCATTACGTGAGCTTGTAAGAAAACCTAGAAGACCTCGTAGACGTTCAGCACCAACAGTCGGATCTGAGATCCGTACTGTTTCCACTTCAGCTGTCACCATGGCGGAAGACCGCCCCATGTGTGAGCTTCTCCAAGCACCCATCGAGGGTTACGGAGACGCTATTGTTGTTCCAGCCATCGTGGCTGATAGTTTTGAGCTCAAAACCGAGTTACTTAATCTTGTAACCTCAAGTCAATTCTACGGTTTTGAGAGGGACGATCCTCATGCTCACATTCGATGGTTCAATAAAATCACATCAACCATCAAGTACAAAAATGTCCCGTGTGAAGCAATCAAGCTTCTTCTCTTCCCATTCTCCCTCGAGGGTCAAGCCCGGATTTGGCTTGAGAAACAACCCCCTCGATCTATTGAGACATGGGAAGACTTGGTCAAAAAGTTTGTGAATGAATTCTTCCTACCTTCTAAGACCACGAGTCTTAAAAACGAGATCACCAAGTTAACTCAAAAATATGATGAATCATTTGGTGAAGCATGGGACCGTTTCAAAGAATTACTTCGCAAGTGTCCACATCATGGTTTCTCCGAGTTGATGCAACTCGATACTTTCTACAATGGCGTAAGCCAAGTTGATCAGGATTCTTTCAATGCCTCCGTGGGAGGTAACTTTTTGAGTAGAACCACCAAAGAAGCCTTAGCAATCATTGAGAACAAGTTTAAGGTCCACTCTACACGAAGCAAGCCGGTTGTTTCACAAATTAGTGCGGGTCCTTCCACTTCATCTCCTTCAAGTTAGTCTAGCACCGATGCTAAGATTGACAAGCTTACTGAGGTTATTCAAGCTTTGGTTCTTGCCCAGCAAAAGAAAGTCTCTTTTCCACAACATCCTCCACCTACTGAGGTTAAAAAAGTGGAAGTCTGTGTAACTTGTGGTGGGCCGCATGCCTACTACAATTGCACAGCTACTGATGGTTCTCCGTTTGAAGCTCATGCTATAGCCGGGTCATCTAATCAAGGAGGCAATTAATACCGCCATCCTATGGACCCGAACTACCGTCCAAATCATTTTCTTGGACCTCCTGGTTTTAATCAAAACCAAAATGTCCAAAACCGTAATTAGAATCAAAATAGAATGAACCAAGGTTTTCAAAACCAAGGTAACTTCCATCAGGGTCACGGTTTTCAGAATCAAAACCAAGGTTTCCAAAATCAAGGTTTCCAACGTCAAAATCAAGGAAACTTTAACTGGAACCAAGGTCAGGGTAATTTCAACCCCAGGTATTTTCATGGAAACAACAACCCTAATCAGGGTAATTTTCAAAATCAAGGCCCCAATCAGAACAATCGTGCTCAAAATTTTAATAACCAAAATCAAGCCATTGTTCCAACTGGCCTTCATCTGACGAGTTGTTAAAACAATTCATGAAGTCCCAAGAAGAGATGAACAAGTTGTTGGTTAGCCAGATTTCTGAAATTAAGAAGTCTTTAAATGAACGACCCTCGGGCTCAGGAACACTTCCGAGCAACACGATCGCTAACCCGAGGGGCGATGCTAAGGCGATCACAATTAGAAGTGGTGCTTCTTATGATGAACCCGCGATTCCTACTACCTCTTCTTTCTCTCCTCCAAAGGTAGTGGAACGTGAACCTGAGGTGACAACGGATAAGGTGCAAACTCCTAGCTCACGAAGTACCGCACACGTCAAACCTCAGGTTATTCCAGAAACCAGATGCAAGCCTGGAGTTGTTTTTGAACCACCTGAAACTCCAGTGGACAACCCTAAATCCAAAACTTCTATCCCTTACCCATCACGTCTCAATGAACAAAAGCTCCGCGAAAAAGCTAGTCACCAAATGGATAAATTTTTCCAAATCTTTCAAGATTTGCATTTTAACATTAGCTTCGCAGATGCTATTCTCTTGATACCCAAGTTTGCATCAACAATCAAGAATCTGTTAAGTAATAAGGAAAAACTCTTTGAGATGGCTAGAACTCCGTTTAATGAGCACTGCTCAGCAGTTCTCTTGAAAAAGCTTCCCGAAAAGCTTGGAGACCCCGGAAAATTTCTCATTCCTTGTATTTTTCCAGGTATGGTTGAATGCTTCGCCTTGGCCAATCTTGGTGCTAGCATTAACCTGATGCCATATTCTGTGTGGAAGAAACTATCTCTTCCCGAACTCACTCCCATGTGCATGACTTTAGAGCTTGCCGATCGATCGATGGTGGTTTATTACCATCCATTATTCGTAGTCTCAAAAGGATTCTGACGACGTCGGAACCACCAAAGGCGACTAAGAAGGAAAAAAAAAGTTGTAACGTTCGGATTCAAAAAAACGGGTGCAACACGAGGACTATCCATCATCGTTACAAGGGATGGTGGTTGCTTGACGTGCGGCAATCCATTTTTCTTCTTAACATTGTTCCTAATGGTTAGATACGCAGGAACTCGGCTATTCTGGCCAAGACCGCATAGCCGAGGACGTATTCGTTAAAGTGGGAAAGTTCCATTTTCCAGCGGATTTTGTGATTGTTGACTTTGATGCCGATTCAAGGGTCCCTCTCATTCTTGGAAGGGGATTCCTTAGAACTGGGCGTGCTCTTATCGATGTATTTGAGCAAGAGATCACATTGCGTGTTGGAACTGAAGCAATCACCTTTAACCTTGATCAAACATCGAGGTACTCCTCTAATTATGACTCTGAATCGGTAAACCGAATAGATGTCATCGATGTTGCGGCTGAGGAGTACGCTCAAGAGGTTTTAGGTTTCGTTGATGATTCTACGAGTGAAAACTTCACTCCGTCTTCTTATCCCATCATTGCTAATTCTTCTCCTTCCCTCACTCCGTTTGAGGGAAGTGACTTCATCTTAGAAGAGATTGAGTCCTTTCATAAAAGTGATTCGATTCCAGATGGAATCGATAACCAAGAGATTGACCCCGAGAGGGATATTCTTCTCCTTGAGAAATTGTTAAATGAAGATCCCTCTCCTCTTCCCGTTCTACCACAACAACTTCATAATCAGGAAATCAAATATGTTGAGGAAATTGATGATTTTCCTAAGGTCGAGCTTAAGGACTTGCCGCCTCATCTTGAATATGCATTTCTGGAGGGTGATGATAAATTACCCGTCATAATTGCTAAGGATTTAAGTGTCGAGGAAAAGCCTGCTCTAATAAAGGTTCTGAAGTCACATAAACAAGCAATTGCTTGGCGACTCTCCGACATTAAGGGCATTGACCCTGAATTTTGTACCTACAAGATTTTAATGGAGATGACTTCAAACCGGCAGTCCAACAACAAAGAAGGGTGAATCCAAAAATTCATGAAGTAATCAAACAAGAAGTTTTAAAACTCCATGATGCCGGATTGATTTACCCTATCTCGGACAGTCCTTGGGTTAACCCAATACACTGCGTTCCAAAAAAGGGTGGCATTACTGTTGTCACAAACGAGGAAAATGAGTTGATTCCAACTCGTTTGGATACGGAGTGGCGTGTCTGCATTGACTATCGCAAGTTGAATGACGCCACCCGCAAAGATCATTTTCCTCTGCCCTTTATGGATCAGATGCTCGAGAGATTAGTGGGGAATGAGTATTATTGCTTCCTCGATGGTTTCTCAGGTTACTTTCAGATTCCCATTGATCCGCAAGATCAGGAAAAGACCACGTTCACGTGCTCCTATGGAACATTTGCTTATAAACGTATGCCATTTGGTTTATGTAATGCTCCGGGCACGTTTCAAAGATGTATGATGGCCATATTTTCCGACATGATCGGGAAAACTATGGAGGTCTTCATGGACGATTTTTCGGTCATTAGGGATTCGTTCCAAACATGTCTCTCCCATTTAGACAACATGCTTAAACGTTGTGAAGACACAAGGTTATGTCTAAATTGGGAGAAGAGTCACTTTATGGTCAAAGAGGGCATTGTCCTCGGCCATAAAATTTCAAAGAGTGGGATTGAGGTTGACAAAGCCAAAGTTGATGTCATAGCAAAATTACCTCATCCCACTACCGTCAAAGGTGTTAGGAGCTTTTTGGGTCATGCCGGTTTTTACCGTAGGTTCATTCAAGATTTTTCCAAAATCGCCCGGCCTATGACCCATCTCCTCGAGAAGGATGCTCCTTTTATCTTCTCCCCCGAGTGCATTGAAGCTTTTGAAACATTAAAGAGAAAGCTTACCGAGGCACCGATTCTTGTTGCCCCCGATTGGGACTTGCCCTTCGAACTCATGTGTGATGCGAGTGATTATGCAATTGGGGCAGTCTTGGGGCAACGAAAAACAAAACACTTTTAGCCTATACACTATGCAAGCAAGACAATGACCGAGGCTCAAAGTCATTACACCACCACTGAAAAAGAATTATTAGCTGTGGTGTATGCCTTTGAAAAATTCCGGCCATACTTGATATTGACCAAAAGCATAGTGTATATGGATCACTTGGCTTTGAAGTACCTCTTTGCAAAACAAGATGCAAAGCCGAGACTACTCCGTTGGGTTCTCCTCTTACAAGAATTTGATATGATTATTCGTGATAAAAAAAGGAGCTGAGAACCTAGCTGCTGATCATCTCTCCCGATTGGAAAACCCCCACCAAGATGTCTTCGAGAAGAAGGAAATTAATGAAACCTTCCCTTTCGAGACACTCAATGCGGTTGCTTTTCGTGGAGATTCTATTACCCCATGGTTTGCCGATTTCGCAAACTATCATGCGGGTAATTTTGTGGTGAAAGGGATGTCGTCCTAACAAAAGAACAAGTTCTTTAAAGATGTGAAACATTACTTCTGGGACGACCCCTACCTGTTAAAAATCTGTGCGGATCAAGTCATCCGGCGGTGTGTTTATGGTCAGGAAGCCGCTGAAATTCTAAAGGCTTGCCATTCTGGTCCCACGGGGGGCCACCATAATCCAAACTACACCGCCAAAAAGGTGTTTGATTCCGGTTTCTACTGGCCCACGATCTACAAGGATGCCCAGGAATTAGTCAAATCCTGTGACGCTTGTCAGCGTCAAGGGAACATTTCACAAAAGAATGAAATGCCTCAAAATGCAATCCAAGTTTGTGAAACCTTTGACGTGTGGGGCATAGACTTTATGGGGCCATTTCCATCATCTCATGGAAATAAGTACATACTCGTGGCTATTGACTATTTGTCAAAATGGGTCGAAGCGAAAGCTTTACCCACAAATGATACCCGAGTTGTCATAAAATTCTTGAAAGCTCTTTTTGCTCGATTTGGAACTCCACGTGCTATAATTAGTGATCCTGGTACGCATTTTTGCAACAACAAATTTGACAAAGTCATGCAAAAGTATGGTGTAACTCACCGTCTTTCTACTGCGTACCACCCTCAAACAAGTGGACAAGTTGAAGTTTCCAATCGAGGCGTTAAGAGAATATTGGAAAGAACTGTAAGTGAAAATCGTGCATCGTGGTCGGATAAATTAAATGATGCACTGTGGGCTTTCCGTACGGCGTATAAAACACCCATCGGGTGTACGCCTTACAAGCTTGTGTACGGGAAAGCGTGCCATCTTTCGATCGAGCTTGAGCACAAAGCCTATTGGGCTCTCAAGCATGCAAATTTTGACCTCAAAACTGCGGGTGATTATAGGAAAGTTCAACTGAATGAATTAAATGAACTCCGTGATCAAGCTTACGAGAACTCTTTGATCTATAAGGAAAAGACAAAGAAGATTCATGACTCCAAAATCAAGAACCGCGTTTTCAACGTTGGTGATCGAGTCCCTCTTTTCAACTTTAGACTCAAGATCTTCTCGGGAAAGCTCAAAACCCGATGGACTGGTCCATTCGCTATCGCAAAGGTTTATCCTTATGGCACCGTCGAATTATCTCAAAATGACGGTCCTAATTTCAAAGTGAATGGACATCGGTTGAAACATTACTTTGGAGAGGACATACCATCCATGGTTGTCCCGGATCTCCAAACTTTCCCCAAGGACAATTGAATTCGGGGATCGAGTCAAGCTAGCGACTCGATAAACAAAAACAATAGCACAATACGGGTTTTCATCCGTATCTCTGATTTCTTTCTACTTTCTACCACCTAAGTGTGGAGGAATGGCCAACCCCCCCCCCCCCCCCCCCCCCCCCGCTGTTTGAAAATGTATATATGTATATAAGGTTTCATCAAAAAAAAATGTGTGTTTGTATGTACATATAAATAAAGATAAAAATGAAAAACGATTTCCCACAGTTAGCTTCTAATTTTATCTTTTTACATTCAAAGAGTCGGCATAATAGCCGGGACGTTGAATATTGAGGACAATATTCAATTCTAAGTGTGGGGGAGGGGAAAATTCTAGCGAATTTTATCACATTATATCCTCTAGAATCCCCGTTTTAGGCCTAAAATTTTAAAAAAATTTCACTTTATTTCAAAATTTTTGTGGTTATCAGTCCGCCGTGTCTAAACGACAAAAGGATTGGCTAATCCAGGAGCAAACGGCTCTTGTTAAAGATATATCAAATCCGTTGACGGCTTGCAATTTGCCCAAAATTGTATGGTAAATCAACTCGCCATATCCAAAAAAGTGAATGAGTTGGCTAGCACGCAAGATTATGGCTTGTGGTAAAGGCAGTGGAAAAACCATAATTGGTAATCAGCTCACCAAGATGTTGACTATTCCATCAAGAGTTGGCTAGTCCAGAAGCAAACGGCTTCTGGTAAAGACAAATCAAATCTGTTGAAAGCTGGTGGTTTGCTCAAAATCACATGGTTATCAGGCGGACCATAGTTCTTACTTGAATCGATACATCTGGCTACTCCAGAAGTGATGGCTTTTGGTAAAGAGTTTCAAATCCATCAAGTTTTCCAAAAAGATTGCTAGGGACTAGCAATAGTTTAGTGTGGGGGATTGATGAGTGCTCAAACACTCATCATTTTTATCGTATTTGAACTGCCAAAACATCCAAAAACACTCAGAAATGCATCAAAATACTAAAAATATCCCAGGGATTGTATTTTATACGTTTCAGATGCAAAATGAGTAAAAACAATGAAAAACGAACAAAGTTTACATAATTGGCAGTTTCAGTCCCCCAACTTTCTAAAATATACAAAACTAGTCCCTGAGCATTTGTTTTGAAAGGAAAGTCAACCTAAGGCATTTAAAAGTCAAAATTATCAAAATTAATCCTTAGGTGAAAAGCTTTGGAAAAATTACACTTTTGGTCCCTGCAGTTTGGAATTTGGCATAATCAGTCCCTGGGTACTTTTAAAATGGAAAATTTGTTTGTGGCCCTTATGATTTTGGAATGTGGCAAATATGGTCCCTTAAAATACTTTGGAGGGATGGCAAGATTGGTCCTTGAAATTCAGCTTTATTACAAAAATGGTCCTTGTGTTTATTCATGTGTAAAACCAAACGGGCCCTTGTTTATATCAAAACCAACCAATCCAAAATACAAACCAAGCCACCACCCTTTTATTCCCAGCCCACCAATATCCCAAGCCCAACCCAATCCACCCATCCCATGTTTAATAATAAAACGGGGGTCAAACCCCTTGGTCAACTCCCCCTTCCCCACCTTTGCCGCCATAACCAAACACCCCAGCCCCCAAACCTCTGCAACCCCAACATTATTGTCTCCCCTCCCCTCTCCTACCCAGCCACTCTACTTCCCTTCCTCAACCAAAGTCAACCCAACAACTAATTATTACCCCCTCCAACTCAGAAAACCACTTCAAACAATTAGGGCATAAAATGGAATTAAGGGTCGAGATGAAAAGCTACTCAATCCAATGGTGGGATGTTAAGCTAAGGTGACACAGAAGGCTTTTCCAAGCTGTCTCACAACAGACAAGAAGGACATAAGCAAAAAGAAAAGAAGAAGCTAGTATGTATATTTTTTTTAGTATAAGTAGTTTTCAATGTAAGCCTGGAAAGGCATGTAGATTTCTTATGTAATTTTATAATTCAGCTAAGTAGATTTTCATGTAATTTTCAATTCAGTAAAATTAGTGTACTTTGTAACTTTTTTATCAATGCAAGTATTTTTCCTTCAATTTCCAAGTTCACTGCTTCAATTTCCAAATTACTTTAAGATTTGTTCAAAGCTTTGTATTGGTAATATTCTAGCTTTTTAATACCTAACATTTCCTTCAGTTCAATTAAAAGTAAAAAAAAATAATAAAAAAAATAAAAAAAAAAAAAAACGGGAACTATAAGGAAAGTCACAAAGAAAATTATAAAAATATAAAAGAAGAAAGTAGGAGAATCATTTGCAGAAGCATGAAAAGATTGTGGTTTAGTGCTCAGGGGAGCATAGGGTACTGGTCTTGGTATTGGTTCTCATTGGTGTTGCCCCTTTGGACACTTGTAAGAATATTTCTCCATCAATTCTTTTGCATACTCTGTGATACATCCTATTGTTGTTAATTGTTGCTCACCCTTGCTTATTTGTGATAATTATAACTCAGTAGGATGTTAGTTATCAATCTCATAGCTTAGTTTGATCAATTGCTTGGTAAATCACTTTAACAGCTTAGATTAGGAATGTTTGGGACAGGTGTTTGGTCTGTGTTCTAGCTTGTTGTTTGAGGTACATTCAGTGGTAGTAGTTCATGTTAGGTTAATGTATGACTGAGGAACCATAAGACCCTTAGCTCATATATAAAAAAGTCAAAATCACCACTTACTTTTCAATTGGATCCACTGTTAGGATTTTGGAATATATTAGGCCATAGTTAGTTGCAATCTTAGTTCCCTTAGCTTATTTAAGTTATTATACACTTAGTTATAATTACCTCAGTCAGTCAGAAGTTTGTTAATCTCAAAAAGGTCAACTTTTAGTGTTCTTGAAAAAAAAGTCAAAATTGCATTTTAGTCTAAAATCCCATTTTTTTGGAGAATTTTCCTGATATTTCAAGAGTGAGTGAGGACCTGAAATTTGTTGAGCTTAATGTGTGTCACCTAAACTACAAAAGTCCACAATCATTTTATTTTTAGGAATTTTCTTTTGTCTTATTTAAAGACTCAAACAAGGCTGCAGGGGGAGTGAATGCCCTGCACCCACACCTTTCAGTCCTTACCCATTTCTTTGATCCACCATAGTTTGTTCCTCAGTTGATCAATTTGCTTGGTTTCAGTTGTTTTGGACAGCCAGTCACCCTTTATTGTTGTATGCACTTTTTGTTTGCCATTAGTAGCTTATTTCCTAGCTTAATTTGGAACATATCATCACCCTCATAACCACGGTTTCTGCTGATTGGCTCAGTAGAGCTGAGCTTATTGGATTATGATTCCCCTTGGTTTTAGTTTGTTATTTGTTGTTTTAAGCTAAAAAAAGTTACTTGTTACTCTGATTTATGGTTAGCTTAGTTTTACCTTTGTGCTTAACTTATGCTACTGCTTATTTCATCTTGTTTGGTATAAATCACCCCTGCTTACACTCATAAGCTTGTATAAGCTTGAAACAAATTGGTCATTTGTGTTTTACCTATCTTAGTGTGGTTTAAGTTGAACTCTTGTACAAGATTGTAGCTTCTTGTTGTCCCTGTGGGGCTTATGAGATTTTGAGTTTGACTGTGTGGATATCCACATCAGTCTCTCACATGCCAATTTCACAAGCTCATTAAAAGCTATCCTGTGACCCCTAAGACCTGACCCTTGGTTCATTTAGAAGTCCCCCAGCCCATATTTCAGATTCAAGATTTATTTTGAACCCCTGAACCTCCCTGTGGACCCCACAAGGGGCTGCAAGTGAGCCTTGAGGCCTGTTGGTTCTGAGTAGTATTTAGGATTGCTTATTTTGGTGTTTTGGCTCATTCAATAAGCTTTTGTTGTTAGTTTGACTTATTTGTAGTGCACTGAGCTTGTATCTAGTTATTTGTGTCTTTATTTCTTAGCTTATAGCTTATTTGATAACACTTTAAGCTTATTATCCATTTCAAGCTCATAATCAATAAGCTGTTAAGAAAATAAGCTCACCTATGGCTTATTTGTGAGTTTCATCAAACTTATCTTTACAAAAGTTGTCTAAATCCAGTGTCTAAAGTAGTGTGTAAAATAAAAATTAGAAAAAGACAAAAAAAATAAAAAGTGATAGCTTCTATTTAAGCCCTCTTGGCTTATTTTCTGCTTATTTATAAGCAACAACTATTTTTAAATTTTTCTTAGGCTTCTGTAATCATAATAGATTTTTAGTAATTTTTTCAGATTTTTCCTTAATCATTTAGTATTTTTTATAATTTAGTTTAATTTAAATCAATTAAATAATTAGTTTTTAATTATTAATAATTAATTAAAAAATAGGAAAAATAGTTTTTCTGTTTTAAAATTAGTTTTATATTATTTTAGATTTTTCTAAATTTAATTTTCATTTTTCTAGTTAAATTTCATAATTATTTGTAATTTAGGGTAATTTAGTTAATTAAAAAGTAATTAATAACTAGTAATGAATTAATAGTAATTAATTAAATAGTTGTAAAAATAATTTTAATTTTCTAAAAATTTTCTTATAATATTAGGATTGTAAAAATATAATTTTCACGTTCGTAGGACTTTGTTTACTCCCGTTTCACTTTTTTATTTGCGCGTTCGCGTTTATTTTAAACTCAAACGCGCGTTTTTAGGTTAAATCACGTTTCTAGGATTATCTGATAATCAGTAATTGTTAATAAAGTGTTTCTAAGTCATTTTCCATCATAATCTCGTAGTGTAATCATAATAATCAAATTCCTGACCTTCCTGATTAATCACCCGATCATTTAAAACGTTTACAAATACAATTGCACGCCTCGTCGGGACATAACGACCCAGGGATTCCCTAAACTCCTTGGTTAGTTGGTTTTTGACGTTTGACTTGGTTGACCATCACCTGGTAAACTTAGTTGACCGTTCGGGACCAATCATTCATCCATAACAACTATAAACAAGCAATCAACCTATAATTAACATCTAGGTTTCATTACATCTAAGCAAACACATGAAAGATCTAGCCTAATATGTTATAATCAAGACAAGCATAAAATATATTCAAACAACACATAGACATATTAAATGAATTTAAAGAAGACTTATCTTAATTGAACATGAAAGGTTTTAAGGGGTGAAAACCCTTGAAAATACTGTTACAAACGACCTAGGGTTTATTAGTTTCGACCCTAGTATTCTCCACACAAGTTCCTCTCTTAATGAATGAAAAATAGAAAAGTATATATAGATTTTGTGAGGTGACGGCGTCAAGAGTAAATGTCTGACGCCGTCATCTTGCCGCCAATAAAGTTCTCGGACTGCCTTGATCTGGGTTTGACGCCATGACGTGTAATCCTTCTTCAGGCCGTCACCAAAATAACTCTTGACGCCCTTCTTCTGACGCCTTTAGGTTTTCTCTGGGTCGTCATGGATTTTACTCCTGACGCCGTCATCTTTTCCTTCTTGACGCCGTCAGGTACTGTTCCCAGCATGGAAAATTAAGTCTTTGTCGTTTTCTTCACTTTTATGCTCCAAAAACGTCCAAAATGCTCCATTTTCCAGAATTCGCTCCCAAAGTACCTAAAATCACAAAAGGAACGATTTAGGGCAATATTTGATCAAATAAATTCAATTCCGGGCTTAAATGACCCCTAAAAACGGTTCATTTTTCGCCTCATCACCATCCGTTTTGGATTGAATTTTTGCAAAACTTGAATTTTTCAAAACCTCAACACTTAGTTTACTTGATGTTGGGATATGAAAGTCAAAGTACTGCTATGTCAAAGTACTGCTAAATTGTCAACGTGCTGATCAAGGTCAAAGTACTGCTACTTATTGAAGATTATTCAAAGTACTTCGAAGAACAAGGACTTAAATGCAATATTGATTAAAGGATTATTATGTAATATTGTATGAATATTCTAGAATTAGTTAGGGATAATTACTTGTCGTTCAAGTAGATATTGTAAACCGACTTAAGATTATCTATATAAGGAGCCTTATGATGGTATTAGAGGTACAAAGTCATACAAAGTTTTCACAAAACGATTTTAGTAAAGTTAGGGATTGTTAGTAGATTGTTAGTGAACCTGTAATTAGAGAGGGAGGTTTAAGAGTTGTTTTAATATTAAAAAATTCTTCTTAGCTTTGTGTTAGTAGATTCCGCATACTTTACAAAGTAATATCATTGTTTCAATATTAACTGTTTTGAGTTATTCAATATTGTTAAAACCTTACAAGCTACAAAGTATTTTGGTCAGAGTATATCGATCCAACAAGTGGTATCAGAGCTTGTGTTGGAAACTCTGATTAAGAAGAAAACCTATTAAACCGATTCTACTACAAACCCTTAAAGATGTCGACAGATGCTGCACCTGCTCCTTCCATCACTGCTGTCAGAATTCCTATTGTCAAGAAGGGAGAATATGATTTATGGGCCATGAAGATGAGGCAGTACATTACCATCACAGACCATGCACTATGGGATGTGATTGTCAATGGCAATATGGTAATTGATGAACCAGTAGAGCTCCCAGGACAACCAACACCACCTAAGCCAACCTTACCAGCTGCTACCAAAAGAAATCAAGACAAGGCTTTCAACATACTACTCTATGCCATTCCTGATGGTCACTTATTGAAGTTTCATGATGCCAAGGATGCAAAACAACTATGGGCTGCTATTAAAACAAGATTTGGAGGTAATGATGCTTCCAAGAAGATGCACAGGAACCTGTTGAAGCAGCAGTTTGAAACCTTCACAGTTGGAGAAAGAGAAAGTCTTGACTCTGCTTATGATAGATATCAAAATCTACTCAGCATGCTAGAGTTATATGGAGCTGAAGCAACACTTGAAGATGCTAATTTGAAGTTCTTGAGGAGTTTGCCTTCTGCATGGCATGTGGTTGCTACCATGATTAGAGGACAACCTGGTTTGGACAATATGGACTTTGATGATCTTTACAATAATCTAAAGGTGTATGAGCATGAGATGAAGGGTAATAAAGGTTCAAGTTCTCGCAACATTGCTTTTGTCTCTTCTGAAAACAGAAGCAGTACTTCTACTATAAGTACTGCTCATCCTGTCCAAAGTACTGTTGTAGAAACACAGAATCCATGTACAACTTTGATTACTACCACTTCATCACATACCCCCAATTCAAATGATGTTCTGTGTTCATTCTTTGCCCAACAAGCTACTCTACCTGTTACTTATCAAGAAGATCTTTTGTAAATTGATGATGATGCTATGGAAGAAATTGATATAAGATGGCAGGTTGCCATGATTGCTGCAAGGATCAAGAAGTTTATGAACAAGACAGGGAGAGGTATTGATTTCAAGGCTAAGTAAGGTATAGCATTTGACAAGTCCAAGATTGAATGCTTTAACTGTCAAAGGACTGGTCACTTTGCAAGGGAATGCAAGTTTGCAAAGTATTAAGCAAACATGATGATTGAACAACCTAAACCTAAGGTTGAAAGAAAAGAAGTCCCTATTGCTGAGCCAAAGTCACAAGCCTTGGTTGCTCAAGAAGACCTGTCAGAAGTTGATTGGAGTAAAGAATTTGATGATGAACCAGTAACCTATTCTATGGTTGCACTGGAAGAGGTTGATTGGAGCACAGCTTTTGATGAGGAACCAGGATATGAAGCTTTGTAGTCAAGAGATGGTCTAGGAAGCTTTGATTGGAGCATGGAATGTGAAGAAGAACCCGTTCAGCTTGCTATGATGGCTACTTCACCAAGTTCATCCACTATCTCTAAGGTATGTTCCAAATGTAGTAACTCTTATCAAAAGATGCTTAAAGAATATGAAACAGAAAGAGATAACTATAGAAGGGCTAGGTCTGAGATAGCTGGTTACCAATTGATTTTAGAATCCATGGAAGCTAAGATAATCACTCATGAGAATAATGAAGTAGCTTGGGCTGAAAAATATGAACAACAAGATTATCAATTAAAGTTAAGTGAGTGGAAGTTAGGGTGTAAAGTTTCTAAATTAGAAAAGGTCACTAAAGAAAGAGATAAGTTGCTAGAAAAAATTGCTGTTTGGAAAGAATCAGGTCTGTCACATGTTAGTTTTGTTGAAAAACAGAGAACAGCAAACATTAAAACTGGCCTAGGCTATGATAACAATTCAGAAGTACTTTCATCTAGGAACCAAGAATTAAATCTTTCTCAGGAAACCTCAACTAGTGATGAAGAATTCATAAGTTTAGAAAGAAACACATCTAGTGATGAGGAATCACCTTGTTCAACACCCCTGAGTTTAAGAAAAACAAAGGTTATAATGAAGTTCCTCCACCCCAGGTAGTTTTCAACCACCTAGGACAGATGTTTCTTGTTATGGTGTAGATAACCTATAGTTTAGGAAAAAGCTTAAAGGTCAATCTAATCATGAGTCTTTAAGAGAATCTGTTGAAACACCTAGAGATGATAATAAAGTTTCTGAATGTGAAAAAAGTTTTTTAAAACAATTAGTACTTCCAAAAACTTCTCAAAGTACTGTTGATCATTCAGCAGTACCTACAAGAAACTCTTTTCAAAATATTGCTTATCATAGAAAACCTTTTGGGAATGGATTTGGGATGATGGATCCGAAGTTATGCTTTGTATGTTATAGTCCTCATCATTTGATCAAGGACTATGATTATCAACCAGAATACTTGAGAAAATACCTAAAGACCACATCTGCAAACCATAAGCACAAAGAGAATAAACCAGCTTGGAATTACTCAAATAGGGTTAACCATAGTAATTTCACAAAAGACTATAGGTACCCTCATCAAAAAAGACCATTCTCCAAACCCACAGTACCTTCAGTCAAGCAGTACTTCCTCAGAGTATTGTTAAGAAGTTTCCCAATCAAGGTACTGCTAGCAAAGACTCAAGTGTAAGACCTAGAAGATTCAACTCTAACAAATCTAGAAGGCCTTACAACCCAAGAAAAGCTGCTAGAACACAGAACCCAACACCAAAAATTACAACTAAATGGGTTAAGAAAGAAAGTACTATTGAGGGTGACAAAGTACTTTTAGAAAATAAGGGTGAAAAGGGGAGTGTTGTTAACAATTCAACACAGGTTTTGGAATAAAAAACAGTAGTTCTTGATAGTTTTTTTAAAAACAGTGGTGATTACATACTCAAAGAATTTGAATATGTTACTGCACAAGGGGAACACAAGTCAGTAATGGCTTGGATTCCTAAAAGAAACTAATCCTTTTCATTTTTATGCAGGGCAACCCAGCAGAGGAGCTTAAAGATCATCTTATTGTGGATAGTGGTTGCTCTGGAAGTATGACAGGACAAAATGAGCTCTTGTCAGATTTTAAGGCTTATTTTGGAGGAAGAGTTGCATTTGGGAATGATCCTGATGGAGGGAGAATCACTAGCAAAGGAACCATTAAGGCAAGATCTATTGATTTTGAGAATGTCAGATATGTTAAGGAGCTTAAATTCAACCTTTTGTCAGTCTCTCAGATCTGTGACAAGAAGTACCCTGTGTTGTTTCTTGACACAGAATGTCTTATTCTCTCCCCTGAGTTTAGATTTGAAGATGAAAACTTGGTGATGTTGAGAGCACCAAGAACTAATGATGTGTATAGCATAGACTTGAAGAACAACAATTCTGATGAAAGAGCAACATGCTTGATTGCAAGCACAACAATGGAGGAAGCACATCAGTGGCACAGAAGACTAGGGCATGTTAATTTCAAAAACATCAATAAGCTGGTCAAAGGAAATTTAGTTAGAGGTTTACCTTCTAAAACATTCAAACTTGATCATTCATGTCTGGCTTACAAGAAGGGTAAACAACACAAGGCTTCATGTAAGAAGATTGAAGAAAGAACAATTAGGGAGCCTTTGGAGTTGCTGCATATGGATCTGTTTGGACCTATTTCGGCTGTTAGCTTAAACAAGAAGAAGTACTGTTTGGTTATAACAGATGATTGAAGCAGATTTAGCTGGGTCTTTTTCTTAGGATTCAAAGATGAAACTTTTGATGCTATTCATGATCTTATAATAGCACTTGAAAATCAGTTAAGAGTCAAGGTTAGAGGCATTAGATGTGATAATGGGACAAAATTCAAGAATCAGCTTATGAATGAATTTTGTGCTAAGAAAGGGATTAAAAGAGAATTCAGTATTGCTAGAACTCCTCAGCAAAATGGAGTTGCAGAAAGGAAGAACAGAACTTTGATAGAAGCAGCAAGGACAATGCTTGCAGACTCCCAATTACCTGTTCCATTTTGGGCTGAAGCTGTAAGTGCTGCTTGTTATGTGCTAAATAGAGTGTCAGTGACAAAACCTCAGATGAAGACACCTTCTGAGTTACTCATGGGAAAGAAACCAAACATAAAGTTTATGAAACCTTTTGGATGTCCCCTGACTATCTTGAACATTGCTGATAATTTGGGAAAATTTGATAGTAAATCAGAAGAAGGATACTTATTGGGTTATTGTACAAATAGCAAAGGATTCAGAGTGTATAATAGGGCTACCAAGAAGGTTCAAGAATTTCTTCATGTTGAATTTCTAGAAGAACAAGAAAATCAAAAAGGCAAAGGTCCTGATTGGATGTTTGATCTTGATTTAATGTCCTCATCCATGAACTATGTACATGTCAGAGAAGAAAATCAAGTTGTTCACAATGATGAGGAAACACAATACATTGTTCATGGAGTTAACATAAGATCTGAAGATGATTCTAATGATGCACCTAATGATGAGAAGAAAAGTGCTGCTGCACCTCAAGGTATTGTTGATCCTCAAAGTACTGTTCCATCAAAGACCACACTATCTGATGAAGACCAAGCTATCCAAGATGAACTTAATAGGATGCTTCTTCAAGAAACAATTGCCAAATCCTATGAAGATGATCAAAGAAGAGCTTATGAAGCAGAAAAGAAGAAGGCTAAAGGTACTGACGGTACTTTACCCCAAAGTACTGCTGATCCATTTGAAAGTACTTCTCAAGTCTTAGATACTTCAAATTGGAAGAATGCTGATGATTTACATGATCCAACCATGCCTGCCTTAGAAGATACTGATGATGAATTGGAACAAGAAGGCATTTTCTCAGATTCTAATGAAGATCCTGACCTCACAAATTTGGAAGATAATCTTGAAGTACCACCAACTCCTACTCTAAGAATTCACAAAGATCATCCTATCAGTAAGATAATTGGACCTTCTAATTCAGGTGTACTTACAAGAACTAAAGCTAAGAATATGTCTCAACAACATACCTCTTTACTTAGCTTTATTTACAAGCAGAACAGGGTGAATCACAAGGATCAGAAATTGTGTTTATTTGCTTGCTTTATGTCTCAAGAAGAACCTAAAACAATAAAACAAGCATTAGCCAAGGAGAGTTGGGTTGAAGCTATGCAAGAAGAACTCTTACAGTTTAAACTTCAAGAAGTATGGGTACTATGTGATTTACCTGATGGTAAGAGACTGATTGGAACAAAATGGGTCTTCAGAGTTAAAAGAGATGAAAGAGGGAATGTAATCAAGAATAAAGCAAGGTTAGTAGCTCAAGGATATAGACAAGAAGAAGGAGTAGACTATGATGAAGTATTTGCTCCTGTGGCAAGGATTGAAGCCATAAGGCTATTTTTGGCTTTTGCATCTTATATGGGATTTCCTGTATATCAGATGGATGCTAAAAGTGCTTTTCTATATGGCACTATCACAGAGGAAATTTATGTTAAACAACCTCCTGGTTTTGAAGATCCTGCACATCCAAACAAAGTCTACAAGGTTATCAAGGCTCTGTATGGCCTTCATCAACCTCCTAGAGCATGGTCTGAATGACTCTCAAATTTTCTATTACAACATGGTTACAGGAGAGGGGCTATTGACAAGACTTTGTTTATCAAAAGAGATAAAAAGGATATTAGGCTTGTCCAAGTTTATATAGATGATATTATTTTTGGTGCTACTAAGCAATCTATGGTGAAGGAATTTGAAGATTTTATGCAAAAAGAATTTCAGATGAGTTCAATTGGAGAATTAACATTCTTCTTAGGACTTCAAGTGCAACAATCATGCAGTGGAATCTTTATAAGTCAAGATAAGTATGTTGCAGATATTCTTAAGAGATTTAACTTCACAACTGTCAAGCCAGCATCCACACCTGTTGATCCTAACAAGCCTTTGGGAAAAGATGAAGAAGGAGAAGATGTTGATGTCAAATTATACAGGCCTATGATTAGATGTCTAATGTACTTAACTGCATCTAGGCCTGACATTACTTTTACTGTGTGTTTATGTGCAAGACATCAAGTTCATCCCAAGGTATTACATTTGAATGCTGTCAAGGGGATCTTTAGGTACCTTAGGTAACAACCTAAGCTAGGATTGTGGTATCCTAAAGAGTCCCCTTTTCTTCTACAAGCTTTTTCAGACAGTGATTATGCTGGTGACAACTATGATAGAAGATCAACAACTAGAGGGTGTCAGTATCTTGGAAGTAGATTAGTCTCATGGCAATGCAAAAAGCAAACAATTGCAGCAACATCTTCCACAGAAGCAGAGTATGTAGCTGCTGCAAGTTGTTGTGCACAAGTATTTTGGTTGCAAAATCAGCTTTTGGATTATGGATTCAATTTCAAGAATACTCCTATCAACATTGATAATGAGAGTACCATTTGTATTGTGAAGAATCCAGTCTATCATTCCAAAACAAAGCACATTCAAATCAGACATCATTTTATCAGAGACTGCTATGAGCATAGGCTTATCAATGTGGTTAAAGTCCATACAGATGATAAGGTAGCAGATCTGCTCACAAAGGGCTTTGATGTTTCAAGATTTACTTTTTTAGTTGTGAGTATTGGTATGATTAATAATTAAGCTATTTTTGAGGGGAGGCATTAGTAGTTAATCATTAATTGAGGGGAGGCTACATGTATCATTCAAAGGAAAAGATTTTTATTCATTGATATTCAGAGGTTACATTCATAAGTCCAAGAGATACAGACAACCATGACAAAGACACAACAAAGACAAACAAAGAACTACCACAAACACCCTTCACCACACCTACCTACCCTACCCAACACACCCCTACTTCATTGGCCTTTTTCCTTTACCCTGATATCTTTGCTTTCCCTTTTGAGCAATCTTTCTTTTGTCATCAAAAGAAGCTTGCTTCCTTGGGCAAGCCAGGCCAAGTACTTGCTTGGGAGGTCTCTCTTTTCTTGGAGCAGGCCACTTCATGTTCTTTATGGCTGATTCAAGGGCTTGGGTCAAGGCATGTGGAAGTTCATTTGCCAAAGAAGAACTAGGAGCAGGGACAGACACCTTTTTATTTGGTTTTTGATTGGTAGTACTTGATGCATCAGTGATGGTAGAGGTTGATACATCCGGAGGAAAGTAGCCACTCCATCCTGCATCATCATCAAAGTCAGAGTCAGAATAGTAGATGATCTCTGAATCTGTGGAGCCATCTGAATCAGAAGAGATGTACACCAACGGGAAGTGACTCATGTTGATAACTAGGGTTTTGTGAGAATATTTCAAGTGTTGATGAAAGAGATATGTTGATGGAAAGTTACTTTTATAGGCAAGAAAAGTTATAAGGGTAATTAATGAAGCTCATTCAATTCTACTTGCCTTGGTAGCTTTGAGAATTAATTTTGGAAGATATTAATTATCTTGAGTTGACTTTCAATAGATATTTTGGTCAAACAGTCAACACTACAGATATTTTGATTGGAAAGTACTTTGTCCAACGTACTGCTTTGTTTTACAGCTAAAAGTACTGCTCCATGTTATATGGAACGTACTGCTTGGTGATCTGAAGGGTACGCTGACGTGTCAGGATACTGTTCCAACGGTCAAAAATCCGGGTAACAAACTTTCGAAAGATATGGGGAAGATAACTTCCAAAAATAACGGTAAAATAATTAATTCATCGTGATTCTTTATATATTATCCCTTTTTACATATATCTTTTTCATATTTATACACCCGTATTCATTCACGTCTATTATTCATCAAATCCACCAAGTTCATCAACGATTACCATTCTCCTCTCAAATCATAATCGCAATGGCACACCGACCAACCATCACCAAACACAACATGATTGCAAACCTTGAGAAAACACGGAGGAACATTGACTTTCATGGAATCATTGATTTTCTCACCGGAACCACCATCAATTACTCACTCTTAGTAAACCCAGAAATTATTGGACCTTGGATACAAGCGTTTTGGGCTACGGCTAGGGCTGAGATAGAAGATGGGGAAGATGTTATTCATGCTACAGTTGCTGGGAGAGCCATCCGTGTTACTGAGGCAACAATCAGGGAAGTTTTACTATTTGATGATGAGGGAGGCTCTGTTTTGTTTGCTAAACAAGAAGTTTGGGATGCACTGAGAGATATTGGGTATGAAAGTCCTTTGAACAGGATTACTTTTCAGAAAGCAATGGTAAGTCCTCATTGGAAACATCTTATTCATGTTTTGCTTCATTGCTTAAGTCCCAAAAGTACTGCTTGGAATCAATTTGGACATGCCATAGCTATTGCATTAGTTGGCCTTGTTACCAATTAGCCATTCAACTTTTCCTACATGATCCTTGATGGTATGATTGCACATATTAAGGCTGGATCACCTTTCCTGATGTATCCTAGATTTGTTCAACTTATCTTAGAGAATTCACTTGATGGGATACCAAAAACTCAGGATTATATACCTACTGTTAGGATGCCACCAAAGGTGTTTACCTTTATGTCTCATAAGGGAGTTAATTTTTTGGGTAACAATACACCTCTTAATGCTTATATGTTAGAAGTAGCACAAGCTGTTAGGGATGATGTTGCTGAAGCTAGTGGTTCTGCTAGTTCTGATAATGCTGACCAATATGATCATTCTGAGCATTATGCATCAGTACATACACCTACACCACCTATTGCTTCACCACAACCTGATGACTTAAGTGAAAGAACTCCCTCAGTATCTGTTTCTAGGGAAAAACCTATTTCTGCTGAAGGTACTTCTCCACAAAGTACTTCTCTACAAGGTACTGCTTCAGAGCCTACTCCAGTACCTTCTCCCAATGATTATACTTCCACAAGTAGGTTTCAAACACCTGGAGGAGATGAGGGAATTGAGGGTCCTTTAGGCAATTATGCCTTGACTAGAGAGTTAACTAGGATGAAGAAAGTCATGGATAATCAGACTGCAGAGATTAAATGGTTGAGAAACAAGTTCAGAAGGTTAAAGAGGTTTGTGTGGCCACTTGTGAAGAATTTTAGGCTTTATGTGAAAGAAAAGAAACAATCTCAAAAGAAAAAGTCTAAATCAGCCAAGAAAGCTTCTAAGTCCAAGAAGAGTCATAAGAAGTCATCATCTTTCAAATTGGGGAGGAATCAAGATGATAATTTGAAAGAAGATGATGTTAGGGTTCAATATTCAGAAGATGCTCATCTTTGGCATTATCCAGAAGAACCTTTGAATTTTGTGCCAGAGAAAAAGATTGAAGAGGATGAGAATATTGTTCAAGAAGAAGTTGTTGAGCAAGATGCTGGAGAACAAAATATTCAAAGTACTCACAATCAAAGTACTGATGTTCAAAGTACTGTTGATGAAAGTACTGGTCTGCAAGGTACTGATGTGCAAGGTATTGTTGCTATGGATATTGATGGAATTGGAACTTCTACAGCTAGACCTTCTACAAAGACTTTTGAAGATGAAGCTGGTCCTTCTAATCCTATACATCAAGAAGAAGTCAAGGAGCATACAACAAGTGATGATGAGACTATAGCTCAGATAATGCTCAATTTGGATAGACCTTCAGGAGGTATACATATTTCTGAGCCTACACAACAAGTTTCTAAGTCTTCTTCTGAATCTAAAGAATTAGATCCTAAAGACAAAGGAAAAGGGATCATGAAGCAGAAGCAGATTAAGAAGAAAAAGAAGAAGTTTGCTCTTGCACAGCTGAGAGAAATAGAGGTAGCAAAGAATGAAGAGATTGCTAGAAAGCAACAAGATGTGTATGATGCAGAGTACTTGGAAGAAATAAAGAAGCCAGTTGCTGTAACAAGAAAGCCCATGACTATTGCTCAAGAAAGAAGCTGGATGATTGGTTTCTTGAAAAGAAGAGGATACAAGAATTTACAGAAGTTAAGATATCCAGAAGTAAAAGCTCTATGGGATGAAGTACAAGAGTCTATTAAGAAAGAGTTAGAAAGTTTTGTGCCCATGGATGTTGATAAGGGAAAGAACTTAGAAGATATAAGGAAGGAACAAGCTAAGAAAAGAAAGTTGAAAAGGAAGAAAGCAGTTCAAGATGATCAATTATCAAAGAAGCTTAAAATGATACATGAAGATACAATTGATGAACTGAAGAATTATTTTAGAGTGGTTGATTTTGAAAACAAGAAAACAGAAGACTCTGGAAAGAAATCAAAGATTATCTCATTCTCTGTGGTTGAATCAAAAGAAGGGAATTATCTTATGTTCAACAGAGAAGATGAAAGCTTCACAGTGTTTAATATGTTATGGGATGTTCTGCACACAATTGACAGAGAAGATCTATACAACTTATATTTACAAGTGCAGACATACTATGAGAATATTGAAGCAACAGGAGTGGGATTAATCTTACTTGGAGATTTAATAACCATATGGGAAACAGAAGAAACAAGTGATGATACTCTGTGGAATGATCAAGAAAACTAGGAGATAACAAGATGGAGATTCTTTGAGTTATCAGGAGTTCATTCACTTGAGATGGAAGATGGTACCATGATTCACATGTTAGCTGAAAGATGATATCCTCTGATAAGAGAACTTATGATCAGGATGTTGGATCATGGAATGGAGCTTGAAGATGAGACTGAAGTAGCTTTATGGTGATTAAGCTATTTATCAGGTGGACTAAATCAGAAGAATAATATTGCAAAATACTGGTATGATTTGTTTTGAATAATAAGTATTTTTCTCAAAGTACTGCAAGACAAACAGTACTTTACCAAAGTACTACTTGCTGCATAAAACAAGTATAAGTCCTTTGTAAAATAAAAATAAAAGTTTTTGATGTTTAAGATGAAGTAAATAAAAGGATTTGAAGAGAAAAACATGGTGTTAGTACTTGTACTGCACAGCAAATGGTAATCAACTCACCATGTTTAACAGACAAGAAAGAGTTTGACTCATCATGAGGGTACGGCTCTGATGTGATAATCAAATCCGTTTTTAGTTGACAATTTACTAAAAATTGTATGGTATTCAACTCACCATATCTGTAAAAGTGAAGAGTTGACTAGCCCACAAGAAAATGGCTTATAGTAAAGGCTGTGGAAAACCATTTATGGTAATTAGTTCACCATGGTTGAGATCAAAGAACTAACTAGTCCAAAAGCAAACGGCTAATGGTAAAGACTACTCAAATCCGTTGATAGCTGATGATTTTCTAAAAATCATATGGTTATCAATGTACCATGGTTGTTCTAACCTAAACATTGGCTACTCCAGAGTTAATGGCTTTGGTAAAGAGACATCAAAATCCAATAAAAGTTCAAAGATTCACCTCTCACAGAAATTAACACATCTGGAAGTGATGAGAACAGTATGAAACTTTAACAAGATTTGATGTACACTTTGTCAAAATGTTGCTAAGTTGCTGAGAAGATGATGATCAAGAGCACTTTGACATACAGGATTGAAAAGAGATAAAGAAACAATCTTTCTGAATGATAAAGATTTTAAAGATCAAAGAAAGCAAAGAAACATGAAATCAAGCAAGTGGAGTTCAAGTTAGGGGAGGATTGTTGGGATATGAAAGTCAAAGTACTGCTAAATTGTCAACGTGCTGATCAACGTCAAAGTACTACTACTTATTGAAGATTATTCAAAGTACTTCGAAGAACAAGGACTTAAATGCAATATTGATTAAAGGATTATTATGTAATATTGTATGAATATTCTAGAATTAGTTAGGGATAATTACTTGTCGTTCAAGTAGATATTGTAAACCGACTTAAGGTTATCTATATAAGGAGCCTTATGATGGTAATAGAGGTACGAAGTCATACAAAGTTTTCACAAAACGATTTTAGTAAAGTTAGGGATTGTTAGTGAACCTGTAATTAGAGAGGCAGGTTTAAGAGTTGTTTTAATATTAACAAAGTTCTTCTTAGCTTTGTGTTAGTAGATTCCGCACATTTTACAAAGTAATATCATTGTTTCAATATTAACTGTTTTAAGTTATTCAAGATTGTTAAAACCTTACAAGCTACAAAGTAGTTTGGTCAGAGTATATCGATCCAACACTTGATACAAGTAACTAATGTGTTTACTTTTAACTAAAACCTTTTTTTGTATGTAAATTTTCCACCACACTACCAAAATTGGTCTAGAACTACTAACTCTTAAAAAAAACTAAATACTAAATAACTCAACTAAAAACTTAAAACTCAAACTCTTATTAAGACTTAAACATAACATAAGACATCAAACCTAAATAGATAAATAGTCTTAACCATAAAACTTAAAATGAAAATTGCATAAAAGTAAAATCAAACAAACTAGCATAAGAAGTGCTTTATTCTTGAAACTTGCTCCTCTTGCTCATTTAGCCTTGAAAATATTCATTCCTAAGAATGCCTTTACTTTGGTACTTTCCCGATATCTTCTGATTTGCCTTTTGTGTTTTGAACCTCCTAGCAAAGTTTCTTCCGCTTGGGCATACAATATCAAAATTGACATGCCATTCTCCATCTCCTTTTTCTTTCTTGTAGTTGCTAGGTCCATCGGGTCCCCACTCCAAATTTTTAAGTGGAACCGGTAATGATCCAAGAAAATCTGTAAGTTTATTAAACACAAAAATATTTTTAAACAGGTTAAAGAAAGCCTCCATAGCAAGAGCTCTTTCCATTTCATCCTCAATGTCAAAGAAACTAGGTGTCAATGGCCCATACTTTGGCCTACCCTCTTCATCTCTTCCAACTTCAAAACAACCAAAGTAATCCTCTACATCTTCATCCATACTATCTCTCTTTCCTCTCCTAGGCTTAGGATAATAAGTATGCTTAAGAATTCCATCATTAATGGTCATGGTTCTATGCCCCATATCTATTATTGCCCCACATGTTCTTAAGAAAGGTCTCCCCAACAAAATTGGTAACTCCTTATCAACCGGAATGTTTAGCACAAGAAAATCACACAAAAATGCTTGGTAGCCAATTTGAACACGTACATTCTTAACTTCTCCCATAGGCTTAGCTTTCGAATTATCCACCATTGTAAGGTTTGATTGGTTAGGTTGTGGGTTACAAAGTCCTAACCTTTGGTACAACGGATAAGGCATCACACTAACACTTGACCCCGTATCGGCCAACGCATACATTGGAGTAGTCCCGTTCACTTTAATTGGTAAGACAAAGTTCCCGGGTCACTCATCTTCTTAGGAAGCCCATTTTCAACTATCCTTCTCTTTCAACTTCATCAAATGTTGTATCTTCCAACCTTGACCTTGCCATCATGACCGAATCCAAATTCTTCCTATAGGTCATGTAATCATTCAAAACCTCAATAACCGGTTTCTTCTCTATGAGTTCCTGAATCTTTTCTTCTAAATTCTCCAATATTGCTTCTTTTTGTTCATTAGTTAAAGGTTGAGTAACTTTTGGTGAATTTGGTGGTGTACTAGGTAGTGATGATGATAATGATGATGTGGAATTAGTTACTTTTGGGTTGGAGGGTTGGGTAAGTTTGTTTAGTGTTCCTTTCTTCCTATTCGCTTTTCCCATCTTACAAACCTCTTCCTTTCCTTCCTTTTTATTTTCCATACCTTCACATAACTCCGCTATCATAACATCCACTTCTTTTTCTTCCTCCAAATCAGCTATATTAATCCTTAACTCACTAAGTGCAAAGTCCACCGTGCACTTGGTAGTCACAAGAAATTCCCTACCAAAAACTATCTCCGGTTCATCAGAATTGCAATAATCAAGAGCAACAAAGTCAACCTTAAAATGTGTCCATGAATATTCACTTTCACATCCTTAACCTTATTTCTTCCATAATCCTCATAGTCAAGACGAACAAAACCAAGCTTGTCTAGAACATCCTCCATTATATAGTTGTCCCCATACTCCATATTAAGTTCCGCATCCATAGCATTGATCCCTTCCACCGCACAAGGTGTAGAATACCTCATGTGTGGGGCATCATACTTCTTAGAAGGAGCTCTTGTGAAAACAACCACCCTTTTCTTAAGTTCCTTAGGCAAACAAACATCATTCTCCCCAACTACTTCTCCATTTTCCAAAATCCTTTTTCGCTTTCTCCAGCATGCTTTCCAATTTCTCCAAAGGATCACCCGAATCTTTGAACATATCCTCCAAGTTCCTTAAGTACTCCGAAATTTGACTTAACCTCTACATTTCACTAAAGCAAATTACTAACTATAACATAACCATCAACAAAACAACCAAATCATTAGCATTGTGATTAGTTATAATCAAAATAAACTTAAAATGAAATAATACCTAATAAATTAACAAGCCAAAGCTATAAAAACTCAAAAACAACTCAAAATAAAATTTTCAAAAAATTAAATCCGAGGCGAGAAACCGTTCGGTTTCGGCTCCAACCGATTGGTTGGATCAAACACAAAAAACAACCAAATCGGTTACGGGCTGTAACCGATCGGTTTCTTTGAACCTGAATTTTTTTTTATACTTTTATTAAAACTTAAAATTTAAAAATTTAAAAATTTAATTACAAATGACTTTTATTCTAGTGACTCAATTAAACTTAAACTATATTTATTATATTATTAATTCTTAATTAAAAACATAAAAGAAAACTTTAATTCCTAAAAAATTTTCATTATCCTAAACTTTAAATGACTAATTAATCTCATAAACTTAATTAACTACTTATTAAAAACATTAATTACTAATCATAAAACTTAATTAAAACCTTTAATTAATGAAAATTAACTTAAAACAATTAAAACTAATCATAACCAAATTAACTAACATTAAATAACTATTAATTGAAAATAATAATAAAACATAAAAAAAACAAAACAAAAAAAACAAAAACAAAAACTAAAAAAAAATAATTTACCGACTCATTCAACCGTTCGGTTGGATTGATCAACCAAATTTATTTTTATTTATTTTTATTTATTTATTTATTTATTTATTTTTACTTTTTAGCTTTACCAAATCAAATTTTATGAAAAACAACTAAAAACTAAGAAATCTAATTAAATCCCCGGCAGCGGCGCCAAAAACTTGATGCGCTCACGGTGTGTACAAGTTTTAAAATTTATAAACCCGATTACCGATTAACTATTTAACACATACGAGCAAGCATACTCGTCCGTTTTAGTAAAGGTGGGTAAGTCGAGATCGTCCCAAGGGATTTATGATTCAAAGTATTAGAAAACTAGTTTATATAAAAAGGTTGTCAATCCTTTATATCAAAAATTCAATTATTCAAGAAACCATAAAACTAAAACATATATTTGTGTGAAATGCCTCAATCAATCAATTGGAGTATTCATGTTAATCTTGGTGTAAACTTGTTTTGATGCACAACTTTTATATAAATGACTAACAATCAATGGTGTTTATCATGTTAAACCATTACTAGAATTCAATCATCTAGTTACTTCCTTTTGGCTTAAGACAACTAGAATAATAATTCCATTAACTCAATGTTGTTTAAAAGCAATTCTTTACTTATGAATTCATACGAATCCTTTCGGCCTAATTTCGTGATGAAATCTTCTCAAATCCATTTTAAAGAGTAGACATGATGCTCGTCACACACCATATCCCATACTAATTTGTGCACTAATTTTTTGGAATAAAAACATTTAGAAAACCCTTTCGGCGAATATTCCCCAAAGATGTTTTTATCAACAAATTAAGCAAGATTAGATATTACCCCAACAAACTCATAAATTAAGAAGAGTTTTCATGCATCACCTTTTTTAAATAAAGAATACTCCATGACTAACTACATCATTCACACAAGTATAAACCAAATCACTCCATATCAATCATATTAAAACACAAGTAGTAAACAAAACATTCATTATATTTAAAGTAACAAGAATTCATTGTAAGAAATAAGATGTACCTAGCTTGAGAATTACAAGAACTAAAACCGTGGAACTATAGCAACCACACGCCTCCAATCGACTACCAACTACAATAAACAACTCCACACACTTAACCAAACTATTGAGACTCTAACTCAAAGTTTCCTAGACATTTTTACTGCTGTAGCAACCTTTCGGGTGAGAAAATATTAAGTTAGTAATAACTTGGTGTAAGTTATTACTTAGGATTTTTGTGGTACACTTTGGTTGCAAGCCTAGAGGTCATTATATAGCCTCCAATCACTTAATTATCAAGTAAAAACGTCCCCTAAGAAGTTATTAGTGAGAAATGATCATCCATCCATGATAATGAGGAGTAAAAACGCTAATAAATGCAATCTTGTAAAAACAGCCACCATCCAACCGATCGGTATTTGCTCCAACCGATCGGTTGGTTCTTCAGGTCAACTCCAACCGATTCGGTTGCGGGCTCCAACCGAACGGTTGGATTGAACCTGCATGCAATTTTTGTCTTTTTCTTTATCGTTCTTCGTCGCATGCATTCTCTTCCACTTTGGTGCTAATTCCTTTTATAGAACTTGATATTATCTTGACATATGAACGTAGAAATCTTGAATCTATCAAATCCTTGAGTCCTTGTGTGATTTTCTTCACTTGTTTCATTCTCGAAAATCTCCTATTATGCACCTTTACTTCATTTCTTCATCTTTTCATCACTTTTTCCTGTTTTTGGCTACATTTGCTTGTACAAACACTTTTCCACGATTAAGTAAGAAATACGTACAAATATGGCCAATTATGATGCATAAAACACACCTAAAAACATGTATAATTTACGTGTTATCACTCATTCGGCTCTTCTTCTTTCATGTTCTTCGCATAAAGAAGGTTAGCTTGCTATCTACCATTTAATTTGTGTTCTATCATTTAACGAATTAGTGTGTCATTATTAGACCTTTCTAAATGATGACATGAAATTATCACATATGATTATATCATAGCATTAAGGGAATAGGAGCAACTAAGTCCCTTTTAGAGATACCCAAACACCCCCTAATCTAATAAGGTCATCTGAAATCTGCGAAAAAGATATATGGTTCAGCTTATGTTAGGAGAACCTCATTCTTATTCGCTTTTGCATTTAATATTGGAAGAAAGGTAGCTATTTTTGCCTCTTTGATCTCATATAAAGCTCGAGTGAAAAAAATTCTTCAAGTAAATCCTCTATTATGCAGGGATTATGGCAGGGATCATTGTAGTGTTATTCCCTAAAGCATTCTTCGTAACCAAATTTTTCTTGACTTGATTTTGCTACCTTGGACTGCCATATTGATATCTATAACTCATGTGGCGAGGTATGTTGTTGCTCTTCTTTTCTTCCCTCTTATCAGCACTAAATATATCACTATTCGCTAACATTTCAATATTGAGAATTTATTATGTTGTTTTTAGCTACAGATTATCCATCACAGTCTGCGTGCAGAGGTTTTCTACCACGAGTACACAGGAACATCTAAATACCTAAATGCACCATAAAATAAGGGACAACGACAATGCATCTTTGGAATACACATGGATCCTAATAACATGCTTGGTTTTGGTGCTTGGGAGCATATGATTCTCTCAGAATATTGTCTGGATGACATATGTGGCTTTGGCAACAAAATTATTTATGACCCTCCAAAGCTGGTATATTTTTAGCAAATATACAGTTTGTTTTTTTTTTGTTTTTTTTTAATTTATTTAATTTTTATTTAAAAAAAATTAGTTGCTAGAGCATCTTTCTTATGTAGTTTTGAATTAATTGCCAATTGTTCAGTTGTGCCCAATACTGCCCATTTCTAATCTTATTACTCAGTGTGAGGACAGGTTACTGAAAAGTTTAAATGCAAGTGCGACGGAGTTTGATAAGAACTATCATTGTAGCAGTATCATTTGTGGATGGATATCGCATGATCAATCAATTAGGAAAATATTGAAAAGTAAAGATATGACTGTTGTTCTGCTCGCATCCTTAAAGGTTAGTAATGTATATTCATAAAAAAGGGCACTTTAATTTTCGAATTAGGCTGCAACAATCTAAGTACATAAAAAGAAGTTTGTTACATATGTGAGGTTCACGACCTAAAACAAAATAGGTCAAATGCTAAAAGTCATCATAAATTCATTCACACGGCCTTCAAAGATTCATTTTTATTCAAAGATTCAGGTTATCATTTTAATAATATTGTTTTTATAGTCAAGTTTAGTTCATTGTCAGTTTATAGATATTTGATAATGGAAAAGTAAGTGTTTTATGTGTCCACCCAAATTGGATCCTTTTTTAACCCAAACTTATTTGACCCATGACCCACCCGCCGATTTTGCGGTGTTTGAAGAATTGAAGTGGCATGTTTTTTTTAAACAAGTTGTGCCACGTCCATGGGTTCATGTGTATTTGATTTCTGTAACTTTAATATTTAACGAAAATGATGGTGGACAAACAACAATGTCGGACATCGTAACGTCATTGACAGTAAACACTCATTATTTATATAGAACCCATTTTGATTCCATGTATACTATTAGAGTAAAATATGGTTCATTTTAGGCTGCTCCTGACACTCCACACTTAAAAATTACCTGATATACGTTTTGAATGCGCATAATACACCTCACTTTAGAAGCTCTCAAAGCCATCTATCTGTTGTAGATAATTATGTGGTAATATATAGACTTCACCACATGAGGAACAAGCTCAAAGATCAAGTAGACAACAAAAAAAGCCCAGCAATATTAATGCCCAAAGCCCCAAAGTGTGGGAAAAGGTTTAGTCTTTTTTTGAATTATTTCTATCACGTATTTTATCGTCAAGTTAAAGTTCAAATGGTGTATGTTGTAAGAATGTCTTTTGGCATTAAAAAAAATTAATAGTGGTTGGATAATGCATAAAGATCAATGCGCTAGGTGTTTCTTCATTTCATAACGCAGAAAAATCAGTGTGAAGGTGGTTCGATCCACTTCAAATGAATTGGTAGTCTGCCTTAGATTAAGTATTATTTGTATTGCGTGTTTGAACTGATTAAATCATTTTGGATAATCAAATAACTTATTATTATAACTGCAAACAACAAAAGTACAATCAAACAGTATTTCTACATGTGTTTCTATTAAAGATTTACTGCTCATTAATGTATCTCACATAGTTACTTTCAAAACGCCCATCCAAACACTCCTTAATGTCTACTAAATCTTTTAACTGGGTTGAATTTAGTTGCAACACTTATATTCATGCTTATGCCTATCAATCCTTACTCATTTGAATTAAAATGCAGGTACAACTGAAGCCTTTTACAGATCATCTCAACATGAGAATAAAAGATTTGGAAGTACCTGATTATGAAACTCTTCAGGCATGGGAACATGCAAGTGTTGCTGCTCAGGCATCAAATTCCGATCCTAATGCTATTGATACTACTCTAAATGGACAGGGTGGATTGCCAAAAAGTCATTTCTTAGATATATTAAGGTACCTATAAAAACATATATCGTATACACACGCATGGTTGTGTATATCTGTTTTACAGTGTAGAATTAAACGACTTATTTTTACACTGTTTGATTGTACTCTAATGATCATGATCTTCAATGTTACGAAATTAATTTACAGGAAGGATTGTGGACTGAACCCTTTGTGGCGTTAAAAGGGCTATAACGGGTCAACTGCGTTGGTCAGTTTTCTTTTGTATAATTTTATTTTAGTTTCAAAGTTTACAACCAAAAGAAATAAAAGTTTGTGTTTACATGTAGTGACACTTAGTGCTGCATATAAGTTTCCATTTACATGTACTGATATTTAGTGCTGCGACCTACTCTTTTACATTGGCAATTTTGTTTCTACTTCTTAGGGGTTAAAAAAATATTATAGAGATGATGAAGCAGAAAATAATGAACCAGTTTCATAAACGCAACACATCAACTTAATCTTACTAAACTCCTATACAGCGTACTTTTTCATTCTGCATTCACATTGTTTTGATATGAAGAAAATGTGCAGGCTAGAGCACTTCACATCTGATCCACAGTATATTTGTTTTATTTCATTATACATGGTCATGGGTATAGACAGTTATTACATGGTCATGGTTATTAGACGACATAAGTGACTATTTATTTAAAAAGTGAATAAAAGTGTTTAATAGTTAACCAATCTAAACCGTCCCATTAATAAAATCATTTCCATCTTTATATTCACTAAATTCTTTTCTTTGACTGGCAAAACTTTAAATGAACGGATGACAGGAGGTGGATGCAAGTTTAAAAGAGAGTCATATTTGAGACCGACAGACCGTTATTACAATTCTTGATACATGATAATGTATATGTTAAAAGTCATTGACCTTATAACTTCCGGTTATTACAATAATTGAATTTGAAATATTTCATATTTTGGTTATGTTAACAGGTTGAGCCCTGGGTATAAAAGGCATCAATGCTTTTTGAAAGAGGTACCCACAATTTAATACAATTCATTAGTTTTCATTAGCTGAGATATTACTTAAGAGTAATGACATCAATGCTTCCTGTAAAATCATTTGCATAAAGTCTCCTAATACATCTAATCACACTAGATAGCCATGTTACAAGAAGTATATATATTTTGAGCATTAATGTTGCACTACAATAAGCGACTGCTACCTAGATAAGGATGTAACAAAGAACCAAAACCGTTGTTTGGGATAGCTTATTGAAACTTCCTATAACATTTATAAAGGGGTTATGTCGGATTGCTTATTTCATGTAATATGAGGTGTTTAGGTTGTTTGTTATGACATTTTTTAATCACATTGACATTATTCTCATAACTTGGTTGCATGAGGTGATAGTATTAAACTCTTAGATCTTGCTACCAATGTAATGAAGCTGACCAACCTCTAGGAATATTTTATCTTTGTATTGACCCACAACTTTAGACAAGCACACTAATCAAACTATTAATACATGAGGTTAATAACTTGATACACATGTATTGCACACGACACATGCTTAATGCATCTCAGTTTTAGGAGAACTTATTAAACGTGGCGTTTGAGTTTACTAATGGAGGAATGAACCAACCTTTGTTATCATAAGCTCAACTCAATGCTTTAATCGGCGCCACCAAGATACTCAAGTATTGCACCATGGTTGTATCATATGAGCACATTTTGCAAGCTTTATTGTAGAAAAAGATACAATTGTAATCCACTCTACATAATTAATTAACATGTATTTGAAATGTTTATATTATATAATGTGTATTATACAACAATGTAGACTACGTAGTACATCAAAAGATAAAGTTATGTTTATGCATGCAACACATCCGATTTATCATTCACTTACAAAGACCGAAAGAAACACACCACATACATAATGCAAAAAAATAAAAAATAAATAAATAAATAAATAAATAAAATAAAAACTCTTAAATAAATTTAAAAAACACCATTAACAATTTACATGTACATCAAGCTCAAAATCCTTAAAAAACAAATAACGTAATACCATCAAAATATTAGAGAAGCTCCCCGTTCTAAAAAAAATCCGTTAACTAACACCTAACTAATACCATCAAAAGAATAATTATAAGTCATGGGCGGGCATCGAAATCTAGTATATATATATATATATATATATATATATATATATATATATATATATATATATATATATATATATATATATATATATATATATATATATAAATTATTTCATAGATACAAAATAAGCTTACACAAAGTTGGATGGGAGTCTAGACATGAGTTGTGCTCCCACTCCTTTCTGAATACAAAAGCTTATTCTATGAAAAATAAAAACACCACTCTTAGAATTGTTTGAGTGGCTATTGGCAATAGAATTAATACGTGAAAGTGTATCCAGAGACTCCGCATCAAATTCTCCGAATGTAGAGAAAGCAAATGGTATGAACTTGTATCCATTGTCCTCACATTTAGATGCATACTTCCTCTTTTTCTTCTCTACGGCGTTATACAAAGCTACCCCAGGAGACCATGAAGTCGCCCCCACACCAGCAAACGGAGAGATTTCAGTCACATTCAAACATGCATCTTTACCATGGAGCCAATTATAAAGTAAAAGATCTGCAGGACGTAGCTCCTTCCCATCCTCCGAAAGGAAACCCATAGGAGCCTCCTTGCGCACCATAATCCCAACCTTGGAACATATATCAACAAGAATATCACGCACCAGATTGTGACTGAACTTCACACCCACTTCACTAGAACAATGAATTGCATGATCCCCCCATTGGTCCATACGATGCACATTACAACTCGGGTATAGGCTACCTTCAGAGAACATAGGTATAGCAAGCCTATAGCACAACACAGATCGAAATTGGCGATGGTTCATCCTTTGTCCCAAACCGTCAATAAGGATGGTGAAAAGAAAATCCTGTGCATGCGGGGCGCATATACAACTGAGAATAGCCATCTGCCGTGGACTTAGCGAGTACTTAGCAACAAGGTCTTTCTCAATGAAACCAAAGTAACACTTTGCTAATGTTTTCATCATATGGGGGGCAGAAGCGCAAGTGGTTACAGAAAGCAAGTCAATGTTGCAAATGGTGTTGAAAGTATCAAGAGCATACTGAAAAGAAGAACCATGAGAGATAATACTAGATTTTGACAGTATCTTGGCATGTAGATCACTTGATTGCATGCGGGAGGCGAGAAAAGCATACTGGATGATGTCGCCTACTGAAATGATGCCAAGACCACCCAACTTGATTGGAAGAGTGGCTAACTGCCACTGCCAATCACCAAATCCCGGCCCTGAAGCTGTAACAATCTTCTCCAAGGAGGCACATAACGCTTGATCAAACTGAACTTGAGCCTCTATTAAATGTAAAGGCAAACATGTCCTCAAAGCATAAGATAATTTTGCAACCCCGACACAACTGCGAAGAAGAAGGAGTTCACATTGGGGATCATGAAGTTTGCGAATTGCCTCCATTAAGGTGATGGTTTTAGAAACCCTTTTCGAAACCAAATCCTTGCAAAAACTATCATCCAAACTGACTGAACCCCCAAGAAGTTTGACACCATTGAGCGTGCGAGATATATTTAAAGGAAAAACACCCTCCACCCTACTTCTAGGATCCTCTACAGGCAAGAAGAGTTTAGTTTTATCAACATTCAAAAACAAACTACGAGCCGGACCATCTGTTCTGATTATGTCAAGAGCCTTAGCGACCATAAGGGTATCTCCAACAATAATACCGTCATCAAGATACCAGGCCTGAAGGGTAAGCTCACAAGATTGATTAATAGCCTGAATCAAAGGGTGCAAAGCTAGGGCAAATAACAATGGATCTAACGGATCCCCTTGTTAAACCCCTTGACAAGACCAAAGGATAGAGTCATCATAATAAAGCCTAGCAGGTCGGGAATAACAAAACTCAACCCAAGGAGCAATCGATGGGCAACGTGCCTTGGCTTCCTGAAGTAATACACTCCTATCAACAAGATTAAAAGCATTCTTAAAATCCACCAAAAGTATAGAAAGCCCAACCTCGTTACCCTTAGACTCAACGAGCCTATTAACATAATGAAGAACAGCCTCACAGCCACCAGAAACACCAACACCAAATTGAAAGTCATGTAAATAAGTATTCATAGAGTTACCAATAGAAGAAGAAGCTACCTTAGAAACAAGCCTTCTCCATACAGTACCAACAGCAATAAGGCGTATACCAGCACCAGGCTTGACCAAAGGATTATTATTATTATTATTATTATTGTTGTTGTTGTTGTTGTTGTTGTTGTTGTTGTTGTTGTTGTTGTTGTTGTTGTTGTTGTTGTTGTTATTATTATTATTATTATTATTATTATTATTATGGAAGAATTCATTTCCATCAATTTATGAGTGGAAATCATTTCTTCACTTTTTGCAAAGGATCTATTTTCTAAGAGTTTCAATTCTCCACTTTCTTTGTTTATAGATGTATCAAATATTGGAAACTAGCTTAGAGACCCGTTGACACCTGATAATATTTTAAAGAAGTAGATAAATGAGATGATAAGAAAATTGATAACTTAACCATGTTCCATTTAACATATGAAATAAAGAATGTGACAATGCGTCCATTATGCAATAAACAAATACTTTTGTTACAAATAAAGTAACAAACGTCCACACTTTCTTTTCTCTCAACGTTAAAACCAATCATCCTGTTCCTCGCCTTATCCTTTGGCATATGCACAAAAAGCGTAGGTGGATAGTTGATTGGGTCTAAACTAGTCAACTTTTATTAGTCAACCACTTGTGAATGGTCAACCGTAAAAGTCAAACTAATCAGGCCTGAATGCTTCCGTGGAATACAGTGTTTCCCCGGGTCGTAATGTCCCAACGAGGTTGTGATGGTATTAAAAACGAATCTATGATTGGGTGAATATGAACAGGAAAGGGTATAAGTGTGTGTGAGTGATTACACTGAGGTTTTTATAAAACAAAATAACTTAGATAAACTATATGAGTGATTACGTAAACCTAAATAACTTAGAAACGTTTAAAACCTAGAAACGCGTACGTTTAATTTAATTCTACGTAAACGTACGAAACAAAAACGGTTTTAACTAAAGTAGTAATTTACATGCCTTAGGGGCTTAAATGCAAATTAAATAAACTTAAAATATTTTATTTTATAATTACTAATTATTTAATTAATTATTATTATTTAATAACTATTATTAATTATCTAATAATTCACTAACAAATAAGAAAATGTAAAATAAGTCTAAGAAAAATAAAATTAAAATTTCTAAAAGTCTAAAATATTATAAAACTTATTTTAAAAATAAAATTATATTTTTAAGACTATTTATCTAATTCTTATTAATTATTAACTATTTAATTATTAATTAACTAAATATATGATTTAAATTATTATAAATACTAAAAAGACTTAGATAATTAAGAAGATTTTTATAAATCTAATTAACCATCACAGGAATCCTAAAAAGTTATAAAAAGTTTATTTTATGTATTTTTAAACTAATTTATTAATTATTATTCTATTTATTAATTAATTACTATTTAAACTATTTAAATTATAAAAATTACAATATGAATAGTAAAAATTCTATAAAAATTCCTAAAAATGTTTTATAACATATATAAGCTAGGAAAAATATAAAAACTAGGTGTTTCTGTATAAAAACTAAATATGCTATTTAATACTTAATTATTGATTAATTACTAATAAAATTATTATTAAATCTAATAAATATCAAATGATAATATAAAATTCTAATAAAATTACTAAAAATACTTTAATATAAAAGTAAATTAATAAAAATATAAAAATACAACTTACTTAATAAAAATCTAAAAATGAAAATTAAAATTAAATTATATTAAATAGAAACTATCACTTATTTTTATATTGGTTTTTCTTGATTTTTCTTTTACAAATCTATTTTATATCTAAAAATAAACAAATTTTATAAAAACAACTATTTTATAACTTAACAATAAGCACTGTGGAAGCTTATTAGCTCCACAGTTGACTTTGTTTGACCAACTAAGCAAATAAGCTCAAATGAGCTTGTGTGGGACCCACTATGGATGATTCAGGCTCCAATAAGTTAATTGAATAAGTATGATCAAGATTTGATCACATAAGCCCTTGGAATAAGCTAATAAGCAGTTAATAAGCACTTGGTTTCTTAACTCAACTCAGAACATGGGACAAACTTAAGGGTCTAATTCAGGTGGGGTCCACTGAGTCCTAGGTCAAACTTATGGTCAAAGTTTAAAGCCTAGTAGGAGGGGAGTTGGGAGGAACCAAGTTTATGGTGTGGGGCCCACTGAGGTGGTCATAAATCACCACCAAAGTGGTGGTGATGGGTGGGTTCTGCTGGTGCAAGGGAGATACCCTTCCCTGCAAGTGACTTTGAGGGTGAGTGGGGCCCAGTGTAAAAATCACAAAAATAATCTAAAAGTGGGATTAATATGTTGAGGTGGTAGTCTAAGATTCCTAAAAAGCACAAGTTCTAAATCTCCACAGAAAAATCACAATAATTCATTGAGTTTTTGGAAAAACTGAGTAACATGCAAATTGACTTTTTAATCTAAACTCCTACTTTGACTTTTATGAGATTCTAATGAATCCTACTGATTGAAATAGTTGTAATAAGCTATGATTACACTAAATTAAGCTAAATCTACAACCTCTAAGTTAAAATGATGGTTCAATGGATTCACAACCCTACACAGTTAACTGTGAGGGGGTGTTCCTAGTGATTTTGACTTTTGGTTGTTTGAGCCTAAGGATTTATGAACTAAATGACTGTAACATACCTAAGTGGACTTGGTTAAACTAACTGCATCTACTAAAACAAGCCAAAACTCATTGAATAAGCTTAAACCAAACACTCCCTTATGTATACTAACTTGTGGTCTAATGAAGAAAACACTGAATTTAAGCTCATAAACTAAACCACAGATGTATATTAGATTATATTAGAACTAATTAACAACATGAAACATAAGTAAGCACATGGTAAACTGAAATAAGTGTATTGCATAAAAAATATAGATTAAACTTACAAGAGTTCCAAACTGAGAAACAAAGAACCAATTGCCAAGAACCACTTATAGGTTTCCCATGAAACCTCTAACCCAGGCCATCAATAAGCACCCATAATCCATCTTGATCAACATTGCTCTTGATTTTTTTATTTTATTTTCTATTTATTTGATATTTTTGGAATTTTTTATATTTCCTGAGTAACTGAATACTTAGACTTTCAAAAGCTTATATCAGCTATGTCAAGAGCTTTTATAAACTTATCAGTCCAAAACAACAACCTATAACAATGTTAAATGAAATTGTCGATTTCAGTTAAAAATGCTAAATACTAATTTGATGAACAAGAAGGTAATTCAAGATTCAAGAAAGATTAAATTACACTAAAATAACTAAATACAAGTGATTTTAACTGAAAATTACAACTGAATGAGGAAATATACTACCTACGATTAAATTAAACTAAAGCTACACTAATACTCTTCATCCCTACTTCTTCTTCCTTTTGTAGATGATATTTAGGTTTTAGTGGGACCCTCTAACACTTTCCCAACACATCTGAGCCCTTGAAATGGTCAATTTAATCCTGGCCGTTTAAATTTGTAACTTGGCGCCAAAGTTTCCACAAGGTAACGTGGAGGGTTTTACGAGCAATTAAGGAGTCTTGGAGAGTTGTATGAGGTGGAGGGACATAGTGTGAAAGGGAGAAGTCAAGTGGTGGTGAAACAGGTGAGGTGGAGGGTGGTTTTGGTGAAGCAGTGGTGAGGGGTGGTATTGGAGGGAAGAAAGGGAAAGGGGGAGTGGGTTTGACCGGGTGTTGACCCGGTTTTATATTTAGGGGTGGATTGGGCTGGGGTGTCACATGGGCCAGAAATAAAAGGGTTGGGCTTGTTTGTTTTGTGTTTAGATTTGGTTTGGTTTTTTAGATTATTAAGGATCCGTTTGGTTTAAGTAACATAAGGACCAATTTTGTAATTTGGAAAAAATATAGGGACTAAAAATGTAAATTCCCATAAGTAATCATAAGGACCTATGTTGCCATAAATGAATAGTACAAGGGTATTTTTGATATTTTTCACTTTTTTAAATACCCGGGGACTATTTTTGCCAAACTTGAAACTTCAGGGACCAAATATGTCATTTCACCAAACTTGTCACCCAAGGACCATTCCTGCAAAAGATTAATAGTACAAGGACCAATATTTATTTTTCTCAAAGTTTTTACATCCCAGGGACCATTTATGTCAATTTACAAAGTATAGGGACTAAACTTGTAATTTTTATGAAACTTTGCACCAAAGGACTAAATATGTAACTTTGTGATTAAAATGGACCTTTGATGACTTTTTCATGTTTTTAGAATAACCAGGGACTAGTTTTGACAACTTGTGAAACTTGAGGGACTAAAACTGCCAATTATGCAAACTTTGTACGTTTTTCATCTGTTTTTGATCATTTTGCATTTGAAACATATAAAACACACTTCTAAGATATTTTAAGTATTTTGATGCATATTTGAGTGTTTTTGGATGTTTTGGCAGCTTAGATTAGTATAAAATGAGGAGTATTTAGACACTCATCAATAGTCCTTCCCAACATCAATCTGATCAAAAACACCTTCAGCTATCATAACAATACTTCTAAACCCCATCTTACTCACTAACATCAACACAAAATAACAACCAGACGAAGCACCTAATGCCACAAAACTCAAACCACCAAGCTCATTTCAATCTGATTCCCACATCACATCTTTTACAGATCAGGTTGAAATCACTTCACCTAACGAAAGCATCATCGTCATACAAAATATTAAGATATACCAACAACCGTCCCGACAAATCCAAACAGTTAGCATTTGGGGTCATTAATTGTGGAGCATGTTAATGGTGTTGTTTGGCCAGGTCATCCAGGAATACATCGACATTGGTTGTGGACTTGTGGTTGATGAAGTTGACTACTACCACTTTCGTCAGATGACTCACTTGACCCTCCATCAGTAGATGGTGTACTGACCCACTACCAAAATTCGACATGTTTGTAAGCTGTGTTAGGGATGTGGTCGTAACGGATTTTGGTTTTTTTGGTTTTCTGCTATGAAGCCACCGACTACCACCTCTAATAAAAAGCAATGGTTAAAACAATTAACCCCTGGTGCACACCCAAAATAAAATAAAAAAAACGATTACATAGAGACGGACCTGTACAGGAGTGGCAGCAACTAACGACCCAACAACTCCACCACCCAAAACCCAACCGTCTGAATCTGCAAGGGAAACACTCAGTCCGTTTGATTTGTTGATGTGGTTACCATTACTGTCCATGAGCAGGAAGGAGCCCAATAAAGAAATGATGTCAAACTGACCCCGAAAGTGACATTAACAACCCAATAAACTCTTAGAGTCTATTAAAAGGCAGAGAAACATTCAGAGATTCACGGTTTTTATACCTGGTCTTTCATTTGAAGCGACTTCCAGTATTCAATTATGTTACAGAACATCATCATTCAATTCACCAACAAATTACTCTAAATCGATTCAAATTTGCACCGAAGTATAGGAACTCAAAATAATTAGTACCTTACTTAATCCATTCACTCGATTAGTACCAAAGTCCAATCTATTTTTAGGACCAAACTTCGCCTAAAAAATGGTCAAAAGGCATATTTCTAATACATAAATCATTCTAATGGAAAATATAGATTATTATTGATGTAGCAAAATTCTTTAATCTTGTCTGACAGATTAATCATTACTGCATTAAAAAGATGATACTTTTGACCCGTTACCATTTTTTACCCGAATCTCTTTGACCCGTTACCCAGGTAAGAGTTTATAATAAATCCCATAGCTTAATTAGTTACTTTTACGCCAACTCTCTCAAAAATGATCTAAAATTCCTTTCTACATAGTGTATGGTTTCTGTTTTACATGCTAAGGAAAAGACTACTGTTAGTTTTTAACAGAGATATGCTTAATGAGATCAGTCATACCTACTATTGCATTGGAATCACAGGGATTTCTAAACACAACATGATTTTTCACTTACTAACATACATAACATAAATACTACCTTATGGAGCGTGAGCATGTTGTTTCCATTTTTTCATCATCTTACTATACCTTAGCTATCTTGCTTAACTTCATCTGCTGCAGCCTTGAAACCTCTATTTCAGTCTAGAAAAGAAACGGAATCATTATATCTCAACCAAAACACGTCGTATAATTATACAAACCATTTGGCCACTTAATCTACTCACAGATTAAAAATTAGACTTTTCAAACAAAAACTAAAATTGGGTATTGAGTATCTATGCATGTGAAGTTGCAGGTTGGTGTATTTGTACAATTGGATAATCCTTGTGCATGGGTTTCATGGTGTCTAATCTAAACACATTAAACCACACAAAACACTATGCAGGTTCCCACAACATATTAAACGCAAGTCGCCAACTGGTTGTGCTGTTTTAGTTCAATGCATAGTGAAATGAAATCAAATCCAGAGATGACACCATGCATAACAATTAATGAATTAATGAAAAAGAGTAGAAAGATGGGCATGTGAGTCAATCAAACCAAGTGTAACGGTGCATATTCGAAGATAACATTGGTTTTTGCTAAAATTTTTTACCTTTTAGATAGTGAGATTTGAGAGGCATCTTTGTTTGAGCCGAGAATGTATCTCTTGGAAGAAAGACAGATCCATTGACCACAATACTTATACCCTCTTATCTGCCCCATTTATAAAATTTGACAAGAAAACCGCCCCATTTTCATTTCGTATGTGCTATTCTCACCTGGCCTGCAAAGCACACAATTATGTCTTTGTCCATAGATATAATATGAAATAACATGATCCTAAATGAAACTTGTAAGTACTTTATACTTCAATTTCTACTTTACATTATATAAGTTATTTAAACGCCTGTAGAAAACGGCATACTCAAAACTGGCAATCAATATGGATGCACTTTGTTTATGCAAGTCCATATGTATACAACAACACAACTAATCAGGCCATATCAGCTTCATTTTCCTTACGGGTACTGTTAGAACAACATCAGGGACAATAACTGGACAATATAGTTGAGCTTGAGAATAAATATCACTCACTCTAGTATGTGTTGTAGGATCAAGCCCACTCATCTTTGAATGCACCAAGTCTACTTCAAATAAAGCCAAATCCCATGACCCCTCGACGATAAACTGAAAATAAGTATATTAAAATTGCCAAAATTTGAAATCAAACAACTATTCTTGTTTCTTTTTTTTTCTTTGTTGCAAAAGTAACAAATCTGATTAGCTTTAGCCCAACTGAAATAGTACAAAAACAACTCTATTAGAGACCAAAGAAAAAAAACTGATGACAAAATTATGGTACATAACATACTACTATTAGAGACCGTATTTAAAGTTTTTGTGGGGAACAATTGTTGCAGCATGTACACAGTACACTTGTCCTTTCATCCTGGGCATAAATCTGTTATTGACACGTTGATTCGGTATACTGTTAGCTTTTGGGGATGAAGATATTGATATTCTACTTCAATCTTAACAACAATAACTATCTTCCCTATTATCTATAACTTATCGTCTACATTTGCACCCTCTATGATTTACAAACAAAGACCTGTCCATATATCTACATAAAGAAGTTTCTATAAAGCTCGAAACTACCAAATAAAATTGAAAAAAATAGCAACAGAAAAATATCTTACACTACTAAAAGCGCATCCTCCTTAGAAAGAAAGTCATATCCATAACTATCGGAGAATCGCAAATAATCAACTAAATCAATGAGCATACTTGGAGTAAACTTAATTAAAAATAACAATAACTTTTAACAAACATGGGCTTTAATAATCAGTTCTGTATTAGCTAGCGCAAGGGTAACTAACCTGGATAGAGTTAAGTTAAACAACTCTTCACCGATTGGCATATCACGTCTGGATATGTCAAACAAAAGATGTCCTGATTTTTCAGATATCTAACATTGTATAACAGTTAAATTTGTAAAAGAAGAGGTAAGCACATACCAAACTGTCCATCCTCCTCATTTTGTAGGCAAACAATCGAGTTAAAAGGTCGAAACTGAAAACCATGGAGGACATGGTTCCACTATAGTGGTGGATAAACTTGAAATAAATAATCATTAAGATCACTTACGTTCGGAAGAAAAACCCCTTGTTACGTCGACTGTAAAGAAGATTTTGAAATAGTCGATGAAGATAGATAGGCAATAATACAAATGTCATGGATTTCAATACAACTAAAGCTTACATAAATTATTGGGTCGAATTCAAAGTTCCGAATCATTGTAGATTGATATGTGAAGCCTGGAAAATAAAAAGTAAGAATACATCAAGCAAAAAACGTAGAGAAGAAGATTAATTGAAACTGATTATTGATTGGAAGAGCGTATTGCCATTTATGCATGTCAAACATGGTTTGAATAAAAAACAATCAGTGGAACTATTTTAGGATATGATTGTTACCAATGAATCTGTAACTGAAGAGGAGCGTGGAGAGGAAGCATAATGAAGCCCTTTACTACTTTGCAAAAATAGATTCACACAGCGTGGAGAGGAAGCATATTGAACAATCATATAAACATGAGAGTGTAGAAGAAGTCATTTGATGGGTTTTACTACTTTACAAAAATAAGGAGAAGCGTTTTTAGTCAATGTATTTAATAGGTTAGACTACAATTAAAACATTCCCGTATAAAATATTCATTATATACCTTTCTATCGCCTCTTTCACAATCACTGTGTATAATATGCAGCATGTGTTTCGATTTTGATTCATAAACATACCTACATATTCTGTTAAATTCAAGATACATAAGAAAATTTTATATGATTCAGAAACTGAAATACACAATTCAATACTTTATGCTATAAACATGTTGAAACATCAAAATATAATTTACTACCACATTTGTTGTACATAAAACATGGTATAAGAGTTACTACACCCAAATCACATATTTTGAGTACATGTCAACACGAAAAATGGCATTTTACCTTAGAGTACCGAAATCACATATCTCGAGCCAGGTTGCAAGGCGCTATGAGGAATAATAATATTCTCTTATTCAAGTCCCTTTTTAAGCAATTATTCAAGTTCCTACAAATGACAATTACATAACAACAATACATCAAACAGTTATCATATGTTGACACATTTCAAACCCAATTAAACTAATCATAGACACATTGTGTTCATAGACATATCATCAAACACTAAACACGCATAAGATCTCATCAATAAAAAAAACAAAACATAACACATATAAAAAATAAATGCATTCAATAAACAAACAAATCAATCAAAGCTCAGCATATTTTTAAAGAAATAATGAAAAAAAAATAACTGATTGTGAAGGAAGATGCATTGTGAAGGAATAATGAAAACAATAGTCAAAAGAATGAAACCACAAAATCTTACTTACCAGATTTGAATCGGATGAATTGTAACTGATTATGAAGGATCCGTGTAGATGAATTAAAATCAACCAAGAAATCAATCTTGCCAACACCCTTGTAGCAATTAGTCCAAATCCTGTGAAAAACATCAACTTAAAACCATAGAAAAAAAGTATACATCAGAAACATAACAAAAATTGAAATCAAAACCATATGAAAAAATAACAAAAACAAACTTTCAATACAATGGAATTAAAGCATCAAGATCATTACCAATTTCAAAGGATGGCCAGCAAGAAAATTTGAATCCGAAAATGCGTTATATGTTATCGATTGGAGAAAGTCATAGGATCTAAAAACGCGTTGATGGTTCTTGGAGAAACGCCATAGATTTTTGGAGATGATTTGTATGAAAATAAATTGATTGATTGTGGTGTTTAATGGTCATATGAAACTGCCAATTGATTGATTGTGGTGTTTAATGATTTGTATGAAAACCGAGTACTAAAATTGTGCATCAAGTGTTTGTACAAAGATGTTTAATTATGGTATGATACATCAGCGCATTAAATTTTATTAGCTTAAAATGGTGGTACAAAAGTGATGTATATTAGAATACATAGATTATTTCATTTCCATTTCTCTAATCTCAATTCCTTGTTTGCCCTTAAAGAACATTCATCATATTTTCTTGTCCATGAGGCAAGTCACGTAACTCCAGTAATTTGAAACATATAAACATCTATGTAAACTACCAAGAAAGTACCGCTATAAAATTTGGTATAATAAAAAGGTGAAGCAAAACAAAAACATCGTTACGTGGGGACTACATAGTAGAAGACGACAAAATAATAATAATAATAATAAAAATAATAATAATAATAATAAATAAAAGAGGGGAGCATTTGAAGATTTCATGTACTATCTTTTTAGCTTTACTATTTTCATAGCTTTGGTTAATAAAGGGGGACACAACATAAATTTAAATATAAAAAAAATTACATAGATGTTACTTGTGGTTTACACAGATTTCATATTTAATTCATATTTAATTTTAATTGCAACAGAGATATCTATTTTTAAAACTTGTCACATATTTAGTCCCTAATTTGCATGGGCCGTTAGTTTATCTATTAAGTTATTTGCACTGTTAGTCCTACATCATTATTTTTGCACCGTTAGTCGTCATTTTCTAAAAAAATCCTCATTTTTTGCACCGTTAGTCCTTCTGTTAATATTTTGCACCGTTGTCAATCTTTTTACGTTTTCGTCAATTTTTTAACATTCTCGTCCGTTTTTTTAACGTTTTCGTCCTTTTTTACGTTTTTGTCCATCTTTTTACGTTTTCGTCTATTTTTTTACGTTCTCGTCCATTTTTTAACGTTTTCATCCATTTTTTTACGTTTTTGTCAATCTTTTTACGTTTTCGTCTATTTTTTACGTTCTCATCCATTTTTTAATGTTTTCGTCCACTTTTCTTTATGTTTTTGTCAATCTTTTTACGTTTTCGTCTATTTTTTTACGTTTTGTCCGCTTTTATACGTTTTTTGTCTGTTTTCTTATATTTTTATCCGTTTTTGCTATTTTTTTATGTTTTCACCCGTTATTTTTTGTGATTAGGTAAGTATACTAAAAGAAAACTTGACATTTGATAAAATTGTTTCTGTATCGATTTAAAATCACGATTTTGACCCCTTTTTGTTCTGAATCATCAAAAGTGTAAAACACGAAAGTTCTCCGAAATGATGTTTTGCAACAAGACTCACGAGATTTTAACCAGAAAAATGTAAAACAAGGGCTGTTTACTACCAAAACTTAAGCCATTTTCGTTCGTTATCATTCGTACATTATATATCAAATCGGGCTCACCAGCCAGTGTATATGTCTTAGAGGAGAAAACTATATGAACATCTAGGGCTGTGTTAGAAAATGTAAAGATGTTCATATAGTTTCCTCCTTTAAGACATATACACTGGCCGGTGAGTCCGATTTGATATGTAATGAACGATGATAACGAACACAAACGGCTTAAGTTTTTGTAGTAAACAACCCTTGTTTTGCATTTTCTGGTTAAAATCACGCGCGCCCTGATGTAATACATTATTCTAGACAACTTTCGTGTTTTACACTTTTGATGATTCAGACCAAAAAGGGGTCAAAATCATGATTTAAAATCGACACATAAACATTTTTATCAAATATCAAATTTTCTTTTAGCATACTTACTTAATCAAAAAAATATAGGCGAAAACCGATAAAAACATAAGAAAATAGACAAAAACGTAAAAAAAAAAAAAGGACGAAAACGTAAAAAGATTGACGTAAACGTAAGAAATGGACGAAAAACGTTAAAAAATGGACGAGAACGTAAAAAAATAGACGAAAACGTTAAAACGACGGACAAGAATGTAAAAAAAGGACGAAAACGTAAAAAGATGGACAAAAACGTAAAAAAAATGGACGAAAACGATAAAAAACGGATGAGAACGTAAAGAAATAGACGAAAACGTAAAAAGATTGACAAAAACGTAAAAGAATGGATGAGAACGTAAATAAATGGACGAAAACGTTAAAAAAACGGATGAGTACCTAAAAAAGTTGACGTAAACGTAAAAAGAAGGACAAAACGTAAGAAAATGGACGGAAACGTGAAAAAACAGACGAGAACGTTAAAAAATGGACGAAAACGTAAAAAGATTGACAACGGTGCAAAATATTAATGGAGGGACTAACAGTGCAAAAAATGAGGGTTTTTTTAGAAAATGAGGACTAACGGTGCAAAAAATATTAACGGAGGACTAACAGTGCAAATAACTTAACGGATAAACTAACGGCCCATCCAAATTTGGGACTAAATGTGTGACAACTTTCAAAAATAGGTATCTCTGGTGTAATTAACATGAAATCTGTGTAAATCACAAGGACCATCCGTGTAATTTTTTCTTAAATATATGAATGAGTTTGGGCCTGTGTTTGTATAAAGTTGTTGGGCTAAAGGGGCGAGTCCGAGCACTCTCAGGCGCCGGCCACCCACCCCGCAAACAAATTTATTAAATAATTATATCTATTTTTTTTCCTTGTTTTCTTTCAAACGTATACCAAATCTCAAATCTATTTATACCAAATCTCAAATCCATTTAAAAACCATATGGCACCTTAGTTTTCTTAGTTTTTTCTATTGCAAGCATAAAAAGACAGGTTATCAATTACATGCATAAATGCTCAACTGTTACACGTCATACTATAATTTATTGTCATTATCTTTATATACTAAAGATGAGAACGTGTTACTGTTGAAACACTGCTTCAATGTGTTGTGCAGAACAGTGGACGAAACAGTAATAGGTGCTGTAAACGATGGTACATGCTTCAAAGGGTTGTGCTGAACAGTGGACTAAACAGTACCACGTGTTCTAAACGATTGTACACTATAGTAGTATTCCAAAATTATATATCTTGAGGTACTGTACAATGTTACTGTAGCAACAGTGTTCATCTCTTTTTTTTTTTTTTTTTTTGACCCTGAGGCTAAATATTTAACAAAAACCGCACCTTAGGTTAAATTATAATTTCAAAGATAGTTCCAAAGAACTAACTTTGCAACATATCGATCCCGTTAAAAATTACTGTTCATTCGTTAAAACACTGTTCATCAGTTTTTTTTTTTTTTTTTTAAACACCCCTCAAGTTTTAATTTCAAAGTTAGTCCCAAAGGACTAACTTTAAAAAAATAGTACTTGCGGTTATCGATCTTTTGCAAATTTAGTCCTTAATAACAAAAATAATTTTTTTCAATCATTTTATTTCGAGTTTAGATTAACTACAACATTTCCAAAGCAACGCGCGGATACCCTGCTCGTTCAAACTAAGAAACCATTTTAGAGCATCTCCAATATGAGCATTATAATTTTACACTATTTTAGTGCAAAATGAGAATAATTTTGAAACTAGCAAGAGACCACGCAACACAACACTAACAAGAAACTAGCAGCGAAAACCACGGAATACATTACATTGAGGATACAAGCATACTTATCAAACCATGCAACATTGAAGTATTTTGATATATATTTATTCTAAGGTTTTGCTAACAACAACTCTTAGAATTAGAGTTAAAATAAAACATCTTAACCACAACCCTTAAAGCTTGATTAACAAAACTCTTTATTTTCTAAACATATATAATCACCATGATATAATTCAAATCAACAAACTATTAATAATAGTTAAAGGATCTCAATAAAAATCAACGCTTACACTCCATTATTATAAAACCAAAAACAAATCAACTACGATTAGCAAAAAAGTCTTTAAGACCCTTTTTGAACGTACAAAACTTTTATAATCATATTTACTAGGTATATCTGTTGCTTATGAATCAAAAAATATATTGCATAAAATATATGTTAAACACTGAAAACTAACTAAACATATCAAGTGTTTAAGATATATTTGTATGCAATATATTTTGTTTCATCATTTACATACATTGATGATGCAATTTATATAGATGAATAAAATTATCCACAATAATAACCATTTATTTTTGTTAACTGATGCAGTGTGATTTAAATAATACTAAGCGCGTTGATCCAAGTTACAGTATAACACAGTGACTACTAAATACTATATAAATAGAGATGCATTAACCGCACCCTCTCTACCATGGGAGGTCCACCTATTCTAGTCAAAAAATACAAGCATTAAAGCAGACGTACAGGCGGCGGCAACAGTGTTGGTCAACACACCCTCCCTACAGGGAGGGTGCGGATATCCCATCCCTATAAATAAGCACAAGAGTAGACTTCCATTCTTCACAGATTCCCTAAAATCTTGCAGTTTTTCTTCTTTGCCTTTCTCTCTCACACACACAGATAAAATGGCACCAGGGCATTCACCATGCGCTTCATGCAAATTACTAAGAAGACGATGTGCCAAGGACTGCATTTTTGCACCCTATTTCCCATCCGACAACCCTCACAAGTTCGCTTTTGTTCACAAGGTCTTTGGCGCTAGCAATGTTGGCAAGATGTTGCAGGTACTATACTTACACTATCTGCTAAATACTTAAGAGGGTATTTGAGATTGCTTATTTGTTGCTTATCTACTTACTCCTAGGTAATCATTTTTAATGTTACAACTTACAACCCTTTTTTTGCAAGCAAAGAGAGGGGTGTAACCGTGTAACATCTTTATCCAAGTTTTTTAATGAAAAATAATATAAATTGACAAACACTCTTGTTTCAGGAGCTTCCGGTCGATCAAAGAGCGGATGCAGTCAGCAGCCTAGTCTATGAAGCGACTGCCAGGATGAGAGACCCGGTGTATGGATGTGTAGGAGCAATTTCGTACTTACAGAACCAGGTCTCACAGTTGCAAATGGAACTAGCCATGGCTCAAGCTGAAATACTATGCATCCAAATGGAACATCAAGAGCCATTAGCTCCTTCACCAGCAACATTGGCTGATCATGGGATCATGCAAGTAGTTCACCCTGCACACAGCAGTATGTCAACAGACGATGTCGTTTCTAGGGTTTCATCAGATGACATATCATATTCATGTCTTAACAGCATCACTAATCATCATCATCATCATCATCATAATCAGTACTTTAACTTCACTTCTAACAATGTAATTCAGTATGTTTAAAGAGAGAATCATCGTCTCTTTGGACATAATAAATAAACATCATTATAATTTGTCTGATCATAATAGAACAACTACTAGTATTTCTTAGATCTCCAATCTTGACTTTTTTTAATAAAAAGTCTCCCAGATGCTTCTTGTGTGTGTTTTGCATGAGTAAGCAAGTGTGTGAAAGAGAGTGATACTCATTTCAGTTTTGTTTTTATTAGAAATAGACCAAGACAACAAAACAATATCAAGTTAAGGAGCAGGTGTATGTTTGAAAACGTGGGTAGGTTTAATGAAGTCAACCCTAGCATGTGCCACTAACTACACAAATAAATAATATACTCTTGTAACGCGTCGATTTCTGGCATCATATCATATGTGTTACAAACGAAGGCTACATAACAGGATTTATGTGTGTCAAGTCCTCCCCGCAAAGACGTACAGGTTCCATTCGCTTAGGGAGCATTCGGTTTCTAGGCAGAAGTCTTGAATTTGAAAATGAGTTCAAAATGAGAAGTAGCGTCTGAATGCAGAATCATTAATTGTTTAATATGTTCTATGTTTATAGGCCCATTTGATTCAGATTTTTATTCCGCATGCACCATATAAATAGGGCAAATGATCATGTTAAAAGGGTACAAATGAACTGAGACATGATAGATTTGTTAAAGGGTCGGTGCTCATCTCAAATAGACAAGTTCTGCTAATTAGAACCAACTAGCATGTTCTCGAATCATAACTAATATTAAAAAAGGACTAAAAAGGCATCTATACTAGGATTCTTAGCCAAATACCGATCATGTAATTAACCTCAAACAACAGAAGACCAAAAAGCTTAACTTTGTCTATCTTTATAAAATTAGAGATACTGTGGTTCATTGAACACTTGTACTTATGCCATAAATAATAGTACAGTATTTGTGCTATGTATGCAACGTGATCACGAGAGCTTGTTCAACGTGGAGTGGGACAGTGGGTGGTCATGATAATTGAAGTGTAAATCAATAACGCCTATGACTTGTGGTTATATAATATTTTATACACAATGATGCCAAACATTGTTACTAGTATATAAACTTATCCCTGCAGCACAAATGTGAATGTGCATTCTATATATGCAGGTTTTCTTTTTGAGGGCTGGTTCTTTTTTTATTCCCTAGAAGGCCATGTATCTCGCTGCAAAATGTCCCAGAAATCCAATATGTACACGTGTCAGCTTCTCGTTGATTTAAAAAAAATAATAAAAGTTGTATTTCACATGCCATTTGTGGCGAAATACAATGCAAAGAGACCCACCTCTTATCTTACTTCTTTTCTGGACCCACCGAAGTATTTAAAAAAAAAAGTATTTCACATGCCATTTGCGGCGAAATACAATGCAAAGGGTCCCACCTCTTATCTTCTTTTCTGGGCTCACCGAAGTATTTAAAAAAAAAAAAAAAGTATTTCACTGCATACTTGCAGCGAACAACAAGATAGCAGGGCCCATAGTACCCTTTTTAAAAAAAATAAAAAAAAGATAGTCCCCATATAATTTGCAGCGAATACCTTTTGTAAAAATTATTTCGTTTAAAAATAAGAATGTATTCATAATTCTGTTTTAAATATTTACCGAAATATGTTAATTTTTGTTAGGGTTATGTTTTAGTGTGTTGTTTGTAAGATTTTATGTTTTAGGTTATAATTTTTTTTTAGGGTTATGTTTTATTGTTTTTAGATTGCAACAGCAATAACAATGGTAAATTGAGTTAAGTTCACGTCAGATTTAACACATTAACTTTATTTCAGGAAAAAACACTCACAACAATAACTCCACTTTAACTCAACTATTTTTAAATTAAACCCTCAATTAAAAATAATATTTCATATAATAACTAATAAAACACAACTTATATTAATACTTAAAATGTAAACATACATTAAACAAACTATAACAAACTACAGCAAACATGAAACATAAAATACGATAATTAAACATAAACCTACGATAATTAAACATAAAACTACTAATCAATAAAACGAATCATCCGACACATAGCCCTCGTTACTCGAAGCACTCGAATCGTCCTCACTCGTTGTCACACGGTCTAGTCCATTTTCTATTCGACATTCACAACGACGGTCTCTCCGAGCCTGTTTAGCTCTTAAGTACTCCTCACGCTCCCTTGCTTCACGTGCTTCCTCTGCTTCAACACGTAACAGTTCTTGCATATCTTGCAAGAACAGTTCTTCGTCAGTCAATGCACGTGGAAGGTTTGCCGGTAGATTGTAGTGGGGTGGATTGTTTACCGGTGGAGTGTTCTGTGGTGGATTGTCATATTGGAAGACGGGAAACAAATCTTGTGGTTGATTGTTTTGTGGTTCATTGTCGTATGGGAAAACCGGGAAAAGATCTTCGGGTGGGGTGTTGTAAACTGAGTCGTTATCTGAAGTATTGTTATGAGACATTGTTTTGAGAGAATTGTTTTTGAATTATGTATGATCTTTATGAGAATTATGTGTAAATTGGTGTGACCAATTTAAAATACTGAAAGGCTACGATAATAGTAAAGTTGTGTATGAAATGATGAACTAAGTTTATATTTATAGATTCAAAATATAGTAAGAAACATTGTAAGTTGTCATATTTCGTGTAAAAAATATACTTAGGGTTTTTTACTTTACCATTAGCATCTGGCGGTGGCCGCGGTTTCGCATAAAAAGCTTCAAGACGAGTACCAACCGCGCCAGCTAACTGACTGTACAATGTTCGCCATACAACATTACCCCAAGGATACATGTTCCACGCATCCAAATTGTCTACTAAGCTCCATATCCAATTATCGACTTTGTAATTAAACTCAAGCCCTAACAATACTAGCACCAACAGTCCTACCAAGACATCATTATCGCTAAGTTTATCAAACTCCTCGCTATAAAGCTTATGATACACCATTCCGACAGTTATGCTACAACCATCATATACGGATGAAAACACACGTCGCCTAAATGGAGTAGGACGACCTTCTAAAAAGTCTTTAAATTCAATCCCAAATCGTAACCCCGTTACGAGGCAAAACTCCTGCCTACCAAATTTTAACTCGTACCCTCTTACATGATACGTTAAGGGAACGACATCCGTGTCTCCCTGGGCAAGTTCCTCTTGACATAAACTAAAATAATGTAGAAGGATACATGTCTCTTGCATTTGTGCTAAATCAAACAACCATCCAAAACACGTTCGCCTAAACATGGCATCCTTATTGGTATTTCTAACATTTTCCTTAATGTCGCGAATCAACTTTAGCTTACTTCTACAGGTAAGATCAACGGCAAAATCCTAAAATAACATATAATAAACATATACGTATTAACTACACAAATAAGGATCTAAACCAAAAAATTATAAAAGAACAAAGGTTGGTATTTACCGGAACATCATTATTTTGCGCCATGTTCACAACGCCTCACAACTACAACAATCCCACCACAAACAGCACCACAGCACCACCACCAACACCACGACACCACCACCACCGCAACCACGACACCACCACCACCACAACCACGACACAACCACAGCTCCACCAAACAACAACACCACCAACACCACGACACCACCACTCCTCCACCAACAGCACGACATCACCACAAACACAGCCTCCACCACCACCAACACCACGACACCACCACAGCTCCACCAAGCAACAACACCACCACACCACCACACCAACACCAACACCACGACACCACCACACCACCACCAACACCACGACACCACCAAAAACACAGCCTCCACCACACCAATCCTCCACCACACACCAACACCACGACCACACTAAACCTACAACAAAACAACACACCCACCTCCAACACAACATAACCTCAAAGCACCTTTGTAATTTTTTTTCGAGAGTAAACAAACACAAAACACAGTTTCCCAATCTTGTGTTCTTAAAAAAAATAAGTAAACGATGGTATACATAATCACTGGAGAAGGTATTGTCATTCGAACGGATTCTGCTTGATTTTGGTATTTCCCAATGTTAAATCGCTGCATAGAATATGAGAGATAGTGATGTGGATGTTTAGGGTTTGTCTGTAGTGGAAAATATGTATTTCGCTGCAATGTTGAGGTGAGATACATTTTTTTTCTTTTATTTAAATCGATACTATGTTGGGCCAAGTGGGTCCCCACTTTGGTAATTCGCTGCACTGGATATGTGAAGTACAAATGTCTTTTTTTTTTTTTTTTTTTTTATTTTTTATTTTTTTTTTTAAAAGAGGGAAAAAAGAGGAGAGAGATGTAGTGGGTCCCTTTGTATTGTATTTCGCTGCACTGGATATGTGAAGTACAAATATCTTTTTTTTTTATTACTCCCTCCGTCCCATATTAAGTGTCCACAATGGAATCTTTGGATGTCAAAAATTAAGTGTCCACTTGTACCTTTCGACCAATAAGATGAGAGTTTAGTGGGTAAAAGTAATATGTGATTGATGGGGAGTTTAGTTAGTGGAATCTTCTAAAACTTTGTGCATTATTAAAGTTGACACTTAATATGGGACGGAGGTAGTGGGAAAAAAAGAGGAGAGAGATGTAGTGGGTCCCTTTGCATTGTATTTCGCTGCAAAAGGGAAGTGAAATACGTTTTTTTTTTTAATTTTTTATTTTATAAATGACGACAACTCGACACGTGTACATATTGGATTTCTGAGACAGTTTGCAGCGAGATACATGGCCTTACAGGGAATAAAAAAATAATAAAAAAAAAATAACCCTCAAAAAGGAAACACAAAAGTGCAGAGTCCTCTGCAGTAATTTTCGCTTCTATATACATTCAATCAATCTAAGTTAACGTACTAAAAGATTCCCCATACACATAGTTTAGTGACCAAAGCATTTTATTTTAAGGTCACCAATCTGTTGGTTGTTATTTGTAAAACAGTTTCCCAGATTAGGGTTAAGATAATCAATAAAGGTACCGGATATTCACTTGAAATCGTGGTATCACTTTCCAATAGAAACTATTCGACCCTATGCCTGGGTTACACGAATATCTCTATGGGATAAGACCAAGTGATGTTCTTACTTTAGGCACAAACCAAGAACTAGATGCGTATTGAAGTGTTTAGGGTTTTGTGTTTTCGTATTGTATATCGTATCTACATGCAGAATGATGTGACCTCTATTTATAATAGAGCATATTCAAAACCCTAGCCCATGAAATTATGTATAATTAACGGCCCATTAATTATAACATAATACTTTCCATAATAATAGGGATCAGTGTTATCAGTGGAAACATTATCACTAGCAGTGGTAATGTTAACACATCAGTGGAAACGCTAGCAGCAGAATCACACTATCAGCAGAATGCTATCAGCAGCAGAATCAACTAGCAGCAGAATCAGCTGGCAGCAGAATCCTATCAGCAGATTTACAACACTAGCAGCAGAGTCTACTAGCAGTACCTTGATCAAGCAGTATCTTGATCAATACATAACCACTATTGAGTCAGGGGATTCACTGACCAAATAGGTGTATACTCCATACCTCCAAACCCATTACCAGGTGTGAATTGATCCCTCAAGTGCACTAAATTTTCCAACAATCCTCCCCAAATTTAGTTCACTTCCTTTGCACGAAAATTCAAACACAAAACCAAAACAAGTGCATAAATGAAAATATCCTGAGGATTGAATTTCCACATTAGTACATATACTTTCAAATATTCGAGAATCAGGGTGTTCTAAGAATTGAACCTTTCAACCCATTTGAATACCTGATGATAAATACACACAAGTTTTCAAACACTAAAATACTCATGACACTATAAAAGCCATGTGTCCATATCCAATTCATAAATGTTGTAAAAGCTAAAAGTCCAAAGCTTCCTGAAGCGGCAAAACTTCAACATTTACATAGGTGTTTCATCTTTAATTCATGCTCCTACTTAGCACTTTTTCAAAGAAAATTAACCATTAAGAAGTGAAGACTTCATCCTCCTTTCAGCAGGTAACAAGTACAACCTTGGGATGTTTGTGATACATGTGCTTCAGTCCACTAAATGATCAGCTTTCCACATTGAACTCAGATTCCAAGTTTCCTTAGAAGGGAGTTGGGTATCCTTGCATTCAGTGACTAAGTTGGACTTAAACCCATCCCTTTAGCAGACTTCAAAACCAAGTCTCTAGCCAAACCCTTCGTCAAGTGATCAGCTAAGTTTTGTTGAGATTTAACAAACACTATAGATACCACCCCATTCATGATAAGCTCACGAATCATGCTATGCCTGACACCTAAGTGTCTAGACTTCCCATTGTACATCTGGCTATAAGCCTTTGCCAATGTAGCAGCACTATCACAACGGATAGAAATAGGTGCTATAGGTTTAGACCACAATGGAATCTCAAGAAGCAAGTTTTTCAACCATTCAACTTCTTTGCCAGTAGCAGCTAAAGCCACAAATTCAGATTCCATGGTTGAACTGGTAATGCAAGTTTGTTTCTTGGATGCCCAAGAAATTGCACCTCCACCAAGTAGAAATACCCAGCCACTAGTAGACGAATTGTCTTCAGTGTTACTGATCCAACTTGCATCAGTGTATCCTTCTAATACTGAAGGATAACCAGTATATGAGAGACTATAATCCATAGTTCTCTTCAAATACTTAAAGACCCTCTGAATTGCTTGCCAATGATGAGCACTAAGATTACTAGTATACCTGCTCAGTTTACCCACAGCAAAAGCAATATCAGGCCTTGTACAAGTCATGGCATACATCAAGCAGCCAATCACCCTAGAATACTCAAGTTGAGATACAGCTTTGCCAGTATTAGGCATTAGCTTCTCACTTGTATCCATGGGAGTACTCACTGGAGTACAATCAAAGTAATTAAATTTCTTTAACACCTTCTCAATGTAATGAGACTGAGATATAGAAATCTTGTTACTTTCATGTTTAATCCTTATGCCAAGGATAACATCTGCCTCCCCCATATCCTTCATGGAGAACTTTGATGACAAAATTCTTTTGTAAGATCAACTTGATTTTGGTCAGTGCCAAAGATCAACATGTCATCAACATATAGACAAATGATGACTCCTTTACCAGATTCATCAAATTTGCTATATACACATTTGTCAGCTTGATTAAGTAAATAACCACTAGACAAAACCACTTCATCAAACTTTTGATGCCGTTGCTTAGGTGCCTGTTTTAGTCCATAAAGAGACTTAAACAGTTTACACACCTTGTTTTCATTGCCAGGCATGATGAAGCCCTGAGGTTGGTTCATGTAAACCTCCTCATCTAAATCACCATTCAAGAAAGCTGTCTTCACATCCATCTGATGAATAATCAAATTGTGAATTGATGCCAAAGCAATTAGCAATCTTATGGTACTGATACGTGCCACTGGAGCATAAGTATCAAAGTAGTCTATTCCTAACTTTTGTTTAAAGCCTTGAATAACTAATCTTGCCTTGAACTTTTCAACAGTTCCATCTACCTTCATTTTCTTTTTGAAAATCCATTTGCTACCTAGAGGTTTGCAACCAGGTGGTAGATCAGTCAACACATAAGTGTTATTGCCCATGATAGAGTCCATCTCATCATTAATTGCTTCTTTCCAGAAAGCAACATCCTGGGACTTCATTGCTTCTTCAAATGTTTTGGGATCATCCTCCACAATGAAGCAATAGGAGTATTGGTCAGAAACCTCACTCCTTGTACCTTCAATTAAATATAATTGAAACTCGGGTCCAAATGACTTTGGAGTCCTCACCCTATTGCTCCTTCTGCGCTCAGGTTCAGGTTGTTGTTCCACAACCTCAGCAGGAACCTCATCAGTAGGAACCTCTGAAACACCATTGTCATTGGTTCCATTTGGAATCCTTTGACTTGGTCTAGGGATAGATGAGAATCTGTTCTCATCAAAGATTGCATCCCCTGATTCAATTATTGAGTTAATTGAAACAGACTCATTAGGTTCTATAACATAAAACCTATATGCCTTGGAATGCTCAGCATATCCAACAAAGATGCATTCAATGCCTCTTTCACCCAAAGTTTTCTGCTTTGGATCAGGGAGTCTTACAACAGCCCTACAACCCCATATCCTAAGATAATTAAGGTTTGGTTTCTTTTTAGTCCAAAGTTCATAAGGGGTAACTTTGTTCCTTTTGTTGGGAACCCTATTTAATAAATAGTAAGCTGTTAACATAGCTTCACCCCAGAAACCTTGACTCAGCCCTGAATAGGACAACATGGAATTAACCATCTCCTTCAGCACCCTGTTTTTCCTTTCAGAAATACCATTTTGCTGAGGAGTATAAGGGGCAGTCGTTTCATGGATTATACCAACAGACTGAAAATACAGAGTATCCATGTACTCACCTCCCCTATCAGTCCTTAATCTTTTGATCAGGGAACTTTGTTGCAATTCAACTTCAGTTTTAAATACTTTAAATTTATCTAATGCTTCATCTTTAGAATGTAATAAATAAACATGACAAAACCTAGAAGCATCATCAATAAAAGTCACAAAGTATTTCTTATTCCCCAAAGAGGGAGTAGCATGTAAATGACAAAGGTCACTGTGAATTAACTCCAAAACTTTAGTTTCACGTTTTACTCCTTGAAAAGGTTTCTTAGTTATCTTGTTTAACATACAAGTTTTACACTTTTCAGTGTTCACATCAAAGGCTGGAATTAACCCATCCTTAGACATATCTTGCATCCTTTTAAAATGTACATGGCCAAGTCTTGCATGCCATAGGTTTGAATCATTAAGTTTAGATGTAGATATAAAAGCAGAATCAATATTATCATGAACAATATTAAGTCTAAACATTTGATTACATAAATAATCAAAACCAATAAACACACCATTTTTAGATAAAACAAACTTATCAGATTCAATAACCTGTTTATAACCACAATTATTCAAAACACTACTAGAAACCAAATTCTTTCTAATATCAGGAACATGTAAAACATTAAATAAAGAAACAATCTTTCCAGAACTAAACTTCAAATCAACACATCCTTTTCCATGCACCAGGGCAGTTGACTCGTTTCCCATGTGAAGAATAGAACCATCATTCATTGACTTGTAGGTCTTGAACCAGCTTCTATCTTTACACACATGTGTGGAAAACTAGAAGGGGGGGTTGAATAGTTTTACGTCTTTTTAATTTTATTTTGAAAACTTAGTTTAGTTTTAAAACCTTGTTTGCTTTTAAAACTTTGATTCAATCTTATGTGAACTCAAATCTTGAACAATATGAACAAGTATATCTAAGTATAAACAATAATAATAATGTATGCTAAGTATGTGAAATCAACACATGCATAATATAAACAATTGTAGCTATATACGAGAGATAAGTACGTAATCATTTATTTTATAATCCTTAGTTATATTTTGTATGAAAACTATACTTGATCGAAATGATCAATTATATGTATGTAACCTTTTTAGTTTGATTGTAAAAACTTTGTTTTGTGAATAAAACTTTCGTTTGATCTTTAAGTAAAATTAATACTAGCACTATATGAGCAACTATATATATACGTCTACGTCTACAAAAGTAATAACGATATAAGCAAGATAATAAGTAAGATATGGAAAGATCTAACCGCGAGACAAAGGATTTATAGTGGTTCGGCTACAAGGACACCTTCCTTGCCCTACTCCACTCCTCAAGTCACCTACTCGAGAGTTTTCTTCACTATATCAACAAGCTCCCTTATGGCAGAGAAAACCTTACACACCTTGGCTTACACAAGTTAACGACACTAAGCTAAATGTCGAGTTCTAATCGTAGCTAGAACCAATCTCACACCAAATATCACACCACGTGATCTTCACACCTTAATCACACCTTCACACCTTCTTCAAGACTTCACACCGTCTTCACACCTTGTCAATCTTCACACCTTCTTCACAACTACTTCACACCAATCTACTACACACCTATCTTCACAACTACTTCACACCAACTATCTTTACTACAATCTACTAGCCAATCACACTATCTATATTCCTAACACAACTATCTACAATCAAATATTCACAACACACTACACAAAGATATATGTAAATATTCTTGATGATGCACCAACAACTTGGATGTGGAGGTCACAACAAGTTGTAATACTTCTTGTCTTGGAGGATAGAAGTATTCTTCTCTTGCACTTGAGAGGATGATGTAAGAATCACTTTGAAACAAAGGATTATGTATTTATGATCAAAGGATTTTAGAAGGATGTTTAGAGAGAATTGGATCTGAAAATATTTGTGCAAAGAGGTGAGAAAAATTCCAGGTTTGAGGTGGTATTTATAGGGAAAAATTTCTGACAAAATCTGACAGGGAGCGTGGCCGGTCCCCTTAATTGTATGCCGGTCCCCTTAATTATTAAGGGGACCGCCTAGTATAATTAAGGGGGCCGCCTAAGAAAAAAATATTTTTTCTTCAGATTTTTTGTCTTTTTGTGGGGGAGGTTTTTCCTGAAGAATGTAGCCGTTTTTTGGGTTGAAATTTGAATTCAAAATATTTATTTTGAATAAAACATTTCTTATAAATACAAAAATATTTTGTATAAGTTTAAAAATGTTTGTCCCACTTTAATAAAATGTAAGGTTTGTAAAAATAAAAATTCCTTTGATCATAAAATGCATTAGACACTTTGTTTATTCATACCTTAAGTGATATGGATGTTAAAGCAAATATTTACGACTAAATACTTGTTTACGTCATAATTTGTAGTTCAATGAGTTTACGTTTTGTGATTATCAAAACATAGAGATATCGATATATGTTAATAATGTTTTTAGGCATTATTTATATCAACAATCTCCCCCTTTTTTATGATTACAAAACCTAAACTCATCAAGTCTAAAAATTAATTTTTAGACATGTATTTAGTGAGTTTATATTCACTTCTCCCCCTTTTTGTAGAATCAAAAAGGTTATGCCGACTAGCTTCATAAATGAAGTTAGACGGGATGAAAGCTCCCCCTTGATGTGTGCTCCCCCGCGTTCGATGGCACCAAGGAATCGAGATATGGAATGCTCGCAAGAAAAATAGCAGAAGCACAAGCATATATAGAAGAATATGCAATATACAAATAACAAGCATAGCAAACAAATATTAAGGATACATAACAATTAATTCAAAGAGATTATGTTAAAGATTCTAATTTGCCAAAGAGAGCCATCGGACTTGCTTGTAACAAAAGGTTGGTTGATTCGTATTTGAAAGTGAAAATCATAAGCATATAGTATGCTTAGATGGTTGATGATGGAGTATTTGGAATGAAGATGGTTGAGTTAGGGTAAGGTTGTTGGATTAATGGAGGTATATGTTTGGGTCATGAATGTTGGAGAGTTTGGTTGTGGAGAGTTTGTAGCGGAAGAGGTTGATTGAGGTTTTGGATGTTGTTCAAGTGAGGGTATTGGATGTGATCTAGTGAGAAGATATTCAATCCAAGTGTTCATTGAATGCAATGGTTTTTAGGAGAAAGATGCAACAAGGTCAATTGTTGACATGCTTCTCAAGTTGATTTATGTTGTGTGGTGATGAGGGTGATCTAGATGAAGGTGGATCCAAATTGCGTTGAGCAAGATGTAAGGCTAAAAGAGCACTAAGCTCATGGGCTTCTTTTAGCGCCTCAACGAACTTCAAGTGTTCAGAGGAAGGTGATGTTGGTGGAGCATGATAGTTGTCTTGGGTGATGGTTTGAACATGCAACATAGGAATGGCATGTGAAGTTGTAGGATGTGGTGGTGATACTCTTGGTGGTGGAGACATGTTTGAGCTTGGGTAATCATGAAAACATGATATGGGTGGAAAAGATCCTTCATGAGTGGATGGTGTTTTTGTTGAATGAGCAACATGTAAAGTGTTGGTAATGAGGTTGGGATTATTGTTTTGGGATTGTGCATGCTCATCATAAGAAGGAGCATTAGTCGAAGCACGAATGGATGATTTGTTGTTAAATGGATCATTTGTGTGAGAGTGAGGTTTAGGTGTTGGTTGATTATGAACAACATCGCTTGAGTTGTGAAAAGATTATGAGGTTTGAGTGTAATGTAGAAGGATATGGGTGAGTAAAGGTTTTTGATATGTAATGTTGGTGAGAAGGAAAGTGAGGTGTTAGGTAAGTAATGTTTGAAAACATAGGAGGAATTTGGTGTTGGATGTTTGACAACGTCATTTGATTTGACGGAATTTTAAAGGAAGCTAGGCTTTCTTCTCCAAACAAGTTTCTTGGTGGTTTTGGTTTAATGGGAGAGGAAATGATGAGATGAGTGGAGATTGAGAGGAATGAGAGTGTTTATAATGTAGGATTGGTGGGATCAAGGATGGATTAACATTGATGGAAGGTTTAGGATAAAATAGGTTTGTGAATTTTGGGAAGTGTAGGATGAAATGGGCTAAAAAATAGAAAAGGGAAACAACACATTCGACCATCAGATGGCCGGTCCCCTTAATAATTAAGGGGGCCGCCTTATGATTTAAGGGGGCCGCCCATCTGGTGATTCCCAGATTGCCAGAAAAGGGTTTTTGGTAGTGAATTGTAGAAAGGTTGTGTTTTTGGTTTTAAACAAGTCCAACTCTTTGAGGCAATTAAGCATATACTAATTATGTAGGCAATTATGTAGCCAAAGCATGTTTACCAAAGAGATTAAGTAAACAAGCAATTTCATCTAGCATGCAAACATACTCATCATGCAAGTAAAATATAAGTGCTAGGAAACAATAAGCAACATCAAGTATTTCATAACTACATAACAATGAGGATTAATCCTAATGTGTATCAATGTGCAATAAGTGGGTAGTTATGATAGCATGTATTTCTAGACTTGTTACAAACAAAGTCTTAATGAACAAACCATGGTCCTCTTGATTTGATTTAGTTCACTTATAAGTGTCATTTATATAAATATAGATGACAAATATGAGATCACCATGCATGATTTTAAAAGAGACGTTTTTAGCATTATTCAACAATGTTTGAAAGTAAGTTTTCACTTGGATGTGAGAATTATTTGAATAAAATAGATTGGGTTTTTACTTCAAAATGTGTGAATGAACGGTAAAGAATATTTTCCCAATCTTTAGTTTTGATCAAAACAAAATTGTGGATATTGATAGTGAAAACATGTTATTTAAAAGTGGATAGTTATTTGAAAGACTATTTTCCAAAATGTGATGTTTTTGCATATTTTTAGAGATATTAGATTTTTGACAACAAATATCATAAATCAAATATTTAAAAAAAAAATGTTTATTAAAGATCTCATGCTCAAGAGGATTGGTTAAGCCTATTATTATCTCATGCTATCGTTTCTACATATCCTATGATCCTAAAGGAAATGAAGACGATAATTTATATGTTAGATGCGAGAGTGTTGAATGGGGTATAACCTAACATCTATAGTTCCTTTGTTTTCGCACGCTTATCTGACTTAATGCCATAGTCTACGAGAGCTTGTTTCATCCATAGTTTTCTTACGCGAGGGATCTAATCCTACTTCTATATTAACGATTGATCCACTTAACTCATTTCACTTCATCACCATGAGTTTCCTAATAGTGGATATAGAAGATTTCCATTTTCTATTTTGTTCGGCAATGAAATTTTATCTTATTCCTAGGAAAGTCAACCAATGATGTTTCTAGGTTATAAGAATACAAGCAATTATGTACTAAGCATTAATCTAACTAATCATTTATCTAAGCATGCAAATTATAGTGATGAACTTAAAAGAAACGCGTACCTTTTAGTCTTCAATGGAATATCTTCAAGCACTTCAAGTGACCATGTTGACTTATAGAAGTCATTTATGGATGATATTTCAACTTCTTCCAAGATTGACAATTTAGCCACTTGGTCCCCATTGTTTCATTGGTCCAAAGTTGTTTGGTCCAAACATATTTAACATTTGGCAAGGATGCATGTATGGTGGTAATATTTCCCAAGGATTGTAACTTGGTTGATAATTCCACATTTGATTTCTAGTGTTATTGTAATATTGTCTATTTAGATTTCTTCTAGGTTGAGATGTTTTAGATCTTGGATGATGATTTTTAGGTTTTCTTGGTGGTGGAGTTTTAGATCTAAATTTAGGTTTAGAGGATCCTATTTCGGTCTTTAAGGATGGTTTATAAAAAGTTTTTACTTTTTCATCATTCGCAATGGGTATTTTTCTATCTTTTGTAAGTATATACTTAGGATTTGATTCTAATGATTTTTGTTTACTAGATTCACATTCAAACTTTATACTTTTATTTTCACTAGTTGAGACATTAGTTGAAGTTAATCCTAGACCGGTTTTATCTCCCGAAGTTTCTTGAGCACTTAGTATTTTCTTAAGTGGGTTATTATTATTTTTAAACCTGTCAAGTTTGAAAATTTCATCTTTAAGTTTTCGTTTTCATTTTTAACCTCTAAGCAAGTTTTACATTTTACAAAAACTTCTTTTCCTTTTTCCAAATGTTGTAGTTTAATTTTTAATTCGAGTACTTCATTTTCTAATTGATTATTAATATGTTTTAGTGACTTATTTTTAGCTATAACCTTTTGTCCTAATTTGCATAACCTATTATATTCACTATCTAGGTCTTTTTCATCTAATGATAAATTTTCGTCATTAAAGTATTCGGTTTCGGAACGTACCTCGCTTGATGTCTTAGCCATAAGACACTTTTCTTCATTTGTGGTTTCTTTCTTGTCCTCATCGCTATCACTCCAAGCACCTCCAATAAACGCCTTTTGATTTTGATCTCTTGACATCATTGGACACTTTCCGATGAGATGATTTGGATTGCCACATTTAAAACACTTCCTTTCATTATATGGTTGCCTAATGTATCTTCCTCGTCTTTTGAAGAATTTCTTGAAGTCTCGTAATGCCATAGCATACTCTTCATCGTCACTTTTGGAGGTTGAGCATTCTTCGTCACTAGAGTCCTTTTTAGCTTTCAACGCAATTGATTTGCTTTGCTCTCTTTTTCCATTGAAAATCTCGGAGTCTTTCTTTATTATTGCTTCGTAGACTTTCAGGTTGCCGATCAACTCATCAAGTTGAAGAGCTGACAAGTTCTTCGATTCTTCAATCGCCGTAACTTTAGCTCGCCATTTTGGATGAAGAGCCCTAAGAAATTTCCTAACAAAATTCTTACTAGAAAAATTCTCATCAAGTGCTTTTAAACTTGTGATAATAGTGTTAAATCTAGCAAAGGCATTATCTATTGATTCCTCTTCCGGAATCGTAAATTGTTCATATTGTTGAACAAGAAGATCTATTTTGTTATCTTTAACTTGACTATTACCTTGGTGAGTGATTAGTAAAGAATCCCAAATTTCTTTTGCGGTTTTACACATAAAAATTCTTTCGTATTCTTTACGTGGTAACGCATTGTAAATAACCATTTTTGCTTCATTGTTTTTAGAAAGTCTTCTTTTTAAATCATCATTTTGTTTTTCAAAAGGTACTATTTCATCTTTATTTTTTTCGGGATTATTTTGAGTAGGTAAAAAATCACCATTAGTAATAACATGCCAAAGATCTAGATCCTTTGATTTCACATAAGTTTCGAATCGATTTTTCCAATATAAAAATCCATCACTTTCAAATAGTGGTGGTCTTTGCATATATTGCCCTTCTAAATATTTTTCAGATTCCATAGATCGTTACAAGTTTTAAAATACAATATATTTTAAAAATCTTGCTAGACGTGGCTCTGGTACCAATTGTGGAAAACTAGAAGGGGGGTTGAATAGTTTTACGTCTTTTTAATTTTATTTTGAAAACTTAGTTTAGTTTTAAAACCTTGTTTGCTTTTAAAACTTTGATTCAATCTTATGTGAACTCAAATCTTGAACAATATGAACAAGTATATCTAAGTATAAACAATAATAATAATGTATGCTAAGTATGTGAAATCAACACATGCATAATATAAACAATTGTAGCTATATACGAGAGATAAGTACGTAATCGTTTATTTTATAATCCTTAGTTATATTTTGTATGAAAACTATACTTGATCGAAATGATCAATTATATGTATGTAACCTTTTTAGTTTGATTGTAAAAACTTTGTTTTGTGAATAAAACTTTCGTTTGATCTTTAAGTAAAATTAATACTAGCACTATATGAGCAACTATATATATACGTCTACGTCTACAAAAGTAATAACGATATAAGCAAGATAATAAGTAAGATATGGAAAGATCTAACCGCGAGACAAAGGATTTATAGTGGTTCGGCTACAAGGACACCTTCCTTGCCCTACTCCACTCCTCAAGTCACCTACTCGAGAGTTTTCTTCACTATATCAACAAGCTCCCTTATGGCGGAGAAAACCTTACACACCTTGGCTTACACAAGTTAACGACACTAAGCTAAATGTCGAGTTCTAATCGTAGCTAGAACCAATCTCACACCAAATATCACACCACGTGATCTTCACACCTTAATCACACCTTCACACCTTCTTCAAGACTTCACACCGTCTTCACACCTTGTCAATCTTCACACCTTCTTCACAACTACTTCACACCAATCTACTACACACCTATCTTCACAACTACTTCACACCAACTATCTTTACTACAATCTACTAGCCAATCACACTATCTATATTCCTAACACAACTATCTACAATCAAATATTCACAACACACTACACAAAGATATATGTAAATATTCTTGATGATGCACCAACAACTTGGATGTGGAGGTCACAACAAGTTGTAATACTTCTTGTCTTGGAGGATAGAAGTATTCTTCTCTTGCACTTGAGAGGATGATGTAAGAATCACTTTGAAACAAAGGATTATGTATTTATGATCAAAGGATTTTAGGAGGATGTTTAGAGAGAATTGGATCTGAAAATATTTGTGCAAAGAGGTGAGAAAAATTCCAGGTTTGAGGTGGTATTTATAGGGAAAAATTTCTGACAAAATCTGACAGGGAGCGTGGCCGGTCCCCTTAATTGTATGCCGGTCCCCTTAATTATTAAGGGGACCGCCTAGTATAATTAAGGGGGCCGCCTAAGAAAAAAATATTTTTTCTTCAGATTTTTTGTCTTTTTGTGGGGGAGGTTTTTCCTGAAGAATGTAGCCGTTTTTTGGGTTGAAATTTGAATTCAAAATATTTATTTTGAATAAAACATTTCTTATAAATACAAAAATGTTTTGTATAAGTTTAAAAATGTTTGTCCCACTTTAATAAAATGTAAGGTTTGTAAAAATAAAAATTCCTTTGATCATAAAATGCATTAGACACTTTGTTTATTCATACCTTAAGTGATATGGATGTTAAAGCAAATATTTACGACTAAATACTTGTTTACGTCATAATTTGTAGTTCAATGAGTTTACGTTTTGTGATTATCAAAACATAGAGATATCGATATATGTTAATAATGTTTTTAGGCATTATTTATATCAACAACATGAATTGTTGCTCCAGAGTCAACCCACCACGCAACATCATCATCCTGCACAAAGTAAATGTCAGATATATATGTAACATAATAAATCTTAAAAGACTTATTAAACACATTCTGACCATTCAGAGAATTGGTGTTACCATTCCCTCCACTTGTGCCTGATCCATTAGATTTGTTTCCAACTTTACCACCCTTGCAATCTTTCCTGAAGTGTCCAGGTTTCCCACACTTCCAACAAGTCACCTTAGGTTTCTTGTTAAGATCAGATTTGGTGTTATCTTGATGCTTACGCTTACCCTTGTTGTCATTGTACTTGGTGGAGTTGTTATGCTCCACCATATTGACAACTGATGGACCAGTAGCAGTGCTACTCTTTGGATTGTCAATGTCTTGAGCTTTGAGTGAATCCTCAATGCGCAAGTGACTGCCCAACTCAACAAGAGTTAACTCCTCCTTCTTATGCTTAAGCATATGCTTGAACTCTTTCCAAGAATGAGGTAGTTTATCGATGATACAAGAGACTGAAATAGCCTCATCCATGTTCATCTTGTGTTGTGTGAATCGACCAAGTATACTAAGAAGTTCATTGTATTGTTCCATGACAGGTCTAGAATCAACCATTTTGTAATTGTTAAAATTACTTACAAGGAACTTCTTACTTGATGCATCCTCAGCCATATACTTGGCTTCCAAGGAATCCCATAGTTCTTGAGAAGTTTCAACATTCTGATAAATATCAAAAAGAGAATCAGACATACCATTGAGAATTAAACCCCTGCATATGTAGTCATCATTCTCCCACTTGCTCCTTGCCCTCATCTGATCCATAGTAGCATCATCTCCAAAATCTTCTGGAATCTCAGTTGTGAGAACATACACCACGTTCATACTTGACAATAAGAAGTGCATCTTCTTTTGCCATCTTCTGAAATCAACACCTTCAAACTTTTCCAACTTGGAAAAGTTAGCAGCCATTTGTCTCATAGCAGCAGCCATTGATTATCACTAATAGTTTCTATTGATTGTTGGTTGTTATTTGTAAAACAGTTTCCCAGATTAGGGTTAAGATAATCAATAAAGGTACCGGATATTCACTTGAAATCGTGGTATCACTTTCCAATAGAAACTATTCGACCCTATGCCTGGGTTACACGAATATCTCTATGGGATAAGACCAAGTGATGTTCTTGCTTTAGGCACAAACCAAGAACTAGATGCGTATTGAAGTGTTTAGGGTTTTGTGTTTTCGTATTGTATATCGTATCTACATGCAGAATGATGTGACCTCTATTTATAATAGAGCATACTCAAAACCCTAGCCCATGGAATTATGTATAATTAACGGCCCATTAATTATAACATAATACTTTCCATAATAATAGGGATCAGTGGTTATCAGTGGAAACATTATCACTAGCAGTGGTAATGTTAACACATCAGTGGAAACGCTAGCAGCAGAATCACACTATCAGCAGAATGCTATCAGCAGCAGAATCAACTAGCAGCAGAATCAGCTGTCAGCAGAATCCTAGCAGCAGATTTACAACACTAGCAGCAGAGTCTACTAGCAGTACCTTGATCAAGCAGTACCTTGATCAATACATAACCACTATTGAGTCAGGGGATTCAGTGACCAAATGGGTGTATACTTCATACCTCCAAACCCATTACCAGGTGTGAATTGATCCCTCAAGTGCACTAAATTTTCCAACACAATCACACCTTCCTGTGGATATGTATGAAACTATGTAAACGCGCGTATTTGTAAAAGTCTACTGGGTGAACCTGATGGTCAAGATTGGAATGAACAAACAAACATGTACACAATAATAGAATTGATTAGAATGTTAATGCTTACAAAAGTGAATAATAATCACAGACTAAATATGGAGTACTGGAAATATGACTATAGAATCCGTGACAAAATCTATGTCTTAAAAAAAGTCAATACTATGAATAGATGGTAAAGTGGCGACAAACTGATATAGAAACAAAAAATAGAACATACCAGGAAAAACTGAATTAGAGCAACTATTGAGGACAAAGAAGATTATAAAATAATTACAAAAGAAGTGGTTAGCTTATAAGTATAAAAAAGTTAATAACTTGTAAATTGTTGTAATAAATTTGACTATGGAGGGCTCGAGGGAGAATGCTTCCAAATGTGGGTTGGTATATGTTTCATTGACATTACCTTATTTTGGGTTTGGTTTCTTCTGCTAATGGAAAACATATACCAGAAAAGTGTTTTTGGTTCACACTTAATGTGACCAAAAAGGTGCTATACCACAGTCTAATATTCTACTTCTTTCTTCTTTCAAGAAAGATACGTCATATTGCAAACTTATGTGCACATGCAATGTGATTAATTATTATTCTTAATGAAATAAAACAGTCACTATCCAACCTTGATTCAAATTGACAAATTCATCCATCTTTCTTTGTGGTTCACTTACACATACCTAATTTTCAGCTCTTGTGTTTGCTGCCAGTTTCTGATACTTGTTTTCGAACACAATTCACTTACCATGGTCTACTTTGATAATGTGAAACTTAAGAATCTTACGATTGCATCTTATGCTTTTATTGAGAAATAATGCATCCGTCCATAAAAACATTAAAAACCACTTAAATGAGCGTTAACTACATTTCTAAATATGCTGATACAAAGTACAAACGGTTAAAATCGAGAAATACGGATGACAAATGAGTATAAGAGTACGTACTGTGAATAGCAATGGGTATTCTCATTGCATTGATAATATTAATTTGGTTGTTGAAACGCCCAGTTTTTTTTTTTTTTAAATCTGTAAACTGTATAAATTGATAAAACTAGCGGAAGCGTATTTTCTGCATCATACGGGCATATTTCAAACATCCCGTTAAAATACTAAACTTTGCAAAATACATAACAATGACTCTTTAAACTTGGTAAAGAAGCTGGTTCTTGATTTAAGGGCATTCCAAACTGATAACAAATGATGGACATGAGAAGCTCGTTACCTAACCCGCGAGCTACACCATTTTAACCCATTATGCCCAATTTAGCATGTACATGGTCTCATCTTGCATACCTACAAAAATATAAACTGAGAACGGTAAGTCTATAAGACTTAGTGAGATAACGGAACTGTATTAAATCATAAACTGAACATAAGCATGATGCTGAATAAGTATATATAGTACTATTCTGACTACATGAATCATAATATTGACCAAGTGCATAAGCACGACAATAACTGATTAAATACATGATACACCATGTTACTGACCGAGTACATAAGCATACTGAGTGTGTAAAACATATACTAACTGAGTGCATAAGCACATACTGGCTGAGTACTTATAGTACTATACTGGCTGAGTGCATAAGCACATACTGGCTGAGTACTTATAGTACTATACTGGCTGAATGCATAACTGACTGAATACATAGCTGACGAGCCATATAAACATGTTAATCATCCATATAGGATGTCTGAGTTCCAATTTTGGAACATTTACTATTCTAAGGCTCGATTCTCCACTAAGGAGGTCTAAGTTCCAACTTTGTCTGGAACACATGTGTGATCACATGACTGACTATATACTTATAGAATGACATGCATATATAAACGCATCGCGGGCCAAAAGTGCATAAAGCACCTTGCACACATTACTAAACGCATATAACATTCATATATAAATTAAGATTAAGCTAAATACTTGTGCTTAACTACAACATGATACTAAGCTGAGCTGGAGCTGAGACCAAGCTGAATATAGAAACTGAGCAATAATATGGTCACGAGGTTAAACTAAGACAGGATACTAAAACTGAATTAATTACTAAAATTGTACTATCACATAAAACAAGGCTGAGATATAATTTAATATACTACAGTTGTACTATAATATAAAGCTGAATTACTATAAACATAATGCTGAGACCGCTATGGCATATAACTAAGTTTTCGCTATAAATAATACTGACGTTGAGCCATGACATACTACTGAATAAGACCAATCGGGTCTACTTTATACTGAATATGGCCAAACAGGTCAACATGATAATGAACATGACCAAACAGGTCAACATGACATTCAATATGACCAAACAGGTCAACTTGATGCTTAATACGACCAAACGGGTCAACTTGATGCTTAATACGACCAAACATGTCAACATGATAATGAATATGACCCAACGGCTCAACTTAATACTTGATTTGACCAACAGATCAACATGATAGTTAATATGACCCAACGGGTCAACTTGATACTAACATGACCTCGCGGGTCAACATGATAATGAATATGACCACACGGGTCAACATGATACTAGTATGACCACACGGGTCAACATGATACTAATATGACCACATGAGTTAACTTGATACTAATATGACCACACGGGTCAACATGATACTAATATGACCACACGGGTCAACATGATACATAACTTACATAATACTTGAGATATAGCAAGGCATATATAAATATATACTAAACATGCTTAATCTATTAAACATGTTAACTGAAAATCCGTTACTCACCTGGGCCGTATAATGCAAGATGAATGATTCTGAATATGCCTCGAACACCTATATCATGATAGATGCACACGTATAATGTTAACACGTAACAACTAGGCATGAATATAACATGATAGTCCAAATATAAGTGCAACTAAGCACACATAAACTAACTATAATGCATGAACTCATAAACTAGTTATGGCATATATCTCGCCAAACATGAATTACTATGCTCGCGAACTCGAGCTAAGCTAACCAAGTCTTGTCACTTGGTTCTACACTTTCATAACATGAATTATAATCATATAGGCTGAGAACATAAGCTATCATAGCATATAATCACCCGGGACTTGCAAAAACATCATATTATGTCATAATTATCAAAACACTAAACAAAGTGTTTGCTGATTTTCTGTAGCAGCGTACAATTGCATCATTTTGGCCGATTTAACTACATAACCAGGTCATGAGGCTAATTTTCCTTGAAAGTATACTATTTTCCCTTTCCGAAAAGGTATGGCACGCTCCCAACAGAGCTACGGTCTATCCGGTATGAATTTTTAAAGTTTGGTTTGCTGCACATTTTAGGATCAGCCCTTGCTGTACTAAATCGCATTTGAGACCAATTTAAGTACTAAATATGCCAAAACTTAAAGCATAGAACTGAAGTATACTCATTAGGCTTTCCAGAAAGTCCGGCCATGATTCAATACGAGCTACTATCGATTTTATATGATTTTTCAAACATGACTAATCATTGCTGAAAATTTCAGCAACTTGTTTAACATCATATATCATATAAAGGGGTGTTTGGTTCAACTAAATAATCAACATAATCACCTCCTAAACACCCTAACATGATCATTATCATAATCCCATCATAAACTCTAATAATCATATGCATAACCCTTGAATCATAAACCATGAATTCATCACATAATCATGTATAACACTTACAAATCATAACCTCATAACTTATATTCATGTTTAAACATATAATTCACTACTTACCTTGAATTAAGGAAGAACATGAAATCACTTGAAGCTCCTTAATCATTCATACCATGTTAAACCCTTATAACCCTTGCTCAATCAGGCTTAATCCTTGATAGAAATTGATAGAGATCATGATATGTAAAGAATTCTTCATCTTGAAGAAACTAGGCTTCCTGATCTTTCTTCTCTTCCCTTTTTTTTTTTGTGTGATACGTGGGATAAGGAGGGAGTATTCCCTGAGTGGATTTTGTAAGATAAGCCACAAGGGTGTTTAGGTAATTTCCAATAACTTTGGCTACTTGACATAGTTAGTCCCTTGTAGTAGCATATCTTGCAAAATAGATCCTATCTTATTTACATATCAAGTCCCCACTTGCTATATTATTTATACCGTCAAAGTGGGACTTTTCTATTCAATCCACTAAAATAATAGATATAGCCGTTACTACTTTATTTAAAAATTGGGATGTTACAGTTGTTACCGATGATCTTGTCTTCAAACTCTTAAAGTCGTTAAAGGGTATATTGATTTGACATTTACATTGGTTAAGTTGCTGCCTCATTGTATATTTATGTCAAGACGAATTTACATCATAGGGTAGCAAGAAAAGGAATACAGGGGAGCCTATCATAGAAAACCATATATTAATCGTCGATCTTATATAAAAACCAGATGATTAATATATGGTTTTCTATGATAGGCTCCCCTGTATTCCTTTTCTTGCTACCCTATGATGTAAATTCGTCTTGACATAAATATACAATGAGGCAGCAACTTAACCAATGTAAATGTCAAATCAATATACCCTTTAACGACTTTAAGAGTTTGAAGACAAGATCATCGGTAACAACCAAATTAATATTATCAATGCAATGAGAATACCCATTGCTATTCACAGTACGTACTCTTATACTCATTTGTCATCCGTATTTCTCGATTTTAACCGTTTGTACTTTGTATCAGCATATTTAGAAATGTAGTTAACGCTCATTTAAGTGGTTTTTAATGTTTTTATGGACGGATGCATTAACTTGTTAAGCGAGCCACAAGTGGGAGTAGTACTGGGTGGGTGACCTTCCGGGAAGTCCTCACTTGTGGACCATAATGCTCCGGAGATATTAGGCAATGAAGAGGAGAGTCTTTGAGCCGTTGTTGCGGAGACTTGAATCCGAGCCGGCCCCGGTTTTCATCCGACTGTTACTCCAGCGAGTATTCTCGTGTGGAGGCAGAACGGTTTCCGGGCGGAAGTCGTTGAATCTCCACTACGCCAGCGTGGGCCCGGTTAAGACAACATAGTCTGGGTATGTGGTGGATGAGGGCCTGCCTATAGCAGGTGTGACTCTCTAAACCAAATAAATTGAAAGTCATCTTCCAAAAAAAAAACTCTGGGGTACAAATATCTAAAGGGTCAAACCTTTTATGTCATTATTATTTCTAGAGTCAATTACTTAAATCGTCCATGTCGCTTGTCGGGTATAACAAAAATCGTCCTTGGACTTTTTTTCCTGGATCCTCTCCCTATGGTTTTGACCCGTAACAGGTTTGGTCCCTAAGACTAACGATCGTCAATTTAGCTCGTTAAATCGTGTGACGTGGCTAACATGTGGGGTATTATAGTAATTTGACATTTGGCGCTCTTTTCTTTTGCCTCGATACTTTAAGTTTGACTTTATCATAACCATTCATAACACTTTTCATCCCCAAACTAATTAACTCACCCACCCACCACACTTTCTCTGTAAACCTACAATTTGAATGAAACCCTAGATAACTGAAACCAAAATCAATAATGTTGTGTGAATGGAGGGTGCGTAAAAAGGGTTCAGAAGCAAATCCCTATCATGATTATCGTAAGTACATTTCCTTTAGTTTATTTGTTGTAAGAATTTAATGTTTCTAATGTAAATCGTATTTTGTATGAACAGGTAAGTTTCCAACCGTTTTTTGTCTCAAGATTAACCATGGAGGTGCATTCACCAGTCCTCTTAAGATACGTTACAAGGGTGGGAAGGCAAATTGGATAGACACTATTGATTCAGATGAGTTCTCTATTCATAAGGTTACCACCATGATGAAAGAGTTAGGATATGAAAATGTATCTATGGACTATTATTATAATGAACCTAACACCGGTTTAGATAATGGTCTAAGAAAATTAGATACTGATAAAGATGTGTTAGATTGTTGAAGTATGTTGCAAAGTATAAAGTTATTGATTTATATGTTGATCAATCTGTTTCTAAGGAACCTAAGATTGTAGATCATGCTTTGCTTATTGGATGGAACAATGAACCTCATAGTACTGATGATGTACTTGATGATGTAAGTGAGGATGAGTGGTTGAGGGAAGCATTAAAGAAGATTGGTAAATTAAATAAGAATATAGGTCAGTCAAGTAAGAATGGTTTAGATGTACATCATTCTAGTAAGAATGACTTAGGTCAGTCTATTAGACTACATAATTTTCCATAGGTATTACTTTATTATTGACCATTATTTATAATGGTAAAACCCTAGATGCCCTAAACCCACAAACCAGGCTTGGGCCTATTTATTCCCTAATACTCCCCCGCAGTTCGAGCGGCGAAATCGTGAAAGCTCGAACTGGAGTAATAAACTAGACAAGAAAAAGAAAAACATTAACATAAAAACATAAGTTTAGTCGACTCGTAACAATACCGTACCAACGGTCGACTTTTGTCTACTGGTACCAACGGTCGGCTAAGTCGACTGGTAACACAACCGTACCAACGGTCGACTTTAGGGACGGGTACCAACGGTCAACTTTAGTTGACTGGTAACAAAGCCGTATGAACAATCGACTAACAAACAAACAATAAAATAACTATAACACTTTTTTTTCTTTATCTTTTTTTTTTTTAATCAAACCTAATCAAAACCGTTAATTGAAGATATCCAATTGCCTTCCTTCCCATTGTTTTATCATCCACCAATCAACCAATGGTATTGAACCAAAGAATTAAATCCTTTTTCCTTCTTCATTACCACTGATCATAACTTTCGATATTTCAACATATATTGAAATCCATTAACCGACCCACTATCTACTATGCTCAAATATTTAATTGTAAACTCCAAAGAAAAAACCTCCCAACAGTGAGATCTATTATAGGATTTGTCAACAATGACGGCAAAGGTGTAATACAAAGCAAAATAACACAAGAAATATCCCAACGAACAAATGAAACTTTTCTGGATTGGCAGTGAAAAAATAGGGTTTTGGAGACTTTGGGTAGGTGTGACGGGTGATAGAGGTGGCTTGATGACCGACTAGGTCTCAAGATCATACCTGCTCATGATACCATGTTAGATAATGAATAAACCACGTAGGTAATCCTTTGTTATTCATCAGTATTTATAGATTACAAGACATAAAGAAACCTAATGGACCCAACCCACAAGTCGGGTTTGGGCCAACTTATTCTCTAATAGTGACCATGTTTTAGACAGTGATCATGGTTCAGATAGTGACCACGGTTTTCACACAGTGAAGATAGTTCATAGTTGATCAAGACAACATGATAGATGATGTAGAGGTTGATATGGATGAATTTAGGAGGAACATAGATGCTAATGTAGAATGGGTTGGTTGTGTAGAGACTATAGAAGAGGTAAATAAGGTGTTTGAAGATGAGGAAGTTGATGATGAGGATTTTGATAGTGGGAGTGGATCAGATGATGAAGGTGAGAGGAAAAAATCATTAAGGAAGTTGGCTAGAATGAATAAGGGTAATGCTGGTAGTGTGGTACCTATATGGAAAGAAAATTTCTTCCTTGGTCAGCAATTTGGCAATAGCAAACTAATAAAAGAGATGATCACAAGAGTATCAGTTGAACAAAGAAAAGAACTGTGGTTGAAGAAGAATGACAAGCTTAGGTTGAGGTGTGTTTGTAGAGGACACATACCAAATTTTACAGCTGATAAGGGCCCTGTAGTGGTTAGTGGGTCAACAGCTGATGGGCCTAAAGGAAAGACCAACACAGTTAACGAGTCAAAAAGTAAGTCAAAGAATAAGACAAAGGTAGGTGGGTGTGTATTAAAGATAAGGAATCTAAATGCCCCTTCGACTTTGCACTGCTCAAAGCAGACTTGGGAAGTGAAAACTTTTTTGGATATTCACAAATGTTTACAGTCAAGAACTGTTAAGAAATCCACAACTACTTTCTTGTCTAGAGAAGTAGAGGAAACTATTAAATCAAACCCCAAAGTTCCACTGGCTGCTCTTAAAGACTAGCTGCAGAAAAAAAAATGAAGTAGGGGTTTCAAAGCAGAAGGTGTTTAGAGCTAAACATATGGATAAGGAAAGAATGGTTGGTGATTATACAAAGCATTATGAACATTTGAGTGACTATTGTTTGGAATTAAAAGCAAGGAATCCAAATACAACTGTTAAGATTGATTAAGAAAGGCCAGATTGCATAAAATTGTCTAGAAAGAAAGTTCAGGAGGGTTTAGGGTGCGTTTGAAACATACCCACTTGCTTATGCACTTGTGGAGGCTGAAATCAAGGATTCTTATAAATGGTTTCTTGACTGTCTTGGTGATATTTAGAGCAGTTGGGTCCAGAGTTTTGGGAAAATCAGATATTCCAAATACAATTATTCCACCAGATCATTACCCACAAATTGGAAGGCCAAGAAAGAAGAGGAGAAAGAGTGTTGCTGAACTTGCAGATCAAATGCCAAAAGGAGGGAAGTTGAGCATGACAGGTAAGAGTGGTACTTGCAAGTTGTGTAAGCATGTTGGTCACAACCAAAGAAGATGCAAAGGTCAAAGTGATGGTGGTGGTTCACAGAATGCTGGTGTTGGTTCAAAGCCATTACAAACTGCACATGACCCTGCACAGACCGCAAGTGTCCCGGCACATACTGCAATTCCATCACAAAGTGCAAGTGTGACACCACACCCTTCAGTCCTACATGCATCACTAACAAAGGCAAGTGCAAGGAGGGTGGTTTAAAGTGTTTTGGTCATAAACTGTTATGCTTATGTTTAGTACTTTGGTTGGGTTAGACTTAATGTTATGTTTGTGTTAGTACATTGCTGGTGAAAAACTCTGAGTTTGTGTTTTGGTATTTTGGGTAAGACTTTATGGATGTTTGTGTTTTATTTGTATTGGTTAACTGCAATTGATACTTTTATGGATGGTTTGGTTTTAAATGTTTGTGTTTTGGTCAATAATTCTTAAATGAAGTGTGGTATGAATACTTGTTTAATGCTTATATGATGACTGTTGGTTAGTTTGGTTTTAGTTGGAAATTTATGACATAGATTTGATAACACGTTGTTGTAAGAAAGAGTGAAAATGCAATATTTTTCATTCATTCATTACCAAAATTCAACTTGATAAACTACAACATTATTCTATTACCAAAATACAACAATTTTCATACATTCTTCCATTACCAAACTACAACATTCTTTCATTCATTCATTACCAAACTACAAAATGCTTCCATTACCAAACTACAACATTTTTCAACCAACTGATAACCAAAATACAACCTACTGATTCATTATCAGAAGCGGATCACTTTAAAACAAAATAAACAACGAAAAACAACCAACTGATAACCAACATCATCTTCATTCTTTTAGCTTCAACAGTTCTTTGGTGTAATGCTCCTTGTAGGTCATGCATTGAACGTAAAACACCCGGAATGATTTGCATAGCTCTTTCACACATAGGAGGATCATACCAATCAATAAACCCACAATGTGTTTCCTATTAAAAAGAAAATAAATAAATTAGGTCAAATTAGGTCAAATCAGATTTAATTTTTTATTTTTATTTTTACTTTTTTTTTACAAAATAAGAAAATTTGAAAACTTACTCCTTTACCACAACAATAAAATCGTCTGCCTGGGTTGAATGCAGCCCATGAAGTTTTGATGATGGATTGTGTTCCACAGTTGTTGCATCTTACCATTGTGGAAGTTAATGTGTTTTTGTGTGTTTGTGTGTCGGTTTTTAGTCTTGAGAAGTGAGGAAGAAATACTGAAAAAGGTATATAAATAAGTCAGGCAACCAAAAAAGACTATAATACCCTTCGCATGTTAGCCACGTGACACGATTTAACAAGAAAAATTGACAATTGTTAGTCTTAGGGACCAAACCCATTACGAGTCAAAACCATAGGGAGAGGATCCGGGGAAAAAAAGTCTAAGGATGATTTTCATTATACCTGAAAAACCATAGGGACCATTTAAGTAATTAACTCAAACTTTTATGTCATTATTATTTCTATACGACATATTTATAAGTTTTAACGCCAGGAATAATTAAAAAGTTGGATACAGAAAAATAAATTATCATAATGAAACACTAGTTATAATACCCACGCACGCACAAGATTTTTTCTTAAAAAAAAATAATCATCTATTATTATCGGTTAAAAAACAAACAACTGAATGTGTCATAAATTTTGTTTTCCAAAAAGTTCTTTCATTCAATTGAACCATAGTCAACGTAAAAGCAGACCAATAGCTAAGATCTCACAAAATGGTATTATTTTTTTTTACCATATGAAATTGCATAATCTGATTAGATGGGTCATGTTTAATATTCTACATTGTGTTTATTCTGTTAAAGATTAGGAATTAGATTGCACGTGTTCAAAATTATAACATAAGGAAAGATATCAATTATGTAGTATGTAAATATACAATTTATATAAATATACATTTGATTCCATGATTACTTAACTGTAACAAACGATTTAAGTATAAACAAATGAGAATTCTATTTCACATATAAATATCTATTAATAAAATTTTACCCGTGAAAATTTATTTTAAAATTTTAAAATTTTAAAATTTTAGTTTACTATATGGTCATATAAGAATTTACCCGTAAAAATTGTGATATAAGTATCTATTAATATTTTTTGAAAAATTTTAATTAATGAAAGATTTAACTTTGTTTATCTGACATAAATGTTGAAATTCAGGTTGATGTTGTTTTTTAAGCTTAACTATTGATATTTTAGTAGGACATAATGAGCGTTAATGAAGTTAAAATAATAATCACAGCGGATATCCATATATAAATTTTAAATAATAATTACATGAGTCATTATTATAAGTACAATCGAGTATATTTATTTTCATATTACAGTAACTCATGCTTGCCATTTGATATTTATATTACCGTTAACAACAATTTTTCCGTATTTAATATTCAAACCCGTGAACGCATAAATTATATTCTTATAAAGGATAACATGAGTTCTTATTTAACATACATAGTACAAAAAAAAATAATAATAAAAATAAAATAAAATTAGTAGATGAAACAAAATTTTGTAATTTTAATGGATGAAAGTCTCAAACTAATACTAAACTCATGTAATTGTAAATAAAGTCCATGTTATAAACTCTAAGGGTATAAAGTATAGGGGGTTATTTGTTTATTATCTAAAGTTATTTAAAAACATTGAGACATACAATTTACACTTAACTCTATATAATATATTTAAAATTCAACCACTAAAATTTTACTGAGTATTAATTATCTCATCTTTTGTTTTCATAAATTTGACACATATATTTTTATGTTTTTTTTTTCAACCAAATTCTCCACCAAATTTATTAAAGTTTGACTAAAATCAATTCAATTTTGATTTTTTATTGGCCAATCATATTGCTTGATTTCGCCTATGTGTCAAAATTGAGCTCTCCTATTGGTCCAAGTTTTTTTCCTATAAGATTGTTTTGTCAAAAAAAAAAAAAAAAAAACTCCGAAATAATGTAATTTCTTTATTATACGTAATTCCTTTATTATATACTGTAAAAGATTATACAAATACCTATAGAAGTAGCGTAATCTACAAACCTTCAACATGCATCTGAAGAAATGGAGAATCCACGAGTTCTTGAAAAGTTCCGTCAAAGCCGCATGCTTGGATTATGAACTTGAGGCTCGTAACACCCGCTGGAACCACAAACTCAGATACATAATAAGCTTCCACTAACGCTACTCCCACATACTTTGATGTTTGTGTTGATTCATTTGCTTTGTTCTCAACATAAATATTGTACTTCGAGAATATATTGCCAACATTGCCATTTAGTTTCCATAGAAGTTTGAAAGAAAGGGTAACACGTCCCTCCGAGTTAGATCTCCAATGGAGATTTTGACTTTCAACATGCCATTCTGAGGCTGGTGGAAAAATCATGTTATAGGTAGAAGATTTAAAAGATATATGACCAAGAACTGCATTAAATTCTGAGGATGATGACGCATATTGATCAAGTGATTCAGATTTAGTATTTGAGTTGTAGCACAAAGCATGTATTTCAGTTAATGTGGATCCTTCCATTAGGATACTACTTTCTTGTATGACCCATCCTGGTGATGTTTCAAGTTTTTGAATATGATGTGGCATTATCACAGTATCAAATTTGCTTGAAAACCGTTCCATGGTAAGCAATGTGTCTCCCCATGATGCAAGAAGAACTGATGTTTCCTTTTCTACATCCGTGTTGTCAATGAAATGAAGAGAAAGGCCGATCATTGAGCTACCATTTGATTTCACCTGGTGAATGCAAATATTAGTTGTTAAAGATTGTGACTACGTCATGTCATCATAAAAAAGCCTCACATGTCCTGAAACTAGAGATGGCAATTTAGAGATTTGGTTTTAGGCTTCATCTCTAATGGGTCAAACAAAATAAACCACTAAAAAATGGGTCATGCGGGTGGGAAGTTGGTCAAAGTATATTTTGATGAATAAAACCTCTTAAACCATTTTATTAACAAAAAAAATAATAAATAAATAAATAAATTTAAAAAAAAAAATGATTTTTACGATCAGATGTGAAACACTAATTATACTAATCAAAATGGCCTGGCCCATTTAGACGCATACCAAAAAGATAACTGAATTGACCCATTAACCAACCAGCCCAGTTTGCCACCTCTACTGGCTGGAAACATTAAAAAGAAGTTCAATCAAAAGGTAAGATATGATGGATTACCGAGTATATAATGTGGAGTGGTGAATTCCCTATATGGAGTTCTCCTTGAAAGATTCTCCTTTTCAAAGAAGCATGACTTTCTAGGATCCCTTTAAATGTAATGTTTCCTCCTCCACTATAAGATGCTTGATTAAAACTGAAAAATTCCAAAGTATGAAGTGTATATAAAATAAATATAATTGGGTTTAAATGACAGAAAGCAACTCAGTGAATACATAATTGAGTAGCACTGTCATGCTACAAATTCATCATTAACTTACTCAACATATGCTTGAATTGTTTCAGTTGCAGTATCTTCAGAAAACTCAAGACATGGCTGCCAAACAAGGTTAGATGCAAGTTAAGGAAAAGGTCGAGATATTTTCATTTTTGTGTAGTGTGGGTTTGTTTTTTTTTTTTTTTTTTTTTTTTTTTTGAAAATAAAAGCAAGATTTTATAAATAACTAATGAGTCGAAGGTGACTACTAAATTTATAATATTTCATCAATAATCTAATACTTCAAATAAAGTTCTTTAGGAGGTTTTATGAATAAAACATACAAAAACATTGACTTTTGACCCATTTAATAAATTAGAGAAAAAGATAGCCCGCATCGACCCATTCAGAAGTCAATGGGTCGAAACTCGAAACTACCCCCTCTACTTAGCACCATACCCTTTTTTTACTGACTTTCAAAAAGATTGAATATATACTCCCTCATAGATGCAGAGATGACAAAAGAATACTCAAATATCATAGTTAAGGATGTAGTGATTCTAAAAGAAATCATAATATGCTACCTGAAAGCTTTGATTCGAAAGATTGTTCCAAGGTGCATCTGACACTACTCTTCCATCAAAAGATATTTTGTTACCATGGCCCTAGAAAAATAAATGTGATTTACAGATCAATATGATGCAACAAAAGGATGTTAACTCCGCAGAAAAATATATGATATGTATTTTGCATTTTTCCAGTGAAAATTTAACAAATGAATGTGTTTACGTGTAATAAGTACCTGATCAAAATTTGAATAGAACGGAAGAACTTTAGGATACCTTTGTGATATTCCCCATGATTTCTCAACAAGGCTCCACCACCTACAATTACATCACATATATGTCACTACTTACAAAAGTGTGATCTTATAACTTACCGTAGTAGCTGTTTTGTAATATATACATTAAAAAAAATAATTTATAAATAATAACCCCTTTGGATAAATAAGTAAATAAATGCTAAGTTAGCAGCGTGTAATACCGATTCTGAGCCGTCTGAAAATCAGGGGGTTGATTAGTCTCATAAACCCATCCAGGAGCAAATATGGCTGCTGACACATCATCCTTCTTTAGTACATCAAGTGCCACATTCGTCTACTATGCAAAAGATAATGACAGTTATATTGTGCTTCATAGCTTCAAATTTTCGATTTTATAAAAATATTCATAGTCAAACGAAAAGGATCTAATACTATGTTGGAAAACATCTAAAAAAGAAGATTTAAAGCTACTTTTTTTCAGCTGAATGATTTGCAGACTAAAGTATATTTGACATATTCATGCAGTTTTGTAGATTAACAGCCACATACCGTCCATTGTCCATCACCATAAGTACCTCTACCAAAAACATCAATTCCCATATAGACATCAAACTTTCTATCACCAGCAACAGCAGCCGAGGACCTTGGATAATCTTCCTGCAATGTTCCCATGTATTCACGTAAGAAAATGCGAATACTAAAACAACATAATAAAAGAAAAGAATATATTGATAGAATACCTTCCAGGTATAGTTCATAAATATCCCATCACATATATCAAAAAAAGGCTTGTTACTGTCATTCAATTGATTTTGCCAATCAAGGTTGCCCTCAATTGTAACACTGTCATACCTACATAACAAAGCACAAAGAGTATATGAGAAAACTATAGAGCATATGTTTGAGTTTTAAAGAACAACAAAAAAAGACAACACGATAGAAACACAATTCTTACAACTCCTACCAGATTACTAAAGATCCGGGCATTGAAGAATGCATAACCTTGGTTAAATGGCTGACAAAATGTTTCAAAATAGGAATCCTTGAAATATCCAATTTGACCTCCATATTTATCTGTTAAAACAAAGCCAAGTAAGACTGTGTTCAAGTTTTGTCACTACTATCATAGAATAAACTAAGAATGATACACTTACTTCTTTAACAATACATACAAATGCATCAAAGAAGCAATCAATTTAAGAGTAAATATGAACAACACTCTAATATTGTTTACAGATCGTGTAGACTTACCAGCCACCCATCAAAACCCAAGGCGACAGCAAGCTCAGATAAACGCTCAGCATACATCTCAGCAACTGCAGTCGTTTCCAGAAACTGCTCAGCAATCAATTTTCCTTCATCCCACTCTACTATAAAGGTTCCCAATACCTTCAATTTGGAAAACAATAAAAAACTGTTAAAACAGCAAAACGGGCTCTACTACTTTGATTCTCACTGATACTGATTAACATTAATGATCTCGATCTCATCTAAACTTAACTAGCTTCCCTCACCGCAACATAATTTTGTACTTGAACACGTTAATCAAATTGGGTAGTTAATTGCTAGGAAATGTATTCACTATTGTATGTAACTAGTCACCTTCATAACAGGTATCCAATAATACAATAATTTTTTTGTTACCACGGAAACCCTACCCGAGCCACCTTTAATGACCTGGCAAGTACCCTGGACTTCCACGGACCACACCCATGAAGCCTGGTAAATCACTAGCCCTCTAGATTATAGGGTAGAGCGGGTGGCTCCAAAGAACTCAACTTATGGGATTCAAACTTGGGTACTCTTATTGGTATTCCAAAACCCCTTACCATCCGCCCTAGCCATATAATCCAAAAATCATGGAGGACAAGTGATTTACCGGACTCCATGGGTCATGCAGTTATTGCTTACATGACCGTCAACAAAAGTATATTATGGGATGATGGGAGTCAGTGTCTTACAATAGCAATTGACAAAAAGTTGAATACATTTACAAGTAATCCACAAAAATTCAATTTAATTTTGCTAAACCTGTGTGGCAAAATTCTACCCAAGGTTTTCAAGATCGGGATCCTACTCAGGATCATTCCATTTTTACAAGATCGAGAATGTAAGATCGGATCGGGATCCTAAGATCCTTTTCTCAATAGTCTTTGTAGTATTATTCAAATTTACAAATTATTATATATCCTAAACACAAAATTATATGAATGTTTCATGGAAATGTTGTCCTAAATTATGAACATGTCATTTTTAAGAAGATTAACACGTTATTTTCAAAATTCTATAGAACATAATCCATAACTTTATAGTTTTTTAGTCTGCGGTTCGAGAAAAATAAGATCAGATCAGATTAGATCTTAAGATCTTTTGGTCAAGATCGGGATCTTACAAGATCTTAAGCTTGCTAAGATCCTACGTAAGATCCTGATCGTTTTTGCTTTGTAGTATCGTCATGATCGGAATCTTAACAACCATGATTCTAACATCCTATTAGCTAAGAGAGCTAAGGCGCCATTTTTTTCATAAACCAATAAAACAGTATTCGTCTCGAGAAAACTAATAACAAAAGGTAAGAAAACAAAATATATACTATAACAAAAAGGGCATACCTTAACACCATGTTTATGGGCAGCATTAACCCAGCAAGGAGGGGGCAAGGTAACCAAAGAATGACTAAAATAAATAAAAACATCAATCAAAAACCAATGCCAAATCCCATAAGCATCACCATTACCACCACCTTGCACCCACTTATCATCATCAGTATACCCTCCCTCCATATCATGACACACAATCATCCTCCTCCTATCAGGCAACAACAACACATCCTCACTACTCAACTTCACTGTAGCCTTATTAAACTCAAAATGAAACGAGTCAAAATATGTCCTCAGCTTTAACTCTTCCAATGCTTTGATCGGGTATGAGACGGGTCGTGATGGGACATTCGGGTCGAATACGGGTTGTGGGTCACTGGAGGTCATGATGTCTGGTGAATTAAATAGAGATGTGAGGGAGGTGTAGTAGCTGCGGACAGTGATTAAGGTTTGACGGTGTATGTATGTTTTTAAGAGGTTTAATAACATAGGAATAGGAACAACAACAGGATGAATGAAAAATGTTTTGTTTTGTTTGGGGGGGTTTTATTTATGAAGAAGACGATGAAGGAAGGTTGACTTTTGAGGAGTGGAAATGTAAATAGTGGGGTCCAGTTTATTAATAACTGACAGATGAGTGATTTGATCATTTGATGCCTGCTTTGCGGTTTACATATGTTTTACGCATGTCATTGCGTAAAGTTAGACCTGCCACATGAGTGACTCAACCATCTTTATTTTGGCTGATACATTACACCCGTTTGGTTCGTGGAATCTTCAGGATAATGATTGAATTGAAATCTGATTTCATTTCATAACATGTTTGGTTGACAGATTCAAAAAATTTATTCCATTCCTTAACATGTTTGGTTGATAAATTAAAATATAATGAAGTCCTTCAAAATCTTATTTCTTACGATTTCATGAAATTCAGTATTTGATTAGTTATTATTATTATTATTATTATTAACATTATTATTATTTTATTATTGTTATTATTATTAGTTATTATTAATATATTAAGTATTATTATTATTAATTTTTTTTTTATTATTAAACATCATTTTATTAGAAACTCATAGGATATTATTATTATTATTATTCATCAGTTTATCAATTTTAATTTAAAATAAAATTTTAAATATTTTAATATATTTTGTTTTTCGCCATTTTAGTTTCTTCTAATCAAACACGCGTAAGATTTTGCAAATTTCAATTCTTTAAGATTACAAATCCTTAATATTTTAATTCTTTAACATTCCAATTCCTTCAAATTCCAATTCTATAGATAGATTCTAATTCAATCAAAAACATTCCGTGAACCAAACGAGGCCTACAATTTTTTATCTCTGACAGACTTTTTCATTTTTTTTTTCATCAATTTTTTTAACAACAAAATTAAATTGCATATAATAATTCAAATAACATTAAAACATTACAATAATAATTAAAAACTTAAATTAATAATTTAAGTTGTATTATGTCTTATTTTTTCCTTTATCTCCAGCAGCTTCTGTTGTTATATTGGGGGCAAAGAAGAGTCGATTACTATGTTATAGAATAAGATGTCTTTGTACCGTTTCTTTTTTTTCGGCTAATTCAAGTTTTCGATGTTGTATTTCAAGTTTCTCCATTTTCAACTCGTATTCTTCCTGACACGCCGCCTCTGCAATATCCAACTCTTGATTCTTCAATTGTATATAGGAGTCTTGTTGGGCATTCTTCTTTCCCCATTTTACCGACTTCAAGCTGAAGAATTTGCCAGCTATCGCATTAGTAAATATAGATCCCTCACGAGAGGAGGCGAATGATTTCTTCTTAGCTTTGTCATGACCAATTGGTCGCTCTTCTCGAATCTCTTCCTCAGACTCACCTGCTTCATCGTTCAAATTGAAACCACCTTCTGCTGACCTTGAGGTGGTTTCAGAAGTCTTGGATTTCTTTCAACCCCTTTTATGCTTGTAAAAAGCAGGTATCTCAGCTTTCTTCCAAGCAGCATGATCCTTCAAAATGTTCCAACATGGCTTCAATGTAAAGGGATGATAGTACACCAATTCGTATTCTGCACATACTTTTTGATACACAGTGAGGTCACTCGAACCACTTTCATTATTATGTTCGATATTATTGATAATGGCACAAAATCCATCAATTCTAAGGTGAACACTATTTTTCCATTCGCTAAGGATCAAGTCGTACCCTCTCGTTGAACCAGTTTCGTCTATAAAGTAATTAATAACCTCCCCCAAAAGCCTTACTCTTCATAGCATTTCCTCTCCTGCTATTTTCTGACACATGACACTAAGCTCTGCACAACACAATCTCTTCCTCAATTGTCCATATCATCGGCTTCTGATCTTTCATATCTAAATGTCTATTGGGCTGCAATATTTTTCATTCCTAAATCAGTGATTAAAGATATTGATAAAGTGTTAAAAGGGTTTCTATGGTGTAAAGGTGAAATCAGTAGGGGGAAAGCTAAAGTGGCTTGGAAAGTTGTTTGTAGTCCTAAGATGCAAGGTGGTTTGGGGCTGAGAATGCTTGATGCATGGAATAAGGCTTTATTGATAAAAAAAAAATAAAAAAAATAAAAAAATAAAAAAATAAAAAAAAAAAAATCTTTGGAATATAGCTGCTAACAAGAACTCTTTATAGGTAAAATGGGTAAGTGTAGTAAAGCTAAAGGGAAGAAGTATTTGGGACATTAAAAAAGAGCAACATGATAGCCGGATGTGGAAGAATTTATTAGATTTGAGAGATAAAGCCAAAAATAATATCTACCAAAAACTTTGTATTGGGGAATCAACCAATGTATCACATGATTTATGGTACAATATGGGGAGGTTAAATGAAATTGTGACCAAAAGATGTACATATGAAGCTAGGTTGGATGAATCCATGATATTTAAAGATATTGTGGTCAATGGTAGTTGGGCATGGCCTGAAGAATGGGGAAGACAATTCCCAAATCTGTTGCAAACAAAGAAGATCTTACAATGTGGAAAGGCATAGCCGGAAATATGATGGAATTTTCTACTAAAGCCATATGGGAACATCTAAGGCAACAATTTCAATAAGTGAGGTGGTGTGAGTTAGTATGGTTTTCTCAATGCAACCTAAGATTTGCATTTATCCTTTGGACGGTCATTAGAGAAAGGTTACAAACATAGGACAGAATAATGAGATGGAATAGTAGCACTGATATGAAATGCCCATTGTGTAATATTGTGAATGACTCACACGGTCACTTGTTTTTTGAATGCGAGTATTCTAAAAAAAATATGGACAAGACTTAAAGATAAACTGGGTCAATCTGATCTCAGTGACAGTTGGGAAAGTGTGATTGTGCAGTTTAAGAATAAACCAAAAAATAATACCGTTGGGAGTGTACTGAGAAGGATTGTGCTTGCCACAGTTGTTTACCACCTATGGAAAGAAAGAAACTCAAGGCTATTTAGAGGAAAAGAAATTGATTGGAAGACTATGTTGAATATTATCATTGAGAGTGTCAAATTACAACTCCTTAGTTTAAAAGTGAAGAAATCTAGTCAGGTTTAGAAAGTTGGACAAAATGGGGAGTGGACATGTGTATTGTCAAAACAGTAAACTGATAATATATTGTACTGGGTGTTTGGGCCAAGGATGTATGGGCATTTGGCTAGTACATTGGTGGCTAGGATCAGTCATTTTTGGAATCATATGACAGAGTAGGGAGTAACAATACTGTTTCATTGGTTCTCCTAAAAGAAATTGATTCCCTTTGCTACCATAAAGTAGTATCCTGCCCGCAATTTTAAGTATATTGTCAAAACAGCCAAATAAATCCTATATTTGGTTCCTGGATACTGTTTGGAATTTCAGTCTCCATGGTATATAGCAGGGGTGATTCTCATGATACCTTCAACAAAATGGTTTATGTAACCAATTTTCTCAGTTTTATCAACAACAAAAGCTGAGGAATTCATTAGATCAGTATAGTATAATTGATGGCCATGTAATTTGAATGCTTGTTGTCCCAAATAGTGGTGATTCATGTGTATCTCTGATGGTCTGGAGTAGAATTGAAGTTTGCAGCATGAATACCACTTGTTTTGGGTAATTTTAGCATTTATAAGGTAGGTTTCCTATTATGAAAGGTAACTGATCTAGGAAGGGGGTGTAAATAGAATGGAATTGAGAGTTGTAAAAGATGAAACTTCATGGTCCATTCTTTACATCCCCACAGGAGGTAATGGTTGGTCCTCCCTCAAGGTGTGTGTTCCCAAATGTGTGAAGCCAATCATAGAGATGGAAATGTAACACATCTGGTATAGCCCTTGACTTGGAGGGGTTATGGGTACCTAACAAAACCATTCACCTTGTTCCTACTTTGATCATTGTGGTTGCATGTTAAATGGTCATGATGGGAAGGTGAAATGGAAATGCAGTTAGATAGTAGGTGCAATCAAAGATGAATCAAGTACTAAATGTTATGACTAGATAAAGAAGGGAAGACTATGCAGTTTGCTCTGTTATGCCCTGTTTGCCAAAGATATAGGAGGTAGTAGTAATAGATTTCGGATGAATAAGTTTTTTGTTTTTGTTACTTAATTAGGGCATGTCCATTTCAGTTCTATGTTATTCGAGTATTGTACTATATTTGGAGATTAATATAATTCACTTTTGGCATATATATATATATATATATATATTCACTTGCTTGGGTTTGAAAATGTTGGCATATTCCACTAATTTAATTGGTAACTAGTTTCGGAGTTATCAAAACTTTAGTGTGAGGATTTTTTTTTTTTTTTTTTTTTTTTTTTTTTTTTTTTTTTTTTTTTTTTGTAAAAAGATTAGTTAAAATAATTTATTTTTCTCGAGTCAAGTCTTTGTTATCAAACAATAGAATTCATCAAAAAAAAATTACTTTTTATTACCTGGATTTCTAATTTGTGCTTTATTTCATTTCCCCGACTTTGTGTCTATTCAACGAGCCATAAGTTACACTATGAAGAATTTAAACATCCAATCTAGAAGGCTAGAATTACCCATTACTCAATAGTGATCGCAAAGCCGAAACAAAATATCTCCTAGAAAACTTGGCATTACTTTTGCACACTTCCTTGTTTCGTTGCACGTGTGTTAAATGATTCTTTAGATAATATTATGAAGATTAAGGGTGTTCAAAAAACCCGAGTTACCGAAAAACCGAGCCAAAACTGAGACACCCCCAAAATTTACAACGCAGCGGAATACCAATTTGGGTGTCACTTCATAGTTCATACACACAAGTTACATAAAACGACTTCAAAAGAGACGTTTAATAAAATGTCACATTCGATTTGATAAATCAGAGTACAAAGGTCCCAACAATTTCTTTTTAAAACTTAAGTTGCAAGAGTTAAAACATGACACATATGTATATTTTAAAGAAAAAAGTTATCGAATGTGTAGAAAACAAGTCTTTCAATATTTGATATCCACGCGACTTCGATTGCTCCCAATGCTCAGCTACTAAATAATACCTGAGAAAATACATGCTAAAAAGTCAACATAAAGTTGAGTATATTCATGGAGTTTAATAAGTAATCATTTGATTACAAGATAATTCAGTTTAAAATACGATGGGCTACGTTGTTATACGCCCATGATTAAGTTGACATGTAACAAATACAAGTCGAGAAAATAAGATAAGATTTACAGCATTGAGCTCACGAAACCGAACCTTGACTATGTCTAAATGATGCCCCGCACAAGGGTAATCTTGCCAATTACCCTAAATTCTCAATATTATATGTCCGTTTGACCCACAGTTGTCAAATGAGCGCTACTCACCTGGACAGGCTTATCAAGCCAAATATGCATATTTATAATACTAGCGTTCACACAAAATTAACGGTTCATGATGGGGACTTAAGCAAGAATACTCAATGTCAGATGTCTATAAATCATATAATCGGGTCTAGCATACCAAAAGCTACTTGTATTCAGTTTGTAAAACTAGCATGTATCCCCCTCGCGGGGTTTATAAAACATTTAAATGAGTAAAGGCGAGACTATGAACTCACCTTGGTGATACGGTAGACATAATAAAGTAATGTCAATAGTAGAATGGGAATGGCTCCAAAAGACAACCTGAATAATATGGAAGTCTGAGTTGTTGATAATTTAAGCTTGACTTATCATGAATAATAATTTGAAAATTGAAACAATGTCGAATGATAAAATGGTTTGTGTGACAAAGGTGACTTGCGATTAAGGAAATAGAGGCGATAAAGAAAATGCATAAATTACATACACATATAAAATGTATATAATTAGTCGACATGTATAATCTTATTCCTTAGAATCCATGTACACATCTAAACTCTCTTAATTAGACTCATTAAGTGTTTCGCATAACACCTATACATCATTTTAATTCATTCCGCCTAATATGTAACTTTTAGTAAAAATTCCCATTTTGACCCGTTACCACGATTAAGACTTTTAGATATAAACAAAGCCAACGACTAATTTATTCATCGTAAAATATTTAGTTTTACTTATTAAGTTTTACGCTAAAACAATTTCATAACGCTACTAGACTATTAGAAGAGTTTTGCCAAAATTGACTTTTGTAATATGTTTTCCAAATCTGACCCGTCTGAAACGACCCGCTAGATGACATTTTCACTACTCGAACTCTAAAGCATTTTAATGTAAAACGACATTTCGGACAACTTTTTAGTTTTACCCGAGACCTGGAAAGGCTCATAAAATGACGAAAATGCCCCTTCAAATTTCTGATCTGACAGCAAATTTTATACAAGTGCTGTTTGGAATTTTATAATTTTTTTAAATTTCAAATGACCGCCAAACGTTCGTTATTAAGAGTTAGAAGCCGAATTTTATATCAAAACGTTCATATTAACATCCTCTATCATATTCAAAAGACAAAAATCAGTTTCAAAAATTTCAACCTAGGCGAAACAAGCCTCAAACTTTCTGGTCTAAAATGGGTAGCTTTAAACCCCTTCAAACTTCAATTTTCACAATATGCAACATCACCATAACCTCTAACTAGCCTAATCCCATTCAAGAATCATCCCAACTATTAATCCAACCTTAATAATATTTCACACCTCACCACATGGATTCTAAGTACTAGATTATACACATGCATAATTTATAAAAATTAATATCACAAGAGGGTTAAGAACATACTTACAAAAGAGGTATAGAAACAAGTAGATGATCAAAACATAAACCCTTGTGGGTTTGATGAATCTGCCGAGCACCACAAAGACCCAAAGAGGACCTAAAACCTTGATTTGATTCACCAAAATTTGATTAAAAACTCTTAACTTTATACCCTTGATGATCTTCTTGCATTTAATTATACCAAACCCCTAAAATCAAGATTTTAATAAAAATTTAGAATTCAAGAATCTTGATGCATGGTGAATTTTAGTGGAAAAGATTAATGGGGTTTTATGTAAGAATGATATTAGAGTAGTTTGGAAGTGAATTGGAGAATTTTGATGAATGGCGATAGTGATTTGGGGTGTTGGAGTTCACAGCAGCAAGCACAAGAAGGAGAGACACAAAAGATGAGGTTTGGAGTAGTTGTATGAAGAAACAAAACTAGAGCAACAAAATCTTCAATAATTATACATTTATATAAATCCCATCAAAGACGACGACGTTTTGCCCGACGTCTTTCCCGCCAGAAAAAAAACAGCGTATGTCTTAGCCCACTAATGCTTGGCCCAGGTCCACTTAAGGGTGTTTTGTTCTTTTCTTTTTTTCTCTACCTTCAAGTATATGTATATATACTGGTACATATATTCAAAAGCCTTATCTACAAGGTTAGGTGTGCTTTTGACTAAAATAACATATTTTTAGATTTTGCACGTGGGATCTTTTGACTAAAGAAGCTTCTATACCCTTCACTTTCATATCAACAAATAACACTTTTCTTCAAGCAAGCAAATTTGGTACAGGAAAAAAAAAGAAAAAAAAAATAAAAAATCGTCACTTCAAAGCTTCATAAGATTTCTCTGAGGTGTGTGTTATACTTTGTGTTGCCTATGTATGTTAGACCTTTTTTTAGCTGATTGTTTCTTACCTTGCATCTACACATTGCTAACAATGTAATTTTTTTCACCTTTAGTAAATGCCTGCACATTTAATGTATGTGTTATCCTCACAATTTGATCTATGTATGAAGCTAATGAACCTGTGCATGTGCCTTTGATTTATGGTTTAAACTTACTTTCTTAGGCTGCATTCCTGTAAAACTACTTAGGATTACGTTCTCAGAATATGAAGATAAAAAAAAAGGCCATACGTAGAGTTACACCTGCTGCTCACTTAGGAAACCAAGATAATATAGTTGTAGGAGAGAACAACTTCACACCTGATACGGACAATGTAGGGCTACCTTTAAATTCACTGACCGGTAATCCATGTGATTCGCGCCATGTTACCAGTGATGGTTCCATTGGCGGCAACCCTACGCAATATACTAACCCACTAAAACGCACAAAATGTGATACCTTGGTTGTAAACTACGGCAACACTGCAATGTTGTCAAGGCAAACTTTTCATAGTATGCCAGCCGATACAGATGTGCAAAGGTTTAAACCAGATACGATGGATGCTCACTCTTACATTGATACTCTAACGGTTGTTGCAGCCACAAAGTTCCAAGGTATGTAGCGTATAAAATTGTCACTACTATGGATTTTAATGTTTGCCTGTTTAAGCTTGGTTATCACTTACAAACGGTTTCTCTTCCTGCTTTACAGATAAATGTCAGATGGAAGAGACATACACCCGCGAAAAACCTACTTTAGACATGCATTCTGCTTATGACAGAAACCGTCGCCTTTCTGTGGATAAAGGAAAGCGTAAAGTGTGTGACCTTACTTATGAACAACAGACATTTGCAGAACCATATGGTTTTGCATCATTTTCAGAAATTGCTAACGATGAACACCTCTTATGTAATTACCTGTTTTCTTTACTCATTTAGTCTTTTCTATATATTATTCAGCGAATTGATAACCATACCGACATTGTTTGTTACAGGTTCGGAAGATCTGTCTATAATGCATGATGAATGGCATACAATTATTCCTAAACAGCTTACACATAATACAAACGCCTTACCTTTGCGCTCGCATTTATGTAGAAAACATACTTCATCCGACCAAAGTAGCAATGCCAGCCCTATAATATCGCCTTCCAGTCATGTAAATATAAGCATGAATACCAATACGTGTAACGATGAAGGTTTGACTTTCCTTCTTTTAAATAATAAGCACGCAAAATTTACCTCTAGATTAGTTTTCCCTCACTTACCATCGTTTTTTAAATTTGTTCCAGGTTCAGGCAATTCTTCAGTAACCAGGAACCAACACCAGCGGAACCTGCATACCACAGACCCAACATTTACCAAAGGTATGTCGCTATGTTTGCTTTTCTTCTTTCGTATGTAAAATAAAATGCCGGTATTCATATTAAGCACAAAGTTTTGCTCATTCATTTCTTTACCTGTGTAAAATTGAGCCTTCCAGATATACCCAGTCTTGCCCATAATGCCCAACAGTTACCTCCGCTGCCAAATTTACAACACACTTGCCCTGCATCAAACGAAAGTTCCCGGTGCCGTAGTAACCAGCGTCGTCGCCATCAAGGTTTTATTGATTCCTTACAAAAATCACAAACTCAACAAATGAACTTCCTAAATTAATTTCTGCCTACTTACTATTTTTTTTTCTTCTGTTCCTTTTAAAATTCTCGCAGTGACAACGCATGACTCATTGTGCAGAGGCCATCGACGAGGTAGCTCGCGTGGTAGAAGTACAACATCTACCCAAAGAGGTGGCTTGCGCGGTAGAAGTACAATATCTGCCCGAGGTATGCTGCAGCTAATACCTTTTTTTTAACAAATACAGTTAAATGTACATTTTTTTCCCAATTGAAACTTCTGTTAAGAATTTCCTTTATCTATGCAATATAGGTCCTCCAAATACGTATATACATATGGGCCGATGTGACCAGATTTGCGAATATTGCAATGCAAGATTCTGGTATGATGAAAGGGTTGCCCATAGTAGCAGGAGGCGTCCTGAATATCATAAATGTTGCAGCGGTGGCAAAGTTAAGCTTGATGGTCGTACTCAGTATCCAGACTACATAAAAGAGCTCTTCACAAACCGTCACTTCATGGAAAACATTCGTGCCTACAATCAAATGTTTGCAATGACATCATTAAGTGCAGAAATAGATAGCTCTATAAACATGGGCAGAGGTCCTTACGTGTTTAAAATTTCGGGCCAAATTTATCATCGGATAGGAAGCATGTGTCCAGAACAAGATGCACGGCCTCAATTTCTCCAACTGTATATCTATGACACAGAAAATGAAGTTGCAAATCGGTTAGAAAGCTTCCAAAGATCTGGCCACGGTTTACGTGCAGATATTGTAGAAAACTTGATCGCTATTCTAGATGAGCACAATGAGTTGGTACAGCTGTTTAGAACAGCAAAAAATAAAATGGACGAAGCTGATATTCCAGAATTCAAGGTTCGTTTGTTTGGTGTTGTTGGTTCAAGGCAGCATGAACTGCCTGCAGGTGATTCTATTGGCGCAATTGTCTTTGAAGGTGGCCCAGACGTAGAGACTGACTTTGATGTTGTTATTGAACAACATGATCGGCAACTGAAAAATGTGAACAAGCTAAATGCGTCTTATATGTCGTTACAATTCCCGCTCATTTTCCTGTTTGGCGAAGACGGGTACCATTTGGGCCGTGTGCTATTAAGCAGACGCTCATCGGACGACCCGCCCAAAAAAATGACAATGCTAAAATACTATTCATATGAGGTGCATGATCGAATCAATCAGTACAACCTTCTTACAAGGAGCGGCAGGCTATTCCAACAATATGTCGTCACTGCCTACTGCAGCATAGAACAATCAAGGATTGATTACATAAGAGAACACCAGAATGACATTCGGAGTGATTTCATGGCTGGATTATACGATGCTCTATCACGCGGTGACCGAGATGGATCGGATGTCGGTTCAAGGATAATACTTCCTTCATCTTTTACAGGAGGACCAAGGTATATGTATAGCCACTATTTAGACGCTCTAGCTATATGCCGAGTGCATGGAAACCCATCATTCTTTATCACGTTCACATGCAATGTAAACTGGCCTGAAATCAAAGAATATATGGAAGAGTTTCCACATGTGACAGTCGCTGACAGACCAGATGTTGTTGACCGTGTATTTGAAAGGAAAATACATGATTTTGTGAACTTTTTGCGAGATTCAAAACCATTTGGCCATGTTGAAGCAGGTACTCTTTGCACTATGTTTAACAATATATCGTATCAGATTTTTGCGTCTATTACCTACACAAATAACTTTCCTTTTACAATTCTTTTATTTCTTGCAGTATTATATACGGTGGAGTTTCAAAAAAGAGGTTTGCCGCATTGTCATTTACTGCTATGGGTCAAGGAAACTGACCGTGTACAAGCACATGAAGATGTAGACATATACGTATCAGCAGAACTACCGGACCCATCAAGCGATCCTGAAGGGTATCGAGTAGTTACAGAGTTCATGCTACATGGTCCATGTGGGCCAGTAAATACATCAGCACCATGCATGCGCGGCAGTGATGAATGTACTAAAAATTTTCCTAAGCCTTTTTGCCCTGCAACATTCATTGATCCAAAAGGCTATGTGCATTATCGCAGGAGAGAGTCACCTATAACAGAGGTAAAACAAAATGTCAGCCTTGACAACGGATATGTTGTTCCATATAACCGTTCTCTATTGATGCGTTTCTATGCACATATCAATGTCGAATATTGTGAGTGGTCCATGCTTATAAAGTATCTCTTCAAGTACATTTCCAAGGGCACTGATCGAATAGTTACTCGCATTACAAGATCACTTGGAGATTCAGGAGCATCCGCAAGCCGTGCTTCATTGCACATTGATGAAATAAAAAATTTCCAAGATGCAAGGTACGTTGGACCACACGAGGCATGCTGGAGGATACTTGGGTTCCACATACATAGCAGAGATCCGCCAGTCCAGCTGCTTGCAGTTCACCTTGAAAATATGCAGCGCATCACTTTTAGAAGACAACAACAATTGCAGTCAGTTGTTGATAACGAGCACAACAAACGTACCACTCTTACTGAATGGTTCCACTACAATACTTACAATACAGACGGTCGCCATCTCACATATTTGAATTTCCCAAAAGAGTTTACATGGTGTAAAGATGGGAAATATTGGCAACGTAGGAAGCGTTCCACTACCTCAGCTATCGGGCGTCTGGCGTATGTACATCCTACCTCTGGTGATGCGTTCTACCTACGGCTGTTACTCTGTCACCAAAAAGGCATGGAATCGTTTCGCCATCTCCGTACAGTTAATGATGTGACATACTCTACATACAGGGCAGCATGTGAGTCGATGGGCCTATTAGGCGGTGATCAGGAATGGAACATTGCACTGCAAGAGGCTTCTTTCTCAGCCACTCCAAGTGAAATGAGAAATCTCTTTTGCCAGATCCTCATCTTTTGTGACGTTTCCAGCCCAGTTACACTGCTTCAGTCACACATGGACTCCATGTCAGAAGATATTCCCATAATACTTGCAGAACTATTGCATATACCGAACCTTCATGTTAATCCAGATGACTTAGAAGGCGGTCTTATGTACGAGATCGAAGCGATTCTTAATTCCTATGGAAAGTCAGTAAAAGATTTTGGATTTGATCCACCTCCACCTCAGTTAATGGAGATATTGAATAACAGGGCAATAATGCAAGAAAGGTCGTATAATCGTGATCTGTTGCGGAATGAAAGTCAGAGATTAATTGTTCAGTTAAATACTGAACAACGAATAATATTTGATCAAGTCACCTATGGTGTTAATAATCATGAACAGAAGCTCATTTTTGTTTATGGTCACGGAGGGACAGGGAAAACTTTCGTTTGGAAGACTATAATTTCCACACTAAGAGCAAACGGAAAGATTGTTCTTGCAGTTGCTTCGTCAGGTATCGCTGCTTTATTACTCCCGGCAGGCCAAACAGCACATTCAAGGTTCAAAATACCTCTTGATTTAACAGAGGAATCAGTTTGCAGCATAAAAAAGAATACGCAAATTGCAGAATTACTAAAGCAAACAGACCTAATCATATGGGACGAAGCTCCTATGAACGATCGCAAGTGCTTTGAAGCACTCGATCGTACTTTACGAGACATAATGAATACACCGGACAGTGTATTTGGAAAAAAAAAACAGTCATTTTGGGTGGCGATTTCAGGCAGACACTTCCCGTGAAGAAACGTGCTTCAAAAGAAGAAATCATTGCAGCTTCTATGACACTCTCATATTTGTGGCCATGTTTCAGAGTCATACGGCTAAAACAAAACATGCGACTACAACGGCCAGGCCTTTCATCAGAAGAATATGAAGCAACCAACGCTTTTTCAAGGTGGTTACTTGACGTTGGGAACGGTAGCATTGGCCAACCAGACGAGTCTGATCCGGAAAATTCAAAATGGATACATATACCAGAAAGGTATTGTATTCCAGACAGTGATACGGCTATTGAAGAACTCATCAACTTTATATATGATCGGCAGACTTTGCAAACACCAACTGCATCATTGTTGCAAGAAAAAACAATAGTGTGCCCAAAAAACAAAACTGCAGATGCGATAAATTCCCATGTCTTAGACATGGTAGAAGGAGATAGTTACACTTTTACAAGTGTCGACGAGGCTGTACCAAAAACAAATGACGGAGGAGCAACAGAACTTTTATATCCTCAGGAATACCTAAACACACTATCGTTTTCAGGCATGCCCCCTCATGAGCTTACAATCAAAGTAGGTGCACCTATAATGCTGCTAAGAAACCTAAACCTAGGTGGTGGGTTGTGTAACGGTACACGGATGATTGTTACTCAGGTATTTACTAGGCTAATTCAAGCAAAGATCATAACCGGTACAAGAATGTCCGAAAAAGTTTACCTGCCACGTATCTTGCTCATCAATAAAGACGAAACCCTTCCATTTGTTTTTAAGAGAAAACAGTTCCCAGTTAAGCTCTGCTATGCAATGACAATTAATAAGAGCCAAGGCCAATCGTTGAGCAAAATAGGTGTATACCTATCCGAACCCGTCTTTGGACATGGTCAGTTGTATGTTGCATTGTCAAGGGCAACATCTCCTGGAGGCTTAAAAATGCTGATCAAACAACAGCCAGGCAAAGATAAAAATACTACTAAAAATGTAGTCTACAAAGATTTTTTAAGCATGGTTACACCTACACAGGTTGCTAAACCTTATGTTTATACTTTCACTATGCATTTGTCAGAGTGCCAAATACCTATAACAATCGTCTTTAACCTGTTACAGTAAATATTTCATTGTTGTTGCTAGCCTATATAATACAATATTCTACTTGCTCTATGCTTACTTATCTTTCTAATTTTAAATGTTTATACTCGCAATGCTAACATTTTCTATATATTCGTAAACATATATCCTTAAATTTTTTTCTTTCAACGTGCAGGCAAATGGAACAGACATCTAGCATCGTTCCATCATCTGATTCTAAAGGCAAAGAAATAGTTGCACATTCAGAAGAGATTAGTCTTGCTAATCTAAAAGAATCAGACACTGATAAAGTTATATATGCAAGGGTCTACCGAAAATGGACACCAACAAATAAACAAGCAAAACCGGTCTTATTTTGTGTCATGCTTATTGATAAGCAGGTACAATACAATATTCTATGATTGAACTACATAATTAGATATTCTTACATTCTGAAAAAAAAAATAAGGAATATACAAAAATATTAACTGTATGGGCTGCTACTATATTTACAGGGAGGAGCTATACAAGCGAATGTGAACTTACGTGACAAAAGCAAATTCGATGCCCTCCTTCAAATCAACAAAACTTACAGAATAACCGGATTTGGATTTCAGCCAGCGAGAACATGGATGCAAGTTATCCCCCATTCACTTTCATTAGCTTTTGGCACATATACGGATATTAAAGACGCACCTGATACAGGTTTCCCAAACCATTATTTCAACTTCAGCAACTATCGTGACCTGTATTCAAAAGTCGATGTTAAAGAAGGCCTACTAACAGGTATGTAATACACGCATCTATAAAACAGATACAACTAATAGAGACATAATTTGCCAATGGTATTTGCAGATTACATAGGCTATGTTCAGTATGTAACTGAAATACAAAAATCACTTAAAGCAACGCAAGACTCAACTACTTGGAGAGACATTGCTATGCAGAATTTAGAGTAAGTGCCGAACATTTATCTCCAAAACCTATTTTTGACATTAGCTCTGACAAAAACTACGTACTCCTAACAGTGGCCGAACAGTTCGCTTCACTCTATGGAATCAAGATGCTCATAATTTCAGGAAAGACGACTATGAAAAAGCAGAGAAACCAACGATCATTGCAGTAAGCTCATGCTTAGTCAAAGACTATGGAGGTAAGTTTACCGCATTATACCTACCATTTGCCATGTTAATTTTATCTTCTAACATACATTTAACCTAATACAGGACTACAGCTTTCAGCGACAAATGCAACGTCATACTACTTTAATCCAGATATACCAGAATACCATGAAATTCGCAGCGTGTAAGCTAGCAAAGTAGCAGTACAAAAATACAATCTAAATTTAAAAAAAAATAATAAAAATAAACTCATACGAATTACCTGTGCAGATATGACGAGTTCTTTGATCCACCAACAATACTGAATGTGCAGCATCAAAAATGTTCAGATCCGCAACAAGAAATGTTCAGGAACCGTGTCACCCTGGCAGATTTAGCTAACGAAAATCCTCAAAACCAAAAGGTAATGAACAACTTCAGTACAACCCTTACGGAATGAAACCTAATAAACATTTAAAATTTTAACTAAACAGAATGTACGATTTACTGTGGATGCAACAATTGACAAAATCGATACAAAGAGGCCGTGGTTTTTCAAGAAATGTTTGGATTGTAAATTAAAGATCAATGAACGATGGCCACACACCCAATGCAAGCAGGCAACATCCGAAGACGAATTGCTTTACAGGTAAACTAGATTGTTCCGGCATTGTTCTGCAAATATAAATACACCAAGTTTTATAAAACACAAAGTACCTATGCTAAATAATGATTCCTATGCTTTTTATACAGCTATTGTTTCAGAGTTCAGTTATCCGATGGCACTGGCAATGTCACAATGACATGTTTCAGTAATGAAGCACATTCAATGGTAAAAGATTGCAAACAATTGGTACAAACCATGCCTAACCGAAACTCTTATGAATACCCACCAGAGCTGCTTTCTCTACAAGGAAAGAAAAGAATATTTCAGTTGCACTTTGATCCAGAAAGCACAAAAGAACGCCAGGTTTTCATTCTTGATACATGTTGGGATGACATGCCATTATTGACATCAGCGAGTGCTGGTACCAGTGAATGCAGCATGGATTCTTCCACAACAAATGCATCACAGACAATAACTGCACTAACAAAATTTGAAGCAAGTGCAACACCAGAAAATAAAGAAATTCACACAATACCACAGGCAACGGAACCCACAAAGCTCCAACAAACTGCTGTGACACCGCCAACAGAACAACCACAAACAACAAGTAGCACACTTCAAATCAAAGAAGTTCAAAGCGTAACACAAGCAAAAGAAGGGACAAAAACTCCAGTACAAATGGATGTGACATCAGACATAGCCACTCCAGAATCTGAGCCAGCTGAAACACTGGAACTCCAGCAAAGTCACGCGACACCACCGACAGAACAAACCTCTTTTCCCAAAACATCAAAAACCGCAAAAGAACCAGCTAAAAAAACTGCTAGGAGACGACTTCTGACAGAGACAGCAGATGAAGCAACCACAGCAACTCCCAAGAAATCCAAAAAAGAAGACTAATCGTAGTTAAGTTGCAAGCAACAAATGCAGAAGGAAACGGCAAGTTATCTATGTATAATAATCTACCAAACTATCTACTACCAAGATAGTGTCAAAAGACAATTTGTCTAAATATTTCTATCTCCTACTTAGTACCACCTATCTAGGCAATAGTCTACCATAAAACAGTGAGGTTGATCCAGTACTAGCCTAGCTTTTAAAGACAACTACTTATGTAAATATTTATGTGTGCTTCTTAGGACCAACCATCTAAGCAAAAGTGTACCGTAAAACACTTAGAACGATCTGTATTTTGTGCAGTGCCTCTATGGCCATGCTTTTAACATTAATTAAGTTGTAGCCTTGCTGTTTGGTACATGACTGATATCTCTGATTACTTATATGTTTGTTTTTGCACATCTTTCATACCATCAAAAAAAAAAAAAAAAAAAAAATACTAAAAGAAAAGTCACCACATACAAAACCATAATTTTATTCATAAGTAGGATGACTTACATACACAGCATAAACTGCAGCTCTACTAAGACACGCAACAACATAAACATAACTAGAAACCTACATAAACTTCTAACAAGACACACACCAACATGAAATGCTACAACCGGAAACATCAACCAAGGTGTTCCATTATCGCCACATGCATGCGCTTCTCCTCCCCTGCCTCACATGCCAAGACCAAAACAGCATTCAAAACAGCCAGAATGCGACCATCCTTACGCTGCACCTCTCTCATGCATTGCAGCCCATTATTAGAGACACGATCAAATGGACTAAAAGTTTGCCCCTCTTGAAGTAAGTCACGCCGTTTCTGCATTCTATTAGTTACAACCCCACATTCCTCAACAAGAAGCACAAAACAAAACATTCACTAATGAATCCAACATCATCTCAGCCAAAAAGACAGGCCCGCCCGCAACGCGGCGGACCACTGCCAGTCTCGTTGAACCAAAGACTTGGAAAGATGAAAGAGAAGTGTGCTGTGGTGATGAGGTTCACGGCAAACAAGAGGAGAGGTCAAAGAATGTGATAAACTTGGTGAATTTTATGTTATATTAGCTTCCAGGCCCGGCCGATGTCCGGATAGTTTTAAGAATTTTTTTTAAAGAAAATAAAGATAGTACAAATGTTTTTATAATACATTAACAATGTAGATTGCAACAAACTTTTTTCTTGTATATCATTTAGTACGATGTTAATTGCATATAATATAAAATTTTGGCGTAATGTTGTATAACGTTTCATAATCAAAATTCGTACATCAAATGTTTATTGTATTATCGGATCCCATTGCTTTACAGTACCGTTAAAAAATTAACAACCATGGCTTGAAAAAATGCGAATATGCCAAATTATTATAAGACATTTATAATAGACAATAGTTAAACGTACGAAAGACAACCAAAGTTTTGATAATAAAAATTAAAAGAACATCAAACATAAAGAAACTTATTCGTCATCGAGACTAATGTTGCGTTGATGGAACAAATCATATGCTACTTTGTATTCTTGTGCACCATATTCATTGATTAGTTCAGCATTGGCATCATATGCGAAGAGTTTCATGTTGTTGGATAAGGCATATTGACGATATACTTGAGACTTCTCGAACTCCTAAGTAGCTTATGCTCAATATATGCTAAACATATATTATACCGTTGTTCATCTGTTAGTTGAAGACCTGTAAAAGGAGAATAATTTTGAATTTAGATTAAGTAGATTGTTATACCAAAATGAAATATATGTTACATGAAAAGTAATTTTATTTAATACCTGGATGGTTTCTTTTTTTCCTTTCTATTTGTTCCACATCTCCGGCTAAAAGCTTCCATGTTTTCTCCCAAACAACCTCAGGCCTCGACATACTATCTGTGATTATTAACATTACAAAATTTAATTTAAAAACTATAAAGACTATATGGTATTGAATTACAAACTTGTTTATGCCTTCAAAATACTCTAACCAATTTGTAAGCAATAAGAGTTAGCAATCTAATGGTTTAACAAAAAATTAAGTATAACCTTTATTTTTTTCAGAGAACATGATTACAAACCAATAATTTTTTTTCTTCTGGAACTTACTTTTGAATACAACCTGCAAACAAACATAAAACAAATATCACTGACAACATTTTTTAAGATAATAACATAACTTCATCGATAAGAGGAATAGAAACTTAAGAAAGCAACACTTGTTCTTTAAGTTCATAAATTCTATCATAATGCCATAAGTATTACATTAACATTTATAAGGATAAAATTTAGATTTTCTAATTATACCGTCTAAGAATGCAGCTTTAGTAACTTAGAGATGACAATTTCAATCAATTTACCTTTAAATGGTTTATTTGGATATTTCTACTACAACGGGTCTAATAAGTCAAAAGTTGAAAATTTTAGCTCACCGTAGCATATGGTCATTTGGTATGTGATTGCCACCACGACTTCAAAATAAAAGTGGTGTCGCCTGGCAGTTTCCCAGCTCTTCTTTTACGTAATATTATATTCCCTAATGTCCACAATCTTCTCCTTGTAACCCTATTAACACCACAACAAAATAGAATGAGGTGTTTGATGTAATGTGTTTAACATTAATTGCATATACATTTAAGTTATTAACTTTTTCAACCATCATGGCTTATAATTGCAAGAGACCATACATGGGTCTTCAAAAAATATTTAACAAACTTATAAACATTATAGCTTATAAGAACAGATTGTTACTATTATTATTATATGTAGTGGTGTTAATAATTTGTGTAGCATGTAATCAAGCAAATGTGACAGTCATATTACTTTACGCTTTTCATGGTCCCAAATGAATATAAAGAAATAGTTAACTCTTAATCTAAAGTTGGAAATATCTTAAAAATGTGATCTTGTGAATCAAAATCTGGTAATGATTAATCAGGAAAGAATACATAACCTAGTCCCTAGTTCGCAATGCTCGATCCCTTGTGACCTACATTATCAGGTAGGCAATAACAATGATATGTCAAACTGGGTCAATTTGGCGCAATCAGCGGGTGCCATTTTGGGTAGTTCCGAACAGAAAAGGGATAGCTATTTTTATAATAGTCGGCATATTAACGTAAATGTGAGGAAAATCAAACAATCAAAATCATACCATGGGTAATGTTGCCAAGCAAGCATTTGGCATCTCCATTTCGGCGAGTACGTTGTTATTTATAGCCAAAGTTGCGTTGAGTATCCGGCTTGTGTAGTCTTTGCGCTATTGCAACTTCTTTCTTGCATCCTCTAATATAAACAAAAGAAAGGATTTGTCACAACCTCTAACAGCAAACCAAAGAATAAGAGGCTTTAACTACAACTATAGCAATCAATTTGAAAGACAAATCACACTTCTATTTCAGTTTTACATGCCAGCAATATACAACTAATCATGCCATCAGTGCATGCAACAGACTGTCAAATTAACAAAAAATGAAATCTATATTGTTAAACTATCTTACTTAGTTAGAAATAATGTCACATGAAGCAAATACCTTTTTCCATCGCTCAATATCAATCACTAAAGTTTTGCTCCTCTAGGTAGTCTTCTTATCAATGGGCAGCATTTATTATCTCAGATATGTCAATGAACAGATTAGCACAAACATAAATAACGCAACCTAAGACATATCTTAATGTATTTAGATGATTAAGGGAAAGCATAAATAGCATAGGACTAATCAACTTACAGCCATTTCTATTGCTCCAACTATACAACATATTGCCTAGTTTTAAGTACCTTTTAAATAACACCTATATAACCTATTGCTCAAACTATACATACTATTGCCAGCTTCAAAATATTTTCTAATTAAACACACCATGATCTTAATTTGACAGGTTATGGACATCTTTTAACTTTATTAGTGACGTAATTTAAATCTTTCTTATGATAGTTATAGGTATGTCTACGGGTTTGGTTTGGATACAAAGTTAAAACTTACCATATAAGTTCATATTAATGTTATTTAAAAAAATCTAACAGGGTGTTTGGTACACCATTAAGTGCCAAAAAATAATCCTATTAAGCAAACAACAACTGGCCTCAACAAAGCTAAGTAATCCATAAGGTGTTAGGGATTGCTTACTACTGGACAAAGTTCTTGAGATTTTTACTCTTCAAGTGGAACGCAATTTGAGGATACCTCTCTATTATATCGTTAATCTGCTTTCCATTTTTGTTCTTGTCTGTTTTGCTAAATATTGCTGAGATATCAACCTGTATTTTAATTATAATTAAGATATCAGAATTTTCATAACGAAACTTTTTAAAAGCCTCTTTAAAACTCAAAAGTATAAACATACCATTACTCTGCATTGATATATGGTAGCACAATCACCAAGAGCATACACATTCGGTAATCCTTCTACTCTAAGCCATAGATCGGTTACCATAAATCGTCTGTTTCCCTTTAAACCAAAACAGAAAATTAGTTATTGTTAACAAATTATACTATAACATGATATGTTTACTGAAAATGATTGAAATTGGAACCTGTCCTGTTTGCTTCATGAAATCCATAATAACCAGACGAGTTCCAATACCAGTTGACCAAACCACCATTCGTAATTTAAGATTGTTAGTTACGTCAGTTGTTCTTTTTCCAAGATGTTTCCTTATCAGACACTTTAGTAAACCACTGACCTAGTTTTCACTTGAATACCACCTTTGGGATTTTTCTTCAGCAAACTCGGTTATCCCTTTGTCAAATCTGAAAACAGAAACACAGAACTTGATTAAACTATCATTATAAACATTCTTATATTAAAATTAATCCACTGCTTATGAACATCATAATCCATCATTTGGAATACTTTTTTGCTCACACCAACAGATTGCATTAACGACGATAAATTGTCACACACAAACCAGAATCAATGGCACATATGATATTTATTTATGTACTAATCCAAATAAGCCATATAAACACATGAATTTGCACATGATCCTAATGAATCAACCAAACACAAAACTCACTAGAAAAGAAAAGAAAAAACTATGACTACCTATTCGAAATCACTCATCAACGGTTTTGAAGCTTTCTGCTGCAAAAATGTGCTCCAATATTGGCCTATTACCTGAAAAAAAATACAGTTTCAATGTTTAATATTGTACATAACTTGGTAGGTCAGAACAATAAATTAATCAAAACGCCTAATTTTTTCCAGCCAATTTTTAATCAAAACACCTTAAATTAAACACAAACTAAACACGAATCAGTGAAAAAAGATAAATAATTACATTTGTTGAGAGAAGCAAGAACAAATTACTATTAATTAATGAGATCCATTTGCTTGATGGATCGCATAGTAAGAACAAATATTACCATATTAGCAAATACATAATCATACGTTCAATAATGTTAAAACTTTATATAAACATTGTTTTTGCCAAAACCTGGAGGTCTTTCAATTGACACCAACAAAAAATGACACCAGAAGCTTTTTCTCAGACATGACTCGCTCAGCTGCAAGATAGCATCTTTAACTGCAATGACAACCATATGATACAGTTAAATTTCAGTTGCAAAATACTCATGAGCTCTGTAATATTCGAAAAGCTGCATTAGAAGAATGTTCTTCACTAAACATCTCCTTATGAGATTCATTGAGATACCACTCAAAAAAGCATAAAAGTGATCACTGGTCAAATGTGATTAGATTTTGTAGTGTATTCAAATTTGATTAAAATTATACTACAATTAAGGAAATGATATTTCAGTTTTTGAAAAATTAAATCATAGCTGTAATTTAGGCAATTTACAAAAAAACTTCCGCATTTTTTGTTACAAAATTTATGGATTGGTCTTTTTTTTTAATCTTTTTGAAAATAAACATTTAATTTAAAAATTAATTATGGTTAATTGATTGCAAACGAAATAAAGTTTTTAAATGATTATTTCTAAATTACTGGATGAAATATTCATAACAAAAAATAAACATGAACATTAAAAACAAAAGGATCAAACAACAAAAAACATTCGGTTACTATACAATGATAAAATAGCAAAGCTAAATCGATTTTATAAATTAACGCAAGTCAAAAAATAATGAAATTCAGAGTATACCCGATTGAATCGAAGATTCAGATACGTGAATATAAAATCAAATGACTATTGGATTTCATCCAGAAGATGAAAAAAAGTGAAATTGAGATCGTGTTTGTGTTTTTTAGATCGGCTATAGATTGGTTGTGATCAAATCATTTTGATGTTGTGTTTTTTATGGATCTTTCTGGTGATTTAATTTGTTTGGATCTGGATAACGATTGTTGGTGAGATCCGGTTTTGATTGTCACTATTATTAGGGTTTATGTTTAAAGGTGGGATGAATGAGAGAGATGTGTGTGTTTTTTTGTTATCAATTGTAAAAATGAAAAGGGGAATAGGTATTCTGCACAATTAATGCTTCCATTGACTTGTTTGACAAATGAAATTAATCTGGACCGTTGGATAGGGGGAAATGTCACGTGGCAGGTTTAGAAGAATTTTGGAGAGGAGATTAGCTAAGAAAACCTTGTTTTATATAGATAGTAGATTAATGAGATAATAAGACTTATTAGTGATCATGCATATAGTATAAGACTTAAGATAATAAAATAAAAAGATACTTGTGTTACTAGTTGATGTAAACTTTTGACAACACAACACCAAGACCTCTTGGACGTGGCATTGGCTGACATGAGATAAGTTTATAACTTATCTTGTGTAGTAATGAGTTTATAGAGGGTAGTTTGATCCCGGAAATTACTAATTTTAAGCCTTTAAGTTACAAATTTTAAAATAGGGCAACATAAAAATGTAAGGCTCATAAAAATGTTGAAACAAAATAACATGTGATAACTGAGTGCGTATATATATATTGATAAAACTTAATAACGTAAGTTTGAGTACGCATATAAATTTAAATGCTTAAAATGAAATTTGAAACGCGTAAAATACAAGTTACTTGAAATTATTGACTTTAAATGAAAATAATCATTTAACTAATTATGAGTATAGTAAATATTTGTCAAGTGAGATGTAAAATGTCTAATTGATAGTTCTCGTTACACGCGGGATAACCTAATGGTTATACGTAAACTTTAAAATTTACATGATTGAAGTAAAACGTTTTTAATAGGTAACGTACAAGTACAAAATTTATAAAAATGTTCAAAGAGTAATAATTCGAATCAGAGTGAAGTATCTAACTTGGAAAAATTATCAGTTAACTACCGGTTACAGTAATTGTTTTTACGTTACGGCAAAAGTCAAATAGTTAAAAAGTCAAAGTCAAAGGGTAAAATAGTCATTTTGCCATGTGAAAATTTACGGGTTATTACAAAAACGTTCAAACCTAAATCGGAGAACTAGAAACGAAACAGATAAAACAAAATCGAAAAAACCCGCTTATCATGATTCGATTTTCGTTTTTACTTTTAGATAGCTTCAAGTAAGCGAACCATGTATGATATACGTTAATACTTTCAACCAAATATTAAAATAATTGTAAAAATATTTGATTATATTATTGTATTACTACTATTACATAATGATTTTTCTACTCCTAATGTAAACATTTACTGAACATTATGTGTGACATTTGATAATGTGATCGTAACATGTAAATGTCAAATACATATACATATTTTTAATTTGTTATATATATTTACTTGAATGTAATTATTGTAACGAAATAACTTTAGTATGATTTTAATTTATTCAACATCATTTAGTTTTACCAAAATGACATTTAATGTTATAAATCATGTTATTGTTCATACGGTTAACTTCGGTTAAACGTCTAAAATAGTTAACTTTGCTTGAACCGCGGGTAACCACTCATTTTGGGTACCGCATTGCCAATTCCTAGCTTAGTACGATTTCGGGTAATAAAATGAATTACCCGCCCCGGAATAGATATTTTAAATATTTCAAGTAACCAAACTGAAATGCCCCATAAACACCTACATATTAAAAATCCACTTATATCAAAATAAAAGGAATACTAACAAGTTCCCTGAAGGTTGTTGTAGCAACAAACTTATCACAAAATTATGTGATATCAGGACATCGTGATTAACCAATTATTTTTCATTAATATGACCAATGATGGTGAATTGTATCTATACTACATTATAATAGGTGTATGGCCTCTCTCATATTAATTATTTTAAGACTACCAAAAATAAATTTTTAAGTAAATATACTACCTTATAAGCATTATTTACAAGTATTTAAAGCACAAATAAAACTAAAAAAACACTACTCATCTAATACAATACACTATTAAAAACACTCATTCATCAAAAAATACAACTATTTAACTAACTAGTCATTCAGACCCGTGCGATACACACGGGTTCGATCTAGATGTTCATAGCATATTGTTCAGCACTAATTTTCGTCATTTTGGTCATGGATGGATTTTGTTGGTGAATAAGTTTTTAAGTTGTGTTTGTTAGCATGACATGAAAAATGTTGATGCCGTTATTTCGTTACTTTTAATTGAGGTCGAGTCAAACATTCAAAATACAATATATAACTCGGGCTGCCTCATGACCCGTGTCATGCACACATCTTTTTTATTTGTTATAATAATTTATAAATGAATGTGAGCCAAAATTATGTAATTTTTCATTTCTATTCATTATTTAATGTGATATTTTTAATATGTCGTATTGTTATTTTAGCAAACTTTTTTAATTTATCTGTTCAAATCGGATGTACTAAAACTCACTTACCCATGCGATGCATTGTTTTTGTTTACCATTAGAAATTCTAACTCTTAGTATTGTCAAAAACTAATTTTTATCGTGCGATACACATGTGCTGTATATAAGTTTTCAAAGTTTAATATCCGTCTTTTATTTTTGTCATTTTATATTCGAGACGTATTTTTGTCATTATATATATAAGTTGTCATGGTAGCATACATTTTGTAAGCATGATACGTATTTAAAATAGTTTATTGACATGTAATCTTTTAAGATATATTTTTTACGTAATAATTTTTGTTTATTTATTTTGGTATTGACTCTATCGCTTTTTATTAGAACTAACTAATATTAATACATCCGGCTAAGTTATAACTATTTTTTATGATAGTCAACAATGGGCTGTATAGAAGTTTTTATAGATTTAAAATACGTGCGATGCACATGAGCTGTATAGAAGTTTTCATAGCGTAATATTCGGCATTTATTTTCGTCATTTTATATTTAAGTTGTATGGTGTCACACATTTGCTAAGCTTTATACGTATTTAAAATACTTTATTGAGTTGCACATGGGCTGTATATAAGTTTTTATAGCGTAATCTTCGGCACTTATTTTCGTCATTATATATCTAAGTTGTGATGGTATCACATTTCTAAGCATTGCACACATTTAAAATAGTTTATTTACATTAAAAAGGTATATGTGAAGAGATTTTTTTTCAAGATATTACATTGAAAAGAGTCTATTCACATGTAATATTTTAATATGTATAAGTTACATAAATTATTTTAAATATGAAGCAATGACATTAATGTTGGAGACCTTTTATATCCATCCCCATGCGATGCACACAGGTTTGGACTGCCTCATGACCCATGCGATGCACACAGGTTGGATCTAATTGTTTTTTTCATAATGTTCGGGACTAATTTTCGGTTCATGTTTGAAACTCTCATTTTTTGTGAAAGACGGTCTTCGTTGTTCAATTAAATTACATTATTAAAAGCGAACTATAAAACAAATTTCCTTTTTAACAAAACTATAAAAACATAAAACATTAAAGTAATTAATATATTCAAGCGTATAAATTATAATTCGTATAGTAAAATATTGCATGTTTAATTTGTAACGTACTATTAATATGAATGCTAAGTATTCATCTATATTGACACCGGTGGCCTTGGCGTTGTTCTTGTTGTCTTTTTTGTTGTTGTTCATTGGCATTTTGCATGTTTTGTTCTTGATACAATTTTCGTGACTTCTTGATCTCTTTCTTTAATGTGAAGAGGTTTTTTGCAAAATGTTATATTTAAATGAGGCTTTTCATATGTAATCTTTTAATATTAGTAAGTTACATAAATTATTTTTTAATTAATGCATTATTACAACATTTTTTCATAAACTATAATATCGAATTTGGAGCATTCATTAGTAACTCACTTTATGTATTTACAGTATGACGACATGAATCACATGATCTCAAACTCAAATGAATAATGATTACCTCGTGATAGGTGTAGGATAACATTTGAAATACAATTTTCTTCTCCTTTTATATACTTTTTCGATTTAGAAGATTCTTATTAAGATAATAATGTGAAGATATTTTTATTATATACTACCATTTTCAATATGTAACATCAACATAATTTACACAGTCATATCAAATATCAAAGTCACGCAATATTCCAAGACGTTTAATTAAGAAAATGACATTAACACACCGCAAGACAAAAAATTACATTAAGAGCAAAAATATTAAAATGCACCAACAAAGTGTAGTAATAATTATTGACTAAAAACTGAATGCTCGTCACATTATTTTCAATAAACTTACTTGCTAACGAATCAATGCTATTAGCCCGTTTAGCGGTAATACATGAAGTAAAATATTGCATGTTTAATTTGTTACATACTATTAATATGCATGCTAAGTATTCATCCCACTGGTGGCCGTGGCGTTGTTCTTGTTGTTGTTGTCTTTGTCGTTGTTGTTCATTGGCCTTTTGCATGTTTTGTTCTTGATAAAATTTGTCATTTCTTGATCTTTTTCTTTAATGCTTCTTGACGCGCTACAAAAAACAATTAGATATAGTTGATCATTAGTAACTTAAATACAGTTAATCAATATATTGCATTTTCGATCAAAGTAAAAATGTCCGTGCATGTTCCACTTAATTGATAAGACAACGATGTGTAGGATCTCTTAAACCATTAGAGAAGATGATGTTACTACCAAACCTCCTAAGCACCATCTTTATGTCCTACATTGTTACACACACAAAACACACGTGAAATTTACATAAAATAATATAAATCAATATACTAAATAAGTAAGACGATATGATGCTTACTTTACAACCATAATAAGTTGTAGCCCAATGTGCACGCGGTGTGGAGAAAGTTGTGGTTTGTTGTGTGTGATTTTTGACACATTATATAGTAGATAAAATATTTGTAACTCATGGACAGGAAGATAAAAAGACTAACCACTAATTGGTGTGTTTAATTTATGCATTTATGACATTTTTGGTTTGTATACTTTGAGGTTTAGAGATGGCTTGAAACATATTGTACTGTACAAACTTTTGTGCACGATTCCTGTGACAACTGGCAAATTAGGGAGCCGTTTTAACAACCCGCATTACATTAAAAATTATAATTTTGAAAAGTTATTGTGACGAGATATTTTATGAACGTTGGAATGTGATTTTGATCGTACGTTATTTATGGGAATTTGATTATTTATTTATGTTTTGGTTTGGTTCGTTCGTGATGATTTATTTTGAGATCATTATTTTGGCACTACATTGACTCCGGCATTAGGTTAACCTAACAATTTTAATTATATTTTTAATATTGGTTTGGATATTATTATTTTGGAACGTATCGCGAGGTTTTGATTATTTTTGGAAACGAGTTCGGTTTGAGAAAGTTGTTTGGTTATTTAAGGTTTCGGGTTTGGCCCGTGTATTTACACCGGGCTACTTAACCCACTATACCCTCACTATTATTATTATTACCAATAAAAAAAAGAAAACTTTTTTTTTAAAGAGTATATTACATGAATCGTCCTTGTGGATCCGGTCATAAGCAACAACACCACACCCTCATCACCAACAATTCACTCTCTCTCTCTTCTAACATATCAACCATCACCGCACCCTTTAACCACCAATCGCACCACCACCGCCACCCTTACATCAAATCTAACACCACCACCTTAACCATCTTCTTCCGATCTATCTATTGGTGCAAACCACGCGCGATTTGGACCACCCTAACACCCTTTTTGAATTAAAAACACCACGTTATCACCACAAATTCGTCATTTCTTGTCTTGGTTTTGAGGATCCTTTCGATTTGGTCTTGGGAATCGAAGGTAGGATGAGCTTTGGCTCGTATTTTGGTTAAAGTCGTGACCAAGGGTCACGAATTTGTGTTTCTTTCGGGTTTTCTTGGTTATTAACGCGAGATTCAAATGGGTTTTGATGAAATGGATTAAGGAAAAATGTTTGGTATCCGGGTTCATGTTATTTTCGATGGGTCGAGGCTTAACCGAGAGCGTTGGCTCTCGGCTTGGGTTCTTGGTTGTGTTATTGTGGCCATTTGATGATTATTGGATTCTTTGGTGCTTGTTGTGATGTTTGGTTGACCCTTGTGGTCGTTTGGATTCTCGGCCGACACCCCAAGGGGGTTGTTTGGCTCGGTTTTGGCTCGAGTTAGAGCAAGCCGAGACCTAATGGTCTCGGGTGGGACTCCCGTACTTTGTTTCGGGCGTAATATTGATCCGGGTTGACTTGGTAAATCAACCCGTAATTGATTATGTATTCGGTTGTTATGTTTACTTGTCGGATTATTATTGTTGTTGTCGTGGTTGTGATTTTTTACCATGGATTCTTATTTGGACTTGAAGTGGTATATTTGGATTACGAGTTATATTGGAGATGTGTTGTCGAATGTGGAATTTGGGGACCGATTGTGAGACGGTCATTAGATGACGGAGATAGGTTAGTTGGGTGCCGTAGTCGGACCCTCTTGTTGTAGCACGTGGATATGGGATTGATTTGGACGGAGATGATTTATTTATTTTGACTTGATTCTTATGTTGGACTTGGACTATGAGCCGAGGGTCATGACTCGGACATGTGACCAAAATCTATGACTCGATAAATATTTAAAAGTCAAACATTAAAAATAATACTCGTAATAATATTATTGAGAATATAATCGTTTATATACGTATATAGACGTGATAAATGTATATATATATATATATATATATATATATATATATATATATATATATATATATATATATATATATATATATATATATATATATAAAAATGCGTATATTAATAATAAAACGATCACGAGTAAACGTATAATAATATAACGATAGTTATTATACTATGCAAATAGTGTAATAAATGTCGGAATATTGTTATAAATAATAACTATAAATAACGGCGGAAACTAATAAGTCGGGTGAGTAATAAATAAAAATATAACGATTTTTATAAATTTAGAAACTTATCGAGTTATACGAGTGTGGTTATTTAAAGTCCAAGTGGGCTTTATATTGTGACTTTTGTGTTGTCACGGATATATGACGATTAACATAAACATTTTCTATAGCAAGTGACTTATTTAATCGACGGATTAGATCGAGTTATTTGATTATATAAAATGAGTATATTAATGGGCATCGTATCCCACGACGCCCATAGGTTGTGGTATATGTTTTAGGGTAATAAATTACTATGTATCTCGTGGAATTTGGCCGATTCGACGATATATATAGGGAATTTATTTGACTACGATATATACCAAATAGAATTCTTTGTGCTATGTGCTTTAGGTTGGGTATAATTTTGGAACGATATATTACGTAAATAAATATGGGAGATTACCAAATCGACGGATTTGATAAGCTTCGATGATTATTTAAATAATATGTTGGACTAATATTAGACCTATAGTTGGTTTATTATTTCGTTTGTTGTGGCTTTTTGGTTTGAGTTGTGTCGACCCTTCACCCATATGGATACCAAACGTCGAATTTCAAATTAATATGAAGTTAATTCAAGAAATGGATATTTTTGGAAAGTAAAACGGAATACGTTCGGGAATGGGAATATTTGATTTTCGAGGAAATGATTTCTGAATGAGTTTGATATTGTTAGGAAGTGCCGAGTCTGTAGTTGCCGTTACGTGAGTTGCTTGAGTTTACTTACGTCTTTCTTCTATCGATTTCTTTTGAGGATTTTCTGGACTTGAGGTGAGTCATAGCCCCACTTTTATTCTTGAACTTTGTTTTCAATTCTTGGGGTGAGAAACGTGCAAATGTTTTATGTGGACTATTATCGCTTTATTTATTTTAAAACTTGCTATGCTTATAGAACTAGGTAGTGTAGAGCATGTCGTATCCTTACGAATGCAGCGCATGTCGTATCCTTACGAATGCAATAACATGTCGTATCCTTACGAATGTTGGGCATGTTGCATCCTTGCGAATGCATATTGATTGATTTGGATTGGTTATAGAGCGAGGCCTAGACTTGAGCTAGGTAAGCCATTGATTGGATTGATTTGGGCTATAGCGTGCACCTATAGGGTTGATTTGCTTTGGTTGGATTATTTTGGTTGGATGATTGAGGCCTGGTCTAGCTAGCAAGCGTTTTGCGTATATGTCCACTATATTGAATTATGAATTTAAACCTATGATCTCACCAGCGAAAGCTGACTTTTAGCACGTTTTCTCAGGTAATTAAGTGATGCTCTATGGATGCTTGGGATTGGAGGCTCGGCAATGGCATCGGTTATGGATCTATTTTTCTAAAACTCTGATAACTACTGTGGACCTATGTTTATATCCTTTGGGCCTTACTTTGGATAATTCTTGGGATAAATGTAAATTTTAAAACCCGTTTTGGTTGTGTTTTTCTTATGTTTACTTTATCTCATTCTTTCATGACTTTGAATGGATACCAATCCCCGTAGCACCCCGAAAGCTTGTTGAGTCTTCCGCTGTATCAAATTTTGGGGGTGTTACAATTCCTCATGCAAAACATATTGTACCATACAAACTTTTGTGCACAATGCCTCTTGCGCATTAAATTAAGCACTCCAATCTTTAGATAGTATAGAAGATATAATTTTCATGTTGCTTAAACTACCTTGTACCGTATTACAGTTTGTGCAAAAATCCTCTTGCATATTAAATTAAGTCACACAATATTATGTAATTGATATACTTTTGATGTTGCTTAAACTACCTTGTACCGTACAAATTTTTTCAATTACTCGAATTACTAATCTTATGTACTTACCCTTATTCATGAAACATTTATTGTGAGTACTTTGCATTTATAAGACAACTTAAGTTTGATGTTGCTTAAACTACCTTGTACCGTATAAATTTTTTCAATTACTCGAAGCACTAATCTTATGTACTTAACCTTATGCATGACTATTAAATCAATGTACTAACATATGAAGCCTCCACATTTCACTTTTAATTCATGAAACATTTATTGTGAGTACTTTACATTTATAAGACAACTTAAGTTTTTAGCATACTAGGCAACCAGACCCGTGCGTTGCACACGGGCTGTATCTAAGTGTTCATAACGTAATGTTCACTAATTTTCGTCATGTATTCATTGCGGGATCATGTCATTTCATTATTTGAATACACTTGCAAACATGAATAGTCATGAAAGCCCGTGCGATACACATGGGCTGTATAGAAGTTTTCAAAGTCTAATATCCGTCATTTATTTTCGTCATTTTATATTCTGGACGTATTTTTGTCATTATATATATAAGTTTTCATGGTAGCATACATTTTGTAAGCATGATACTTATTTAAAATAGTTTATTGACATATAATCTTTTAAGATGTATTTTTTTACGTAATATTTTTTGTCTATTTATTTTGGTATTGACTTTATCGTTTTTTATTTGAACTAACTAATATTAATACATCGGGCTAAGTTATAACTATTTCTTATGATAGTCAACAATTCCCGTGCGATGCACATGGGCTGTATAGAAGTTTTCATAGATTTAAAATACGTGCGATGCACATGGGCTGTATAGAAGTTTTTATAGCCTAATATTCGGCATTTATTTTTGTCATTTTATATTTAAGTTTTCATGGTGTCACACATTTGCTAAGCTTTATAGGTATTTAAAATACTTTATTGAGTTGCACATGAGCTGTATATAAGTTTTTATAGAGTAATCTTCAGCAATTATTTTCGTCATTATATATCTAAGTTGTGATAGTATCACATTTCTAGGCATGACACACATTTAAAATAGTTTATTGACATTAAAAGAGTATATGTGAAGAGATTTTTTTCAAGGAGTTACATTGAAAAGAGTCTCTTCACATGTAATTTTTTAATATGTATAAGTTACATAAATTATTTTAAATATGAAGCGATGACATTAATATTAGAGACCTTTTATATTCATCCCCGTGCGATGCACACTGGTTTGGACTGCCTCAGGACCCATGCGATGCACACAGGTTGGATCTAATTATTTTTTTCGTAATGTTTGGGACTAATTTTCGGTTCATGTTTGAAACTCTCATTTTTTGTAAAAGACGGACTTCATTGTTCAATAAATTACATTATTAAAAGAGAACTATAAAATAAATTTCCTTTTTAACAAAACTATAAAAACATAAAACATTAAAGTAATTAGTATATTCAATAATATAAATTATAATTCGTATAATAAATTATAATTTGTATAATAAAATATTGCATGTTTAATTTATAACGTACTATTAATATGAATGCTAAGTATTCATCTATATTGACACCGGTGGTCGTGGCGTTGTTCTTGTTGTTGTTGTCTTTGTCGTTGTTGTTCATTGGCATTTTGCATGTTTTGTTCTTGATACAATTTTCGTGACTTCTCTATCTCTTTCTTTAATGTGAAGAGGTTTTTTGCAAAATGTTATATTTAAATGAAGCTTTTCATATTTAATATTTTAATATTAGTAAGTTACATAAATTATTATTTTTAATTAATGCATTATTACAGTATTTTTTCATAAACTATAATATCGAATTTGGAGCATTCATTAGTAACTCACTCTAAGTATTTACAGTATGACGACATGAATCACATGATCTCAAACTCAAATGAATAATGCTTACCTCATGATAGGTGTAGGATAACATTTGAAATACAATTTTCTTCTACTTTATAAACTTCTTTGATTTAGAAGATTCTCATTGTTAGTGTGAAGATATTTTTATTATATACTACCATTTTCAATATGTAACATCGACATAATTTTCACAATTATATAAAATATCAAGTCACGCAATATTCCACGACGTTTAATTAAGAAAGTGACATTAACACACCGCATGACAAAAAACTACATTAAGAGCAAAAATATTAAAATGCACCAACAAAGTGTAGTAATAATTATTGACTAAAAATTGAATGCTCGTCACATTATTTTCAATAAACTTACTTGCTAACGAATCAATAGTACTAGCCCGTTCATCGGTATTACATGAAGTAAAATATTGCATGTTTAATTTGTAACGTACTAGTAATATGAATGTTAAGTATTCATCCCACCGGTGGCCGTGACGTTGTTCTTGTTGTTTTTGTTGTTTTCTTTGTCGTTGTTGTTCATTGACCTATTGCATGTTTTGTTCTTGATACAATTTTTGTAACTTCTCGATCTCTTTCTTTAATGCTTCTTGACGTGCTACAAAAAATAATTATATATAGTTGATCATTAGTAACTTAAATACAGTTAATCAAAGTAAAAATGTTCGTGCATGTTCCACTTAATTGATAAGACAATGATGTGTAGGATCTCTTAAACCATTAGAGAAGATGATGTTACTACCAAACCTCCTAAGCACCATCTTTATGTCCTACATTGTTACACACACAAAACACATGTGAAATTTACATAAAATAATATAAATCAATATGATTAATAAGTAAGACGATATGATGCTTACTTTACCACCATTATAAGTTGTAGCCCAATGTGCACGCGGTGTGGAGGAAGTTGTGGTTTGTTGTGTGTGATTTTTGACACATTACATAGTTGATAAAATATTTGTAACTCATGGACGGGAAGGTAAAAAGACTAACCACTAATTGGTGTGTTTAATTTATGCATTCATAACATTTTTGGTTTGTATTCTTTGAGGTTTAGAGATGCTTGAAACATGTTGTACCGTACAAACTTTTGTGAACAATTTCTCATGCAAAACATATTGTACCGTACAAACTACATTTGTTGAAATCACACTTGAAGGGCATATTTGGAATAATCAACTCTTGAAACATTTATTAGGAGTATTTTGCATTTATAAGACAACCTAAGTTTATATTATATATAAGATAAGATGTATATTCTACAATATACATAAGCTTTCAAAACAAAAATATGAGATTCAGCAGCCCAAAACAAAAATTTAAGATATTCATCGTCGAAAATTTTGTTACAGGATACCCGCCGCTATATCGCACATGCACCTGCTATTTTGTATTTAAGAATTAACCCTAACGTAGCGTTTGGTATGGTGTAATCAAAGTGGGAATAGAAAAGGTTATTACGATAGAATGAAAAAATCTTGTTTGTTTACACATTTACAATGTAATGATTCATTGCAAGGAATGACTCATTACACCATTTTTATTCGTTAGGGGTCCCCTCTTTTTTATTCATTACATCTTGTAATGGAATGAAAATTACAAAAAATCCATCATTAACTAACCACATTAAATAAACTTCCTATAATCAATGGCCATTTGAGTGGTTTTTGTTTTTTTTGTTTTTTGTTTTTTGTTTTTTTTATCGATTCCATTACGTCTATCTTACCAAGCAAACATGATTAATAACATTAATGAATCATTACATTGCATTATTAATTTCATTACATACACACATATATAACGAAAGCCATGACATTAAGTGGTAAAGTGTACGAGGCTTTTGTCATTCCCGGTTAAACTATATTATTAGCAACAAAATTGCAAGAATTTGAAATGAATTATAATAATGTAAATATTGATCCTCACAACACTAATGAATATGAACTTGAAGTTCAAAATATAATTCATTTTTCTGATCTAGAAAATGCCAGACATATTTGGTGACCTAAACAGAGTAACTAGATCTTTTACACGCTGCTAATTCTCCAACTTATATTTGTGTCCCAACTGGACAACCAATGATTGGTAATGTTTCTATGGCATGCCTACAGCGTGATAGAAAAATCGATTCCAAATAAAAAGTCCTCGATATATAAAAATGGAGCAAGAAGCTAAGATTGGTCATATCGAGGCAATAAAGACCCCATAATAGTCTTGTACTGAGACACTAGACAAAGAGGATTCTAAAAGAACCTCATATAAATTTAAAACTATGAGATCTCAATAAATATAATGTCTAGAAAAATGTGGAATCAAAAAAGAATTGAATCGACGTCGATAGTACTATCGTATCTAATGATGCGCAAGATAACAAATTTATCACAAAATAGCGTTATAATAACAGTGAGGATCTTGCAAATAATCATGCGAGAATCGCAGTTGTAAAATGATTTACCATGATGTAAAGACGCAAGTAACTAATGAAAGATTGAAGTCTCTTATGATGAGACATGTGAGACTTGAAATCCATACACATGAATGTGTTAACTTATTGGAATAATATTTGTCTTTATAAAAAAAGCGAAATTAATGTACTGAATTTACATTTTTGCAAAGACGTGAAAATAACAATGAGACATGATCTCATGTGGTGGATCCAATAAGTATTTTGATATTATATAAGTCTGGCAATATGATAAATATTGATATGCGTCTAAAAGAATGTGAGTAAGTGCTCATTTGATGTTGAGATTCCTAAAAGGATATAAAATGCATGAAACATGTCTCGTTATTTAAAATGCTTGAAGCATATAAGAAAAATTCTTGAGTATACAACTTGATCAAACCGAATAAATAATTGTATGAGATCAAGGAATATGAGGATAATTGTTACAATCGCCCTTAGTCAATATTTGTTAAAATGGGACCTGAAATGATTATGTTTGCCCATGAAATTTTATAAAGATATCTGGATTTGACTATTGTATATCAAAGATATCTTGATTGCTTAAAAACTAAACTTGAAATAAAAGACAGAGTTGTCTTAGTTTACGAATTGAAAATTTAATGATGATATCTTTATACATTATGAAAACTAAAGAAATATGATAAATATCTTTATATGGATATATGATGCTCATGTTTATGAGGTGTTATGATGTTGAAAATACGTGTTGCATTTTTTCCCCTTGACCATGGTTTTGTCCCTATTGGGTTTTCCTGGTAAGGTTTTTGACGAGGTAATATTCCTAAGTATATATAGGAATTATGTACTCTTTTCCCATCACTAGATTTTTGTCCCATTAGGTTTTATCTAGTAAGGTTTTAGCGAGGCATAATCTTCAAATGCACATCAAAAGGGAAGTGTTATAAATAATTATGGAATTGATGTCTATATCTTTTTAATTGCTACATCATCAAACCATCCAAGAAGAATGCGTTTGGTTAAGATCGATGATTCAATACATCCAAGAAGAATGAGGTCTCAAGTCTATCGATGGAAATCCAACCTTATTATATGAAGACAATGCAGTGTGTATAGCTCAAATCAAGGAATAGTATATCAAAGGAGACAAAACAAAGCACATTTCTCCTAAGTTTTTCTTTACATATGATCTACAAAAGGATAGAGTTATTGATGTTTGTCAAATTCGATCAAGTAACAATTTGGCAGATTTATTCATAAAATCTTTGCCAAGAGTTTTTGAGCTACTGGTTCGGAAGATCGGCCTTCGACGCTTAAAAGATTTGCATTAAATTGAGGAGGAGCATTATGTGTACTGCACTCTTTTCTTTCATCAAGTTTTTTTTTATCCTATTGGGTTTTTCTTGGTAAGGTTTTTAATGAGGCAATTTTATGGCGTGTAATGAACGATGAATATCAAATGAGGAGTATTATAAATTATGTATGGACTTATGAGTTATGTTTATTCATTCTATTCTTTAGAAACAAGTTTGGGTTTAGACTATTAGTCTATATACATCCTGCTTGTAACCGCATCGGATTTATTATTAATAAATAATAATTATCTCTTCTCATACATCTCATACTTTCACAATAGATTAGAGATATGTTTTGTTTTCGTCTTTTAACGAAGGCAACCTTATCAGAGACACCCTAAACTAAGTACATCATTGTCCACACCCTCAACCTGTCAGGGGAAAATAACTCAAGTGCACATCTTGGTACCACTAAGCCTCTAAGGCTCGGGTATAAGTATCTCATTTTTAACTGGCTTACATGTCGATATCAGTTAAACACTCTAGATAAAATCACACAATTCGGAAGGTGTTTGCTTAAAATTATAAGTGAGGTTAACTGGTTAAGCTTAATTTCAATAAGCAACTTCTTACATTTAAAAAACAAGTTCATATTGAGGGTATTTTGTTAAATTGATTCCCAAAACTGGTAGGAATACTTCCGGTAAATTGATTATTGTTAAAGAAATTTCCGTTTAGGGTAATCAAATGACCAACAGAAGCAGGTAATTTTCCAGACAACTTATTGTTAGCAAAACTTAGCGTTTGGATATTACGAAGCTTGCCAAAGGAAGAAGGGATAACACCAGATAATTCATTATTAGACAAACTTAAAATTTGGACCAAAACTAGTTTGCCAATTGAAGCAGGAATGGATCCAGAAAGTTTGTTATTGGATAAGTAAAATTATAAGTGAGGTTAACTGGTTAAGCTTAATTTCAATAAGCAACTTCTTACATTTAAAAAACAAGTTCATATTGAGGGTATTTGGAACTTTTATCTTGCTGCATTGGGTATTATTGGGCGGATGGTTATTCTTCTTATATCGGAAAATCAATGTCTTCTTTAAGAATAGTTAACCTTTAACAAAGCATATTCCTTAGAATTTTGAAATCTTGTGTAGCTGGTGTTACCATTTTCATCAAAACTCCGAATTATATGCATCTTGAAACTTAAATCTATAAGAGAAAATTCTTTCAAAACGTACCATACTTGTAAAAAAAATCACTTTTGAGTAACGTACTTTTAATTTTCGTTATTGTGGTGCTAAACTTTCATTTTTGGCCTCTTTTACGCACTTTGGGATGTTGGAATGACATTTTTGCCCCTGGATTTCAAAAAATTTGAGGGGCAAAAACGTCCCAAAATGCGTAAAAGTGGCAAAAAATGAAAGTTTAGCACCACAATAACAAAAATTAAAAGTACGTTACTCAAAAGTGATTTTTTGAACAAGTATGGTACATTTTAAAAGAATTTTCCCAATCTATAAATTGGACTAAAATTGACTGGACAAAGATTTTAGGACGTAAAAATCAACGTGTATATGTAATCAAATCAGTTCGATACAAATTTCACAACTTCATTTCAAGCCGTGATTTCCGTTAATATTGATATGTGCCTTTTGTTTCTATCACAACTTTGATTAGGGGTGTCCATGGTACTGGAACCATCTCGAACCGGAACCGTCTCGAAAGAACCGAGAACCGAAAATATGAAGAAAGTGGAACCAAGAACCGTCCCAAGTTCTTCGGTACGGTTCTATTACGGTACTCGGTTCCGGTACGGAAATTTCGGGTAATTCCCACAAGAACCTAAGTGTTTAAATAATTTATTTTTTTCATCGTCAATCATTCATAAAGACATACTAATAATGTTATAACAATACAAATACACACGGTATTTAACTAATGTACATGATTAAATATTGTATACTTAAACAACAACATATATACTTGATTTAGTTATTTAGTATACTTGATTAAATATTACGCATCATATTGAATCGAAAAGCATGAAGTACACCAACACTAACTGACCATCATTTTTATATAATATAACATGCATTCATACTTCCAACCCATTATACTCGTTAACTACAGATTCGTCATTCGTCACATATTGCATTATATAATTCACTTGATTTTCTATTACTATAGATAAGTATCAAATTTACGATAATGATCTCAAGATAAACATACTTTCATGTTGATAAATGATGATGATGATTTTTGAATGGATTAAAAATTTGGGTTTTAATTTTATTATGTGTTTTTAAGTTTTAGATTTTTTATGTTACATTTTAATAATGAGTAAGTTTATTTATTTAGTTTTTTTCTCCTTAAAATGTTATACACATTACACAATGTCTCAAATAAACCCTATAAAATTTAATATTTTTAAGGTAGTCGGTTCTTTCGGGAAAGTACCGGAACCGGAAGGTTCCGACCCGAACCGTCCCGAGAACCTAAAATTTGGAATTTTAGGAACCAAGAAGCGTACCATGATTCTAATATACGGTTCAGTTTCGGTATGGTACCGATACGGTTTATCGGTTCTTTTGGTTCCTCGGTTATTTTGAACACCCCTAACTTTGATCCTTATACGATATCTACGTGCGAAATTTTGTCACCTAATTAAATTGCAAAACAGGACTCTCCTGTTGGGGACCTTTTACTTATAACATTTCAGCACATTTATTTTACTATGATTTGCATTTGCTACTGAAGTCGAGCAGTCTCAATTTCACTACGGGATTTTAGAACCAATGCTGAGGCACAGTAACCTTTATTGATATCTTATTTTTCGGTGTTACATTACAAAACATCAAAGGGAAATATTACACGGCGGAAGAGGGGCCCCGCACAATCCAGCATTACCCAAAAATGCAAAAGTAGGGAAACTAAAATTATGCACAGGAATTTCTCCAGTGAGTCTATTACCCGATACATCAAGTTCCTCCAAACTCTCCTTATTCAACAACTCTTTTGGTATCTTTCCTACCAAGTTATTGTTAGAAATCAAAAGTCTCGATAACTCAGCCGCATTACTCAATGATTTTGGTATTTTTCCACCAATTGGATTGTGCGATAACACCAACGATACAATAGACACTAGCACAGGCTTATCACCGTTAACTTTTATAGGCCCCGAAAATGAATTATAAGACAAATCAATTGCGCTAGGAGATAGTTTTGGTACATATTTCTTAAAAATAAAATTTATGTCACCCGAAAAGTTATTCGAATGAAGATCAAGGTCCGTTAGAAATGAAAGTTTCTTGAACTCTAATGGAATCGTGTTTCTAAACTCGTTATTTGATAAGTTCAAAAGCATAAGGTTTGTCATATTCCCGATTAAAGGTGGTAACTCACCTGTTAACGAGTTGCTCGATAAATCCAATTGCCAAATAGTGGATGACGACAAGAGGACCCGCGGAAATGATCCTTGGAGTCTGGTTTTAGCCATCCTCAAACTTCCTAGGTTGAGTTTCGAAAACCACTTTGGTAATGTGACTAAGTTTAATGGATTGTATGACAAATCCAGATCATATAAATTATGTAATCTAGCAAGCTCAGACGGAATCCGACCGGTAAGTTTGTTTCTCGATAAATCAAGGAACTGAAGAGCACCTAATTTAGCAAGCTGAGATGGAATCCGACCGGTAAGATTGTTTTTGGCTAAAATAAGTTCTTGAAGATTACTTAGATTCCCAAAACTGGTAGGAATACTTCCGGTAAATTGATTATTGTTAAAGAAAATTCCGTTTAGGGTAATCAAATGACCAACAGAAGCAGATAATTTTCCAGACAACTTATTGTTAGCAAAACTTAGAGTTTGGATATTACGAAGCTTGCCAATGGAAGAAGGGATAACACCAGATAATTCATTATTAGACAAACTTAAAATTTGGACCAAAACTAGTTTGCCAATTGAAGCAGGAATGGATCCAGAAAGTTTGTTATTGGATAAGTAATTAAAGATACTCAAGATTCTTTAACTTACCAATTGTCTCAGGTATGATTCCTGAGAAATTATTCTCATGGAAAGCAAGCGATGTAATTGAAGTCATATGGCCAATGGTCGAAGGGATCCGCCCAAAAAACTTGTTCCCATTAAGGGTAATTTCCCTTAAGGATTTGAATGATCTAAAAATGACATATGAGAGAGTCCCGGATAGATTATTAGAAGCCAGAAAGAGATGTGTTAGACGTGAAAGTTTACCAAACTCAGGCGGGATCGGACCCCTCAAGTCTTTAAGGTTGTTGAAGTTAAGCCGTTCTAAAAATGTGAGATTAGAGAGAAAGGGAGAGATGGTACCAGACATTGTGGTGTTTACATAGTCATAATCCAGAGTGACGAACTCACCGGAACGTGAGACATTAACGACTCTCCCGTGGGAACCACATGTTATCCCATCCCATGATTTACAACAATTAGTATGAGATGTCCATGTTTGCAAGAGACCTGAAGGGTCATAAGTGATTTTGTGCTTAAACTCAAGTAATGCTTGATGATCGATGGGATGACAAGCTTGCGATGTTAATGGTGAAATGAGGATAATAGAGAGGATGATGAATATGAGAGTATGAATATCCATTGAGGTATTGGAATGAAGAAGAATATGAAAATGAAGGTGGACATGCATGTGGAATAAATAGTAGGATTAGTTAGTGCATAGTTTCTTTGTTTTTGAAGTATGTAAGGTCACTTTTCTGATTATATGGGGATACGATGCGCATAGTAAGTATGTGTAATTTATAAAATAATACAAGAACCAATTCACGTGGGTTTCAGATCATTTTTTTAATATTTACCATATGTTAATTACACGTTAAACCTTTTACTTACCGCAATAAGTTCATTAATTAATTGAATATTTTAAGCTCCAACTGTACGATGATGATCAAAGAATGCATATATAAATAGGCCAAATAATAAAAAAAAGGTAATATACTTGCCACAATTTTATCGAATGGGTAGTGAACTAGAAAATTTGATTCTGAGATTAAAAAAGTTATATTTTTATTTTGAAGTGGGTATGTTTTTACTTGCAGACCCGGTTGATGCCATGTTGGCAGGTAACCATCCTACACACCATGCCATGTAGGCAATTATTCTTTATTAATACAAAAAATAATAATAATAATAATAATAATAATAATAATAATAATAATAAACACTTTACCCTTTTCTTGTTCACCCAAAAACATAAACCCTAATCCTTATATCTAATTCAAATCATACAACCTTATCAAATTCATAAAAATAATTAAGCGCTCATCTACTTCATCATCTCGATCTAATCGACGGTTCTATTCTCCTGAAGAAATTCGTGCAAAAAACGCATTGTGATTGTAAGATTCCATTTATGAGCAAGTTGCTTGGACTTCAACGAATCCAGGTCGAAGATTCAAGAGTTGCCCAAAATGGGTAAGTTACCAGTAACTATTATTATCAAATGTTTACACATTCTTGTTTTCTGATTTTGTGTTGTTAATGATGTTTAGAAATGTGAGGTGTATGGTTTTCTTGATGATGAGTTACCTTGTCAGTATTACAAAGACCTATTCTTCAATCTACATGAGGAGAATAAAGACTTGAAGCTGCAACTATCCAACCAGTATGTTGATTTGACCTTGCAACACCATGGTGGTATGACAGTGCAACATCCAACTCATGAACTTTCAATGGAACTAATTTACCAAGATCTTAATGCTTTCAAGTCCAAAGCAATAGTGTATGACAGTCTTTTGAAGGTTTTATTTGGTTTGATGTTTGTGCTCATTTTGTCTCTCATTGTTGTATGTTTAAAAAAGTAACTGTTCAAGGTATGTAATGGATGTAGTTTATGTTCAAGGTATTTTGTGTTCATGTGGATGGTAATGAAAAAGTTGTATTTTGTGTTCAAGTGGATGGTATTGAAATAGTTTTACTTTTGTGTTAATATTGTTTCTACACGAGACTTGTCATGAAATCATATTACAATCAGTAAACTTGCAAACTATAACTGCATATGCTAACAAATATAAGACCAGAAGAAAGATTAATTCAACTGCAAATAAGAATAAAGAAGAGAGCTTCAATAGAGTAACAGTGTTCTTTCATAACAACTAATGTTTGTGCATAAGCACTTTACATGTGTTACATCCAGAACACACAAACCTGATCCATGAGGTTATGCCTTTACCATGAACAAAATAGGCTAGCAATTATAGTGGCATCAAGTGCAGCACTATAGCAGGTTCCTATCAACTAATTACATTAACTTACCAAGGCCCTTCAGTGGACAAAATAGGGCACAATAGTGGCATAAGTGCAGCACTATATCAGTTCTTACTTTTTAACATCCTAATTAACATCATACATGTTAAAAGTTTTAGCACAAATTAAAGATGGACAAAATATGTGCTAACATAGTCAAGGAATTTAATCCAAGACTATTTTATCCTCCATACTTGATCCTGGACCAATAATTGGAGCAGAAAGTCTCTTATGGAGAATCCCTTAACTCTTCATCCTGAGAGGAAGCGGTTGTGCTCTTGGTCTTGCTTGCCTTGGTTGTGGTTCAGCAGAAGTAGCTCTAGTTGGTTGATTTGTTGCTTGTAGTTTAGCAAACCTTGACTGTGTCAAGGTTCTTCTATTGATTCCACATCTTGTTGCAGATGATCCACCTCTTCCAGTCCTTGATGATACTTGTTTTGATGTCCTAACCACTTGTGATTCCTGTGTTGTAGTTAGGTTTTCACTATGTTTTTGTTGTCTTTTTGACCCTGCATCACAAACAAGTTAATCATATGGACCATGTCAAGCTGTTTATGAAATGCAAAATTAACTTGTTATATTGATCATGATGTTAAAAACTACCTGATGTATGTGCTGCATGCAGAGGTTCCAAAGCATCAATGGTGTCCTCAGAATCTGCATCTATTCCTAACCATGCTCCCATCCTTCCTATTCTCTCTGTGGGTATTAGTCGATCGGACTTACGCTTACCACCTCTTATCTTAACAAACCCAAATTTACTTTTCTTCCTTGTTTCGAAATTTTTACCCATGTGGCAAACCCTACCATCAGAAAATGTGAACATACTATTCCTATTTGATTCACCCATTTCAAACTCATCAACTTCGTTGTTAACAAATTCAGGTATATCTCCTTCATCAACCAATGGTTCCTCTATCGGTGTCACTTTTTTAGGTCTCCCAAATTTGGCTTTTTCTTTTGGTGGTTTGGCTACAGTGTCTTTCTTGCAACCCTTCTTATTATGCCCACGCTCCCAACAGTTATGACAAGTCATAACAGCACCTGCTCTAGATATCTTATTACCGGATTTTTATTCATGAGATGCCCTAACCATTTTCTTCCTAGGCCTACCTGGAATTTTCTTAGGTATTGGACCCAATATCCTAGACAAGTTACTAGTGTCAGGCCAGAAGTGTATACCATCAATAGGTTTAATGTACTCACTATAGGCTACCATATACCTATCCTTTCTAAACCAATCAGGCACATACTCCTCAGCATACTTACCTAGTTTAAATATACAAGCAATCGCATGTGAACATGGTAAACCTGACAATTGCCACATCCTGCAAGGGCAAGTTCTCTTCGGCTCATCTACTTTGAAGGCCTCGTATCCCTTTCTGACTTCAAAAGTATTTCCTCCACAAGGAATGACATGCCAAAACCTAGTAACAAGTTGCACAATATTAAATAATAACACAAATGCTTTAATCAATAATTATAAACTTTGACAGATGCATTAATCATAAGTTAGTCATTACCTTTGCTTATCCTTTGAAATTTCTAAAACCTTTTGGATATTCGGACATAAGTGTCACATCATGACCACATTCTAACATCAGATCATCAGCTAGTAACTTAAGAAACCAACTCCAGTTATTTTTGTTTTCAACCGTCACCACTGCCCATGCCACTGGGAAAATGTGGTTGTTTCCGTCTCTTCCAACCGCTGTCAATATTTCTCCACAATTTGGTTTCTTCAAAAAACACCCATCCAACGCAATAATTCTTCTACAGCCCTTTATCCAACCCTCCTTGAACCCCTGGAAACAGAAATAGAACCTGTCAAAATAGACCTTCTCATCCGGGTTTACATTGACACCTACTTTGACTGTGGAACCAGGGTTTGATTCATAGATTGCCTTTGCATATGACCTTAGTAAGCTATAATGATCCTCTCTAGCGGCTTGACCTTCATTCAACGCATAATTCTTGGCATTCACACATTGAGTAGTACTGATTCGACATTGGTATTTCTTTAGAACAAAATCTTGAATTTGCGCTAATGTAATTTTCGGGTTCATCCTGATTTTGTCTCCAAAGTTCCTTCCAATCCACTTGTAAGTAACAAGTCTTCCATAATTGAAGTCCCGTATGCAAGTATGCTCATCTTTCATTGAAATCACTTGAAAACATTGCAATTCTGTTACCCACTTTGCATAGATTCTCCACGGGCATTTGTTGACTTGTGAAACAGTTGGATACTTGTCAAAGTTTGTTTGTTTTCCCTTGCTTGGATCCTTTAACACTTCTTTCCTTCGACCACACCTACCGATAATCAAGTGTTTCGTACTCTTCTCACACCACAAGGAAAATCCGTTTGCCAATGCATAATAAGTGAGAGCTTCCTTAAGCTGATTAGAATTGACGTACTTTTCTCCAAGCTGCCATTGAAACAATAAATTTGTTCTAAGTATATAGATGCGTATATCAGAAAGTAAGTTAGAAGAACATAGAAAAGTACCTTAGGTTTCTTGAGTCTCCAATGGGTCTGGTCATCATATATCGGGTATTTTTCATCCTTTTTCTCGACCATCACAAAAGGGTCAGACTCCCCCACCGCGTCGTTACCTTTGAGTTTGCGCATTAGACCTTCCATATAGTGTTCATGCTCCCTAACTGTCTCACTAAAACTGTCACCAGCATAGACAATTGACGGGGCCATGTCTTGATAACCAGGTGGTTCATCATCATCTTGACCTTCATCCATTTGTTCTTTCTTGGCAAACTTTCTTTTTCTAAGCTGAATTACTTCATCCTCAATATCACTCAGGTAATCAAAAGATTTTTCTGATTCAAAACTCTCATTATCAGAAGAATATTGGCCATAATGATCAGTGATTTCATAGTCATCACTCTCACTGTCTGAAGATAAAGGACAATCATTTTCTCTAATTGAGATACCATTACCCCTAGGTGCACTCTTTCTTTTCTTTCTGTTAAGAATCTCCTCTTTAGTGATGAGGCGAAAAATGATCCGTTTTTAGGGGGTCATTTAAGCCCGAATTCGAATTTATTTGATCAAATATTGCCCTAAATCGTTCCTTTTGTGATTTTAGGTACTTTGGGAGAGAAATCTGGAAAAGGAAACAATTCGGACGTTTTTGGAGCATAAAAGTGAAGAAAACGCCAAAGTCTTAATTTTCCATGCTGGGAACAGTAGGTGACGGCGTCAAGAGTAATTCTCTGACGGCGTCAAGAGCAAAAGTCCATGACGACCCAGTACAGATTTGACGGCGTCACGAAGGTAGGGCGTCAAGAGTAAAAAGTCATGACGGCCTGGAAATGTTTAAGTCTTGACGGCGTCAAATGTAGATCAAGGCAGTCCGAGATTAGTTTTGGCGGCGAGGTGACGGCGTCACAATGTTTGTCTTGACGCCGTCAGACCTATTTTTCTATATATAGTTTTCTAATTTTCACATTAAAAAAGGAGAAGTTTTGGAGAAACCCTAAGTACAATTTTGGTGCAACTTTTACAGGTTTTTCAAGGGTTCCAAACCCTTGATACCTTTCATTGTAATTGAGATAAGTGTTCTTTTAATTCAATCAATATGTCTATGTGTTGGTTGTCTATATCTTGTTCTTGTCTCAATTCCATTATGCTAGGCTAGATCTATCTTGTGTTTGCTTAGATCTAATGAAACCTAGATGTTAATTATGAGTTGATTACTTGTTTATTCTTGTCTTGGATGAATGATTTATATGTTAGGCTTAAGAAAACTGGCAGATCTCCAATTGGTAACATGCTTGAACGTCTTAAGAAACATGAACCGAGGCGCACTAGGTCTTTATTGGTTGTATTTAATGCATGAGCCACTGTTTACAATCCCTATAGTTGTGCTGGGCATGGTGTAGGAGGAGATAAGAGCTCATATAATTGGGGAGTTATGTGTGCCACCCCATGAATGGTATTAAGGAATACGATCCGTCATCCATGCAATTATAACAAGTAATTAACGTGTAAAAGATGTCTAGGGAGTAGTGAAATCTAATTAAACACATTTTCTTCATTTACTGCTCACAACTTTAGTATAATTTAGTTTATTTTCATTTTTTGTATTTTATTTTGATTGCATCTTAGTATTGGGTTAGTTGATTAGCAACTAATTCCGCCCAAATCCTTCAAACCCCGAGATTTTAATTGCTTTCTAAAAAATATAAAAATACAAAAATAATCATCCCTCACCCTTAGAACTAGTATTTAGGCTTTCTAATCCTAGCGACACTATTCCTAAGCTGAACGATCAATCCCCCGGTACTTGTCACTATACTATACTACAACGATCAGGTACATTGCCTGGTGGGGGTTGTAAGCTTCTCGAGATCCCTCGAGAGGTAAAGCCTGTTGCGATTCCCACGCATCATTTAGTCATTACACCCTTACCTTTGTTTAGTGTATTTTGTCTTGCACGAACTTGACACTAGGCCAAAAACTGGAATTGGTTACACCAAATATGTGTGACGATATACATATAGTCACACATGGTTTTTTTCGTATGTGTGACTAAAGGTCATGTGGCCATAGGGTACCTACGGTCACATGTTTTGGTTCTTTTTAGTCTCACTTAAAAAAGAGTAACCAAAACGTTAAAATGTGTGACTAAATAGGTACAATTTTAGTTGGATTAATCAGCTTTGTGTGACGAAAAGCTCTTATAGTCACACGAAGCATTTTTTTTTTGTATATTTAGTCACATACAATTAACCATAAAGTGGCCAAAAGTGTTAATAAGTGTGACCATATGGTGTTGAAAGTGAAGAAATGTATGGTTTGTGTGACTATAGATCATCCAATTGCCACATAAATTTGGTTTTCGTGTGGCCTTTTGTACCATTTAGTCACACAACTCATGTTTCTTTTGGGTATTTAGTCACATACAATTAAACATAAAGTGGCAAAAAATGTGAATAAGTGTGACCATATGTTCTTTAAAGTGAAGAAATGTGTGTTTTGTGTGACTATTGATCATCCAATGGCCACATGAATTTTAGGTTTGTGTGGCCTTTTGTTACATTTAGTCACACAAAGCATTTTTCTTTTGGGTATTTAGTCACATACAATAAATCATAAAGTGGCCAAAAGTGTGAATAAGTGTGACAATATGGTGTTTAAAGTGAAGAAATGTGTGGTTTGTGTGACTATTGATCATCCAATGGCCACATGAATTTTATTTTTGTGTGGCCTTTTGTTACATTTAGTCACACAAAGCATTTTTCTTTTGGGTATTTAGTCACATACAATAAATCATAAAGTGGCCAAAAGTGTGATTAAGCGTGACCATATGGTGTTTAAAGTGAAGAAATGTGTGTTTTGTGTGACTATTGGTCATCCAATGGCCACATGAATTGTATGTTTGTGTGGCCTTTTGTACCATTTAGTCACACATATCATGTTTCTTTTGGGTATTTGGTCACATACAATTTAGCATAAAGTGGCCAAAAATGTGAATAAGTGTGACCATATGGTGTTTAAAGTGAAGAAATTTGTGTTTTGTGTGACTATTGATAAGCCAATGGCCACATGAATTGTATATTTGTGTGGCCTTTTTTACCATTTAGTCACACATATCATGTTTGTTTTGGGTATTTAGTCACATACAATCAACCATAAAGTGGCCAAAAGTGTGAATAAGCGTGACCATATGGTGTTTAAAGTGAAGAAATTTGTGTTTTGTGTGACTATTGATAAGCCAATAGCCACATGAATTGTATGTTTGTGTGGCCTTTTGTACCATTTAGTCACACATATCATGTTTCTTTTGGGTATTTAGTCACATACAATTAATCATAAAGTGGCCAAAAGTGTGAATAAGTGTGACCATATGGTGTTTAAAGTGAAGAAATTTGTGTTTTGTGTGACTATTGATAAGCCAATGGCCACATGAATTGTATGTTTGTGTGGCCTTTTGTACCATTTAGTCACACATATCATGTTTGTTTTGGGTATTTAGTCACATACAATTAAGCATAAAGTGGCCAAAGGCATTAATAACTGTGACCATATGCCGTTTAAATTGAAGAAATTTGTATTTTGTGTGACTATTGATCATTAAATGGCCTCATGAATTGTATGCGTGTGTGGCCTTTTGTAACATTTAGTCACACAACAAATTAATTATACAGTCACCAACAAAAAGCCGTAAATAATAAAATTCAATAAAATTCAAATATATAAAATTAAACAAATTCAAATACAATAAAAGTGGAATGTATATAAAATTGTCATGGCGTAAATAATAAAATTCTCATAAATATAACTTCTTAGTCTTGATCTTCTGAGCAGCTTCACTTTTCATGGATTCAATAGAGACGTAGTTGCGTTTCCCTGTTAATTTAGGTGGAACTTTGTTATGCTCACTAATCATTTGTATGGTACTTGGTGGTGTAGCCTGTAGGAAACAAAAAGCCGGGTGTATCAAATACTGAATTAATTATGAGAAATTATATATATATGTAGGTTGATAAAACAGATGCTTGTATGTACCTGATCTTCCAAAATCACTTGCTCCTTTGGCCATGCATAAAAACCACCTAATGCCTTCATAACTGTTTTGAAACCGTTACCTCCTACATCCGGTATGCAAGCTGCATCCTGTAAGGATTTATCAATAGACACTTTGTAGCAATCCTTGGGGAGTGGTTTGTTATGAACCATTTGTTTTCCATCACTCATGTATACTCTGCCCAAAGCAATAATAGTTGTTCTCTTTGAGTGCCACAGTTTGCAGTTAATTACCTAAAAAAATGATTTGTTGCATGTATGTATCAGAAATCAGTTAAACAAAATAATATATGAACATGTTTAAATACATACTTGTGGTAGTACTAGTAATGAAGACTCATCTTCTTGTGATTGGGAAGCTTGACGTGCATCCTTTCGTTTTGCTCTAGTCGTTTTCTTAGATGCGACAGATTTAACAGTTACCTATACATATAAAACACAGTAAATAAGACATGCATGTAGATTTAAAAAATCACATGTGGAAGTTTTATTACTTACACTTGTTTCCTTTTCCTTTTCCAAAGTTGGTAGTCCGTTAGACTTCTGAATGCTTGCAACTTTTTCACATCCAGAAACATGTGTTCCAGCATCCGCATCAACATTGCTGTTTATATGATTAATGTTCACCGGAGACACCTGCAATATAAAGTGTTTAAGAAGACTGCAGCAGTTTTTAAAAGGGTCAATAAAATATGGAATGTTACTTCTGGTGGTGTCAATGGACTTGGCGTCAATGGAGTTGACGTCAATGGAGTTGTTGCCAATGTAGTTGATGTCGATGGACTTGATGCCAATGGAGTTGACGTTGAGTTCGACTGCCCCTTTTGTGCAGCCAATTGCTTCATCAAATCCTGGATTACCGCATCTTTTTCTTGACGTTGGCGTCTCTCATTTTCAAGTTCACTTTGAAGTAACACCACTCTTTCATCAGATGCTTGTTTGTTTCGAGGGAGATCAAAATACCTCCTGTAGGTTACTCCACCTCCCACTCCTCTCGCATATCCTCCCTTTTCCTTACCTAATACAACTGTCATGGCATCACTGCCATGATCAACCTTCAAGGTTCCTTGTTTGATCTTGTCCTCCGTTTCTTTCTGCACACACAATATGGGTAATAGGTTATTATATGTTGATCCCACTTTAATATAAGCAAGATGACTTTTTAGCCCCACTATGCACATTATAATAAAATATGCAATAAAACTTACAATTTTTTCTCCCACGGCTCTAGTATCATCATCGTAAAAATCTCCGTCTTTGTTCTTCCTTCCTGACAACCACAGCGTGGTACGTGGTGGTTCTTCATCTGGTTGAATTTCTTTACGATCGATCTTATAAACATCAAATTCACACACGTAAGATAAACCAATTTAAACGCAAGTATTATGCTATTAACTGCAAATGTTTCAAGTTACCATTTGATCTATCACAAGGGCGTATCCACCTCGTCCCATTCTATGCTGATAAAGAGACTTGGAACGCGCCACTTTTGTTGCAACTGATTTCACCTTGCAACACAAAATCAAAAGGCGTTTAGATGTAGTAATGATTATATACTATAGAACTAATACATATGGAAACAGCAAATGCTTGAACTTGAATAAAAAAGTACTAATTAACACCTTGTATTCATCGCTTTGTGTATAATTTACAAAATTGACCCAATCATCAACTGATATAGTTGCATCATAATTAGTCGGGACTTCATTTAGTTTAGAAGGTGTTTCTAGGTTGGGCAATATGTAGTTTTGTGTCAATTTACTTCTGAAATTGCGTAGAAGTTGACCAAGACGATTCATTAACATTTTTCTGGCTGTCAAGTCAACATCAAAAAATCGTTGCAAAGATTAACACAATGTTTTTAATTAGTTGCACATAATGTAAATGCTACATATATATTTCATGCTATATTACTGGGTTAAAAAATAGTATAGGTTTACCGTGATTTCGTCCCATATTTTGTCTCTTGCTTCTAAATCAACCTTCTTCCAGGATATAATCCTGACACCTATATGCTCACGAACCAAGTCTCCCAAAAAACTAGAAAACAATGCTCGGTGTTTTCCTGATATCCTATTCATAGCATCGAAGGTTACACTGAGCTTCTCTCCACCTGCTTTTCCATATTCCCTTCGAAACTTTGCTAACCTGGTTATGCCCCTCTTTTTGACATAACCATTTGATTGGTTGTTATCACGTTCACCATCATCAGAATACTGCTCCGATTCATATCCCAAATCATGGTCAGGATGTTCATTATCAGAAAAATCTATATTATCACGATCATTCTCTTGGGTTTCCATGATTCGTCTGAAGCAATGTGTAAAAGAATAATACTAAACTAAATTGTTGAATAATGGTTAAAAAAGTTATTGATTTAATGTTTTGAAGAATGCTGATTTTTTGGAGAAAAAATAGGGCATATGATGGGGCAGTTTTTCGTTTAAGGAAATCACAATTTCCAGAGCTAATTTTGAAAATTATGTTTGAGAATTTAAACATTTCACGAAAATATTTGGCTCCAAAATTTTTAATTAAGAATTTAAACATTTCATTAATATTTTGGCTCCAAAATAACACCCATGCATATAACTTTGCATGACATAAGTTGTGCTTACACACAGTCCCAAACACCCATATATCTTCAAACCCGCTGTCCCAAACACACATATAACTGCATAAACACAATATGGCGCATACAAATGAACAAACACGATATGAAAAATGAGGAGAATGTATAAAACATGTAGAAACGGTCTAAAACATGATTAAACGGGCGAGAACGTGTAAACACGAACTAAAACGTATAAAAACCGACTAAGAATTATAAGACGTAGGAAAAATGAGGAAAAATATGAAAAAACATGAAAATGACAAAAACCTACGAAAACGGATAAAAACGTGTACAGACGTAGTAATCCATGACAAAACGGGGGATAACATGTAAACATGGACGAAAACGTGTACACACGGATGCAAACGTATCATATAACCTAAAGATACCCTAACGACAGTATGACACATTCTTCATCATAGTACATATGACTTTACTAATTTTATGGCCTTCTCAAATGTCAAAATTAACGTGCCCACCTTTAATAATTAACTTTAACACACTCAGGGGCGGATCTAGTGTATAGCACGGGTATGGAAGTGCAAACCCTAAAATTCGACGGGTAGTGTAAAAAACATAGGGTGCATACCCTTGAAGGACCCTTCGAGGACCATTCGAGCAACAGTGCATACCATATTTTGAAATCCTAGTTCCGCCATTGAGCACACTTCATATAACCTTCACAATATAACTATACACATACCAAGTCTATGCAACCCATGGATGACCGGTGATAATGGCTAATTCACATGGTGGGTTAGGGGTGAGCATGGTCCAAAAACCGGACCGGACCGGCCAAGACCGGACCGGACCGAAGACCGAGAACCGGAAAAACCATAGACCGAGACCGGACCGAATGTGGTCGGTCCGGTCTCGGTCTGGTTCGGTCCGGTCCGGTCTTCGGTCGGTCCGGTCCAATTAGGCATATTTTGGCACGTTTTTTCGGTTTTTTGGTCGGTCCGGACCAGACCGGACAGGACCGAGGACCGAATTAGGCAAAAAGACTAGACCGAGGACCGGACCGAATGTGGTCGATCCGGTCCGGTCCGGTCCGGTCGGTTTTGTCGGTCGGTCCGGTCCATCCGGTCCGTTTGCTCACCCTTATGGTGGGTCATTGGTAGTAGGTTATAACTGGTCACATTCATTAATGGGTATTTGACATCATATGGGAATTGGGTTATAGTTGTTTTAGGGTGTCATGTTACGACAGGATTCAATGAATAGTACATATGTATAATATTATGTTATCAAAAACCCGACCGAATGGTCAAGATGCTCGCTCCCTAAGATATTCCCATGTTGTTTTAACTGAGCTAATGTCAAATATTGATCATGTTCGTTAAGTTAATAAATAAACGAAGATAAACGAACTTTTACCAAACAAATCAGGAGACGTTCAAAGGACGTTCAGTTCGTTTACATTCCTAGCTACTCACAGGATTCTAATAGGCTGGGAAATAGTAATTTGTAATTTAAAGCCTAGAAATGCAAATTAACTTTTCTTAAGTCCTAAATGACTAAAAATAATTGTAGGGAAAATATTTTTATTTTTTTGAGTTTTATTTTATTTTTTAATAATTAAAAACTAATTTTAAGTAATTAAATGATAAAAAATAGTAAACTGATTAAGAATACACAAGAAAAATGTGCAATAACTACTTAAAGTATTTAAGTTTGAAGCAAAAATAAAAGTGACAAACCAACTTATTTAAATAACTACACAGTCTTCATCATAGTACATATGACTTTACTGGTTTTATGGCCTCCCCAAATATCAAAATTAACGTTCCCACCTTTAATAACTTTAAAACACTTCATATAACCTTCACAAAATATACACATACCAAGTATATGCAACCCATGTATGACCGGTGATAATGGCTAATTAATTCACATGGTGGGTCATTGGTAGTAGGTTATAACTGGTCACATTCATTAATGTTCATCAAGGTCGACAACAGGGCAATATCACCGGTTCATATGACCCAAGTGTACTATCGGGTTGTTCGGTTAGTTTGGTTTCATTCAATTAGAAAATAATAATCATGAATATTTTAAAAATAATATTCAAATTATAACCATTTATAAAGATGGGCGTGATCTTTTTGAAATTCACGGGTTGAAAAAGTTAAACGGGTTTTGGGTTGACATAGTCAACCCTTTTTTGATACAAAAGTTGCCACATTAAGAAAAAAAGCTTAAACGGGTTGTCAAGTCGACCCAATTAATTTATTCACAACCCGAACCTAGGAATGGCAATGGAGCGGGGCGGCCATCCCCATCCCCGAATCCAATTACCAAAACATGCCCCAAACCCGCCCCAATCCCCATTGGGGATCTTATTGGGGCGCCCCATTGGGGCGCGATACTCCTCCAAACCCGCCCCGATCCCCATTGGGGAACTTATCGGGTCCTTAATGGGGTGTCTTCTTTGGCATGTTCTAAGCAAAACGAATTCAACATAAAAAAAATTTAAATAATAATAAATAAATAATTAAATAAATAAATAACCTTCAAATTATCTAGTCACAAATTACAAGAAACACTTAAACATTAGACGTAACAAGGATCATTCAGTTTTTACAATCTTCTCTATGAAACAAAATAATAAAATCTTAATGTTGACTTGGTCTTTTCCTTCCTTTGAAACAGCTCACGAAAGGAAGTCTTCATTCATTTAATATTCAAAAACAATAGCTCAAATTATCTGTTTAAACGTCTAAACCAAAATGTTTAAATATAATAACTTACTTGATAGTTGAAATACTATTTACTGAAGTTGCATACATACACATAAATAATACATTTAATTTATAACATGTATATATATTATATCGGGGCGGGGATGCTTGGCCCCAGTCACTGCTCCGAACCCAATAAAAATCCCCGTTAATGCTCCAAAACCCGCCCCGAAACCCGTTAAGCTTGCCCCGCCCCGCTCCAAAATTTTCGGGTTTCGGGTTTCGGGTTTCCCCGTCGGGTTCGGGTTTTTTTGCCATCCCTACTCGAACCTACCCTGATTAATAAATGGGTTAGATGGGTCGACCCAAACCCGACCCGAAATATATATATACTCAACACCGAGTTACCAGTTCCTCTCTTTTTACAAATGCTTCAAACAGAAACTGAATTGGTTACAATTTGAGTCATCCCAATTAAAATAATAATCATCAATATTATGGGAACGCGTAAGTTTTTCTCGACCTTTGATTTTCTGCAGTCTCATCAGTTCTCATGATTACTTGTTTAAATTATTTCATTTCTCATTAATACTCTTAATTTTTTCAGTTCATGCATCTACCCTTTATATATCTTGGTTTTATTTTTATTTTTTCAGTTCATCCATATACTTTTTTCAGATCATAACTTTTCCACTACAACCCTAATTGAAAATGTCTGACACGCCGTACTTGGATGAACTGAAACAACTTTCTGGGTCCGAAAAGATTCATGATTGTTTTATTTTTCTCAATATTCAGGAGATACCTACCAATGAGGTCAACATGAGGAATGTTGCGGCCGTCAGAGACGACATGAGAATGCAAGTGGATAAAAGGACAGAAATAATGATGGAGGTGTTTCGGTTGAATACTGATGAAGAAATGGCAGCAGAGGATGTTTATGATTCAATGCATGAAGTCCAGCTAATTGAGAGGCGTTTGGTTGAATCCCTTGCAAGTGTGGTGGCTGACTTTCAGAGGTTGATATCGTTGAAGAAGGAGACCATTGAGATTCTGGAGAAGTATGAGCAAGAATGAAGGTAGTTGTTGGGGGTTTTTTGTGGCTTTTGGATCTGATGGTCTGATGTTGTTGGGTTATGTAATTATTTTGATGAAAACTTGTTATGTATTTATGTTGAAGGGGATGGTTGGTGAACAATGGTTTATGAACAATGGTTTGTGAAAACTTATGATGGTTATTATTTGAATGGTATGTGGATATTTATGTTTAATGGCCGTTTGTTTTGTTATGTGCTTTGATGATAATATGCATGTCTCATTATTTTGTTCCAATTTTTCATAAATCTGTGATTGTTAGTTGTTATTGTTAAATGTTGGTTGCTTTTGTTTATATGTGTTTAATTTAGCCTAGTACAAGCTTATGTATCAGTATTATGATTTAGATTGATCATTTGCCTTTTAAATTTGTTAAATCAGTTATTAAACAATCTGTGTTTTAAAGTAGTGTTTGGTTAGGTCTGTGTAGTGAGTATTAGTTGAACTCAGTGACTAAGGCCTGTTCATACAACTTTCTTAACACCTAATAAGTCAGAAACAAACAAGGTTTTAGTGGATATAAGCTTTAAAGTCAAAATCACCAAGAAATTGGCCTAAAATCTGTCTGTGTGGAAATTAGTGTGGCATAAGCTTCAAATCATCTCACAAGTAGTTGTTCTAGCATAAATTAGTCTTAATATAGGTTAAGTCACATTAATCAATCAGTAAATTAGGATCAAATCTCACAAAAGTCAACGTAAGTTCATAATTTAAAAAAGTCAAAAACATAGTTGTTTCAGAAATCCAAAAATAGGGAGATTTATTTTGATTTTTGTATTTGGATTGGGAACCTGAGCTTTTCACAAATCATAGTCCCTAAGCTCATCTTTAAAAATCTGTGTCCAGCTTATTTTTAGGATTTTTATTGTAGCTTGTGCAAGTGCTTCTTTAAGCTTGCAGGTAGGGGTGTCATATGGGTCGACCCGACCCGACCCGAACCCGACCCGAACCCGATAAGGCCTTATAGGGTCGGGTTGATTCGGGTCCAATACACCTTATCGGGTTATCGGGTCAACCCGATAGCCTTATAGGGTCGGGTTGCGGGTCTTAATAATTTCGTTATCGGGTTATCGGGTTGACCCGATAAGCTATAATAACACATTAAAAGTTTTATAATTTTTGAACTTGACCCGATAACCCGATAACCCGAACCCGATAACCCGAACCCGATAGACCCGATAACCCGATAGACCCGAACCCGATAACCCGATTCCTTATCGGATCGGGTTGCGGGTTAATTTTTATTTTCTGAAAACCCGATAGACCCGACCCGATAGAGGCTTATTGGGTCGGGTTGACCCGAATGACACCCCTACTTGCAGGGCAAGTACTTGGCCTGTGCACAGGAAATTGGCCATTTTCAATAGACCATAGATTGTTCAATATTGGGCCCCATAGTGTTATTATTGGCTTTTTGGAAAGCCAATCAGCTGATCTTTCTAGTTCATAGCTTATTTTGCAATTTCTAGCTTATCTAATAGGGCTGCAAGTAGCTTTTAGTTTGTCCCATTTGACTGTGTACACTGGGTGGTCTGTGTGTACTAGGTTTTTAGCCAAAGTTCATAAGCTCTTATCTGGCTTATCTATGGACCCCAGTACACAACCTTGGGCTTTTTAGGGAGCTTACAAGTTCAGCTTATTGGATTAGTCCTTATTTTGGACTCTAGCCCTTTTGCCCTTAGCTTATTTGACTCATACTTGTGACCTGTCTCAAAACATACACTGAGTGACGCAGAGTTTACACACAGGTTCCAAGCACCACCCAGTGCTTATTTGTGTCCTTTGCCTTCTTTCAAGTTGTTTTAGCTTAAGGTAGGTACAACTCATGTAGTTACAGCTTATTTAGCTTATTGTAGCTTATTTGTAGCTTAATTCCTTTTATAAATCCATTTTGGCTTAAAAAAAGCATCTGTAAAGCTAAAAAGCTCATAGAGAGCTTATTTTTGACTTTTGAAAAAAGTGTTTTAACAAAAGTTACTTATAATTAGTAATAAAGAAGTTTTGTAAAAAGAAAATCAAAAAAATTAAAATAAATGGAAAAATTGCAAAAAGTGGGGTTCGAACCTGGGACCTCAAGCATACATGCACAATACCACAACCCCCTTCCAATTGCTCTGGGGCACCAGTTCCGTTTGTTATTGCATAATCTATATACTTAATATAGTCCTTGTTCCTTTTAGCTTATTTTTGCAATTTAGCTTATTTAAATGCTTATCCGTACCATTTTCCCCCTCCTCATATTTTTCCTAGGTTCCTTGTAACTTGTAGCATTCCTAGTAATTTTCCCATAATTTTTACTCTTCACTAGGTAATTTTTAGAGTTAATTTTAATTAAATTACTTTAAATAAAAAAGCAAAAAATATATTAGTTTTAGTGTTTAATTTTTATGCCAAATAACTTTTTATAATTTTTTTAACCTTTTATAAGTTTTCAAGCTTATGTAAAAATTACTTTTGCAATTTTGACTTTTAATTTCTAATCACTTCAAATTAGTGTTTAATTCATAAAAAATAAAATAAAAGTAAAAAAAATGAAATTATTTGTAGTCATCTATGACTTAAGAAAAATAATTTTGCATTTTGTGAACGTCTGATTTTTAATTCAAAATTTATAACAAGATATGATCTGGGTAAATTCAAATTTGGAAACCTCATTTAAAACATGTCTATAAACGTTTAAATTTCGTTTTTGTGTTGCCTTTCTTAGCATTTAGTCACACAAAGCATGGTTTTGGGAGTTTATTTAGTCACATACAACTAACCATCAAGTGACCAAAAGTGTTAATAAGTGTGACCATATGGTGTTGAAAATGAAGGAATGTATGGTTTGTGTGACTATAGATCATCCAATTGCCACATAAATTTGGTTTTTGTGTGGCCTTTACTAACATTTAGTCACACAAAGCATGTTTTTGTGAGTGTATTTAGTCACATACAACTAACCATCAAGTAACCAAAAGTGTTAATAAGTGTGACCATATGGTGTTGAAAGTGAAGGAATGTGTATTTTGTGTGACTATTGATCATCTACTTGCCACATGAATTTGGTTTTTGTGTGGCCTTTACTAACATTTAGTCACACAAACCATGTTCTTGGGAGTGAATTTAGTCACATATAACTAACCATCAAGTGATCAAAAGTGTTAATAAGCGTGACCGTATGCTCTTTAAAGTGAAGGAATGTGTATTTTGTGTGACTATTGATCATCCACTTGCCACATGAATTTGGTTTTTGTGTGGCCTTTGGTAACATTTAGTCACACAAAGCATGATTTTGGGAGTGTATTTAGTTACATACAACTAACCATCAAGTGACCAAAAGTGTTAATAAGTGTGACCATATGGTGTTGAAAATGAAAGAATGTATGGTTTGTGTGACTATAGATCATCCAATTGCCACATAAATTTGGTTTTTGTGTGGCCTTTACTAACATTTAGTCACACAAACCATGTTTTTGAGAGTGTATTTAGTCACATACAACTAACCATCAAGTGACCAAAAGTGTTAATAAGTGTGACCATATGCTCTTTAAAGTGAAGGAATGTGTATTTTGTGTGACTATTGATCATCCACTTGCCACATGAATTTGGTTTTTGTGTCGCCTTTGGTAACATTTAGTCACACAAAGCATGATTTTGGGAGTGTATTTAGTCACATACAACTAACCATCAAGTGACCAAAAGTGTTAATAAGTGTGACCATATTGTGTTGAAAATGAAGGAATGTATGGTTTGTGTGACTATAGATCATCCAATTGCTACATAAATTTGGTTTTTGTGTGGCCTTTACTAACATTTAGTCACACAAAGCATGTTTTTGAGAGTGTATTTAGTCACATACAACTAACCATCAAGTGACCAAAAGTGTTAATAAGTGTGACCATATGCTCTTTAAAGTGAAGGAATGTGTATTTTGTGTGACTATTGATCATCCACTTGCCACATGAATTTGGTTTTTGTGTGGCCTTTGTTAACATTTAGTCACACAAATCATGTTTTGGCTACACTTAAATAATGTGTGACAAACTGTTTAGTGTGACTATATGTACTGGATTTTGGCTACACTTAAATAATGTGTGACAAACTGTTTTGTGTGACCGTATATGGCATTTGGTCATACTATTAGAAGCAAATGTGACTATAAGTTTTGTGTGACCATATATGGCATCAAGGTTACTTGTATTTGTCACACGTTCCAAATGCATATGTGACTAAATGATCTGGAACAAAATCACCAGTTACGTTTAGTCACATAAGGGTCGATTGTGTGGCAATAGAGGTCTTATGGTCACACATTCGAAATGCTCATGTGTGACTAATTCGTAAATGCTGTCAATTTTCCTACCTTCAGCCACACATATATTTGAATGTGTGGCTGTTCCAAATCGAGCATGTGTGACCATAGGTCGTTTTTGGCCTAGTGTGAGCATCAATACTAGCTTTTTCATCTTGAACACTATGGTCATCAACGTCTACCCTGTTGTCATCGACCCTATCTTGTTCAACCTCATTCCTATGGTAATCAACAATATGTTCTTCAACAACATTGTCCTTGGGCAAAAACTGAACCACATTATCCAAATCATTAGAGTTAGCAAGAAGATCTTCCTGACCCACCTCATTTTCATCTTCATACAATGGAAGTACACATCCTGTATCATACTCATCATATGCGTCCTTAAACAAAGCCTTGCCCTTAAAACCATTTCTAACAGGTGTACACTTCTTGGGGGGGGGGGGGGGGGGGACCTTAAATAAGGAGATTTTGCTTCTTCCTCAGCCCATGCAATGAGCTCCTCAACAGACATATTACCAGCATGTTTCTTTTTAATTTCATGTTATTTCCTAGCAGACGTTACTTCCTCATCTGAACCTTCTAAGCATAAGTTGTGATAATAGTATTCAGCTAAGAGTTGGGGTTCATGGGCTACATACAAGTGTAAATAATCATGGTTTTTGGTCATATCATACACATCTTGTAGATCGGAATCCCTTTCAATTATCTTCAACCCACCCCCGTCTATATCTAATTCAGGTATGCAACAAAAGACAGCCCAAATTTTTTCCTGCAACTTAAGCACTAAAATGTTGCACAATTCATTAAACTTCAACTTATTTGTAGAGCAAGCTTTCATAATAGTTACTTGGCCTTGTTCATACCTGAGAGGATCAAAGAAGAAAACACCACCATGGTGTATTTTGAAGACAACATCTTCTGGTGTATCCATCACACCTGTAAAAACGTAAAACAAAATTAAAAGATAGAAAAACCCTAATTTTTGGAAACCCTATAAACTGGAAAATATAATTTATCAATATTTTAATACAATTGGGGTAAGAAAATAGTAAATGTATGACAAGAATTATCTTTTCACATAACCAATTATGTGAAACTGCTATCAATTGGAAGTATTCAATGTGGGTGACCAATTAGGGTTTCAGAAGTTATTTTTGGGGATCTTGTACAACATGTGCGTGTGATTATCTAGAATATATAACCAAAAAAGTAAGGATTTGTTTAATAAAAACAAGTACGGAACTTGTGATGTGGATGAGTGTGTGTGAGTGTGTGGAGAGCGTGTGGTGATAGTACGAGGAACAAAAGCGGCAAATGATGTGGATGTATAGTTGTAAAGGGTGAAACCGGGGTACCAGGCCTGCAAGTAAAAACATACCCACTTAAAAATAAAAATATAACTTTTTTTACCTCATAATTAAATTTTTTAGTTCACTACCCATTCGATGAAATTGTGGCAAGTATATTACCTTTTTTTATTATTTGTCCGATCATATATTGACCCCTCTATATTTTTATAACAACCACATGGCATTGTCTAATACGTGCAATTATTTTTACGGCATCTCTGAAATTGCCAGCTCACGTGTATATTTAAATAGCGTGGTTATCAAAGTAGCCACGTTTAAGGTGTTTGCTTAAAATTCTAAGTGAGGTTGAGCTTATTTTCGATAAGCAACTTTTTACATTTAAAAAACAAGTTCATATTGAGGGTATTTGGAACTTTTATCTTAACTTGTTGCATTGGGTATTATTGGGCGGATGGTTATTCTTCTTATATGAGGAAATCAATATCTTTACTCTTTAAGAATAGTTAACTTTAAGAGCCGGGGAGTGATAACATATTAATATCAAATTTTTGGTGTCACGTTAGCACCACATCATTTTAACACCAAAAAATATAACATTAAAAAACACCAGAAAATCATAACACCCAATAACATCACTTCTTGAGACCATTTTTTTTTTTTTTTTTTTAATTACAATTTACAAATTCTACCATCAACAATTTTATTTATTAAACATTCAAACATTTCATTAATAAAACTAAACATTACAATACGAAATAAAAAATATTACAATTAAAAAAAAGAAAAGAAAAACGACATATAAGAAATTACGAAAGAAACTACGAAATGAAACATACAAAACAAAATATGATAAGTAGATAAATTAAACTAGTTGGTTGGCAGATTTGACAACTTATATTTATCTTTGATTATCTGTTTTTCCATTTCGATCCAATACGCCGTGCCCTGATCTATGTTACTCATTTTCATACCGAGAAATTTAAATTCCTCCAAACACGTAGTCGTCTCGTCTTTCACTCTAGCCATCTCGTACGCCGCTTGGGCCGCTTCCCGTCAAAGTCGAAGCTCGGTTGTCATAGATTCCAAGTTGCTTGACTCACTTCCCCCGGTGCTAGTCGATGTATCGGACCTTTGTTTTTTGGAATTTTTTGGTTTCCCGGCAGGAGGTGGCCGTACATCATCACCGAATAGCTATTGGTTGCTTTGACCGGGTACGTCTTCGGTTAGGTCAATCGGTGTCGACGCGTCCCATTTTGGACACATCTTCAAAATTAATCACGCTTCCTCTTGAGCAAACGCAACACCTTTACGCTAGTCACAATACATTTGTCTAGCATTCCTCATATCATCCAATTCACTTTCACCACTTTTTGTCAAACGTTTAGCACGTTTGTAAACCGCTAGAAACTTTTAGCAATTTGCATTCAATGTATGCCACTTGCTTGTTAGCATATCTTTGTTACGAACTTGAAAATTTTCCCGGTTGAACTCGTGCATAATCCGATACCAAAACGTGATGCCCTTTTGAGAAGCTCCAGCATTCTTATCCTCGAAACGGCCACCCAACACACGACAAGTAAAACTTCCTTTTCCGGTGTCCAACGTAACGTAGTCTCGCTCACGTCAGGATTTTTTTCATCATACACCTCATCGTCTCGTTGTTTGCCGTTTTTTGTCATACGTTTACCTCCATGTTTGGATTTTTGTGGAGACGTTGCTTCGGGTTCCACAGAGGTCGCTTGTGAGGATTGGGTTTGTGGTGTTGGCAGTGTTTGTTGCTCGATTTGATTTTGTTGCCACATAAACATCAATTGTTGTTGTTGTTCGAGTGTCAAATTAGTAAATTGGTTATTGTTGTTCGGGTTAGGATTTGAAGAAGACTCGGCGTTCAGGTTACCGTAAGCATTTACAAAACCCATTAATTTTAAAAAACTTGGATCGTCACGTTCCGACATGGGTTTGTTTTTGTGCGAATATGAGTATATGAGGTTGGTTTTTTTTTTTTTTTTTTTTTTTTTTTTTTTTTTTTTTTAGAATATGTTGTATGAGTTTTAGTTGTTGATTTATAAAGGTTTATTTATTTTTTTTTTATTTGAAAAAAAGTAGCCGTTGCATATAAACGATAATATCATTCATTATTATTATTATTATATTTTAAACCGTTGCAAACTAGCCGTTTAACTTGAGGGGTATGTTGTGCAAAATAGTCCTAGTCTTCTTCCACGTTACAAAGCAAGTTATTGCAACAACTTGGAGAGCAACGCAAAACCAACGCCAAGGCCATGGAAGTGGTAATAACGTCGTTGTTGTGTTTTTTTGTTGCCAGCTAGACGATAACGCCGGGGAGGTGTTACCACTCCCCGGGCTCTAACAAAGCTTATTCCTTAGAATTTCTATGGTTGGTAGTATTACCATTTTCATCAAAACTCCAAATTATATGCATCTTGAAACTTAAATCTATAAATTGGACTAAAATTGACTAGACAAAGATTTTAGGTCGTAAAAATCAACGTATATATATGTAATCAAATCAGTTCGATAATTTACGGAAATCACGGCTTGAAATGAAGTAGTGAAATTTGTATCTTTAATTAACTGCAACACGTTTAGACTGAATGTTTACTAATATTGGTATGTGCCTTTTGTTTCTATCACAACTTTGATCCTTATACGATATTTCCATGAAATTTTGTCACCTAATTAAATTGCAAAACAGGTCTCTCCTTTTGGGGACCTTTTACTTATAACATTTCAGCACATTTATCTATACTACTTATATTAGAGGAAGGACTCTTTCTTCAAAAAATTCAGATATACACAAAATGATGCATGGTTTACAACACTTTAAAGCAATCAATTTTCATAATTACAACAACCAAAGCATTGTGTACAACAAAAACTAGCATGAATCGAAATTCAGACCACTTTTCTTAGAATTCTACATTAATAGCATTAAAAACACCCCTACACCCAATATTACAATCATTTAAACACAATGTACAACCCTCATTCTACATTAATAGCATTAAAAACATCCCTACACCTAATATTACAATCATTTAAACACAATATACAACCCTCATTCTACATTAATAGCATTAAAAACACCCTACACCTAATATTACAATAATTTAAACAGAATGTACAACCCTCCATCTTAATCTAGACATGAATCTGTGGCCAAGACTCGACTCGATACACAAAGCTGTGACCAAGCAAATTTAGGTGTCGGAATGACATCCCATGACATTTTTATTAATTCCAATGAAAAATTTTATTTCAGGGTACCCCGCTACAACGCGCGGGTACCCTGCTAGTTTTACTATGATTTGCATTTGCTACCGAAGTCGAGAAGTCTCAATTTCACTATGGGATTTTAGAACGAATGCTGAGGCACAGTAACCTTTATTGATATCTTATTTTTCGGTGTTACATTACAAAACATCACAGGGAAATATTACACGCCGTAAGAGGGGCCCCACACAATCCAGGATTACCCAAAAATGCCGAAGTAGGGAAACTAAAATTATTGACAGGAATTTATCCAATGAGTGTATTACCTGACACATCAAGTTCCTTCAAACTCTCCTTATTCAACAACTCTTTTGGTATCTTTCCTACCAAATTATTGTTAGAAATCAAAAGTCTCGATAAGTCAGCCGCGTTACTCAATGATTTTGGTATTTTTCCACCAATTGGATTGTGCGATAACACCAATGATACAATAGACACCAACGCAGGCTCATCACCAATAACTTTTATAGGCCCCAAAAATGAATTATAAGACAGATCAATTGAGCTACGAGACACTTCTGTTACATTTTTCTTAAATATAAAATTTATGACACCCGAAAAGTTATTTGAATGAAGATCAAAGTCTGTTAGCGATGAAAGGTTCTTGAACTCTGATGGAATCGAGTTACTAAACCCGTTATTTGATAAGTTCAAAAGGATAAGGTTTGTCATATTCCCGATTAAAGGTGGTAACTCACCTGTTAACGAGTTGCTCGATAAATCCAATTTCCAAATAGTGGATGGCTTCAAGAGGTTCCACGGAAATGATCCATGGAGTCCAGTTTTAGCCATCATCAAACCTCCTAGGTTTAGTTTCGAAAACCACTTTGGTAATGTGACTAAGTTTAATGGATTAAATGACAAATCTAGAATTTTTAAATTTTGTAATCTAGCAAGCTGAGATGGAATCCGACCCATAAGTTTGTTTCTCGATAAATCAAGGATCTGAAGATCCCCTAACTTAGCAAGATGAGATGGAATCCGACCGGTAAGATTGTTTGTGGATAACACAAGACTATCAAGATTACTTAGATTCCCAAAACTTGTAGGAATACTTCCAATAAATTGATTATTGTCAAAGTAAATATCGTATAGAGTAATCAAATGACCAATAGAAGCGGGTAATTTTCCAGATAGCTTATTGTTATCAAAACTTAGAGTTTGGATGTTGCGAAGCTTGCCAATGGAAGGAGGGATGACACCAGTTAATTCATTATTAGACAAAACTATTCGTTGGATCGAAACTAGTCCACCAATTGAAGCAGGAATGGATCCAGAAAGTTAGTTTTGGTTGAGTCTTAATCGCTCTAACTTAGACAATAATCCAAGTGATTCTGGAATTGTTGGAAGAAATCCAACAAACCAATTTCTAGAGCGGAACCACGAATCAAGAACTACTCCAACAAGACCTCGGCAAAGGGTTATGATCCCTTAATGCCGAGTGGCACCAACACACACGAGATATTTTACACTCAAACGTTATTAAACGTGAGCAAGAAAAGAAGGTACAAATAAAACCTCACCCCCTCATCCCTATTTATAGAGAATAAGGGGGAGAAACCTAATCCTTGGTGAACAAGGATTCTAGAATTAAGGAGGTTAGGAACTTTCCTAATACATGACTAACCTCCTTAAGTTTGAGCTAAAATACAATTAACCCCTTAAACTTATATCCTAACTATTACACACTAATATTCTAGAAATTTCCACCTTAGTGGTAATAGTTAGCCTTCTCCGATACGCAGCAGCTTCAACCAGTGCTGGAACCTCGGACCGGGGACCGCCTTCGTTAAGGCACCAGTAGCAATACCCGCTACTAACCTTAGCTCAAATCCTAACTCCGTAGAGAGTCCCTTTGGCCATGTATTCTCCTTCAATTCTCCAGCAAGTGTCATATACTCCGCTTCAGTTGTTAACAAAGTCATCATGTGTCGCAACATAGCTTCCCAGCTCACAGCACATTCCTGTATCATAAACCCGTACATTGTGATTGATCTACCCATGATAGTGATCGATATACCCATGGCGTAGTCATAATCCACAAAAGCATGTACGTCCGTCTGTAATCCACGATCAAACCTATCCAACATTCCCACATCCGCAGATGCTATGTCAGGTCTCGTGCAGACCACTTGATACTCATGACTTCCAACTGCATATATACATGACCCCTTACTCTTCTTTTCTTCATCACGATTCCCTGATAGACCATCCTCTAACGACAGCGTAGAGTGTCCCCCCAACAATATCTGAACCGACATCCCGTTGGAAAACCTGAATCGTGACACCCTCAGAGTATTACCACTCTGAGTCCTGAAGATCTCCATACCAAGTATAATTTCCTTTGCTTCATCCAGCAAACCCTTGATAACCCAGATCTCAGCCTTGCTTTCGCAGGTAAACCCCATATAATCTATATAGAGGAATAGATATATGAACATACCTGGTGCATACTTCCAGTAATATATTTTACTGTCGTCACTACTTCGCCTCAAACTGTTGCTGAGCATACACATACTAGATCGAGTATCCATATCTCCTTTCATTACAGCCATCCACTTGGAAATTACCTCACAAGCAACTGCATTCCTGAAAGTCAATGACTCATGTTCATCTTCTTTTATCACTCTAGCAACTCCTAAAGCAGCCATATTACTGTTACCTCTATACCTTTCAGCAACATTACCCTCTACACCTTCTTGACCAGGTACTCCGGTTTTCATAATGTCTGCCCCGATCTTTGCACCAAGGTGTACCTTTTCCTGCTCATTTACCAAGCAGTCCGTGTTTGTCTTTCCTTCAAGTTGTTTAACCTCCAACTTTCTTTGAGCCACTACAGCATGATCGTTACTCTACTGAATTACCTCAGCTTCACGATTTTCCTGAGCTCCCTGTAGTTCCACCTCAAACCAAATACGCTTTTGAACATGCACTCCATGGACCCTTGTTTTAACACCAAGACCAAGTTGCTTGAACCTAACTTGTTTTGAACCTCCATGTTTTTGTACAATATTCCCATCGAACTTTTCGATGTTTAACCTAGTATTCATACTAGCCATTCTTCTTTAACCTTGCTACAAACCTTGTTAAGTTGCTTTTTAACCAACTTTACCAACAAGTCTCGCAAGCCATGTGCTAAATCCGCTTTCTTGTAATAATTTGATCTACTAACCTTTAGAAAAACCCTAAAGCTTCGATCTTTCCACCTCAAGTCTACAACCTTGATATACCTTGTACTCCAAGTAATCACTTTTCTTGAATCCCAAGACAAAGCTAAACCTTACTTGTCTTCCAAGAACCACCAAGACTAGAATTCCAAGAAACCGAAAACTTGAAGTTGAAACTTCTTGCAAAACCTTTTCACTTTTGAAGCTCAAAACCGAAACTCCAAGAACCTTGTGACAAAAGAAAATGATTTCCTATAACCCTAGGATAATCGATCCACCTCCTTGCAAGATAACTTCAAGAACCTTGTTGCCCAAGTAATCTTGACTCGCAAACCTAGAAACCTTGAACCTTTTAATCTACACAATGATAGCCAAACAATAACCGAAAAACGATAAAGAACACAACAACCACACCAGAAACTTCGACAGCGTATATCTCTTTCCTAGAAGCTCTGATGCAAGATCCCTCTGGTGAAATCATAGATCTATGTGTCTTCAACCTACGGTTCAAATTTCGTAGAAATCCAACGGTTAACGAACCCACAGCGCCAATTCTCCCACGACTGCGCAGTAACCGACGAACCAAACCTGGTTCACTCATTTCTCTTGTTTTAGCTCTATCCACATTGTGTGATTCGTTCTTCTCGAACCAGGCTCCGATACCAATTGTTGGAAGAAATCCAACAAACCGATTTCTAGAGCGGAACCACGAATCAAGAACTACTCCAACAAGACCTCGGCAAAGGGTTATGATCCCTTAATGCCGAGTGGCACCAACACACACACGAGATATTTTACACTCAAACGTTTATTAAACGAGAGCAAGAAAAGAAGGTACAAATGAAACCTCACCCCCTCATCCCTATTTATAGAGAATGAGGGGGGAGAAACCTAATCCTTGGTGAACAAGGATTCTACAATTGAGGAGGTTAGGAACTTTCCTAATACATGACTAACCTCCTTAAGTTTGAGCTAAACTACAACTAACCCCCTAAACTTATATCCTAACTATTACACACTAATATTCTAACAGGAATTAAACGAGAGATATTGTTATTGGATAAGTAAAGATACTCAAGATTCTTTAACTTACCAATTGTCTTAGGTATGATTGCAGACAAATTATTTCCACTGAAAGCGAGATATGTAATTGAAATCATATGGCCAATGGACGAAGGGATCTGCCCGAAAAACTTGTAACCATTAAGAATAATTTCACTTAAGGATTTGAATGATCTAAAAATGACATTTGGGAGAGTCCCGGATAAATTATTAGCCGCCAGATATAAATAAGTTAAACGTGAAAGTTTACGAAACTCAGGTGGAATAGGACCCCTCAAGTCTTTAAGGTTGCTGAGGTCAAGAAGTTGTAAATATGTAAGATTAGAGAGAAAAGGAGAGATGGTACCAGAGATTGTGGTGTCTACATTGTCATAATCGTCAGTGGTGAAGACACCGGAACGCGAGACATTAACTACTCTCCCGTGGGAACTACATGCAATCCCATCCCATGATTTACAACAATCAGTTTGAGGTGTCCATGTTTACAAGAGACCTGAAGGGTCATAAGTGATTTTGTGCTTAAACTCAAGTAATGCTTGATGATCGATGGGATGACAAGCTTACGACGTTAATGGTGAAATGAGGATAACAGAGAGGATGATGATTAAGTGAGTATGAACATTCATTGCGGTACTAGAATGAAGAAGAATATGAAATGAAGGTGGATGTGCATGGGGAATAAATAGTAGGATTAGTTAGTGCATAGTTTCTTTGTTTTTGAAGTTAAGTGTAATAATTTGAATAAAATAATACAAGAACTAATTCACGAGGGTTATAGATCATTATTTTTTATTCAACGTATGCTAATTACACGTTAAATCCACGTTAAAACGTTTACTTACTACAAGAAGGTCATTAATCAATTGGATATATTAAGCTCGAACTCTACGATGGAGATCAAAAAATGCATACATAAATAGTGTGGCCCGGTCAACAACCACAATGGCCGGCATTGTTTAATACTTACAAGTTTTTTTACGGCATCTCTATATATACTTATACTTAGAGTGACAGCACCAATGACGGTGGCATTGTGCTTTTCTTAACCCAACAACGTGCCAAACTGCCCCCTTTTGTAGTATTCGTTCGTTGTTCGTCCCTCTCCAGGGACGAAACCAGGCCACAAAATAACCAGGTGCACTTAGAATAAACTAAACAATACTACAAACACAAGTTTTAGAGACCGGGTGCATTTAAGAAAAATCGAGGTTTTTTTTTAACAAAATTAACACTACGCAACAAAAATCGTCATTGTCCCCCTCGCCAGGTCATGCACGACTGCTGTTTGGTTTATCCCCTTTCTATTTTCGTTAATTTTGTTTTGTGAGTAAATGAGGTATTTTTTAGGGGGTTTTGTAAGACCCACATACACAAAACAGTTATTTAGGAAGGTGTTTTAGTTATTGTGGTGTTATTGGGGTGTTTGATGCCGTGACACACCAATAACGATCATTCGATGCCTACTGCACCGCGCACTCTTATAAAGAATGCAATTAGATATCTCAAGAAAGTATATAATTAATTTTGCGTTTCTTGTGTGTCTTACCCAATGTTATTCGCTTCCATGACTCTTCTAAAATGAACAATGAGCTAGCTGCTTGTTGAACAGTAAATTATTAGTAAATAAAAGAGCATGCACTGAATTACACTGATCGAGTAATAGGTATTTGTTAAATAACAAGCCTAATAGCACAATAAGAATAATAAGCAAAGGAACAAATGAGAGTATGAGAGGAAGAGATGGAACTTGTTATTGGTGTGTCTTTACATTACATTAGGTACCTCTATTTGTAGGGACCTTAACATGAATGGTATTAAGTACATATTGGGTGTTACAAGAATAATCATAAAGGTGATGATTATGATGATTAATGGTATTAAGTACAATCAATATAATTAATATATTCATAACATTCCCCCTTGATTGTACATCATTCAAAATACGTTTTGGATACCGCCTCATTAAAAACCTTGCTAGGAAAAAACCCAGTGGGAGAAAAACCATAGCTAAGGGAAATAGAGTGCAGTGCGTATTATTCCCCCTCATAATCACTTCACTTGAGCTCACTGAAACGCCGCATTCCGATGCCATATACCAATTTCTTAAATGTTGAGGTAGGGAGTGCCTTTGTAAATAAATCCACTAGATTGTCGCTTGAACGAATATTTTGAACAATAATATCGCCATTCTTTTGTAAGTCATGAGTAAAAAAGAACTTTGGTGAAATGTGCTTGGTTCTGTCACCTTTAATAAACCCTTCCTTCAGTTGAGCAATGCATGCTACGTTGTCCTCGTGTAAAATTGTTGGTCCGTCATTTCCAGCATAAAAACCACAAGATTCACCAATATGTAGTATAAAATTTCTTAACCAAACACATTCTCGGCAAGCTTCATAGATCGCCAAAATTTTTGCATGATTAGATGAAGTGGCTGCGATTGTTTGCTTTACGGAACGCCATGAAATTGCAGTACCGCCATGTGTAAATACATAACCAGTTTGAGACCGACCAATATGAGGGTCAGACCTGTATCCTGCATCTGCATATCCAACTAAATTTGTTTTGGATGAGTTAGTAAAATATAAGCCCATGTCTTTTGTACCTTGAAGGTATCGAAATATTTGCTTTATCCCATTCCAATGCCTCCTCGCAGGACATGAGCTATATCTTGCTAATAAGTTTAAAGAAAATGATATATCCAGCCGTGTATGACTAGCGAGAAACATCAATGCTCCAATGGCACTTAAATAAGGTACTTCGGGACCAAGAATATCTTCGTCGTCTTCTAGAGGCCGAAAAGGGTCTTTTTCAACATCTAGTGACCTCACCACCATTGGAGTGCTCAGTGAGTGTGATTTATCCATGTAAAACCTTTTCAAAACCTTTTCCATGTATGCTTCTTGGTGGACTAAAATTCCATCATTAAGATGTTCAATTTGCAATCCATGGCAAAACTTGGTTTTTCCAAGATCTTTCCTCTTAAACTCTTTCTTTAAGCATTCCATCGCATTTGAAAGCTCCCTAGGAGTTCCAATTATATTTAAGTCATCAACATACACAGCAATTATTACGTATTCCGATCCAGATCTCTTAATAAAAATGCATGGGCAAATAGAATCATTTTTGTAGCCTTCTTTTAACAAATACTCACTAAGGCGATTGTACCACATGCGGCCAGATTGTTTTAATCCATACAAGGACTTATTCAATTTTATTGTATAATGTTCTCGAGAACTTTTCTCACTTGATTCGGGTAACTTAAATCCTTCCGGAAGTTTCATGTAAATTTCAGTGTCAAGTGAACCATATAAATAAGCAGTTACAACATCCATTAGACGCAAGTCAAGTCCTTCTTGTATTACCAGACTAATTAGATATCGAAAAGTAGTTGCATCCACCACAGGAGAGTATGTCTCCTCATAATCAATTCCAGGTCTTTGAGAAAATCCTTGTGCCACTAATCTCGCTTTGTATCTCATAATTTCATTTTTCTCATTTCGCTTTCGCACGAAGACCCATTTATATCCTACAGGTTTTATGCCTTTAGGTGTACGGACTACTTGTCCAAAAACTTCTCTTTTTGAGAGAGAATTCAATTCTGTTTCAATTGCGTCTTTCCATTTTGGCCAATCATTTCTATTTTTACATTCTTGAACAAACTTTGGCTCTTGATCCTCATCATTTTCCATCACTTCCAATGCTACATTATATGCAAAAGCTTCATCGACGTCGATTTCATTTCGGCTCCATACCTATCTAGACATGATATAATTTATTGAGATCTCTTCATTTTCGGGTACCCGAGGTTCATCTTGAACCATCATGTCTAATGTCCTTATAGAGGACTCTTCTGGTGTTTCTTTAACCTCGACTTGACCATCTTGATTATATGCTCCCTTTTTTCTTTCGAGGATTTTTATCTTTGGAACCGGCTGGTCTACCACGCTTTAGGCGTGCCTTAGACTCATTAGCAATTTCTGAATGTTCTTTTGGAACATCAATTTTAACAGGAGCATTAACAGCTGGTATATGTGACTTGGTTACTCTTTTAAGATCAGTAAATGCGTCTGGTAATTGATTTGCTAACCCTTGTAAATGAATTATCTTTTGAACTTCATGTTCACATTCTTTTGTTCGAGGATCAAGATGAGATAATGATAATTTTTTCCAACTTATTTCATTTCCCAGCTGTTTCTTTTCTCCCCCTAATGTTGGGAATACTGACTCATCGAAATGACAATCAGCAAATCGAGCTGTAAACAAATCCCCCGTTGATGGCTCTAAATATCTAATTATAGATGGTGAATCATACCCAACATATATTCCCATTCTCCTTTGAGGTCCCGTCTTTGTTCATTGTGGTGGAGCAATTGGGACATATACTGCACAACCGAAAATTCTTAGATGGGAAATATTTGGTTCCTGACCAAAAACTAACTGTAATGGGGAGTAAGTATGGTGACTCGTTGGCCTGATACGAATTAATGTTGTTGCATGTAGAATAGCGTGGCCCCAAGCAGAAACTGGTAGTTTCTCTTTCATAATCATGGGCCTTGCGATCATTTGAATCCGCTTGAAAAAAGACTCAGCGAGCCCATTTTGTGTATGAACATGAGCTACTGAATGTTCTACACTTATCCCAATAGACATACAATAGTCATTAAATGTTTGGGATGTAAACTCACCAGCATTGTCCAAACGTATTGTCTTTATAGGATAATCTAGAAAATGTGCTCTCAGTCTTATTAATTGAGCAAGTAATCTCGCAAATGCCATATTGCGACTTGATAATAAGCACACATGTGACCATCGAGTCGATGCATCAATTAAAACCATAAAGTATCTAAATGGTCCACAAGGTGGATGTATGGGCCCACATATATCCCCTTGGATTCTTTCCAGAAAATTAAGGGATTCATTCCCTACCTTAGCTGGTGATGGGCGTGTGATTAATTTTCCTTTTGAGCAGGCAACACATGTAATATCTTTAGTTTCAAGAACCTTATGGTCCTTTAATGGATGTCCTTTTGAATTTTCTATTATCTTTCGCATCATTAATGATCCGGGATGGCCTAGCCGATCATGCCAAACGATAAATTTTTCTCGGTCAATAAGTTTTTTATTTTATGACCACATTTGTTTCAACAATATTAATCTTAGTGTAATACAATCCGGATGAAAATGTGGGTAATTTTTCTAACACATTTTTTTTACCCAAAATCACATTCGTAATATGAAGGTACTCATCATGTCCTTCATTTGTAGTCTCAATATGATATCCATTTCGACGAATATCTTTAAAACTTAATAAATTCCTTTGAGACTTGGGGGAAAATAGTGCATTGTCAATTTTAAACATTGTACCATTGGGTAACAATATATGTGCTTTTCCATAACCTTTTATTAGCTTTGCACTACCCGAGGTAGTACTCACATTTGATTCTTGTATGTTTAAATGTGAGAAATATTTCTCCTTTTTGAGTATCGTGTGTGTGGTTGCACTATCCACTAGACATATGTCTTCATCATCAATAATAAGTTGTGCTACACGATCCATATTCTTCAAAATAAAACACATATTATAAGTAAAATGTTTAACAAAATAATTAAAAGGAAATAACATGTTTTATTAAGCCAAGTGAATAATCATAGATAAAGTACGTCACATAGGACAACATAGACTTGAAAGAAAATAAACAAAACAAAAACAAGACCATCACCAACGTGAAGGTGTTTTATTCTTGGCTTTATAGATATTGGCTTATGGATCACTCATTTACGAGGAAATCACTGACATCCAAATGAGTGTTGTCATTTGGGTCTTCTGGAACACCAAGGTTGTCCATACCAAGGCTATCAATATCAAGGCTGTCAATTTTTCCTTCATCATATGCAAAGTTAACTTCAACCCCTTTTCTTTTGTTCTTTTGGGATCGTTGGTAGAGTTCCACCAAATGTCTGGGTGTGCGACATGCACGGGCCCAATGATTAGTGCCGCCACAATGATAACATATACTTTGTATGGCACCTTTTGTTTTCTCACCTCCATCATTTTTATCATCTTACCTTTATCTTGCCACTTTTTGTGACCACTTGTATTTCCAAACTGAGAACCATGATAATTAACTCGACCAATACCTCGCCCTTGGCCACGTCCACGACCACGGCCATGTCCATGGCCACGTCCTCGTCCACGGTCAGATCCACGACCGCGACATCCATTTACCATATTTGCTTCCGAAAGTGGAGCGGATCCAGTTGGACGTGATTCATGGTTTTTCATTAATAATTCATTGTTTTGTTTCGCGACAAGTAAACATGAGATCAAATCACAATACTTTTTAAAGCCTCTTTCGCGGTATTGTTGTTGCAATAGTAAATTAGAGGCATGAAAGGTTGAGAATGTTTTTTCAAGCATTTCTTCATCAGTGATTTTTTCTCCACACAAAGTTAATTGGGAGGTAATTTTAAACATAGCAGAATTATATTCACTCACTGTTTTAAAATCCTGAAACCTTAAATGAACCCAATCATAGCGGGCTCTCGGTAAAATCACGGTTTTTTGATGTTCATATCTGTCTTTCAAATGACTCCAAAGGACAAGTGGGTCCTTAATAGTGAGATATTCATATTTTAAATTTTCATGGAGGTGATGGCACTAATATCATTATGAGAAATAGCCTATTATTAAATAACTTTATTCACTACATGCAATACCATAACAGTTTATGTTACTACGTATTTATCATCCTATAACTCACATTTAAGTCACATAGTTATTATTAAATTTCAGTAAATGCTTTGGCCGAAGAAACAAAATCATATTCATTACACTCAAAATATATCATCAAGAAGCAATAACATGGCCAAGGCCGATTTTAAACATAACAACTGTCGGTGGACTTACTTATAACAAATTTTAAGAATTGATATAAATTAAGCTCACAAATTTTATAATCCGATAATGCTTGAAGTCTATAGGCACATATATAGGAGCTCAGGTTATCCAATTCAGACCGAGACAAAATATATATATATATATATATATATATATATATATATATATATATATATATATATATATATATATATATATATATATATATATAACAAATCAATTCATAAGCAAAAACAATTAAAAGTAAAGTAATTAAAAGTCATGAAGATGCGAAAGTTTTACAAGCAAAACACTTATAAACAAGATCCTATTAAAACTTGAAAGATATCAAGGCCAAACCAAAAGCAACAAGAATACACACAGTTGCACATTTATATATTTAACAATTATACATTACATCATATCACACTATTATTTCACAAAAACAATTATAACTATCTTCTATTGATTTCATCAACAACATCTCATTACTTATTACTATCAAAGTTTAACATATTAATTATTTGCATCAGTTACACTATATTAACAAGCTAATGACATACTCAACTTGTAAACAATTTTTACTCATGTTAAACCACAATGTATACCACATAATTTAATTATGTATATATATAACTGCTAAACGCAACTAGCATTTATATCATATAAATCTAATGACAATATATAAAACAAAAACAGTCAGATATATCTCCACAAAATATGTAAACAAGCTAAATTTATTTAAAGATTTACACAACATAATCAATTAACAATATAACATAATCAAATACTCATGATAGGCAAAGGAGTACGTATGACACAAAATAATATTAACATTTTAATCAAATACTTATGATACGCAAAAGAGTACATGTAACAGAAAATAGTAGTATTTGATCCTAGCATGTAGATATAATTTATATATACACGGTGCAAATTAAATTTACATGGTTAATATATTATGATTTTGTTTAGCTGTGGGATAAACACTATAGCAAACAAAGAATATACTAGTAGATCATTACGTAGGAACATTTCGATACACAGAACAAAATAAAATATTAAGAAAATAACTCTACAAAGTACGAGGTGTAATATATATTATGCATTATTCTATCATCAAATTTTGCATGAGCAGACATGAATGTTTACTTATCAATTTTAAGCTAACAGAAATTTATACAGATATATTCGTTATTTGGATCAAAATATTATACAAATCATGCATACCGTGTTGATAAATAAATGGACATCAAGACTTACCGATCAAGATCAAGGATTGCAATTTGAAACTATCGTGCTGATAACGTGTTAAATAACAAGCCTAATAGCACAATAAGAACAATAAGCAAAGCAACAAATGAGAGTATGAGAGGAAGAGATGAAACTTGTTATTGGTGTGTCTTTACATTACATTAGATACCTCTATTTATAGGGACCTTAACATTAATGGTATTAAGTACATATTGGGTGTTACAAGAATAATCATAAAGGTGATGATTATGATGATTAATGGTATTAAGTACAATCAATATAATTAATATATTCATAACAGTATTCATGCATACACTCCGGCATCTTCATGGGAGATTTATTCAATACGCTCAGGGCCGTCCCGTGAATTTCGGAGACCCTGGGCAAAAAAAATAATAATAAAAATAAATAAATAAATAAATAAATAATAGGCCCCTTGATTATAGCCAAAATAGTCACTCATATCACAATAGCATCATTTTGTTTAATGTCGATTATCTAGTATATAAAAATGTACTCCTTCCGTCCCAAAATATAAGTCCGTTTTGACTTTTTCAAAGTCTTTTTATTTAAACTTTGACCTTAATTATTTTTCTCCGTGTTACATTATAATTGATACAAAATATATAAATGAACTTTTGTTTTAAATGTATTTTTATTGGTATACTTTTTATCAAGTATTATATAACACGAAAAAAATATAATTAAGGTAAAAGTGAGATAGAAAAGACTTTGAAAAATAAAAAATGGACTTATATTTTGGGATGGAGGTAGCAATTGTTTTATTTTTTCCATACAAATAAAAGACACGATAGGACTACTAGCGGCATACAACGATGCAACTAAATTTGAATTTAACTGAAAAAGGGCCCTAAACGTTTGTGTTGATAAATTGTGAAGTTAGATTGGAAAAGAGTCTCAAATATTGGTTTTTGTGACTGATTTTTAAACTTGGGTTGAGAAAAAGCTTCTTGAAGCTATTATATATATAAATTGACTGCAAAAAATGGTGCCCTTCCAAAATCTTACGAGGGCCCAGCCTGCCCCTGTCAAACACCGGCCCTGAATACTCAATCGATCTATCTTCTTTAACTGTTATGGACTATATGATACGTACATATATATTATGCGAGAACCATTATACCACCTAATCTATACTACTTATAATAGATGAATGACTCTCTCTCTCTCTCTCTCTCCAAAAAATTCAGATGTACAAAAAATGATGCATGATTTACACCACTTTAAAGCAAGCAATTTTCATAATTACAACAACCAAAGCATCGTGTACAACAAAAACTAGCATGAATCAAAATTCAGACAACTTTTCTTAGAATTCTACATTAATAGCATTAAAAACACCTCTACACCCAATATTACAATCATTTAAACACAATGTACAACCCTCATTCTACATTAATAGCATTAAAAACACTCCTACACCCAATATTACAATAATTTAAACACAATATACAACCCTTATTTTACATTAATAGCATTAAAAACACCCGTACATCAAATATTACAATCATTTAAACACAATGTACAACCCTCCAATTTAACCTAGACATGAACATGTGACCAAGACTCGACTCAATAAAACTCAACTCGATGCACAAGACTGTGACCAAGCAAATTTAGGTGTTGAAATGACTTCCCGTGACATTTTTATTAATTCCATTGAAAAATTTTATTTCAGGGTACTCGCCGCAGCAACGCGTGGGTACCCTGCTAGTAGCTCACAATATATAATGTACGTCTTCCTTGATGGATCACTTTGGGTATATACTATATAGGCATGAATTTTCGTTAGATATTTATGGAAATCAATCATGGATTTATTTTTATCATGGATATATTTCCTATTTTCTTCGTTTAGTGAGAATAAACACACCTGAAAGTAAGAGTAATGTGAAAGTAAGAGTGATTTAAAAGGCGTTTGAAGGGCAATTTTACGTTACTCATGGCTTTGCATGGTTGACCATCTCATAGTTGACGCGCGCGATTTGAAAGTTAACATGTTTATTTTAAGGTTTTTCTAACAACTATTACGGTTCGTTTGGACTTTGGTAGGAATGAATGATCTTTGAAATATTTTGTAAGACTTAAATATAAGTATGAAACTTTTGTAAATGGTCGAAATGAAAAGGTTGGGAAAGAATTTGGTTTGCGATTAGCTTCTTTTTAATACAGTTATCAACTTATCATTCTTAAAATTTACGAAATCTTTGAAATTTCACTTGTTAACGTACATATATTATGATTGTTAAAAAACGTAATACGAATTTTACATGGATTCCTTTATGGCTTTATGCTGTGCCGGGATTAAATTGGGCCAGAAAAAAGCTCATTGTAATGTTGGAGCATGTTTTAGTTGGGCCGGGGATCTTTTATACTGGGCCATCTTTTTCAACTTAAGCTCTAATAAATGTTTCACTCCATACATAGTCCATATAATACCAACACTTTGTCTTAAGACTCTTAGCGAAGTGAAAATTTAATTTACCATTGATTTAGCTTAAAATAAATCTTATATGCATGCAAACTATATAAACATGGCTAAACTGTTATTTATTATTATTATTATTATTATTATTATTATTATTATTATTATTATTATTATTATTATTATTATTATTATTATTATTATTATTTATTTATTTATTTTTTTTTTTAAACATAAAGCTACAATTAATAAGCCTCATGTTTATGTTTTGTTGTCATAATTATGTTATTTTGCATGCAAATGTGAAAGCTACTGCGTCATCTACGATAAGATCACACAAGGTGGCACAACTCAACTACACAATACAATACATTTTTTTTTTTCACGTTACGGCATATCAGTTTTATCTTTTTCACACAACCCTTTTACTCACACATAACAAAAATACCCTCCTTAATAACTCAAGCCAAAGCAATATTTTTTGAACCTACAAATACACAATTTTTTGTTAAAAGGAAAAGAAAATACTAAACACAACACAACCAAGCCATGGCGTACGTCATTGCCATGGCTTGAGTTATAACATGAAGAGGCAACGGTATCATGGCTTGAATTATAACCGCCCATAAAGCTTGACACAAGGAGGTACGTCATAGTTGTGCTCTAATATATTTATACTTTAAATTCCTAGAAGACCAACCTAGAAGGCTAAAATATAATGATTCCATCACTCAAGAGCTATTGCAGTACCGAGAAATCAAAACCGACACAAAATCTCTTGCATGTAGTATTCTATTTAGTATGGCTTTAAATAATTACTAGTTTATAGTCAATTTGTTGTGTCGGACAATGTGTATAGGCCAAAGTGACACATCCCCGCATCCAAAAGTCAAATTAAATGCCTCTTGAAGAGCTCACCACAACTAGGGGTGTAAACGAGCCGAGTCGAGCCGAGTATTGACATGCTCGAGCTCGGCTCGTTTAAAATCGAGTCGAGTCGAGTATTTTTCGAGTCGATCTCGAGTTGTTCGCGAGTTGTCTCGGCTCGATTACACCCCTATATATATATATATATATATATATATATATATATATATATATATATGTGCACGCGCATATATATATGTATCTATATATATGTATGTATGTGTATGTATATATATATATATATATATATATATATATATATATATATATATATATATATATATATATATATATATATATATATATATATATTGGGGTGTAAATGTGTAATCGAGTCGAGTCGAGTAGCTCGCGAGTTGTCTCGGCTCGTTTAAAATCGAGTCGAATCGAGTATTTTTCGAGTCGATCTCGAGTTACTCGCGAGCTGTCTCGGCTCGTTTACACCCCTAACCACAACTCCTATTCACTTGCTTGCTTAGTTGTACGTGTGTTAAACAAGTCTTTAAATAATAAGTATCAATAATTCTTAAGATGTCAATAGAACGTGGAAAAAATGCCTAAAACTTAATCACTTTACATGAAAAATAAACTTCGAACATGTCATGACTCATGCTTTTATAACACTCGAAGGGTGGCAGTGGGGGTGGCATCACCCATCGGCATGGTGATGCCGGCGGTGAACACCGCCGCCACCCCACCGGCATCCCCATCGGCAACCCTTGAGCGGCATATATTGCCTCCGAGGCATTCTCGTTTCATGTGACAATTTCGACCGTTGCATTAATTTTACTAGCCGTTGGAGTGGAGCGTGCATTGGGCCAAAAAAAAAAAAAATCCTATATATATTACACATTTTACATTTCATTTTCAAACACGATTTATTTCCAAACACAAACATAGACACAAACACTTTTTACACATATAGTTTGTGAAGCATGAAAAGTGGGAAATCAAGAGGTGGTTCAACACAAAGAGGTCGTGGACGTGGCTACCGTTCTCGTGTTCGTCCGCAAGGTCCACCACCGGCGTATTCACAATACCCTCAATCGGGATATTATCCCCAACCTCCACAACCGATGCATCAACAATACCCTCAATCTTGTAACTATCCCCAAGCTCCACCCGCAATGAACCCAAGCCAATATAACATATCGATGACGAGTGACTTCAACCCGTTTGTTGACTACCGTGAAGGTACTTCGCGTCGTGAACCAAGTGTGGAACGTGAACTTCCTTTATATGGTGACGACGATGATGATGACGTTGAGTTTGTTCCCGAAACGCAACAACAAACTCAAATTGGTATATATATATTTTTTTTATACACGTTATTTAATTGTTATATTTTTATATGTTTTTTTTCGTTATTTAATTGTTATAGTTTTTATATGTTTTTTTTCGTTATTTATTTGTTACATTTTTTATATGTTTTTTTTTTTTTTTTTTTTTTTTAGATGAAAATGTTCAAGTGGGTAAAGGGAAAACTAAAGCGGATAAAAAGAGTTGGACGTCGATCGAAGAGGTTGCTTTGGCCAAAGCATGGATTCATATCTCGACATGTAAAAAAGCCGGGAATGAACAAGGAAGAGATAAGTTTTGGGAAAGAATTTTGGAGCATTTCAAAGCCACAATTAAAAATACTAATCGAACTCATCATGCGTTAAACACAAAGTGGAAACATTTGAATCAAGCAATGGGAGTCTTTAACGGGATTTACATCCAACAAGTAATTTTTATATACTTGTGTTAATTTATATACTTGTAGAATCGCATTCGTGAGAGTGGGTGTGACGATGTCAACGTCTTGGAAAATGCCATGTCTGATTATAATAAGAGAAATAAGGGCACTTCATTTAATCATATTGAAGCGTGGAGGGTTGTTAAGGATGAATCGAAATGGTTGGAGCAACCATGTTTTGAAAAAGTATCTTCAACATCTCATTCCGACAAACGAAGAAAGTCGTCGGAATCTAGCTTTTATGGGTCCGGAAGCAATGACAATATTGATCCTGTTATTCCGGATCTAAATGACGACACAACTCCTGTTTCAAAAAGAAAAGGGAAAAAGACCGCTAGTGAGGCGTCGACAAAGAATAGTGCTGCTGAGTTTATTGGGCAGTATACGTCAAAGAAAGCACTAGCGTTGGATGAGGCCATGGCAGATAAACGTGCAAAGGATCAATTGTCCCACCAGTTGCTGCAGACACAAATCGAAAATGCTAAAGAAAAGGCTATGATTCGGGCACTGAAATTCTACAACGAGCCGCACGAACACATAACCAATCAGGTTATGCGAGATTTCATTATCAACAAAAAATGTGGGTACGCGGAAACATATGGATGGCCTACGGATTTTTAGATTTAATAATGTATTTTTTTTTCCAAGTATTATGTAATGTTATTTTAATTATTAATGAAATATTTATGTTTTATTTAAATTGTTTAATTTAATTTAAAAAAAAAAAAAAAAAAAAAAAAAAAAATTGGGAGGTATGAAAAAGCCATGGTTGCTACTAAAATGGGGTTGGGATGTATGGAAAAAGTATGAATAAGGTGAAATGAGGTGGAATGATATTATTGGTGGATTTCGGAGGTATGGATGTTTTCGAAATCATGACTGCCAGTGTACTCATGTTCATAATATAAGTTACAAATAAATCAGTTTGAACAACAGGGTGACCGGTTGGTTTAACTCACTTAAACATTTTAAAACACAACACTTCAAATGAGTTCCATAATGTCCGATTTCCACTGATTTCAATTCTTTCCATTTGGATATTGACATATTGTCCTTTGGACAGAGCACATGTGTGTCAGTCAATATTCTCGGCTACATCATATTGTGCAATAATTCTTGGAGAGATTTTTCACACATCGAATTGACAAGGACATTATTAGTCACCCGTTGGTTTTTCTAGGTATGCTTAGGTTCCTAATGGCTTGACATATGAGGTCCATACTAGATATTGATTGATAGTATCACAAGAACTCTAGAAGTATGTATTATGTAACATGCGATGCATTTGTAGATCATCATCATTAATATGGTTTGAAGATTTTAAAAGATGGAGAAAGTAGTGGCAAGTGTTCCCTCATTGGATTCAGGAATCCCGTGCTTGCAAGCTGGTCAACGTACCATGCATGCAAAGCCATCATCGTAAGCAGCTTTTATCAAATGTGACCCTTCGAACACCTTTTAAGTCACTTTCGCAAGCTTTTTATTCACATTGAGATTGCATTTACAGAAGAGATCGATGGAAGTCACATTATGATATGATAAAGTTTCCATAAATGGGAATTGATTGGCACACATTGATTTTTGATTGGGACACTCCAATTAACGCATCAGGCAGTTGTACTATATTGATATCATGCTTTGATTACTTGTACCGTGAGTGTGCAAATAAAAAAGAGGAGTGTGCAAATCACCTCCCTCCATAAATAGAATGACAACTTATAAATAGAAAATAGAAGTTAATTCAAACGTACTATATATCGATCTGATCCTTAAATTCACCGTGTACGTAATATACTCCCATGTTCGGGTTTTCATTTTGGAAATATGAATGAAATTTTTATGTATCTCTACTTAAACTTTTATATGTAAATAGTTGTAAAGATTAAAGAATGCCATTTGGTTGTTGCCACACTTTATGTATTCTATTGTCGTACATCGTACAGATGCAGGTTATAATATTTAATTAGTTAATGAGTTTCTGGCAGTAAGTAAAAGTATTAATCTAGGTTGAAATTAAAGTGCAATTAACATATATTGTATCAAAACAATGATCTAACAACATCGTTAATTAGTAACTCTTGGCACGTTCTATACATTCATTAAAGAAGAAAAATCATGAGAAAATCTAATTTGATGGATTTTAATATTAAATATACATATATAATCAAATTGGAATTGAATATTGATTAAAAACGTGATATGTCCACTTGCAAACCAGCCTGCAAAAGAAAAAAATAATACTAATCAAACTAAAAAGAAGGCTGAAGAAAATATAAAAAAGTGTATCAAGTTGTTGATATAAATACGAGGTGGGAGGAATCGATGTCAAGTTGAAGAGGGCATGCAAGTTGACATGTAGGGCATGCTTGGTGAAATGGGATCTAGATGGAGCTGGAGGAGAGTTTTGAGTTGGGACTTAAGCTTTATATTATAGATTATTTTTGGTGAAATACGTCGGAGCTGAAGTTGTAGCTTATATTTTTCTAGAGTTACCAATGGGCTTGTGGTCCACTGGGCATGTCTTATTCAGTTAAGCGTGCCTAGTGGAGAATAGTACCGGTTTGGGTGACCAAACCGGGAAGTCCTCCCTTGTGGACCACTGCCCTGTCGGTACGATTTCAAAGTCCTTCAATAAAGGTTTCAACCCATCAGGGTTCGAATCTGGAGAAGGCAGGGTTTACTTCAATTTAAGTGTCGTGCCTTCGGGCGGCTTAAGTTGAAGGTTTTCCCCCCATCGGGTTTCAAATTGGACATGAATTTCCCTTAAAGAAAGTAACCGTTCAAAAAAAAATAATAATAAAATAAAATATTTTTCTAGAGTTGTTTAACGAATTAGTTGAGACTGAAACTTATTAATATAATTTTAGATGTATTTCAAAGTTTTGTGTGATAGTTTCAACAACAACAACAACAACAACATACTCAATCCCGCCTAGGCGGGGTATGGGGGAGGTGGGATGTAGACAGACCCTACCCCTACCCCAGGGTAACCTGCAGGTAGAGAGACTGCTTCCAGAAAGACCTCCGGCAAGTGTGTGCAAAGTGTGCTCGAAGTAAAGAAAACGAGAAAAAAAAAAGCAAAACAAAGAGAAGCATAAAAGCAAACAGCGCAAAACAAACATATAGGCAATACGACACAACAAGCATAAAAGCAAACATAAAAGCAAACCGACACAACAAGTAAAAGAGCAAACAAAGCAAAACGGCAAGCCAACCAAGACAAAACAACCAAAACAAAACCACCAAGACAAGCGCCAACAAATAAGGGTGCGAGGGGGACACAAGACCAAGGCCAACCAAGCAGCAAAGACCAAAGAGGGCAACGCAAAGGGCCTAAAGCTAAGGCAAAGCAAAAAGAGCAAGCAAAAGGCACAGGCAAAGGGCCTAAAGCCTAAAGGCACAACAAAGGTAAAACCAAAGCACTAGCCGAGGCAAAGCAAAAGCACCTATCTCCTAAAGGGGGCAAGCCAAGGGACCCTAAAAAGCCTAAACCACAACAAACCCCAAACCCACACCCATCCTAGCCCCAAAACTAACCACGAATACTAATTCTATCTCTCCACGCGTTCCTATCTTAGGTCATGTCCTCGGACAAGTGAAGCTCCTCCAAGTCGAGCTTAAGTCTATCCTCCCATCTAAGTTTAGGTCTACCCCTCCTTCTCCGACCATCGACTATAAGCGATTCAACTCTCCTTACTGGCGTTGTTTGTGGTCTTCTCCTGACATGACCAAACCACCACAATCTTCCTTCTCTCATCTTCGAGATAATAGATTCTACTTCAAGTGCCGATCTGAACACCCCGTTAGGAATCATGTCAGACATAGTTTTACCACAAGTCCATCTGAGCATTCTTAGTTCCGCAACTTCCACCCTGTTTGCTTGAGCTTTTGTGATAGGCCAGCACTCTGACCCGTACAGCATAGCCGGTCTAATAGCCACCATATAAAATTTACCCTTAAGCTTAACGGGTACTTTCCTATCACATAGCACCCCTGACGTCGCCCTCCATTTCGCCCAGCCTCTTCCGATACAGTGGGTAACGTCGTCGTCTATCATCCCTGATTTGTGAATCACCGAACCCAAATATCTAAAAGACTCCTTAGGTGGGAGGATCTGGTCTCCGATACAGACTTCCGTTTCTTCGTTGTGGCTGATATCGCTCCTACCGAAAGTACATCTCATGTATTCAGTCTTCTCCCTACTAACCCGAAGGCCATTCTCTTCAAGAGCCTCCCTCCAATGCTCAAGTCTGTTGTTCAACCCGTCCGCTGACTCTGCCACCAATACAATATCGTCTGCGAATATCATGCTCCAAGGGATGCACTCTTGGATCCCACGTGATACCTCATCAAGAATCAAGGCGAATAGATAAGGGCTAATGGCTGATCCCTGGTGTAGTCCAACTTTCACAGGGAAAAACTCTGAGGTTCCCATTGTGGACCGTACGCGAGTCTTCGCCCCCTCGTACATATCCCTTATGACTCTCAAGTATCTCCTTGGGGTTCCCTTGTCTATCAGAGTTCTCCAAATCAACTCACGTGGGACACTATCATATGCCTTTTCTAGTTTACTATATTTAAAAAGTATTTAAGTAATTTGACTAACTATTAGCCTACATAAACCCGTTTAAATTGACTCGGACTTATAGAGGCATATGGCCTATAAAAGGTTCTATATGCCTTTGTGACAAACACATCTTATTTTACAAGCTAATTTATTTAAAAGCTCAAGCCCTCTATAAGCCGCCGTTATAAGCCCCCCACGAAACACAACCATTAGCTCAAAGCTTTAGTTTATACTTTTATATAGCGGTTTGATGAATTAGCCGAAGCTTGAGCTTACTAATATAAAATCACATAAAATACATGAAATAAAAGTCAAATATATTTCGAGCTTTTGCGTGTTAGTTCATTACAGTTTGAAAGATATTTAGCTAATTTGACAAAATATAAACCTCCATAAATCTGTTTTAATTGGCTTAGGCTTATTAAGGTTATGGCTTATTACAGCTTTTATAAACATGTTTGATAATAAAAATATATATATAGAAAAAAAATAAAAAATAAAAAAGCTTATTTTATTAAGTAACTTATTTATAAGCTCAAGTCCGATAAGCCCAGAACAGTCTCACGCCAAACTTGGTAAACTATACAAATTAAGTTAGATGTCTTATTATAATAGTGGAAGGAGGACACCTATGACTAAAACCCCTATAATGATGATGAGTTTGATGATTGTGGTCTGACAGATGCACAATTGAAGTTTGCTAATGCATATGACATTAGTTTTCGTGGTCAGCTTAGATAGGTTGTTCTTTTTTATTTTGCATAACTATAACATGTCATTTCTTATGTTAGTTTAAGTCTGAAGTACTGTAGGCATTTTTGATTTGCCTTTTCGGGCTGAGGTATGCGACTCACAGACATCCGATGTACTTAAATTATTTTTTAAGTAATAATATTTTACCGTGGTAACCCTTTTACCCAAAAAGTTAGACGTCTTGTGCTTGTACTTTAATTAGTGATAACCATGTACATGAATTTATTCCGCTAACTAAAATATGCAGCGTAGTTACTTACAAAAGTACAAATATCTGGCATCGTTGCCGTCGTCATCACCACCACCTCCAAGCCTGCCCACCACCACCACTACCAAGCACCGCATCTACCACCAACTCTACCCACCCACCCCTGTCACCCGTCAATGTCGTCGCCACCCCTGTCACCCCCAAACCAACACTGTCGTCATTACAGACCTAATCCACTGCCACCATCACCAGCATTTACACACCATCGCCGCCACCCTCAACCCCATCCATCACCGCCATCATAGTGGGGGTTGATGTGGTGAGTTTTGGGTGGTGGTGACACGAGTGTTAGGTAGGCATGGTGACGGCGGTGGTGCGTAGGTAAGATGGTGACGGCTGTAGTGGGTTTGGTTGGTAATGACGACGATGTTGGTTAGGGGTGACAGTGGTGGTGACGACAGTACTGGGTGGTGTTGGGGTAAAACGATTATGGGTGGGGTTGGTGGTGTTGGCAATGGTTGGTGGTAGTGGTATTTGTGGTTGGGGTTGGTGGTGACGACCGTGGGTAACTGTGCTTGGTGGTGGGCGGGGTTTGTGGTTTGCGAAGGTGATTAGTGGTGAGGTGGTGTTTGGCAGTGGTTGTGGTGGCGACAGTGATTGGTGGTGATGGCGTCGCTAATGAACTTTAAATGCAAAACTTAACAAATAATCGTTAAAATATATTTAACAAAAATACTCAAATTGACCAAAAATTAACTGAGCATCTTTTTACACTAAAGTGAAGTAAAATAACTCGATTAAAAATGAACCCTGTAAATCCTCCATGCCATTGTGCAAGTTTACAACTGGCTAGTGGCTTGGTTGTACCTTGATTCCACATCCGTTTATTTTATTAGCAATTTGTCGTACTTTACTATTTTTAGAAAAAAACCATTAAAGGTTGGCTTTTGGGGTAAGTATGGGGTCACCATCATATCATATGGACCAATTACAGTAAGGGTGCGTTTGGATAAAAGCTGTTGTTTGAGTATAAACAGTAATCATTACTTTGCAATTTAATCCATGTCGACATACAATGGCAATTGTTTTGAACATTCATAATATAGTATATTAGCGCCACGTAACTACATAATAAACATTCTTTTTCGACCGTCATTTTAACATTTATATTTTGCAACAGTTTCATTTAATGTTACTAATTTTTTTTTTAGAACGGCAAATTTAATGTTACTAATTAACTTATACATATGTCTCACACACATGTTCGGTATTTAAAAATCTTCAAAAATGAAAAACAAACACACAACTACATACTCTCAGCATCCGAACCACGAGGCTCTCTATCACTAGCAAAAGCCGAGCAAAGTGCAATGGTAACGCCGACCTCGATGAAGCTCAAGTCGATTGGCTTAAGACTTTGCAGATGCCCTTAATTATGATTTTGTTTAAGTATACTTGTTAATGTATTCCAAAATGGCATGCTTGATTAGTTGACTAAAAAACACTTATCTTATGCTTGAAACACATAACTTAAATAGCAAATTATTTGAACACCGCACATGGTTAAGTAAAATATTGCATTCTTTTAACGGCATAAATCATTGAAGCGAGCAATAAGTTAGCTAGAAGAAAAAAATCACAAGTACAAGATTATAGAGGATCATAGATCCATTCAAGCTTTTTCGGCTTTACAATCCTGTTCCTATGAAGGATCCAACCGCGTGAAGATTTTAACGTCATTAACATTGAATGTTTTTTTTAATTCACATGTTCAAAATCTTTAGGTATTTTGTTTGAAAAATATACTAGCTAGAATGGTTAACAATTGTGCAATCGATCGCAAGAAAAAACTTTTGTGCCATTGCAAACAATAATTAATGCAATGATCATCTTACAAACTCATCAACATCATAAGTTGTTTATAAAAGTAGTCACATTTCAAATAATGTATGATGTGTAATTCTATATTAAGTTATTAACATATGATATATTACTTTATGCGTGTATGCCATGTAATGCAATGTGTGTATGCATGCACCTAGCTACTTACCAGCTACAAAAATCAGCCAGTTGCTGCGGACGGTGGTACAACAAATATTAGCAACTTTTTAGATATGATCAACATAAATTTTTAAATAATACTCCGTACTGGTTAAAATAACACATGCTAGCTATATTTTTGAATTGAATTTCTAATTTATCTTCTGTTTGTTCGAATTAGAACAAAGGAAGAATGCTGAAACACATGTTGCATATATACCGACTGCTGTATGTATTCTTTTCCTCTAGATTAGTCTTAAGTTTGATGTTGACTTTTAAACTAAATGCCTTGTTCACTTTGCATACATAAGATTCCTAGCTTTTCAATTAATTACCTTGGTGGTTATGCCACGATACCTCCTTGTTACTTAAGTCATCATACATTCAACGGTCAATTTTGTAAATAAATACAGACTATGGATCAAATTAGAAGAAAACTTAAAATGAGAATGATGAGAAATAATTATAAGTACATATTTGAGATGCATCGACTTGAATTAGATGCATCTCTAGTATTTTAGATGCACCATAATATATTTTCTAACAAAAAATTAGATGCATATACATATATTAGATGCATTTCATCAAGTTGGACGAATCCTATACATTTTTCGTCCTTTACGGGTCAAATTTGTTCTTAGTACTACTTTGCATCGATTTCACTTCAAAATAACTTTCGAAACTAATTGGAATGCATCTAAATGAATAGAGATGCATCTAAATCAAGTCGATGCATCTCAAATGTGTGGTTATAATTATTCTCATCCTTCTCATTTTAAATTTTCTTCTCACCGGATCTTTCGATCTTGGATAAAAACATTTAACCCAAGAGCTCATGTTTCCCTATTTTAAGCATTTCAACGTTATGGCCATTGACTAATTAATAAACAAACAAAGACAAATTAAGTTTTAAATTCAATCAGGTTAAATCATGATTTTTAACAACATTAAGGTTTGTATAGTAGCCGCTTTAAACAACCGTTTTACATATGAACCTCAAAATCTAACAAATCATTGATAAATATATATATTACAATTGCTAAAGGAGAAAAGGTAAAAGAAATACTCGCCAATTATATACTTCTAAATGTTACATGAAACAAGGTAAAATCACTAGCTAGTCAAATTCACATGAACAAACAAAACAAAACAAAACAAAAACCTAAAAAGTTAACAACAAAGAAGAAATTCGTAAAATTGATCTCTAACCTCTACCACATCATAGATTAAAATTGAAACCCATGAAAAAACAAAAGATTGATCAACAACCAACAGATTAGATAATACACAAAGCACCAGTTGAGTTGAATCGAGTCGAGTCGAGCCGAATACAATTTTATTTACTGTTAGCTAGTTCTTGGCCAAATTTTCCGCAATTTGCTTCAAGGAAATCAAGTTACATCGTACGATAGTATCAACAAACACACAAGTTTCCTCCTTAGTATTATCGTACGGAACATCAACAACATACGACTCAACAACAACAGTGGTCCCATCACAGATCGGTGACGCGTGTAACGTCGTCACCGATCTGTAGTTTTGCAACCTATGATCACCACCAACAACACTAAAACTCAAAACATGTTGTTCATCATCAAGGATCTCAAGTCTTTCAGTACTAGATCCAGCAGGCAAACCAGACACCACGTGTACTTCCCTCAAACTACCCACGTCACCATCTCCGAGAATCACATGACAGCTTTTAAGAAAGTGTTTATACGCTTGTGGGTTGTCGAAACGTCGTACGACAGACCAGACAGCGTCCACGGGGGCTGAGATGGTTTGAACAACTGCTGAGGAACACTGGTGGGGGCCCACTGCATGAGTGTGGTTATGGATAAGATCTTCAGGGATGTTAATGGAAGATGAAGGTCTCCATATAGTGGTTGATGAAGGCTGTTTATGGTGGTTAATGGGTTGTGTTGTGGGGGTGTTTGTAGTGGTTGTAGGGTGAATTCTTTGGATTTGAATAGTTGAAGGCATAGTTCTTTGTAGGTTTTTTGTTTATAAATATTTATGGTTTGATGATATATAGAGAGAGCTAGTAGATGGTGATTATAAGGATTTATATATATAGATAGATAGAAAGGAAAAGAATGGGATAGCGTGAGGAATGGGTGGGGAGCAAGTTGAGAGTAATGAAATGGTGGAAATGGAAAAGTTTAAAGAGGAAGAAACACAGGGATTACGCCGGACATGCAAGTGGGAGCAACCAACTTGCATATAATACTAATCTTCTACGTACTATCTATATATACTTTTCTCTCTTTATTCCTTTTTCTTCTTTTTCTACAAGTTTTATTTGTTTAAAATCTGATTTTCCGAATTTCAGAGTCATAACATATCACGTCTTGACTCTTGACCATTTAAACGTTTTAAACCCTTTTGTTATGTTTGAGGCCTAGTTGATGATGGGATTTTTTTTTTTTTTTTTTTTTTTTTTTTGAACGGCTGATGATGAGAATTTATTAGAGTTGAAGATTACGAGATTTGAATCGGTTTTATGTTTATAATAACTTAGTGCTATAAGGCAATTGGTTTTGAGATAAAGTCCTCAAATCTCATTAGTCGTGTACAATTACGGTCATGAGATTAACCCAATGAGCCATGGTCATGAGATTAACCCAATGAGCCTACGTATACCTGAGTTAAATCTCGTGCTTTCAGTATATACTAAAAAAAAAAAAAAAAAAAAAAAAAAAAAAAAACTCGTCTATTTTTCTTTGTTTTATAAAATTTTCAATTCTTATTTATGAACACTAAAAAGACATCAATTAAAATAATATTACATCAGTCTTACATTAAGTGTCTATTATGATTTTTTCAAATATTTTTTCTTTAAATTTGACATTAAATATATTTCTTTGTGTTATATAAATCTATTCATATATCTTGCATCAAGTATTATATAACACGAACAAAAATATTTAAACTCAAAGTTTAAAAAAGACTTAAAAAAATTATAGTAGACACTTAATGTAAGACAGAGGGAGTAGTAGTTTTTGTAAATGAGAGTATATGCTTCTAAGTTCTAACATTCTTAGGTCTAAGAGTCTAAGACACTTGAATCTTATTGAATAGGTTAATGGTTAACTTAGACTAGATGGAGTGGTCACCTCCTCTAACCATCGACATCAGCGACGCCTTAGCTTTTTTCTCATCCCACCTCCTCTTACTTTTCACCCTTAGTGGTCACACCACTCTTCACATTTTATTAAAATACACACTTTATACAAACATACCCCATTAAATACTCCACACAAACTCAAAAAAAATATATATTTAAACACAAAAGATATGCACAATTGTCGAGAGGTGAGCAACTCACATCCATACCTTGTTTTCTTTGGTTGTCACGCGGGAGGGACATCATGAGGAATGGGATGGCTCGTGAGGGAGACCACACTTATCCTCACCCGCCACTCTCTTCAGCCTTAGAACTTTCTTTGCTAGTTACTTATTGACTCAAGTTTGCATGTTGTAACCTTGATTATAAAACTTTGATATGCAAACTAATTATTGTTTTTTGGAAAACTATCCGTGCGAATATCGTCCTTATCTCAAGGTAAAATGAATTAAATGCCCAATTCTCACGTAACTTTTTGTATCAAACTTCAAAGTTTATTATTTCTTGCATCGAAAACAAACATTTATAGCTTTCCACCTAAATACAAATAAAATGTTTTAGCTTTTAACATATGATTTTTGAACAACATGCTTTCAATCACATGCGATAAATAATTCGTATGGTAAAAATTAGGGTAAATAGTTTAAAAAGGTACAATATTTGCCACCATTTATTTTTATAGGTAACGAACAAATTTTTTAGCTTATACGGGTATGATGCAAGATTAATTAAGTATATAATATTACGTTGAGAGAAACCCGACAAATTAGCCAATCACTCTCTAACCAAGAATGATTCAACCAAAAAGTCAAAGAGAGTCAAAACACAATATTACAGAAGTATATTATATTTACGGGTCGTTTAAGTCCCAACAAAGGTTGAATGGAACTTTCAGTTCGGTTCGTGATTGGGTGATTTGAATAGAAAAAGGGAATTTGGATTTTTGAGGCTAAAATTAAAAAGCATAAGCTAAAAAAAATAACTTAATAAGTAAATAAAACAAATAAACAAAGCACAAATAAGCAAAAACGTAAGAAAACCTAAAAACGCGCACTTAATGGGCTAATCCCGAGCCTAAAAAGTCAAAACAATGAAAAACTAACTCTATAAATGCAAATCTATTTTTCCCAATTCCTAATTGACCAAAAATAATTTTAGAATTTTTTTTTTTTTTTTTTTTTTTTTTTTTTTTTTGACTTCTAATTTATTTATTATGATTTAAAAACTAATTAAATGATAAAAAAAATACTAAAACTAATGAGAAAATTTTGAAACTTTTTGGAAAATTACTTTATACTAAGAAGAATGTAAGAAAAATAAAAAAGTACAAAAAGCTTTTCTGGATAAGCAGTAATAAGCAAAAAAGCTAAATAAGCTAATAGGAGAAATAAGGTTTAAATATAAAATTGTCTAGGATTGTAATTGAAATAGACCCAAGGGTAGATGGTTATGGTGCGCGTGTGTGAGTTGTGGTGTGGGGTGAGGTCTCAAGTTCGAACCTGATCCTCACCTTTTTGCTATTTTTTTATTTTTGAAATTTAACTTTTGAGACATAAAAAGCAGATGAAAATAATGACTTTTAATAAAAACAATTTTCTTTGAAAACCTAAAATAAGCTGAGAAAAAGTAAATAACTAAAACAGTTAATGAAAAACTTTGAAAACAAAAGATAGAAGTTGATTTTTAGGAATAAGCTAATGAACAGCTATGAACTAATCCTAAAAGCTATAAAGACCTAAAAGCAACTAAAATAAGCTAAACTAATCCTAAGAAGCACTTCCTAATAAGCTGAAAATTTAAAAACAAGAAAAGGCAAAACTGAATGTCTATTAAACCAAACAGACCCTAGTATCCTTCTTTAAGATATAGAATAAGCTAGTAAACCTTCAAGCTAATCCACCAACATCAAAACAGAAGAAGCTTATATGCCAAATAACTTATAAAAGCAATTTGAGACTCTTTAGAGCTTATTTGGACCTTATTACTAAGCTGAAAATATGGCCATTCAGCAATTATGATTAATTCAGCATAGGTATTTAAGCACTAAAACCCTATTTACATACCTAAAAATAAGCATTATATAAGCTCTAAATCCTCAATTAAGCTAAAACAGATCAAGTCTATACTATAATCACCTAGTATAACAAAAATCAGACCTAAAGCACTTATTAATAAGCCTAAAATAAGCTGGCAAGAAGGCTACTTAGGACAGATTTAGATAAACATCAAGCCTACAAAAGCCTAACCATATACTTTTAAGCTGAAAATAAAGCAACTAGTAGAATAAGCTAATCCTAATAAAGCAAAAACATATCAAGTTGCAACAAATGAACACAAAAAAACACTTTTTAATAAATTTGGACTTAATCTCAGCTTATAAATAAGCTGAGAAAGGACTGACTCAGACACATTTTTTTTGGTTTTTCAAAATTTTGACACAGACAATAAAATGACCAAAATGGCTTGCACTCTTTTGACTCTTACTCAAAGCTTTAAAACAAGTTACCTAGACCTACTGAGACTCAAAAACTACACCCAAATGACCTTATTGAGTAGCTTATCAGATTAAGCAGTTGCAATCAATTAATAACTCTAAACTTTTAGAAATTCAAGCAAAACCTAAAAAGCTTAACAAAACTACTAAAAATTGATTAAAAAAAACTTATTATACTGAATTAGAGCTAGTTGAAGTAAATCAAATGACCAAAACAGCTTTTGATTAAAAATGCAATACTGTGCCAAACACCCTTTTAGGAATCTGATTTTGTTTTTTAAACTGATTTAAGACCAAATTAGGCTTTAATTTGGACAAATGATCAACAACTTAAGCAAATGTTGATATAAATAATGTATAAAAACGTTATTAATATCTTTCGATATCCTTAAGTTTTGACGAACACAAAATATAAGAACATTAAACGCAAAGTTAATACGTAAACAAGTTTTAAGCAAGTTTATATCATCTCATCCAACATAATCACTTAAGGTATGAATAAACAAATGACTAATATATTTTATGATCAAAGGGATGTTTATTTAAATAATACAAAGTTTATAAAATTAAATAAACTTATTATATATTTTTGAAAAAGATTTTTTGTAATAAAGGAAAATATTTTATTCATAATAAATATATGAATTCAAAATTTTAACCAAAATCAGTTAGTTTTTCACCAAATAAACTTTCCCCAGAAAAAGACAAGAAAACTGCAGTTTTCGTTTGGGCGGCCCCCTTAATTTTAAGGGGGCCAACACACAATTAAGGGGACCGGCCATGCTCCCCTGTCAGATTCTGTTAGAAATTTTTCCCTATAAATACCACCTTAAATCTGGAATTTTTCCCCACCTCTTGTACGAAAATTTTCAGATCCAAATCTCTCTAAACATCCTCCTAAAAACCCTTTGATCATATAATTGTTAATCCTTGTTTCAAGTGTTTCATTCTCTCACCTCTCATCTCTCAAAGTGCAAGAGAAGAATACTCCTTCAACATCAATTTGTGAAGTATTGTAGATTTGTGTATATAGTCTAGTTGTTGTGTACATTCATTGTAAAGGTATGATAGTAGTGTAACTAGATAGATCTAGGAGTAAAAGTTGTGAATAAAAGTAGTGAATTAGTGGTGTGAAGAAGAAGTAGTGGAGTAGAGTGAAGTTGTGAAGTAGTTGTGGTGTGTACAAGTTGTGAAGAAGGTGTGCCAAGTCGTGAAGAAGTTGTGTAGAAGGTGTGAATAAGTTGTGGTGTGTATATTGTTGTGTAAGGTTTTCTCCGCCATAAGGGAACTTGTTGACATAGTGAAGAAAACTCTCGAGGAGTGGAGTAGGGCAAGGAAGGTGTCCTTGTAGCCGAACCACTATAAATCCTTTGTTTCGCGGTTAGATCTTTCCATATCTTACTTATTATCTTGCTTATATCGTTATTACTTTTGTAGACGTAGACGTATATATATAGTTGCTCATATAGTGCTAGTATTGCTTTTACTTAAAATTCAAACAAAAGTTTCATTCACAAAACAAAGTTTTTACAATCAAACTAAAAAGGTAACATACATTTAATTGATCATTTCGATCAAGTATAGTTTTCATACAAAATATAACTAAGGATTATAAAATAAACGTTTACTTACTTATCTCTCGTATATAGCTATAATTGTTTATATTATGCATGTGTTAATTTCACATACTTAGTTTGTATTATTATTATTGCTCATACTTAGATATAGTTGTTCATATTGTTCAAGACTTGAATTCACATAAGATCGAATCAAAGTTTTAAAGAGTAAACAAGACTTTTAAACAACTAAGTTTTCATAAAACTAAAAAGACGTAAAACTATTCAACCCCCCCCTTCTAGTTTTACACAATTGGTATCAGAGCCAGGTTAAAGAAGATTTTTAAAATATACTGTATTTTAAAACTTGTATCGATCTATGGAATCGGAAAAATATTTAGAAGGGCAATCTATGCAAAGACCACCACTATTTGAAAGTGATGGATTTTTATATTGGAAAAATAGATTCGAAACTTATGTGAAATCGAAAGATCTTGATCTTTGGCATGTCATTACCTTTGGTGATTTTCCCCCTATTAAATATAATTTTCAAACTAAAATGGATGAAATTGTATCTTTTGAAAAACAAAATGATAATTTGAAAAGGAAACTAGCAAAAAATAATGAGGCTAAAATGTTATTTATAATGTGTTACCAAGCAAAGAATATGAAAGAATTTTTATGTGTAAAACCGCAAAAGAAATTTGGGATTCTTTACTAACCACTCACCAAGGTAATAGTGAAGTTAAAGATAATAAAATAGATCTTCTTGTTCAACAATATGAACAATTTACGATTCCGGAAGAGGAATCAATAGATAATGCTTTTGCTAGGTTTAACACTATCATCACAAGTTTAAAAGCACTTGATGAGAATTTTTCTAGTAAGAATTTTGTTAGGAAATTTCTTAGGGCTCTTCATCCAAAATGGCGAGCTAAAGTTATGGCGATTGAAGAATCAAAGAACTTGTCAACTCTTCAACTTGATGAGTTGATCGGCAACCTGAAAGTCTATGAAGAAATAATAAAGAAAGACTCCGAGATGGTCAAAGGAAAAAGGGAGCAAAGCAAATCAATTACGTTGAAAGCTAAAAAGGACTCTAGTGATGAAGAATGCTCAACCTCCAAAAGTGATGAAGAGTATGCTATGGCCGTACGAGACTTCAAAAAATTCTTTATAAGACGAGGAAGATACGTTAGGCAACCATATAATGAAAGAAAGTGTTTTAAGTGTGGAGATCCAAATCATCTTATTGGAGAATGTACGAAATTGTCAAGAAGTCAAAACCACAAGGCGTTTGTAGGAGGAGCATGGAGCGATAGTGATAATGATGAAAAGGAGACAGCAAAAAATGAAAAGTGTCTCATGACAAAGGCATCCGATGAGGTACGTTCTAAAACCGAATACTATAGTGATGAACATTTATATTTAGATGAAAAAGACATAGATAACGAATATAGTAGATTGTGTAAATTAGGTCAAAAGGTCATAGCTAAAAATAAGTCACTAAAACATATTAATAATAAATTAGAAAATGAAGTACTCGAATTAAAAATTAAACTACAACATTTGGAAAAAGAAAAAGAAGTTTTTATAGAATGTAAAACATGTTTAGAGGTCAAAAATGAAAACGAAAAACTTAAAGATGAAATTTTCAAACTTGACAAGTTTAAAAATAGTAGTAACTCACTTAATAAAATAATAAGTGTTCAAGAAACTTTGGGAGATAAAACCGGTCTAGGATTCGACTTAACTAATGTTTCAACTAGTGAAAATAAAAATGGAAAGTTTGAATGTGAATCTAGTAAACAAAAACCATTAGACTCAAAACCTAAGTATGTACCTATAAAAGATAGAAAAATACCTATTGCGAGTGATGAGGAAGTAAAAAGTTTTTATAAACCATCATTAAAAGCCAAACCCGGATTTTCTAAACCAAAATTAAGATCTAAAACTCCACCTCCAAATAGACCAGATAATCCTCATCCTCGGTCTAAAACCCCTCAACATAGGAGCAATCAAGGTAGACAACACTTTTCTAATAATAGTCACCAAATGTAGAATTATCCATATCAACCAAGCTTCAACTCATGAGGAATACTTCCACCATACATGCATCCTAGTCAATTACAAACCATGTTTGGTTCAAACAACTTTGGACCAATGAGACTATGGGAACCAAGTGGCTAAGTTGTCACTTTTGGAAATTATTGGTATCTCATCTACAAATGGCTTCTATAAGTCAACATGGCATCTTGAAGTGTTTGAAAAAACTTTATTGAAGACTATAAGGTACGCATTTCTTTTAAGTTCATCGTTAAAATTTATATTCTTAGATTAACAACTAGTTAGAATTATGCTTAGTTATATAGCTAGTAATACTTACTTGCTCACATATTATGAACCTCTCTTAGTTGGCTTTCCAAGGATTTGAATTAAAATTGTTCGTTGTCGAACAACATAGAAAATGGAAATCTTCTATGTCCACTAGTAGAAAACTCATGGTGATGAAGTGAAATGAGTTAAGTGGATTAATCATTAATATAGAAGTAAGACTAGATCCCTCTCGTAAGAAAACTACGGATGAAACAAGCTCTCAAAGACTATGGCATTAGATTAGAAAATATTCCTATTATGTGCAATAACAAAGGTACTATAAATTTAAGTAAGAATCATGTTCATCACTCTAGGACTAAACATATAGAAATACATCATCACTTTCTTAGGGACATTATACAAAAAGAAAAATATAACAATAGAGAAGGTAGCTTCGGAAGGTAACATTGCCGATATAGTCACTAAGCCTCTTAAGCGTGATTTACTTAACCACATACGTTTAGGATTAGGAATGATGGAGCAAATTGATTAAATTCTTGGAATACTTAACATCTTCTGAAAAATCAAAGTTCTGAAAAATTTTCTTTGTCAGATGGGCGGACCCCTTAAATTTAAGGGGACCGGCCTCACTTTAAGGGGGCCGGCCATCTGAGCATAAAATTTTAAGTTTTCTTTCTTCTCAAATCTGAGTCTAGGATTCTATTTTGGACAAAATCAAGAATTGAGATATTTTGTTTTGCATCAATATATTCTCAAAAAAAACCTCAATTTATTTTGAAATTATTCTCACGTTTAGGAAAACTCATTGTTGAATAATGATAAAAACGTTTTTCTATCAAACCATGCACAATAGTCTCATTCTCGTTGTCTATATATATATATATATATATATATATATATATATATATATATATATATATATATATATATATATATATATATATATATATATAATCCAATATATACATATACATGACACTTAGTAATGAGCAAAGCTAAATCAAGGAGATCAAGGATCGTTTCTTAGGAAAATTTGTTTTTCTTTTATAGGAGTCGAAACGATCTTAACTCCGTATTTGTTTTATATAGGCATACACTAGAACAAAATCAAGAATTACGCTATCACATTTGTTCTATCACTAGTGTCTCACTCATTAGTTGTTTTTGCCCTTGCACTAAGTTAGTCATGTTAGGTAGAATGCCTTAATTGCTTGATCTATTACTTTATTAAGTTTGCATGCATGAGTAGTTGTAATTATATTACATGTTTATTTGCCTATATACTTTTCATGCATATTCCATTAAGATAATACATGCATAGTTGCCTAAAGAGTTGGACTTGCCTAAAACCAAACCTCATAATCTTTACACACTCAAACCTCATGACCTTTACTCACCCATACCCTTCTACCTTACACTCAAACCTCATAACCTTTACACACTCAAACCACCAAAGTAAAATGAAAAACCAAGTCATTCCTTCCGTGAACATCGCTCTTTCACTCTCACCAATCACACCACTTGATACTCATTTTCCCATCCTCACCAATAACTTCTTCTAGTTATCCTCACAAAAAGATTCAACCATTAAACCATTCCCTACACTCTACAAAGTGTGTCATCACCACTACAACTTAACCCATGAAGGTCAAACCATACTTCATGATACACAAACCTCATGTTCACTTAAACGAACCCTTTCACAAACCACATCATAATAACCAACCATCCATCACATTACCCAAGTACACCTTCATCTCACCCTTCACCTCCAACACACATCACAATAATCCACCATGGATTCACCAAAAACTTCCATTTCCAAAACATCAAAGAAACAAAAGATCCTCATCATCACTCCTAAACAACTATTCATTGACTTTACCAAAGATGACAACACAACCCCATCACCTCAAATTCAATGCTCATCTACTAATGCACCGAATGCACCATCCAAAACACCCTCTACTCGTGGAACATCCTCTTCTTCAATACCGTCATCCTCATCCATCAATGACTACCTAAACTCACAAATGTTTCCACGACCAAGAGTAACACCACCACTTCCTAACAACACACATGATATTCTCATGTTGCATATCCAATCATCCATCACAACCCAACACCTCCATCATCACCTTCGTCCGAACAATGAAAGTTCGTTGAGGAACTCAAAGAAGCTCATGAGCTTAATGCTCTTCTTGTCATGCATCTTGTTCTATGCAACTTGGACCAACAACCTTTATCACCCTACTCAAATTATCTCCCTCACTCACTCCACTTAAAGCAAGTTGAGCATCATACCCACTATTATCCTTGTTTCATTTACCTCCAAAAACAAACCATTCTCTTGGAATAACACCTCACTTGGATTGAATACCTCCTCACTAGGAAAAACTCAAACCCATCACTCACTCAAGACACCAACAATTCATCAACCGCTCCAAACCCACAACTTACCATTGAAAATGCATCCATAGACATCACCCTTTCATTATCACCCATAACATCCCTTAATGCACACTTCTCCTCATCACCAATCAACCTACCAAACTTCAATCCTATCCCATGAAAACTTACTTGAAGCCAACTACCATGCTTCCCATCAACAACCACCAAACTCTCCAAACACCATTCTAACAAAAATCTATCTCCACTAAATCCAACTACCATGATTCTCATCTACAAATTAATTCTGCACAAACCTTTTGTGTTCCAAGTAAGTCCAAGAGACCTCAAGTTGACAACTTAGTATTATCTAGTGTAATTTACTAGAAAAGCATATATATATATATATATATATATATATATATATATATATGCTTATGTATTAATGATTATGTTTTCAACATAATCTATTTAAATTATTCTTGTTAGTTATCTTATATGTATGTATGTATGCTTATGTATTAATGATTCTGTTTTCAACATAATCTATTTAAATTATTCTTGTTAGTTATCTTATATTTGTTCCATGCATCATCTGCTTCCGGAAGAAATCGAAGAATTTCTTGGGAATCCTACAAGATCCGTTCGTTCTTTTTTCTCTGACAGATGGTCAGAACTTCATCTGGGTTCGAATCCTAATATGTATATATATATATATATATATATATATATATATATATATATATATATATATATATATATATATATATATATATATATATTGCTTGTGCTCTAAATATTTTTGCAAGCATTTCATATCTCGATTTCTTATGACCTCAAAACGAGGGGGAGTATACTTCAAGGGGGAGCTATACATTCGTCGGGATAACCTTTTTAATGTTAACAAAAAGGGGGAGAAGTGATATAAACTCACACTAAAAACTTGCATATATATTAATTTTTAATTTAATGAGTTTAGATTTTGTAATCATCAAAAAGAGGGAGATTATTGATATAAATAATGTATAAAAACGTTATTAATATCTTTCGATATCCTTAAGTTTTGACGATCACAAAATATAAGAACATTAAACGCAAAGTTAATACGTAAACAAGTTTTAAGCAAGTTTATATCATCTCATCCAACATAATCACTTAAGGTATGAATAAACAAGTGACTAATATATTTTATGATCAAAGTGATGTTTATTTAAATAATACAAAGTTTATAAAATTAAATAAACTTATTATATATTTTTGAAAAACATTTTTGGTAATAAATGAAAATGTTTTATTCATAATAAATATATGAATTCAAAATTTTAACCAAAATCAGCTAGTTTTTCACCAAATAAACTTTCCCCAGAAAAAGACAAGAAAACTGCAGTTTTCGTCTGGGCGGCCCCCTTAATTTTAAGGGGGCCGGCACACAATTAAGGGGACCGGCCACGCTCCCCTGTCAGATTCTGTCAGAAAATTTTCTCTATAAATACCACCTTAAATTTGGAATTTTTCCCCACCTCTTGCACGAAAATTTTCAGATCCAAATATCTCTAAACATCCTCCTAAAAACCCTTTGATCATATAATTGTTAATCCTTGTTTCAAGTGATTCATTCCCTCACCTCTCATCTCTCAAAGTGCAAGAGAAGAATGCTCCTTCAACATCAAGTTGTGAAGTATTGTAGATTTATGTATATAGTCTAGTTGTTGTGTACATTCATTGTAAAGTGTGATAGTAGTGTAACTAGATAGATCTAGGAGTAAAAGTTGTGAATAGAAGTAGTGGTGTGAAGAAGAAGTAGTGGAGTAGTGTGAAGTTGTGAAGTAGTAGTGGTGTGTACAAGTTGTGAAGAAGGTGTGCCAAGTCGTGAAGAAGTTGTGTAGAAGGTGTGAATAAGTTGTGACGAAGTTGTGGTGTGTATATTGGTGTGTAAGGTTTTCTCCGCCATAAGGGAGCTTGTTGACATAGTGAAGAAAACTCTCGAGTAGGTGACTCGAGGAGTGGAGTAGGGCAAGGAAGGTGTCCTTGTAGCCGAACCACTATAAATCCTTTGTCTCGCGGTTAGATCTTTCCATATCTTACTTATTATCTTGCTTATATCGTTATTACTTTTGTAGACGTAGACGTATATGTATAGTTGCTCATATAGTGCTAGTATTGATTTTACTTAAAGATCAAACAAAAGTTTCGTTCACAAAACAAAGTTTTTACAATCAAACTAAAAAGGTAACATACATTTAATTGATCATTTCGATCAAGTATAGTTTTCATACAAAATATAACTAAGGATTATAAAAAAAACGTTTAATTACTTATCTCTCGTATATAGCTATAATTGTTTATATTATGCTTGTGTTGATTTCACATACTTAGTTTGTATTATTATTATTGCTCATACTTAGATATAGTTGTTTATATTGTTCAAGACTTGAATTCACATAAGACCGAATCAAAGTTTTAAGAGTAAACAAGACTTTTAAACAACTAAGTTTTCATAAAACTAAAAAGACGTAAAACTATTCAACCCCCCCCCTTCTAGTTTTCCACAACAAAGTTTAAAAAACAATTTTGAACAGACGATAAGCACTTCTAAATAAGCAAACAGATCTAAGTTTTTTTTTTAATGATGTGATTTTTTAATGAGAACTTAAACAAACAAAAGTAAAACAATAAAATAGCAACTAAAAGAAACTAAAAGCAATAATAAGCATATAGAAGCTAATGACAAGCAAATAAGCACTTTAAACAAGCTAATAAGAAGAAATAAGCAATAACTTGAAATTTAAATGAACTTACTGATAACCTTGCTCAAAACAGGGTAAAATATTCAATCTACAAGCTCCAGCTTGTATAAAACAAGCTGGTAAAAGCTATAAGCCCTTCCTATATTGGCTTATCATCTAAACTGCTTATTTTGACTTTTGTTGACTTATTTTTGACTTTTTTTGGTTTTTTGAAATTAAAACAGGAATAATCAATAATAAACTTACAAAAAGCTATAAGAAGCTTATATGAGATTAATAAAACAGTAATAAGAGCTTATATATTCTAATCAACCATAAGTAAACATTTTATCAAAAGCTTGAAATTAAAGTTGATCACGAATTAAATTGAAACTTAAATTTTATTGCTATTAAAAGAAAAGTACAATTATGAAGACAGGAATTTTAAAACTATAAGCTAATTTTTAAGCTAAAAATACAATAAGACTAAAAATTACACTAAAACTTGACCTAAAATTACACACTCCTGAATGTGTGAAGTAAGGGGCTATTTATAGCTGAGTTTGAGGAGCCTAGGGTTTCAGGAATCATCTGGAACGTCTAATTGCAGCCCTTGATCATCTTCCAATAATTTGATCATCATTTGTAGCCCTTCGATTACTTTTCCACGTGCTCCAACCAATCAGACACCTTAGGATTGCCAAGGTGTCATTCTCTATATGACATGTCAGAGCTTCTAGAAACCATTTAAGTACGGGTAACTAGGGTGAATTTGGTGAGGGTGGATGAACAGTAATAGGCGGGTAAAACAGTTGGTTTGACTGAGGGTTTAATAGGGTTGACTCGGGTTATAATTAAAAAGGATCCAGGTTATGGTTTAGGCGGGTTATGATAAAAGGGTAAGGGTTTTGGGCTTGTTGTTGGGCTGGGTTTTAAAGGGTTTTGGGTTTTTATTAATAAAAGGTACGGTTAAGGGATAACAAGGGTTTTGGTTAAAGGACTTATTTTGCAAACTTAGGACTAGAAGTGCAAAACTATTCCAAGGGCCATTTGTGCAATGTAATGTGATTCAAGGGTTGATTTTGACATTTTGAGCTTAAATATGATCCTCTTTGGTAAATTCTTCCCCGGCTTCGGCTTTTATTCAATTTTCAAATCTCGTACTTGTTTTTGTCAGTTTTTCCTTTATATTTTTTGTCAATTTTCTCATATCCGTACCTGCACATTCACAAACACAAAAACAAAAACAAACATATATTTGACATTTTTTATCAGTTTTTGGTCTATTAAGTCCGTTTTATTAAGTAAAAGATATATGTAATTTAACACATACTAGGGTACTTTTCTTTTAAATTCAGCATTTTTGAGGTATTTTGTGACATTTTTACCCTTCTCAGCTAATAGAATTTTTTTCGATGGGAAATAATGTCACAAAGTACCTTAAAAAGGATAAATTTGAAATAAAAGTACCCTTATAAGCAAATTTTTTTGTTCAATACCAAAAAATCAAATGATGTCCAGTATTATATATATTTTTTTAAACATTTGCCCTATTACACATAATTGTCAATGAGAAGATATTAATATAAGTGAATAAACACATAAAAAAAATACACATTTTAAATGAGACAATTTTAATCATACTATTAGTAAAGGCGTATGTTCAATTCGATGTAAACTAACTAGAATCGATAATATGAGATTTATTAAACTCATATTATAAAACACATGTGATTTTATAGTGTAAACTACTAATAATACCCACAAAAAGCTAGAGCTTTTTTGTACTTTATCCAATTTTTACGAATTAATTGCTCTAATATATTGAAATATAATGTGTTATATGAAAAACTAAAAATATATACTTTTTAGGAAAAGAATGGTGAAATTTTTAAAATTTCGTAGAAAGAATTATGTTCCATTTACTATGATTGTTAATTGTTCGAACTTTCAAACTTGTGTTAAATCACACGTGATTTATCATGCAAGTTTGAGCAATGAAAAAAAAAGGACGTGAAAATCCGATTTTTTAATGTGAAAGTAGTATATTGAAGTGCCGATTTATAGAAAGATAATTAAATATTGGTAGCGATAGTATAAGTATTTCTGATAAAAAAAATAGATGGCTAAAAATGATTGCAACCTTTTTACATGATATGTAAATGAACTCTTCCCATCCTTATACGATTAATTATCATTAATTCAATATCGTTAAAAATCATTTGGTAGATTAGATAGAGTATATAACTTTAGCTAACATCGTTGATATATGTATATATTTAATTGCAAATGACATGGTTATTATAATATATAGATGGTGTGATGGAATTGAGATAGAGTGAATCTTAAAAGCGTGCATGAATCTTCCTCACCACCGTCTTATCTTTTGGTCATTTTTTGACTAAACACCTATTTGGAAAATCCTCCTCATATCTATATATATATTCAATCGTACAATTATTAAAGTGTTTATGTGATATGACAAATGTAATAATCAAATTCTCAATTATCGTAACATAACGACTCGTTTAACAATGAAAAAAAAATAGATTTTAATTTATTACCTAAACTTAAGTTATGGCTATCATCAACCTAGCTTCAGTTTGGTTATAATTATAGCGACTTGATAAGAGTTGAGAGTAAAAGTGAAAATGAATTGTATTAGTGAAATTATTAAGTACAATACATGAATGGGAGGTATTTATACTACTCGAATATGCTATATCTACACTACTGTTACATTGAATCTAGTCATAAAATACATAGCAGATACATCACATCTTGTTACAAAGAGTTAAGCTGTTGTCCAAGAGTATCTTCATCTTGTGTGAGCTTTGCCTGCAACTGTGTATACTCTAGATTGAATGAGCTTGAGCTTTAGCTTGAACTGTTGTAGGCTTATTATCCCCCCACAAGTTGGCATGGAATAAGGATTGCAAATGCCCAACTTGGATAGACATTGATAGTGTAAAGCTCTGCTAAGTCCCTTTGTAAAGATATCTGCTACTTGTAATCTTGTAGGTACATAAGAAGGAAGAATTTCACCTGCTTTGATCTTATTTCTGACAAAGTGGCAATTTATTTTGATGTGTTTAGTCCTAGCATGGTGTATAGGATTAGAAGCCAAGGCAATAGTAGAAATATTATCACACAACACTGGTACTGGTGTAGGAACTTTAACTTGTAGATCTCTGAGTAAACAAGATAACCAGCTAATCTCACATGAGTTATCTGCTAATGCCCTATATTCTGCCTCAGTGGAGGATCTTGGAACCACTCCTTGCTTTTTGGATTGCCAGGAAATGAGGCTTGAACCTAGAAAGATGCCATAACCTGAGATTGACCTTCTAGAATAGGTAGTTAAGCTCAAAGTGTTGTTGACTAGGAAGAATAGACCTTGACCAGGGCAAAGTTTGAGATATCTAAGTACTCTGATGAGAGCTTTTATGTGAGGTGTTCTAGGTTCTTTAAGGAACTGACTGAGAGATTGTGCAGCATATGACACATCTGGTCTAGTGATGGTGAGGTAGATCAATTTACCAACCAAGGTTCTGTAGAGTGTAGGATCAGGCAAAAGATCACCATCAGTGGGTGTAAGCTTGGTAATTGGCTCAACTGGTATGGCACATGGCTTTTGATCAAGTACTCCTGCTAGTGTAAGAAACTCAAGTGTGTATTTTCTTTGGGACATAGCTAAGCCAGTAGAATTTGTCAAAAACTCTATGCCTAAAATGAATAGGACCAAGGTCTTTAAATCTAAATTTCTGATGAAGAAGTTGTTTGATGCGAGTAATGTAAGCCTTGTCCTGTCCAGTGATCAATATATCATCAACATAGATTAGGATGGAAGTCTGAGAACCCTTGGTGTTGATGGTGAGTAGTGAAGTGTCAACATAACTTTGGGTGAAACCAAGACTGAGAAGAAATGTGGTAAGTTTCTCAAACCACATTCTGTTTGCCTATTTGAGACCATATAGAGACCTTTTGAGTCTGCACACAGGGTTTGGGATGGAGGGTTTTAGGTAGCCTTGTGGTAGTGTCATGTAAACTTCCTCATTCAAGTCTCCATGTAGGAACGCATTGTCCACATCTAGCTGTTCAATGTACCAGTCTTGAGAAATTGCAACAGCAAGTAGGGTCCTGACAGTGACCATCTTAGCAACTGGAGCATATGTTTCTTTGTAGTCAATACCCTCCTTTTGATTGTAACCCTTTGCAACAAGCCTTGCTTTGTATTTTTCAACAGAGCCATTAGCATTGTACTTGATTTTGTAAACCCATTTGTGTCCAATTGCACTTTTTCCTGGTGGAAGTGTGATAACTTCCCAAGTGTCATTTTCTTCCAAGGCTTGGATCTCTTTCTGCATAGCTTCATTCCATTTTGGTTCTTTGGAAGCCTGGATATAAGAATGTGGTTCTACTGGCCTATCTATGCTAAGTATGAAATGCAATGTTTGTTTGTTTAAATTTGAGTAGTTAAGAAAGTTTTTGTGATGGTGTTTAGATAATGAAGGTGGTAAATTGCATTGATACTCAGAGAGCTTGGTAGTTTGTGTTTTGTGTCTAGTGGAAGTTCTGGTGGGTGCAGGTGGCATAGTGGATTGTGGTATGGGTGGTGGTTCAGATGGTGAATGAGAAGAACCAGTTTAAGAAGTTGGTGTAGGCGGTGAGTCAGTTGGTTGTGAGTCTGCAAGAGGTGTGGTAGAATGAACTGATGAAAGATTGTCTACACTTTGTGAGTGGACTGCTTGGGGTTGAGGTGAAGGAGAAGGTGAAGAGTGGACTGGTGTTGGTGTAGGTGTGTTTGGGATAGGAATAGAGATGGTTGGTGCATAATTATGAGAAGTAGCAGGTGTAGGTGTGGTGTTTGTTGAGGTGGATGTGGTGTGGTGGTGAAAAGGAAAGATAGATTCTTCAAAGGTGACATGTGTGCTGGTGATGACTTTGATGGTAGTGGGATCATAAAGTAAATAACCTTTTTGATTTTGTGGGTATCCAAGTAAAACTGTGGGTATGGATCTTGGGTGAAACTTGTCAGGGGTGTGTTGATGTACATATGATCTGCAGCCAACAGTTCTGAGGTGTTCAATTGAAGGTGGTTGGTTGTATAGAAGTTCATATGGACTTTTGTTGTCTAGGGTAGGAGAAGGAAGCCTATTGATGCGGTATGTAGCTGTCTGAATGCAATATCCCCATAGATGTTTAGGAAAATTTTCCTGGATTTGAAGTGCTCTTGCTACCTCCAAAAGATGTTTGTGCTTTCTCTCTACTCTTGAATTTTGTTGTAGGGTGTAGGGACAAGATGTTTGATGGATAATGCCATGTGTATTGAAGAATTCAGTAAGTGAAGAATTCACAAACTATGATCCATTGTCACTTCTTATGGTTTGAATGGTTTTATTGAATTGTGTTTTGACATAAGCATGAAAGTGTTTGACTTTGGAAATGACATGATGTTTGGTTGGAATAAGATAAGTCCATGTAGCCCTTGAAAAATCATCAACAATGGTGAGAAACAGTTTGCATTTATTGACTATACAATGATGATATGGTCCCCATACATCCATATGTAACAAACTGAAAGCAGAAGTAGCATGAGAGAAACTAGGTGAAAATGGTAAAGCATGGTGTTTGGACAATGGACATATAGCACATTTGTGATCTACTGAACTAGAAACAGAAATTGGTAACTTTGATACATGTTTGAGTACAGAAACTGAAGGGTGTCCCAGCCTGGCATGCCATAGAGATAAAGTGCTGGTAGCAGACATTGTGGTAGTAGTTGAGTGATTGGTTGCTGTTGATGTTGTAGAAGGTAGGATATATAATCCACCTCTAAGTGTTCCATGAGTTTGTGAGCCATCATGGCCCTGAAAAACACAAGTGTCATGAGATAAGGTGATTGATTTCAAGCTGTGTTGAAGGATTTGGCTGATTGAAATTAGGTTGTAGGTAAAAGTTGGAATGTAGTGTACATTATGAAGAATTATGTTTGATTGTAACTTGACTGAGCCCATTTTGGTGACTTGTGTTGTATGACCATTTGGTAAGTATACAATGATGGGTGTAATGCATGTTATAACATTGTGCATTAAGGTGAGTGAAATGCATATATGATCAGTAGCACCACTATTTATAATCCAAATCTCTTTAGAACCAGAAATGTAATGAGCAATGAGTCTATGAGGTTTACCTGCCATGAAGTTTTGAGAACCAGAGGTGGATGCTTCATTGTTGTGTTGCATCATCAATAGGACTTGATTGAGTTGGTTCTGAAGCATATCCATCCTTGCAGTCACTGAGTAGTCTGGTGGCAGGTTCACAAGTGAGTCACCTAGAGTGTTTTCAACTGGTGTATCCTCAGTCCCCATAGCCAAATTAACAGCCCTTGGTTTGTTTGGATATTGCCTCCTTTGTGATGGTATGTATTTTTTGTGTAGAGGATGACCAATAGGGTAGCCAACCAACTTGTAGCACTCCTCTTTTGTGTGACCTTCTTTGTTGCAGTTACCACATATGACTCCAGCTTTGAATGAACTTTTCTTATTTTGTGAATGTGATTGGTTTTGTGGAAAGGTGTTTTGATTAGATGCTCTGTTTTGTGAAGAGGTGTTCTGTGAAGCAGAGTTTCTGTAGGTGTTCAAAGCAAATGGGACTGAGTTAAGAGCTTGTTTAGGTACTTCTCTTTGTTTTTCTTCCTGTCTAAGGAGACTGTATGCTTTGGCCACCATGGGTAGAGGTTGTAGTAACAGGATTTGTCCTCTAATGTTGGTGTAGCTTTCATCTAACCCCATCAAAAATTGAATCAACCTCTTCCTCTGGTCTCTCTCTCCATTGGACTTCCCATTTTCACAGAAACATTTACAAGTACAGCTATAGGGAGCCTCCAAAGCATCTAGTTCATCCCATAAACCCTTAAGCTTGTGATAGTAAACTTCAACAAAACAATTCAATTGTTTCAGATGCACAATGTCATTTGTGAGTTGATAGATTCTGTGATTATCAAGCTGTGGGTAATGATCCTGCAACTGTTGCCATAGTGTATGAGCAGTGTGAACAAAGTTGAGATAATTGCCTATTTGCTCTGAAATTGTGTTAAGCATCCAAGAAATGATCATATCATTTGCTCTTTCCCAAGAAGCCCTTATTGGTGATGAGATCTCAGGTTCATCAAATTCTCCATTGACCAGTTTCAGTTTGTTTCTAGCATTCAAAGCAATCATCATGGATCTTCTCCATGAACTATAATTCTCTGAACCAGTGAGTTTCTTGGCAATAAGGATCATGCCTGGGTGATCTTGTGGATGGAAATAAAGGGGATGATTGACTGAAGTGATATCCTCTGTTGGATTGGTGAAACCTGCATTGTTTGATTGAGTCATGATTGGTGAAATTTGATGAATCTTTATCAAAAAAGATTGTGATATGTGGTGGTTATGGTGGTTTTATGACAGATAATGGTGGTTTAATGACGGATTGTGATTTGAAAATTTTGGCGGGAAACTATGGTTATGATGGTTTAATGGCAGATTATGATGGCTTTGATGATGAATTTGTTGTATTTGATCAGAAAACTGATATGATGAGTATGTTTTTTATTAAAATTGGTGGTGTAATGGTGATTGATGATGAAGGATGGTGGTTAGTTATGACGGTGGAAGTTTGTTATGATGGTTAATTATGATGGAAGTTAGTTATGATTGGCGGAATAATGGTGGTTTGATGGTAGAGCAGGATATAAGCTCTGATACCATGATAAGAGTTGAGAGTAAAAGTGAAAATGAATTGTATTATTGAAATTATTAAGTACAATACATGTATGGGAGGTATTTATACTACTTGACTATGCTACATCTACACTACTGTTACATTGAATCTAGTCATAAAATACATAGCAGATACATCACATCTTGTTACAAAGAGTTAAGCTGTTGTCCAAGAGTATCTTCATCTTGTGTGAGCTTTGCCTGCAGCTGTGTATACTCTGGATTGAATGAGCTTGAGCTTTTTAGCTTGAACTGTTGTAGGCTTATTACGACTAACTAAGAAAACAATAAAATTATTTATCTAGTTCCATAGGAGATAATCAATGTATATCATTGATCAAATCCATCACAATACTTGGTGTAATGCTTTGAACTTTGAACAGGTTTATTCGGTATAGATTATAAAATCTGCCACTATGTTCATCATGTCCAAGTTCATTCACTCTAAATGTTGACCGTAACATAAAACAAAAGCAGTTGGAATTAAAGTATGTACCCAAAATAATCAACAACTTAACAATGCCTTTCTTATTTTCATAAAAATTTGCTTTACAGATTCTAAACTAGCTAGTTGCTTATTATAATGTTTTGATACCCTTAAGTTAAATGCAATATGTGGATTTCACAGTTGGTTACTAGCTTTATGTTATACCACGATCATTGACTAACATGTTACATATATATATGATGAACCTTTTCTTAAATTTTAGGTGTATCATCTATAAAACAATCTCTTGGGCTATTTCTAATAATCAAAAGTTCAAAGGAGTCATCTTTTGGTAGAGAATGCTATTTATAATGTCATCTTTTGGTAAGCACCGTAAAACAAAATTCTTGTTAAACCAGCAGAAAACAACCATGAAAACCTAGTGACATTATCGAGCAATTAATATTTCAAAATTTTGACGTAGGAAGTGTCATAATCATAATTAATATTTCAAAAATGACGTAGGAAGTGGGCCACAGAAAACCAACCAATCAACACTCCGCCACGTCAGCGTGTGGGAAAATTTTTGTAAAGTGTAGGTGGGTGTAGCACACCTCGTTAGAAAATTACTGATGATCAATTATATATGTAGAATTAATGGAACCTAACATATACTTATAATGTAGGTGGGTACTCGCAACTTGCAAATTGTATTGTCATTGTCCCTTTTTCCTCTTAACCGCTACCATCATCAACTTGATGATTTCTTGTAAATATCATAACCCCACTATTTGAAATGATGATTTTTCTAAAAAAAACTTTTGCCTCTAACAACAAGCCCTAGAGCAAGAAATGTACTCATAAATTATCGCACACTGCAAGACATTTGAATTGTATTAAAATCTACGTTTATACTTTATATAAAATCATGTTATTCAGACAACAATCTTCTACCTTGCACTTTGCCGACAAGTAGTTTCATTATATCAAATGTCGACAAGTTGTTTACATTATATCAAATTATGCAGCAAGTTGATTCGATACTCAGTTTCTTCATCACAAAAGTTAAACAAATTATGGATCCAAAATTAATCCTAGAAAATAGAACCATTTGTATAGAAGCGTGTCAAACAAAACTACGCATTAGTGAATATAAAACAGCACTACACTTGGAGTTTATTATATAATTTGAGTTTTTATTTGCCTATTGGTGACAATAATGAATATATCTGATTTGTTATATATGCAAATTGATACTTTATTTCTGAAAGATACTACTATACCATCATCAACTTGATGATTTGTTGAATAGTTCGTTTTTTTAAGTTCAAAATAATGAAATATATTAGAATTTGTAAACTAGATAAGGATATGAAATTTGGCCTCATTTCAGTTTTATATAGCATAAAACTAAAATACTGAATTAGGTTTTTTGTTTTTGTTCTTTTTTTAAAAAAAGGACTTTTCGAAAGTGATTAGTTTACAACAGTTTATATAATAAATTATTTTGAATACAATTCATTTAACATTCAAAGATTTTTCTGCCAGAAAACAAGCATATTTTCTCCTCTAAAACCTTGAATTTAATAATGACATATATGTCTTTTCTTAAAACCACAAGGGTAAATAAATATAAACAGGATGCCAAGAGGAAGTTTCATTTGGCACCACGATCTCGATCACAAGAACAAGTCACTTTTCGACACTGAACATAGTTGCAGTATCAAATGAGATATGATGTCTATCGAATATGTCCATCAAATATATCACTTAACCCATTATTTAAATAAGTGCATATCTACTCTGGTCTAAGACCGGATCTAAACTCACCATCTCTACGTTAGCGTCATATCACCATTAAACACATTATGGAACCCACCACCAAATAGGTATTATGATTATCATCAAACAAAAAATATAAAAATACTTCACTTTATACAAACATACCTCACAAACAAAAGAAAAAGATGAAAAACTGTTTGGTGGTGCAGACCACCAAACGAGTGCAAAAAAGTTGGGATGGTGCGCGGTTGGGAGGCCTTTGCTATGGTGTTAGTGCTTGGTTGGTGGCACCACTAGATGGTCGACCACCCATTCTGATAGTACGTGAGTTGGCTATCAATCTATATACACGCAGTACATTTGTGACATCGTGTGAGTTTTTGGATGATATTTAGGTACGTTGTGCTATAAGTTGTCGTCTTAAAAAATTGTTATTAGCTAAGTAGTTCATTTTTATTTTATTTTATTTTATTTTCATTTAGTTATTTATCTTACTCTATACTATATATAATGGAAAATCGAAAAAACTAAAAAAGAAAATGTTGAAAATGTTTTAAAAGGAAACTATTAATACAAATCGAAAACTAGGTTGACTCTGGACGTTTCAAACCCGGTGGGTTGACCTGGTTTAATTTGACCTATTTTTTCGCCCACTCGTTAGGTTGACTCGGTTTAAATTGACCCGTTTTCCGACCGTAACGGTTCAACCGGTTGAACCACAAGGTTGTAACTGGGTTTCAAAACATTATGTCTAATTACAAAATCCTCAAACTTTTATTATTTTTCGTTTATAACTTATAAACTTTTTTTTATCACTAAAACTATATGCCGCTATAAAATGTCGTTGCTATGCACGGTTACTCGTCTAGTTGTTACATAAAACTTTAAAGATCTATTGATTAACTAGAATTATAAATTTCAGTATAAAGAATGAAAAAAGTTAAGTATTGTAAGCATTTTTTCTGGATTACTGATTTAGTATAAGAAACAATAAAAATCACTAGAAAAGTTACCAAAGTATTCGGTAAAAAAGATAATGAGTTGGTTTTTAAAAAGATTTCTTATTGCCAACTTGAAGAATATTGGATGAAAATATAACGAGTTGCCTTTAAAATGTATTGTTACTTGTGATATTATTTTGACAGAATATAAAAGTGCATTGTTGCATTGGATTTGTAAGTTGGTATCAAATAAGTATATAACAAACCACAATGAAAAGAAATAGTCGGCAGGATTAAACCTAGCCGACGTTTATTAAAATGTCAATGAGTACACGAATGATTATTTGTCTTGTGAGATAATAATCTCACAAAGTAAATACAATGATAAAAAGACTCTAAGAAGATGATCTAAAGATCACTTTTGGGAGAGACAAAGATATCATGGTTGAGAGGGAAAATGATTATGAGACATGATATAAAACTTAAGGGGACACTGGGACAGGCAGCTGGCCATATATAAGCTTCAAAAGATGCAATCTAGCCCTTCAACTTCCTTTATTCACATAGTGCCCAAAAATTTCTAAATACAAGTAGACACCTTCAAGAATCCAAAGAGTACAAAAAAGCTCTTCAAATACACTAAGCCGATAATAAGCACAAAGATAAGAAGGCAATAAGCAGATTATAAGGTCATATTTCAACAATACTTGATTCTCCTATTCAAAAATATGCTGAAAAAAGTTAAACAAGGGGTTTGAAGCATTGGAATATTGGATTACTCCTTGATGACTAGTCGTCATCGAGGTCCAATCTATATGTCGATTTTCATTTTTTACTTAAATTTTGTGTCTACTACATCCAACAAATATTATCGACGATGTTAGAATACAAAATAGTATAAAATAGTCGAAATGCTAGGTCCACGTTTTGGATAGTTTTGAAGATATATGCACACGCTTTTATCGATATTTTCTTGCTTGATATTTTTCTTAATCTTTCTTAGATTCAAAGAGTCAAAGCATCACTAAACTTCTTCCGTTTCAAAATAAATATTTTGACATTTTGAAGTTTTTTTTTTTTTTTTTTTTTTTTTTTTTTTTTTTTTTTTTTTTAACTTTAACCTTAAACAATTTTGTTTGTTTTATATAATACTTGATAAAAATTATATAAATAAAAAAATATTTAAAATCAATCAATTCATATATTTTATATCAAATATTATATAGCAGATAAAAAAAATAGTTAAGACTAAAGTTGAAAAAATAATTCAAAAAGTCAAAATATAAGATGAAGGAAATATAACCGTTATAGTTATGTTTAAGATATCCATGCATGCTTTATTTGATTGTACATTACTAATTAATAAACCGCTAATTTGGTGATAACTAACTCGTCCTTTAAGGCTATGTTTGGCACAAAGCTTTTTGGAGTTTTTTTTTTGCAATGAGCGGTGAACAATGAGCTTTTTGATTTTTAATGTTCGTTTGGCATGAGAGCTGTGGGTTTTGCTATTTTTTTAAGAAAGCTCATTTTCCCAATGCTTCTTTATGAAGCTGTGAGCTTTTTTGGCTACTACTCACAGTTCACTGCTACTGCTCACAGCTATTTTTACCAAACATAGCCTAAATATACCATCATTTATGCACAAACCTTTTTCTTAAACATAGTCTTATGTTTTAGCAAAACCCTCAACTTAATTATTTTGTAATTTTAATTTGTTTTTTAACTTTTGTCATGTTTTACGCGTGATTTTTTTTCATATAGCTTGTCCTTAACTGCGAAATTTATACTAATTCACATATTGATTCAGTAGATTAGAGTCGTTTAACCAGTACTAGAATGTTAAAAGAACACAAACTTCAGTCGATAGATAATAAATATGTATGTATAGAACAATGTTACGGAGTATTTTTTAACTGGCAACGTTGATCAGCTAGCTCATACATCTCACTTCAATAATAACATGTGAAAAACAATTCTCATATCAATAGAGTGCTAAATCGCAAGAAGGCAAGTCCGCTACTGCGCTTTGAAAACGTGGCTATATTTGTTTAACATCATCTTTTTAAAAACCAACCGGTCTACACACTTTATTTTAAAGCTTGCACCAGATTTAACGTAAAAGATGGTTTAATTCAAGTTACGACCTTAACTAAATATATATACGTATATAACCGAATTCCAGAACAAGATAATACGGTCCAGCTAGTTACGCAAGTTGTTGTTCGGGTACATAGCCCCTTTATGTATAGAACATCTATATATATATATTGAAGGGTCCCCACATGTCTATAAAGACGATTGAATTAGATGTCGATGGTACGAAAATCCAAGCGGTGCATGGCCGTGCATGACGAACTGGATGATGTTACACAAGTGCAACTTACACGGAACAAGTCATCAAGGATTGACCATATTTATTTTATATTAAAGTATTAATAATTTTGAACTAATGTATGTCTCTAATTTATATCAAAGTCATACTTTATCCATTAAAACTGAAGTTTATAATCAGTTTCGGTATTATACCACTAGTACAAAGACAACCTCCGGCGTCGACTTTTTTTTAACCATGCCGACGTCATGACATCGGCAACATACCTTCTCAACGTCATGTCGTCGGCAGCAACTAGTCGACAGAGCCGCGTCGGTAACGTCCCTACCGACGAATAACGCCGACGACAGTGTGGGACCCACATGATTTTTGGTCAAACGAATGGGGGTGTCCGACATTTTGTTACCGACGTCAGGTCGTCGGTAATGTAATAATTATTTAACGCATTAATTAGATTAACTTAATTTAGTCAACGAAAGTCAAATTTTTTTGTAAATGGTGCCGACGACATATAGTCGGTACCGTTTGAAATTAGTCACCATGTGCGTTATTATGCCGACGACAGGTAGTCGGCACTGTTTGAAAATAGTTAATATGTGTATTATATTTCCGACGACATATAGTCGGCACCGTTTGAAATTAGTCACCATGTTCGTTATTATGCCGACGACCTGTAGTCGGCACCGTTTGAAAATAGTTAATATGTGTATTATATTTCCGACGACATGTAGTCGGCAAGAAGTTATACTGCAGCTGCACAGCAGCCCACGCAGCTGCCCTGCCCAGATTTTTGCCGCAAAATTGTGCAGCAAAAATCTACCAATTCCAGTTTCATGTCCTGCTCTCATAACAACACATTCCAACACAAAACAATGGCTAAAACGACTATAAAGTTTATAACGGCTAAAACGGTTATATATAACAACTAAACAATTAATAAACTTTACAAAACGACCATAAACTTTATAACACCCTCAAAATACATCATAAAGTTTACAAAACGGGTGTTATAATCGCTAAACGTAGCTACTATATCTACAAATGTTGCAATATCCTAAGTGTTCAAAGATAATAAGATTGGGGTCGTCCGGACATAGTTCCAAAGACAAAACAACACAAAATAATACCTCTACAGCCCATCGTCGTCATACAGCCCCTCGTCGTCATCCTAATCATCATCAGAACTCCCGCTGCGAGAGCCACTCCCGCTGCGAGAGCCACTCCCGCTGCCAGAGCCACTCTCGCTGCCAGAGCCACTCTCGCCGCCTGAGCCCTTCACGGGAGCGCCTGCGCCGCCTCCAGCTGCATGACGAGAACCACTCTGGCTAATAAACGCCTCCCATGTTGGGTTTGTCGAGACAAAACGTGTCAACAACTCAAGATGCTTCTCAGTTTTCTTGGCTTTCTTTCTTTCTTTCTCCTTCTCTTTCTTAGCTTCATCCACTATCGTTTTAAATTCATCAATCTTCTCCTGAGCTTCAGCAAGCTTCCTGTCAAGCTCGGACGTACCTATAAACGAAATAATCAAAATTTAAAAACGGTCATTTCAATACATAAGATTATCCAACTTTAAATACCTATAAACGAAATAATCAAAATTTAAAAACGGTCATTTCAATACATAAGATTATCCAACTTTAAATACCTGGTGGAGCTGGAGGCGGCAAGTCTACCCGTGGCCTCTTCAAGAAGGGTACCACCTTGCCGACGCCGGGTATATGGCCACGCTGCTTGCCCCCGATTACCCGAGCAAATATCTCCTCCTCCGTGAGGCACGGCTCGTCTGCCGGCATATCGGATCTAGGCTCCCGTAGTCGGACCATCTCTTCCTGTGTAGTTGAAAAAAAATGAGAAAATTAATATATTAGTCGGGTTAATTACTAGATTATGTTTCAATAAATCACTAAGTGCATGTTTGGAAAAAATAAATAAATAAATAACGATACTTACAAACCGAGCACGAGCCTCGTCCTGCAACCAAACACCATTCTTGAAGTGGGTGTCAAGATAGGTATCGAACATGGACGGATACCGGTGGTCCTCGCTGTTCTCGAACTGTATAAATATATACACATGCATATAGGATGAAACAAATAAAATGACTAATCAAACACCATATATATTTTATTTAGTATAAATACTTTTAATTAATATATTATTAAAATTAAATAATCTTATAAAAATAAAATGTGTCTTACATATTCGTGTCGAGATGCGGCAAATGATTTCGAACCGTGGCGGCTGAGAATCTTGTTCTTCTTTCTATTCTCTTTGTTCACAGCCGATCGTGTCTGGGCCTTCTCCGTCATGTACTGGTCGACATACTTGTTCCACTCAGCCGGCTCCAAGTTTGGAGGAGGATTTCTTCTGATCTCGTCCACTCTCGCAGTCCCACTCTTTCTCGTAAAGTAATCGCGTTTCAGATCATGTTTATTGTCACGGTATCGGGTGGCGAAATATGCTGTGAGCGCCGACCGAATGGTCTCCCACTCCGGTCTGGTCTTGTTGCGCTCCAAATTGAACATACGCTGCAATCAAATATAGTTAAAATTAATATAAAGATATAAATAAATAAAAAAATGTTAATAAATGTACACATTCAAATAATTAAATATAGAGATATAAAAAAATAAACAAATTTAAATAAATATGCACATTTAAATAAATAAACACGGTAACATAACAATATATATAAAAGGAAAATGAAATAACTGACCCCGACGCTTGGAAGGAAGTTAGCCGTCAGCTCCGGTTCTATATCGTACCAGGAGTCATAGTGTAGCGGCAGCTGTCGAATGAGCTCGCCGACGTAATTGCCAAACCATGCTTGGTTCGTGCCCACATGAGTGTAAGTCCCCTTATCACCAATCTCAAAGTCAATAGACTGTAGGCCACGAAGTCTCACGGCAGCCTTGAGCTTCACATTCTTATTTTCTTCGCGTGGTCGTTGCCTACCGCCATTCTGACCTCCCCTACCCCTGCCTCCCCCCCTGGCCCGACCTCCTCGGCGGGGTCGCCCTGATCCTGCAATTGGAGTGAGTGAAAACGTCATAAAGTAACTTATATAGATATATGTATATATATACACATATATCTATATATATATACATAATATGTGTGTATATATATATATATATATATATATATATATATATATATATATATATATATATATATATATATATATATATATATAATCTAGAAATTCTTACCACTAGCACGGTGCCCGCCCTCAATCTGACGGGTAGGGGAAGGTGGTGGATTATCGGCACCGTCACCACCATGACTCCGTGCAACTGCTGCTGCCATCTGTAAAAGTACAAGTTGAGTAACATATAGAAATTCGGGAACAAATTAACATAAGCATGCACACATTCAAATACATACACATTCAAAAGAAATATACACTTTTAAACAATCCATTACAATTTCATTAAAATAAGTGTCGTTTTACAAGTTACATTTTAAGATCAATCTGCACAATCAAAATCACTATCATAAACAACATTAGTCGCAACTTCAACTTCATCATCAGAATTGTTTGCGACTTCATTATCAGAATATGCTAAATCATAAGGATCGTCGTCTTCATCATCAATAAAATCATCGTCGTCATCAACAGGAATGATTGGTGGTGGTGCCTCAACTAACGTTGATTCACCATCGATATTTAAGGTTCCAGGTTCCAAATCATTCAAATTAGCAGACAGTTGGAGATCGGATGAGTTGTTGCCATGTATCACATCATCATCGTCTTCTACCACGATGACATCCCAGATTGTGTTGTGATTTACTTCTTGGACGACCTTCCAATGGAGTGGTCGTCTGGCAGGATCTTCAAGGTAGAAGACTTGTTTTACTTGTGTTGCGAGAATGTAAGGTTGATCTTCGAACGCATAGCTACATGCCAAAATTTGTGTCATGTTGTTTCTAGTGGTAAAACGTTGGACTCTACGGTTTTTGTTGCTTAAGTCGAACCACTTAACTCGAAACAACACAACTTTGAACTGGGAATATGCGAACTCCAGAATGTCTTCTAGTTGACCATAATACATTTCTCCCTCCTTCTCACTAGGTGAACAAATTCCGTTGTTCTAAGTTGTACGTTTTATATCGCGGCTGTGTACGACAAACCTCACACCGTTGACTACGCAAGAGTTGACTGAGATTGGGGTCGGTGATGGTCCACAAGCCAAAGCGAATAAGTCGGGAGTACAGCTTGGGTCATCGGCTATGTAAAGTTTACGGATCTATGAAAAAAGATAAGAATAGATGGAGATGAGTAATAGTCGTTATTTATACATGGAAATACATACAATAAGTTTACCTTCGTCTCAAACCAGCTCGGAAATGCTTGTTGCATGTCGATATTAGGAAATTCGCTGAAAATGTTCATGATATTAGAATAAATCGAAAAGATAACTTGGGAAACAGAAATTTCAAAATATAAACGCATACCTCTCGAACTCGTCCATGTACTTGTCGATCTCAGGACTGTTGTGAAGTACATACCATATCACTCTCTTCATTTCTGGGAGACCTAACTTAATCAATGTCTCTTTACCAGAATTGGTACATAGTGATCGGAACACCTGGAAATCACTGGTTGGGCGAGGACGGTCCTGAGATGCAGCGGGATGATTAAATTTTGTCCCAACACCACGAAAATAACGAGAACAGAAAGTTAATGCTTCATCTGCAACATAACCCTCCGCTATTGAACCCTCCGGCTTAGCTTTATTTCGGACATAGTTTTTAAGCTTCTTCATGTATCTTTCAAATGGATACATCCACCGGAATGAAACAGGACCGCCTTGAATAGCCTCTTCAGGTAAATGCATAACCAAGTGAATCATAATGTCAAAAAAAGCAGGAGGATATATTTGCTCGGGTGTGAAGGAGTACTTTGCATGAGGCTTCGAGCACTTCCCGTTTTGTTTGTTTCCGAGCCACAACTCCTGTCGAATGCCCAGAGCTTGCAAATCTTGTCTTGCCTTCGCGGTGTCTTTAGATTTGTCATTCATTAACAAGGTGTTCAAGATACTCTCCAACACATTTTTTTCGATATGCATGACATCTAAATTGTGTGGTAGAGAAAGAAAAGACCAATATTCAAGATCGTAGAAGATAGACCGTTTAGTCCAGTTCAGCTCGTCGTCATGATTACGTTTTATCTTCCCACCCCCATAATCCGGATGTTTCCCTGGCACACGTGTGGGCAATTTCGCAAGTTGAGTCAAGATATCAGCCCTGGTATCTTTTCTAGGAGGCTCTCTATGATCGGGTTCACCATTGAATGTAGTATCGTCCCTCCTCCATTTATGGTTTTTTTTTAGGAATCTTCTATGACCAACATAAGTTGTTTTGCTTATCACACGCGTAGCCGGAGTGTCTACTTTGCATGTAGGGAAAGCGTAGTAACCTTGCCCTTGCCAACCAGACAAACTACTTCGAGCAGGAAAATCATTGATGGTCCATAAAAGCATCGCTCTCATGTGGAATTGAGTGCCTGTAGCAACGTCCATAGTCAAGATACCTGGTTTTTTCCATAATTTCACAAGGTCATCAATCAAGGGCTTCAAGTAAACATCGATGTCCTTCGCCGGTGATTTAGGGCTAGGAATCAACAACGTCAACATCAAAGAAGTCTCTTTCATGCATAACCACGGAGGCAAGTTGTATGTTGTTAATATAACCGGCCACATGCTGTAAGTCTGACTAAGGTTTCCGAATGGATTGAAACCATCAGCAGCCAACCCTAATCGAACGTTTCGTGGTTCTATAGCAAAATCCGAATATTTATTGTCAAACCTCTGCCATGCTTTACCATCAACCGGGTGTTGCATCTTACCGTCTGTAGACTTTCCAGTAGCATGCCAAGTCATATGTTTTGCAGTGTGAATAGACTTGTACAAACGTTGTAGTCTAGGAATGATAGGAAAGTAACGCAACACCTTGTTAGGAACTTTCTTCCCCGTTGTTTTATTGTCTTTCCATCTACTCGTTTTGCAAACCGGACAATACTCCAAATCTTCGTCATCAACCCCCCGATATAGAAAGCAATCATATTCACAAGCATGTATCGACTCGTACCCTAACCCGACCTTTTTAAATGTCTTCTTTATATGATAGTATGACGGTGGGAGATTGTAACCTAACTTGGGCGGAAATACCTCCTGGAGAAATTTTAGCGTTTTGTTAAATGAAGTATCACTCCATTTACTGCTGACCTTGAGATGTGTAAACTTTGCCATAAAATCCAATGTTGTCATAAAGTCACAACCCGGGTACAGAGGCTGGTTGGAACTTGCAAGTAACTCTTCATACTCGTTACGCAGAGGAGGTGTCGCTGCTTGAGTAGGCTCGTTACTTGTCTCGCCAATATTTTCGTGAGTCGGCTCATTATTCGAAGGAATATCAAGAATAGCATTTTGATCATTATTCAGAGGAATATCAAGAATATCATTTAGGCACGCACCCATGTCACTCATCTCACGTTGTGTTGTGTTATCAAGAATAGCATTTTGATCATTATTCGGAGGATCCGGTTCACCGTGATCCTTCCATTGTGTATAAGTTGGGTCCCACCCATTTTGACCTATGTGGTTTTTAAGACCTTCGAGAGATACCCATGGAACATTACAACAACGACGACACGGACATTTTATTTTTCCGGAATTATTCAATAACGGTTTGCAATGATGGAGGAAGGCGGCAAGACCACCAAGAAATTCTTTTGAACCACGATGATCTATACGGGTCCAACTCTTATCAATTATCATAACTGCATTTTTATGATGCAATCGGTTATTATATGCACTTAATTAATGATTACGAGTTGTTTTGTTCACCTAGCGCAACTATGGAAGGCAATCCTAACCCACTCTTTGAATGATTCGTCCCATATATGAATATGTATAACTGATTTACTATTTGAGAAAATTTCGGCAGCATTTCCCCTCAACTCCCCAAATATGTGCATTAAGATGGACATATTCGTAGGAGTAAAGGAGAAACACTGTCGAAATAATCTCAAATAGTAAATCAGTTATACGCATCCATATCCTAAATGAGACAAAACATTCAAAAAGCAGTCCCAAACAGGGGACTTTTCGAAATTAATTTCTAATAAATTAATTCCAGACGGGTTTTCTATAGGATGATTAACTTCGGACGGGGACTTTCCGAAATTAATCACTAAAATCCTAAAACATTCACAAAAGTCTAACAATAACATATATTTTAAGTTAAACAATTAGAATATAAACAATTATGAAATATAAGCCGAAAACAAAACAATATAAGCCGAAAACCAAACAATTAAAGTTAAACAATTATATAGTTACTAACAAACACACTCTAAAATCACACTATTTTTTTTCTTTCTTTTACTAGTTTAATATTTGCAACCTTCGTAATATCCTACTTAATACATACCTTGGTTGTGTCGTTAAAACCAACCAAAAAACTAACCAAACGCAATATCCTACTTAATACTTAATCCGTAAACTAATACTTAATCACATTTCACCATCCGCAACAATTAATCCCTTTTATATCAAAACCTAATATACTAAACTACAACAAAGCATAAAAATGAATAAAAAAAATAGTTTTATAAAATTAAAAAAAAATTAAAAATAGTTTTATAAAATAAAAGAATAAGTAGTTAAATTTTTTATTTATTATAAATACTTTTAGAAAATTAAAATAAAAATAGTTTTATAAAATAAAAAATAAGTAGTTAAAATTTTTATTTATTATAAATACTTTTATAAAATTAAAAAAAAAATAGTTTTATAAAATAAAAAAATAAGTAGTTAAATTTTTTATTTATTATAAATACTTTTAGAAAATTAAAATAAAAATAGTTTTATAAAATAAAAAATAAGTAGTTAAATTTTTTATTTATTATAAATACTTTTATAAAATAAAAAAAAATAAAAATAGTTTTATAAAATAAAAAAATAAGTAGTTAAATTTTTTATTTATTATAAATACTTTTATAAAATTAAAATAAAAATAGTTTTATAAAATAAAAAATAAGTAGTGAAATTTTTTATTTATTATAAATACTTTTATAAAATTAGAAAAAAAATAGTTTTATAAAATAAAAAAATAAGTAGTTAAATTTTTTATTTATTATAAATACTTTTATAAAATTAAAAAAATAAAATAAAAATAGTTTTATAAAATTAAAAAATAAGTAGTTAAATTTTTTATAGTTATACACGAGATGTTTAACGAACGAGCCGAGATGTTATGGTTATACACGAGATGTTTAACGAACGAGCCGAGATGCAATGGTTATACATGAGATGTTAAACGAACAAGTCGAGATGCAATGGTTATACATGAGATGTTAAACGAACGAGTCGAGATGCAATGGTTATACATGAGATGTTAAACGAACGAGTCGAGATGCAATGGTTATACATGAGATGTTAAACGAACGAGTCGAGATGCAATGGTTATACATAAGATGTTAAAAATGGTTATACATAAGATGTTAAACGAACGAGTCGAGATGCAATGGTTATACATAAGATGTTAAACGAATGAGTCGAGATGCAATGGTTATACATGAGATGTTAAACGAACGAGTCGAGATGCAATGGTTATACATGAGATGTTAAACGAACGAGTCGAGATGCAATGGTTATACATGAGATGTTAAACGAACGAGTCGAGATGCAATGGTTATACATGAGATGTTAAACGAACGAGTCGAGATGCAATGGTTATACATAAGATGTTAAACGAACGAGTCGAGATGCAATGGTTATACATGAGATGTTAAACGAACGAGTCGAGATGCTATGGTTATACATGAGATGCAATGGTTTTACCTAACAACTTTTTTTCTACCTAACACCTTATCCTCACAATATAAACACACACACACACACATACTCATCTCACTATATCTATCTCTAGCAGTTTCTGTTTTCTGGCGACACCAGCATTTTCCGGCCGCCGGAATCTTTTTCTGGCCACCACCTTTTATCACCTCAACTTGTAGATCGGGCCACACCGGTCACGATTCAACCACTCAACCTCACAACCACAAACATACACTGTTATCATGGTGAAGAAGATGGCAGAATTTGAAGCTTTTCCTTGTCCTTGTGAACGAGGAGACGTGATTCTACGAGAATCGTGTAAATCTTACTCCCGTGGTAAACTATACTATGCGTGTCCTTTCTCGCAGGTGAACAATTACATATTTTTTCTTTAAATAATTTGGTTAATTAGTTGTTAAAAATAATAGTTTTTACTCTTAACAGCCTGGGACAAATGACCATGGATGTAATTTTTTTTATGGAAGGAGGAACGACTCGCCAAAATGATGATCGGTTCTCTAGGAGCTTCAACATCAAGCGGTTCTGGATCTGCTCCAAAAAGGTGCTCAAACTGTTATGAAAAAAATCTTAGAATAAACTTGCTGGAGGCACAAAAACAGGTGTTGGAGGCACAAAAACAGGTGCTAGAGACAAAATTAAGGGTGCTGGAGGCAAAACTTGACATGGCAACGTATCCCAACCACGACCACGCATGTCAGTTGGATGCAATACTCCGTGACCTTGTAGGTGACATGGATAAATTTCATATGTAGTACTGTTATCGTTGTTATTGCTGTTGTTTGCTGTTGTTGTTGATGTTTTTGATGTTTAATAAAATGTTGTTGTTGTTGTTGTTTAATAAAATGTTGTTGTTGTGGAGCAATAATTAGAACTGAAGGAGCAATAATTATCAAACACAAAGGCAAACTGTTTATTTAAAACAAGCAAGAGTTCTTAACCACATGCATTTTCATACAGACTCAAACTAAACAACTCGACAACCAAACTAAACAACTCAACAACCAAAGGAAACAACTCAAACTAAACAACTCGACAACCAAACGAAACAACTCAAACTAAACAACTCAACAACCAAACGAAACAACTCAAACTAAACAACTCGACAACCAAACGAAACAACTCAAACTAAACAACTCGACAACTAAAACAACAGATCAAACGAAACAACCCGTTTATTTTTTTTGCGGCTACTTCCCGCTTTACTCGAACTCGCACCATCTTTTCCCTTCCTTGCTCTCATTTCCTTGATATGTGCAAACGTAGCTTCAAGATTTGTGATCCTATTTCCCAGATTATCAAGTTTTGTTTCCAACGTACTTTCAGCTTCGTCGTCACCTCCAACAGCAACAACTTGAGCTTCAGCAGCAGCTTGAGCTTCAGCAGCATCTAGCTCGTCCATGTACTCTTTGTAGTACGGCTTTTTCCTACACCGTTCGATAATCTTGTCTCTCATCCACGGTTCAACATCCTTAAAATCACCATATTCCTCATAAACTGAATGACCAAAAGTTAACATAACTTCATTAAAGAGGAGCTCGTGTGACAAGATTTTTGAGTACTCCTCTTCAACTGTGCAACCATGCCAAGTCATGTGTGTCTTGTAAGAATTGACGATTGAATTATTTGTGAGATGTGTAAAATGAGACGGAAATAATTTTGTGAAAATGTATATGTAGATGTGTAAAATGAGACGGAAATTATTTTGTGAGAATGTATATAGGTAAAAAATGAGACGGGAATATATTTGTTAGGTGATATATAGGCTGAATTTTTGGAGAGATATTCCCGTCGACATGTCGACGGGAACAAAACGCGAGAAAATTCTCGCCCAATTATTGGCTATAATGTACACGCGGTTAAAATAAGTGCCGACGTCATGTCGTCGGCGTCGTTAAGGCGGGAAAAAACCCCGCCCAATTATTCGCTATAATTCACAAAAGGGAAAAACCAAAATTTTGACTCAAATTGTTACCGACGTCATGTCGTCGGCGTCGTTAAACTAGTTGCTATTAATTATTAATCATTGGTTAATCCCACGCTAACCACAATTTTTTGTGTATTTATATATCACCGACGACATGACGTCGGCACGTGTTTTGGCGGTCAAATTCCCGCCTATTTTTTCACCAGGTTTATCAATAGTCAAACATGTTGTTATTATACCGACGACATGACGTCGGTAATATTCTAGATTAAAAATTCAACGCAGACTTGTCTGGGTCAAGCCAATTTTTTGTCGTTTAGCGTATGGTGCCGACGACATTGAGTCGTCGGCATTGTGCTCGTCGCCTGTTCTCCTGATTCTTGTAACCGGCATATGTTATACAATGCATTATAACTTAAGATGTAAAATAAAATATGCTTAAATTCTCAATTATTGTATCAGTGTTAGCAAGTAAGTGCCTTCTAAATTCCCGAAGATTATCTACATTGAAACATTGGTCTTAAATTTTTAGAAAATTTATTGTTGGAATACAAAAGACTCAAATTAAAATTGTCAATTATTATCAGTTTTAGCAAATCGAGGCCTTTCAAAATCGTGGCGGTAGTTAAGATGGCCGAAAAACTCGTGTGGCTGACTCTATATGCATTACAAGACTTGTAAATTTGGGGCATTGAAAACGTCGGGAGTCTAAACTCCTTGCTTCAGTTGTTTTACCTTTAAGTCACCTTTTACCTCGGATAATATTTAGTTGTTCTTTGCAATTTAGGAGAGCGAGAATAGAACTTATAACCTGCTTTACAAGAGCTCTCATTTTCTCGAACTCACAACCTGCATGAGAAAGTAGGCAATGCGCTCAGTCTAACCCCATAATTTTGCATGGAAAGTTTGAACTTGAAACCTTCATTAGAAAACTCGAATCCGTGTAGTCACGATCGGCTACTCCTCTAAGATTACGAGTATAACTTATTTATACTAGCTAAGTAACGTAAGATATAAATGGACGTTTAAGATTAGTGAAAATTGTTTTTGTTTTGTTTAAAGTTTGTATCTTTTTGTATGTCCATTTTATGACTATACGTCTATACTCAATTAATGTAACAATTTTTTATTTGTCTTTTTTTTTTCTGTTTTGACATCTTGTAAATAGGACGTCACATGAAACTGAAAGAAACAAAAATAATCTAGCAAACTCGTGTAACTTTCATCGCCGAACACTCTACTTCTGACATAACAGATTGTATGGCTCAATATTGACTCGTTGTGTTGGTCTTTTAGAGACTCTGACGACCCTAACAACATATGACGTATCGACTGACTTAACCATTGTTTCCAACTTATAAAATACTATAAATACAGTTATTCGCGATATATACGATATGATACTTTTCAAGTATTTTTTAAAACACCTAGCTATATACATCTGGAGTTATATTAAAAAATATATTTTCCAGCTTTACATAATAACTTGGCCATATAGTTTAGTACCAAATGGAAACAAAAACCATTCTCTCAAATCTACGTTCCCTCCAACAGAAAGTGGCAGAAACCACTGTGCGTTCAGCCATAATTTAGCGATAAACAGGTTAGTAATTTAAAACTTGATATTATGGCACGTGCATGATCGAAATCCATGCACCATTTTCCAACGCGTTTGTGGTATAGGGTTAAGGCCATGTAAACATAAAACTAACGTTTTTGATTATGATCCAACAAACACGTACATTCGTGTTAATATTATCGAAGCTTTAACCGACCTAGCTAGTTTCGTTACATGTTCCAGTTACGGTTTTCATATTGAATTTATTTACATTTAGATCGAGTGTTACACACTCACAATTGCTGAAATATATAGCCAATGTATTTATTTCATATGATATAGCCTATTAGCCTGATCTATGAAATGAACATGACTGATGGATTCATTAGAAATAGATGTTTTCCTATTTAATTAGAGGGTGTTTGGAATTGCTTTTTTGCAATGAAATAGTGTTTGGGCTTCCTTATTTCACGGTTATCTTAAATTAGTTTATGAAAAGAGGGGAAAGATATTGGTTGCATGTCTCTTAAAGGTATTTACGGTACATTAGATACGAGGGTAACAAGTCACATTATATAATCAATCAGGTCCGTACGTAGGTTATCCAAGGAGGGTGAGTCTTTGACTTTTGATGTACGTGTGGCATCCCCCTAAATGTGTACTCAATGAGGTTTGAACCATAAACCTCTTGTAAGTAACGAAGTCAGGTGCCTTAATTACCATGAGGCCATTTGGTGGTGGTTTGCGCAAGTCCTTATAACTTATTGAAAAATGTTTGATTAACCCCATACTAAGCAGAAGCAATATTTTAGATTATCCAGTCACTCCAAACTGGTTATCTAGTTAATGTAAGCAGGTAACAGAAAACTTTAGCAATCCCAAACATACTGTGATTGTCGTGTCAATGTCTACACATAAGCACTGTGACTGTTTGGATTGAGGGCAAAGTGCTTATGCTTATTGGCTTATTGCGTCTATATAGTTTAAAGTAACACATGAGACAAAAATTTAAATATCAACACCCCCTTTGGCCCCTTAGATAGTTTTATTAATCACGTTGCTTTGCAATGCTGTTCTGAAATCCTGAACTCTTAAACTATAATACAGAATTGTACTATCATTTTAGTTGTACTTCCAAGTAAAAAAGTACGTCGTTAGTGTTAGGTAGTTAGGTTTGGCCGTTTGGGTACTGCACTTGTACTACACAGGAGTACATAGTCAATATATATGGTCCTTGAGATGAATTCAATTGAAGTTATAAGCTCACCTTTTCTAGCATACGAATTTCCTGCCTCACCTTTCTTGTTTGTCAAAAAACAACCAATCAAGTATCTGGAATGGATTAAATCTACCTCAAGAATCACGATTTCCTTTGAGTTTGAGTGGCTTGCCTTTGGGCCGACAATTGCTTAGTTGTCTCACTCATTCTTGTAGAGCCAAAAGTGAATGTGTGCCAGTTCATGGACACTGACTTACCTTTTGAACACTCTTTGGCCGGCAGTCCGGTTGTTATGTTTCTACTTTATATTAGTCCGGCTGTTTATTGTTCAAGAAGAGAAGTATTCCTTTTAGATAGTGAAGAGTTTTTTTTTTTTTTTTTTTAGTTTCATTACATAAGTCGTCTTAGCAACAGCTTTTAGCTTGTTTCTTGATTGTGGTGATTCCGTTTTTGTTGTTAGCGTTGTCCTAATCAAGCTCCGCAGAAGCTGAAATTACTTGCAAGCTATAAGATTGAATATGTGCTGGATATGATCTGTAATCGCTTACTTTTTGCAGAACCGAACATCCTGAGCTGGTTTTTACCAACTTTACAAAATCTGCTATTTCACAAACGCTAGAGAAAGTAACCTTCTTCATCTCCTTTAGGTTTACAGCCATTCATCTAGATTCTAAAGAACACAAATAATTGATGGAAATGCTTTTAGGCAGTGTTCAGATAATATTCTTGCAACCACAATTGACATTTTTTCTGTCTCTTCGCAGCAGGAAAAATTCGAAATCATATTACTTTGCAGAGAAAAAGCGTTAGTTTGTAACCAACATTTCCATGTAGAACAATAACTATCTATTAGGCGTTAACATATGAAAAATTGGTGAATTTTGGAACTGTTCAGAAATATACAATGAAGGTAATACGATAAACTTGTCAAATTTGAGACTGATAATAATACCAAATAATAAAATGCTTTTCTCATTGCTTTAGAAACAAAGTAGCTATGAAAATATGTTCGTTAACTGATTCTAAAGTACAGTATGCTTCATCGTCCAAGCTTTACACTTTCTTTCGTTAGTGAAGCTGGCTATCAGAAATGCCATAAGAAAAGCAAATCAAAACAGAAAAGAAAACAAAGCAAAACAAAAACGATATAAGTGAAATCCCCAATGTGGGCTAAACAACATTAAACTCAAATAAACTTAGAGAGCATGACTGTTAAGTATTAAAGTATTATTTTGACCATATTTATTTTATATTAAAGTATTATTTTGAACTAATGTATGTCTCTAATTTATATCAAAGTCATACTTTATCCATTAAAACTGAAGTTTATAATCAGTTTCGGTATTATACCGGCATATGTTGTACAATGCATTATAACTTAAGATGTAAAGTAAAATACGCTTAAATTCTCTATTATTGTATCAGTGTTAGCTAGTAAGTGCCTTCTAAATTCCAGAGGATTATCTACATTGAACATTGGTCTTAAATTTTTTGAAAATTTATTGTTGAAATACAAAAGACTCAAATTAAAAATTGTCAATTATTATCAGAATTAGCAAATCAAGGCCTTAAAAAATCGTGGCGGTAGTTAAGATGGCCGAAAAACTCGTGTGGCTGACTCTATGTACATACAAGACTTTTGTAAAATTGGGTCATTGAAAACGTTGGGGGTCTGAACTCCTAGCTTTAGTTGTTTTACCTTTAAGCCACCTTTTACCTCGGATAATATTTAGTTGTTCTTTGCAATTTAGGAGAGTGAGACTAGAACTTATAACCTGATTTACAAGAGCTCTCATTTTCTCGAACTCACAACCAGTGACGAAGCTAGAAAAAATTTCTTGAGAGGGCCGAAATAATTTTTTTTTTGAAGAACATTAGATGAAAGGGCTGAGATTGAACAAAAAAAATTTTAACACGTGAAATCGCAAAAAAATACACTAACGGATTTAGGCATAGGGGGCCGGGGCCCTTCCCGGTCCCTTAATAGCTCCACCATTGCTCACAACCTGCATGAGAAAGTAGGCGATGCGCTCAGGCTAACCCCATAAATTTGCATGGAAAGTTTGAACTTGAAACCTTCATTAGAAAACTCGAATTTATCTAGTCAACTGCACCTCTAAGATATTACGAGCATAACTTATTTATACTAGCTAGTAATATATGATTAGTGAAAATTGTTTTTGTTTTGTTTAAAGTTTGTATGTTTTTTTATGTGCATTTTATGACTATACTCAAATATATCAATTTTTTATTTGTCTTTTTTCTATTTTGACATCTTGTAAATAGACGTCACATGCAACTGAATGAAACAAAAATAATCCAGCAAACTCGTGTAACTTTCATCGCCGAACACTCTACTTCTGACATAACAGATTGTATGGCTCAATATTGACTCGTTGTGTTGATCTTTTGGAGACTCTGACGACCCTAGCGTCATATGACGTATCGACTGACTTAACCATTATTGTGTCCAACTTATAAAATAAAAATACAGTTATTCGCGATATATACGATATGATACTTTTAAAGTATTTTTTTTCAAACACCTATACATCTGGAGTTATATTTAAAAACTATATTTTCCAGCTTACATATCTGGCTATCTATTTTAGTACCAAAAACTAAGACCATTCTCTCAAATCTACGTTCCCTCCAACAGAAAGTGGCAGAAACCACTGCGTTCAGCCATAATTTAGCAACAAACAGGTTAGTAATCGAAAACTATATTATGGCACGTGCATGATCGAAATCCATGCACCATTTTCCAGCGCGTTTGTGGTAACATGCAAATGCTATAGGGTTAAGGCCATGTAAACATAAAACTAACGTTTTTGATTATGATCCAACAAACACGTACATTCGTGTTAATATAATCGAAGCTTTAACCGACCTAGCTAGTTTCGTTACACGTTCAAGTTACGGTTTTCATATTGAATTTATTTACATTTAGATCGAGTGTTACACACTCACAATTGTTGAAATATATAGCCAATGTATTTATTTCGTATGATATAGCATGATCTATGAATTGAACATGACTAATCGATTCATTAGAAATAGATGTTTTCCATATTAGAGGGTGTTTGGGATTGCTTATTTGTAATGAAATAGTGGTTGGGTTTCCTTATTTCACGGTTATCTTAGATTAGTTTATGAAAAGAGGGAAAAGTAGCGGCTGGATGTCTCTTGATTGTATAAAGGTATGTACATTAGATACGAGGGTAACAAGTCACATTATATAATCAAGCAGTTCCATATATTAGGTTATCGATGGAGGGCGAGTCTTTGACTTTTAATGTACGTGTGGCATCCCCAAATGTGTGTAGCACTCACTGTTTGAACCATAAACCTCTTGTAAGTAACGAAGTGATCAGGTGCCTTAATTACTATGAGGCCGTTTGGTGGTGGTTTCCGCAAGTCTTTATAAAAAATGTTTGATTATACCCCCATAGTAAGCAGAAGCATTTTAGATTATCCAGTCACTCCAAACTGGTTATCTAGTTAATGTAAGCAGGTAACAGAAAACTTTAGCAATCCCAAACATACTGTGATTGTCGTGTCAATACACATAAGCACCGTGACTGTTTGGATTGAGGGCAAAGTGCTTATGCTTATTGGCTTATTGCGTCTATATAGTTTAAACTACCACATGAGAGAAAATTTAAATATCAACACCCCCTTAGATAGTTTTATTAATCACGTTGCTTTAAAATGCTAGCTGTTCTGAAATCCTGAACTCTTAAACTATAATACAGAATTGTACTATCCTTTTAGTTGTACTTCCAAGAAAAAAAGTATGTCGTTAGTGTTAGGTAGTTAGGTTTGGCCGTTGGGGTACTGCACTTGTACTACACGCGAGTACATAGTCCTCAATATATGTGGTCCTTGAGATGAATTCAATTGAAGTTATAAGCTCACCTTTTATAGCATATGAATTTCCTGCCTCACCTTTCTTGTTTGTCAAAAAACAACCAATCAAGTATCTGGAATGGATTAAATCAACCTCATGAATCACGATTTCCTTTGAGTTTGAGTGCGTGCCTTTGGGCCGACAATTGCTTGGTTGTCTCACTGCCAAAAGTGAATGTGTGCCATTGAATCTAAATGATCTTTTGGGACATTATTGCTCAACTGGTCCCAATTCATGGAATCATGGATACTGACTTACCTTTTGAACACTCTTTGGCCGGCAGTCTGGTTGTTATGTTTCTACTTTATATTAGTTCGGCTGTTTATTGTTCAAGAAGTGAAGTATTTCTTTTAGATAGTGAATAGTTTTATTCCTTTAATTTCATAACATAAGGTCGTCTTAGCAACAGCTTTTAGTTTGTTTCTTGATTGTGGTGATTCCGTTTTGTTGTTAGCGACTCGTCCTAATCAAGCTCCACAGAAGTTGAAATTAGTTGCAAAGTTATAAGATAGAATATGTGCTGGATGTGATCTGTAACTGTTTACTTTTTGCAGAACCGAACATCCTGCTCTGCTATTTCACGAACGCTAGAGAAAGTAACCTTCTTCATCTCCTTTAAGTTTACAGTCATTCATCTAAATACGAAAGAGCACAAGTAATTGATCGAAATGCTTTTAGGCAGTGTTCAGATAATATTCTTGCAACCACAATTGACATTTTTTCTGTCTCTTTGCAGCATGAAATACTCGTAATCAGATTACTTTGCAGAGAAAAAGCGTTAGTTTGTAACCAACATTTCCATGTAGAACAATAACTCATCTATTAGGCATTAACGTATGAAAAATTGGTGAATTTTGGAACTGTTCAGAATTATAAAATAAAGGTAATATGATAAACGGGTCAAATTTGAGTGATAATAATACCAAATAATAAAATGCTTTTCTCATTGCTTTAGAAACAAAGTAGCCATGAAAATATGTTCGTTAACTGATTCTAAAGTACAGTATGCTTCATCGTCCAAGCTTTACACTTTCTTTCGTTAGTGAAGCTGGCTATCAGAAATCCCATAAGAAAAGCAAATCAAAACAGAAAAGAAAACAAAGCAAAACAAAAACGATATAAGAAATCCCCAATGTGGGATAAACAACATTAAACTCAAATAAACTTAGACAGCATGATTGTTAAGTATGATGATCTTGAATTTATTGACGAATGTTATTAACAGACTGGCAAGTCTGCTGGTGGTTGCTGTAACGTTTCTAGTTCTCCAACTCCATTGTCAACAATAAACACCATAGCCAAACCCCACCCGATGTGAACATCCAAATGACAATGCATAATCCAAACACCTGAGAAAAAATAACCCAAAAGCAAAAGAGTTAATAATATATCCCCAAAAAGTTTAGTCTTTCACTCAACTTGATTTTGTATGTATACCTGGATTATCAGCAACAAATCTGATAACAGTCCACCCTTTAACAGGTAAACTGGCCGTATTTCTTAGCGGTGGGTCAACAAGATTGAATTTAGAGGTATCTGTGGCGGGATTGAAGTTTCCAAACCCTTCTGCAAGTATGTAGAAGTCATATCCATGAAGATGGATGGGATGGTTCTCAGCTGTTTGGATATTTGTACCTTGTAACACAATTTGCACCTTTGATCCATATTTTAATTTGTACACCTTAGTCCCACGAATAGGTGTCCACAACGATCGGGGAACGGTCCCAGTATAATCAAAGGCCACTGGAGGATTTCCTGGAAAGTCGGTTGTGAAGACACCGGGAACACTGTGATGGTGTGCTTGCAGGATAGAGAAGTTTGATGGAAGCGCGAAAGATACATTGTTCATGCTTGCAGTAAATCGAGTTCTGTTTGGAGCTTGGCAGGTACTTGAGGGTGCATTTGGTGGGCATGGGTTAATTCCAAGACCTGCGGTGAAGAAAAGATTCTCATCGATATCGGTTGGAACTAAGACTTTTTTTGGGCTTCTAAAGCTGGAAGTGAAAGCAGTGGCAGTTGCAGTATCGTTAAATGCTGGGAGAGTAGGCATAACGGGTTTTGAAGAGGAACCCTTAGCTGGACATGGGGCGGTTTTGTATTCCAAAATAGCGGTTGTGGTAGTGTTATCAAACGGTGCTCCTTGTGCACTTGCATAAGCACGTGCAGCTATGTAGTATCGGGCTGGTGGTTGGTCAGCTTTGATGAGTACATCAGTTGTTTGACCCGGTCCAAGCATGAGGACATTAGTGGTAAAAGGTTTGACATAAGAAGCGTCGGCCCCGACGACTGTTAGTTTGTGGTTTGCAATACTGAAGAAAAGTTGTTGGTTTAATGCTGCGTTGATCACACGGATGAGGTTTGTTTCTCCTGAATCTATTGGAACTATAACAGTTTCTGCATTATAAAAACAATGGAAATATCAGTATCTACCAGAATGTCAGTTTTTATAAGATTATGATTAATACAAACCTTTAGTGGAGCAGTTATATAAATCACCAGGTTGACCATTGATGGTATATGCATCGGAAACATTTGGAGCACCTCCTGTTCTCATGGCTTCTCTTATGACAGCCAGTGGGTTAGCATTCCACCATTCCCCTGATCATCAACATCATGTTATTACGTCACGTGCCTTATTTAAGTGAAATGTATTTTTATAGGGGATAAATTAATAGCATACCAAGAATAACGACTGAATCACGTTTTGGCTTAGCAAACGGATACGAAGTTCCTTCTTTAGGACGAATAACAAGAGCACCGTAAACAGTGGCTCGGACCCACGAGTTATGTGCATGCCACCATAATGTTCCTTCTTGTCCTGAAATTTTAAACCTGTATGTGTAACTCGCTCCTGGTCTAATTGGACACTGAGTGATAAATTCTGGCCCATCTGCCCATGCTGTAGTTATTTGTCTAACACCATGCCTAAACAATTCAAAAGTTTATATTAAGTTAAGCACCATCCTTGTAAACTATTACATATACTAGAATATTCATGGTGTTAATTATACCAGTGGATGGTGACGTTTTCTTTAGCTCTATTAACAACAGTTATCACTAAGCTGTCGCCATTGTTCACTTCCAGTGTCGGTCCTGGTAATTGTCCATTCACTGTCATTACATTTTCAGTGTTGCATAGCCTCGTTACTTTCGTGTCTTGAACCTAATGCAATTCCAAATAGTTAGTAAACATCAACTAATAAAATTCTGACATATATAAAACAACTTTAGGAAATCAAAGAACGTACTACAAAGTCGTGGTAGACAGTTTTTGCATTTGCCAAAGAGACTAAACTAGAAAAAAGTAGTAACAAGCTCAAAAACGACAATGCATGTAAACCGCGCTCCATTATGTTGTAGTTTTCTTTGATCTAATGGCAGTGTGTAAAATATACTCCACCAGAAGAAGATAGATGGCTTGTGGAATAAGGTGAGAAATAAGTTGCTTATATAGAGTAGAGTAAGAAATAGAAAGTTGTTTGAAGTTGGCAAAGTAGGTTTTGATTTTGGGGTGAGGGCCTGCTCACAAGGCAAAAATGTTCAACCTGAGTTGGTGCACCCACTAACCTATCACAATGTGATCAAATTTTTACTCAATGCTTGCTTGATAAGTCTACTTTCTTCCCTGTTTAGGATTTGTTATTAATTTAATCTAACATGTTTGCTTACTTTAACAGATATTCTCACCAAATTGATCAAAAAGTGTTGTTTAACTCATTAATCGGTGTGACTTTTGCAACTACAAGGCCATAGGTTATTTCGTTAAATCACTCTTTTTGCAAAGTGCAAAAGATATGGTGTGTAAACCTTTTTCACCAACTAATAGAATGGTGCATAGATTACGAGTCCTTCTGCAAATATTAAGCAATTAGTTATCGGTAGTTCTTTTTAATACTGTAATGGCTTAAATTAGATTTGAAAGTCATTTAGTCAACGTGTTGCTCTGTGCTTCAAATAGGAATAAACCGGTATAAAAGTGGTGGTTTCTTAGTCTTTATGGTGTCTTTCGTGAGGATTATTACAAAGTTATTTTGCTGATGTTTGGGTTAGCCGTTAGCTTATTAGTAGCACTGCAGCCTTTAGCTGAAAGCCATCTCCAAGGAGTTTTAGAAAAGTCCTGTTTTTAACTCTCTAAAAGCTGCTACACACTTGTTTTTTACAAGTGCTTGTGTAAACTTGTCGTATTTTGATAACACATTAAGTTGGTAATCACTTCAAATAAGTTTAGCCAAATGTGTTTCCACTACACTCGACTTTAGGCATTTGAAGGTTATTGGACTAGTCGGCTATCGTTAATTAGGACTTTCATTTGATGTGTCGATTATCTGTTTGTGTTCATATTATCTCCTCACGGTTTATCTCGGTCTACATCAGAACTTATAATTAGGTAAAGCAAATACCAAACCATGGATGGACATGTAGAAATGTATGCATATATAATTCTATGTTGCAGGTAATAGAAAAGACTTCATAGATTCCTAGTTTCAACTATTTACACACGTGTTACCAACCATAAACCTGCTCCAAAATACTTTGAATATATTGTGTTTTTATTGTTGAACTATTTGTTGTGCTGATACATTCTTTTGTTAGTTACTAGTACCTCTGAGACAAAAATATACATTGCACAGGGTTGAAACGTTGGAACTGGTAAAAAAAATCAACTTCTATATATATTGTTGGTATTTTAGTGTAAAATAGATTGAGTTTAATATGCATATAAGGGTCGACACTTATATGAATATTAACTGGACTAACGGGGGTTCCAAGGGGGCAGTAGCCCCCTTGGTGGGGGTTCGGGGGCAACGCCCCTGGCAGGGTCCAAGGGGCAGCGCCCCTGAGAGAAGCAGGGTCCAAGGGGCGGCAGCCCCTGGCAGGCTCCACTAAGTTGCTATGTCAAAAATTCCTCAGAAAATTAAATTTTCGAAAATTGAGAGACTAAATTTGATAGCTTGAAACCTTGAAACTGCCAAAAGGCAGTTAACCCTAATCCCGTTTTATCAGATAAACGGTTCTGGTGGAAGATACAGAAAAACAGTAGGATACAGAAATATTCTGATTTGCAAACATAACAACATACACAAACTTGAATCAATTAGATTTTATCCGGTCGTTAATTGGTATCCACTCCAATTTAATCGATCCGAAAGCGTTCATACTTGTGACTTCTAATTGCTATCAGGATACCTTATTACCCCACATACCACATATAAACAACATATATGTGTAATTCTTCATCTAAAAGGTAAACCCTTAAAAAAATAGAATTGTGGAATATATTTAAGGTAGACTAAACAAGTCAAAATCGGATATTTGTGATTCTTTTCTAGAAGAGACGGTGATAACGTTTTTATAAAAAAATTTGACCCCGTTATTTTCAACGAGTACTTATTTAGTTTGCAACTTTTTTGTATAATATCCATGTTTTACAAACATACACCAGGAGCATAGTTGAATTTTAACAAGATTATTAGTTTTGTTTTCAACTAGTAGGATCATAAGCAGGGACAGAGCCTAGGGGTTCCCGCAGGTACCCGGACCCTTATGGATTTTTTCGAAGTAGCTTAATTTAAAAAAAAAACATCAATTTTTTCTAAGTGTATTTTAAATGCATCCAGTCAATTGAAATTTGTTTCTATATTACGGTCCAAAAAAATTTATGCACCCGGTTATATTTGGTTCTGGTTGCATCCCTGAATGCATAAGATTGTTTGAGGCCAAGATGGGATTACAATTTAAGAACCTTCAGTTAACAATAGGTCACGAACTGCTACAAGTTTACAATCACTTGAACAAAAAACTTTATAGTTTTGCCCGTTTCTTTATGTTTACAATCACTTTCATACAAACTAAAACAGAAAGACATTAATTATAAGAATAATCATGGAACATGGCATTAAACTCGATATAATTAAATTCACCGTTTACTACTAATGTAATGCTTAATTGATCCAATAATTAGCGCGTTTTGAGGTAATGAAAATGAGATAAGTGACGTGATCTACTACATAAAATCTTTTGCTTTTACCTAATATCTATACCAAAACAATTAAGACTTTTATGCTATAGCAAGTTGCCTCTTCTAATCATATAGTCATTTCAATAAAAACAATAGACATTAATTAATAAATATCCGTCATAACTAATTCATGGGTTCTTCTAAACAAAAAATATTTTATGGATTCTAGAAACTCGAAGACTGCTTTTCTTATTATAGTGAGTACAATATTTTAGATCATATTTTCTACGTCAATTTGAACTTTTTCATATATACAAAAAATGCACTTTTTTTTATTATTATTATTATTTTTTTTCCTTCTAGAAATTTGCAATGTAATTTAGTAAGAGTAGTTTAATACCATACGTGTTAAAGAGAATCAAACTAGCTAGCGGTCCAATATATTAAATGCCTCTATCTGTGAGAACAAAATATGAAACCAAATTTAGACTTTTTCAGGTTTAAATTTACCAAAAAGTTAACGTGTTACAAGTAGTTTTTCTAACGTTGCATTTTCTGGATAAACAAAAATAGTACATATCTAGAAGTTGTTAACCTAGAAGACATGAGTTTTGTTATAAGTTAAATCACTTAGAGATAAAACATTGCATTGTTCAACAAACGGAATCTTCAAAAGAGTTTGGTATCAGACTACTGAACACTAAAAAAACGATGTACAAACAATAAAATATATATTATTACACAATGATTAAATCTTAATTTATCATTTCACCACTAAATAGACTTGCTTAGAAACTAATATTTCATCAATATTTGAGAAAGTTTACTTTTAGAAACATAAAACTTTATTCGCGAAATCAACGGGAGCTCGTCAATGTCGTGTAGAAGCAATTTTGTTTTATTGATAGTTAATAAAATAAAAATGAAAATGTCTAAAAGCAAGATTACTGTTCTCTAACTATTAAAGTATTAATAGAACATGATGTGTAAAAGTCATGACTAATTAGGTGCATGTTGAACCAAAAATGAGTTGGTTAGAGATGCTCCCATACCCATTGACAAAGATAGTTGTTTCACTATCCTTTTATTGGTCGTCCATCGTTTCCTAGTAATTTTTGCTTTCATATAAAGTGTAAAGGTTATTTAACGTAATAACAATATATCACTTTTATACTATTATTCTATAGACTGTTTGAATAAGTTGCTATGTTTTTTGATAAAAAAAAAAATTACGATGTTCTTTAGAAATACCTTTTTACTACAGTATTTCTTTAGCACAGTAATATTTCACAGCATCAAAGTAAATATTTTAAACCTCTAAACATTAGCATTGCTATTGATAAATAAAACAAAGCAAGTCACTATTGTAAATAAATCAAGAAATGAAAATCTTTTATGCCAATTGTAGACGGTAAACAAGTAAACCACCATGGATTAAATGTCGACAAAATTTCACCGTTGGTCCCTAAACTTGTCAAGATTAGTGCGAATCGTCCTTAATTTTTTTTTTTCATTTTCGTCCCTGAACTTGTCGATTTTGGCGCGAATGGTCCTTTTGGGAAACGGACGCTGCAATGCAGCGTTAGCTGACGTGTATACCATGGATAATTTCGTCTTTTCACTCCAAAACATCTCCAACAGTAACTGTCGCCGTTGGTCCCTAAAAGATAGCTCCAAGATGTGTTGGTACAGTAATTTGCACAAATCGTTCCTAAAAGTTGCCTATAAAGAAGGTTCTATTAACTTTTGCCTGAAGCTTTCGTTTTCCAAGATACACCTGCAAAAAACTTTCCCGCCCAATCACATCAACGTCAAAATCACAAAAGTATTGAAAAGCGTCCCGAACAATGTCCGCACCAATGTGGAAGATGCGCACAAGAGGAGTGTCAGTCCCTGCAAATGAGTTGGAGGCGCAATGTGAGAATGCCTACGGTAATGAGTTTAAGTCCAGTTGATTTGAGCTTATTTTGCTGTTAGCTTGTGTTTATATATGTTTAGGTACTAAGAAATTGACTTTATATTGCAGAATTTAATCGCAATTTATTCACCATTCGAATACATCATGGTGGGGCATTTATGCGTTTCCCTAACAGGGAATACGTTGGTGGTACTGAAGACATATTTGACATGGTGGATATTGATGTATTCTCAGTGTTTGATCTGGACGAGATGGTGCTTAAGTTGGGCTACACAGGTCAGACAGAGCCTTTGTTTTATCATTATCTTAGTCCAATGAGTAGTTTAGACCACAGACTGTTTCCCCTTTCATCTGATGATGATGTCAGATGTTTGGGTTATATGGTAGGTCGTTACAAGTTGATTGAAGTCTATATAGAGCACGGTTGTTCCAGGGTCACTAGTAAAACGAGGGTAGTAATAGAGGAACTAGGTTCTAGTCCACTTAGAGCCTCTAAGGAAACTAAACACCCTCAACTGTTGCCCCTCACATGGCCTGATAATACTGATAGTGTTCCACTTCCTGGCAACTCAAGTCAAGGCACTCCTTTTACACAACTGACTTTAAGTGAATGTGGTCAAAATGAAAACAATGAACTTCCCCTGATTGATTCACAATTTGGAAGTTTGAATTTAAGTTTCACCCCTGTTGTACCTGCTAGTCAGGAGATTGTGGCAAAGAAACTTGCTGATATAGTCAGGATGATGGAGTTTGAAGAGAATGAGTTAGATGTGCCTCTGTCATTTAGTTATTTGGATGCCATGAATTTTGACAGCACTTGTGGATTAAGTCCTGATGAACATTTTGGTGTTGCTGACCTGGACCTAAATGTAGGGTTGCCTGTTTTTGGCCTAGATGATCCCCAAACACATACAGGTGAGGGTCAACAGGATACCAGGCAAGAGGCACTAGAGGGTGAGGTTCAGCATGGTAATGGTGTTGGGCCACTAGAGGATGAGGAGGATGACATTCATAATGTCAATGATAGTGATTATGAAGGAGGGTCAAGTGATAATGCAAGTTCAGGTGATGATGGAGAGGCTGCAGTTATGAATGATGAAGGACACACTGGAGTTGAGCCTCCTGTGCAACTAAACGGTTTTCATGCAGCAAGGGATAATCCTTCTATCAGTATTGGCAACAGCAGTGGTGATCAAGTAAATAAGTTTAGACTAACAGGGAATAAAGCTTATGACAGCATTGGCAACAGCAGTTTAGTTGGAGAGGTTGTCGGAGGAGTAGAACCTGTTTGTGTTGAAGGTTTCGAGAGTCAATCAGATAGTGATGCTGAACCAGATACTGGTGTTAGGAAACAGTTAAGGGAAATAAGAAGAACAATTGGAGTTGACATGTCAGAGAATCCTATTATGAAGTTTTTTTTTTTTTTTTTTTTTTTTTTTTTTTTTTTTTTTTTCACTGGATAAGAGTTTTTAACCCCAGAAGAGGTGAAGGAAAGAGTGTACATGCATGCAGTTGAGACCAGGAGAAATTTGAAGTTGCTCAAGAATGATGGTATTAGGATAAGAGCTGTATGTGATAACCAAATTCCTGTCTTTACAGAGTCAGTCTTAAGTGGATCAACAGGCCCAACTGTAGATACAGGTGTTGGGCCTAGTGGATCAAGTGGCCCATTAGGTAGATGGAGAAAAAGAAAGAGAAAATATGTAGGAACTTCTGATGATGTGTGTGATGAATGCCCCTAGGTGTTGTATGTAGGCAAAGACAGAGTTAGTCAAAACTGGATAGTAAAGACACACAGAGACAAACACACTTGCCTTCAATCTAGGAAAATCAAACACTGCACTTATAAATACCTGGCAAACAAGATCTATGACCTAGTCAAGGTTAATCCAGAGATCCCAGGAAAGGCAGTTCAAGACCAGCTCCAACGTGAATTACATCTTCAGGTATCTATGACAAAAGCATTCAGGGCCAAAGCCAAAGCAGAAAAAGATGTTTCAGGTGATCACAACCTGCAGTATATGATGCTTAGGGACTATATTGGTGAATTGCTGTCTACAAACCCTAATACGACTGTGAAGCTTGGAATTTATAGAGATTCTGCTAATCCTAGTGAGTCTAGAAGGGTGTTTAAAAGAATTTATGTTTGTTTGGGACCGTTGAAGGAAGGCTTCAAGGCTTGCAAAAGAGAATTGTTGGGGCTAGATGGTTGTTTCATGAAAGGTCCTTATCCAGGGCAAGTGTTGGTGGCTGTTGGACTTGATCCTAACAATGGGATTTACCCATTGGCTTATGCATTGGTGAAAGCTGAAACTAAGAGTTCATGGTCTTGGTTCTTAATGTGCTTGGGTGATGACATAGATCTAGGACCTAGATCTAACTTCACATTCATGAGTGATAGACAAAAGGTTAGTAAATGATGGTCCTCTAATTGAATTCTTTAATAACCAACAAAATATAAATTATTATTTTGCTAACTTTGTTGGTTTATGCAGGGACTCATTCCAGCCTTAAAATCTGTCTTCCCTAATGCAGAACACAGATTTTGCTTGAGGCACATTCATGAAAATATGAGGCAGCAGTTTAGTGGCTTGGAATATAAGGAAGCTTTGTGGAGATGTGCATCTGTTACAACCCTGTCTGGTTTTTCAAAGTGTATGGAACATTTGAAGGCTATGAAGAAAGAATCACACGAATGGTTGAGCAAGATACCAGCTGAACATTGGGCAAGATCTCATTTTTCTGGTAAGTGTTTGTTTGTTTTCAACAAAAGTGGTTCAATAGTAGACATGTATATCATTTAAGTGTTTCATATTTTTGTGCTATAGGTAGACCAGTTACAGATTTATTGATCAACAACATTTGTGAGGTGTTCAATGGTAAAATAGCTCCAGCAAGGGACAAGCCAGTCATTACACTTTTAGAGTACATCAGAGAATATTGCATGAAGAGAATAGTAGCTGTACAAGGTATGATTGACAAAACTGATGGGCCTCTAACCCCAACTGCAGCTAAAATATTGGGAAAGATTAAGAGCGAGGCTGAATCGTTGCGGGTGATATGGAATGGAGGAGTTAAGTATCAGGTAAAAGGGGCATGGGGTGACCAGTGTGTTGTGAATGTACAGGATAAGGTATGTACATGCAGGAAATGGGAATTGACAGGGATACCTTGTAAGCATGCTGTTGCATCCTGTTGGAATATAGGACTCAATGGCATTCAAGTTGGACCTCCTGAGTCTTGGGTACATAGCTATTATTGGTTGTCCACATGGAAGGAAGTATACTCTCACTTAGTGGAACCAATTAGAGGCAGCAACTACTGGGAGAAGACCACCCATGCTACAGAGCTCTTGCCACCAAAGCATCATGTCCAGGTTGGAAGACCAAAGAAGAAGAGAAGAAGGTCCAAGTATGAGGATGCACCTTATGTAGATTCTGGAAAGCTGACCAAAAGAGGGAGAGTTATTACCTGCAGACTCTGCGGTAACGCTGGACACAACAAGACTACATGCAAAGGACAAGGTCAACCTCCTAGAAAAGGTAATTATTAGAGTTTCATAGTTATGTTTTTTGATTGTTTTATATTTGGTTCTTTTTTATAACCTGTTTTCTTATGTAGGTTTCAACAAAGCTGGAGCTCGGCAAGCTAAGGGTAATGGGTCTGCTCAAGCTGGTCCTAGTTCAGCTGTCCAATATGGAGATGTAGCTATTGAAGGTGGTCAGAGGTCAACTGTGCAAGGAGTATCTGGTGCGTCTCAAGCTGGTCCTAGTTCAAGTTTCCAAGGAGTATCTGCTCCTATTCCAACTCAATCCAGCTAAGTCAATGACAGTGGATGGGCTATCCTTTAGCCATGTTTTAAATTCAGGACAAATTTGAGTTTTAGTACTATCGGTGTTATGAAACGTCTGTAATTGAAAGTCCACATAAGTGGCAAACATCAAAGTCCACATCTGTGGCACTCATCTAAGTCCTTCTATAGACAGACATTGAAAGTCCACATATGTGGCAATTTTCTAAGTCTACATCTGTGGCACTCATCTAATGGCTTATTATAGGCAGACATTGAAAGTCCACATATGTGGCAATTTTCTAAGTCCTTTTTAAGGCAAAGTTATATAAGTCAAATTATGTGGCTACTTTAGATGGTTTGTGACCTGTTTGACTTATACATTTTGTCAACCAAAACTAGTTATGTGCTTGATGGGTAACAAAACGGGTAAGATTCACCATTGTTTATAAATACGGGGTTTCACTAACTCAAGTCAAGTGAATGCAAACAAGTGAACATGTGGTTGTACTTGCTTGTTACCGTTTGAAAGTAAGAAATATATATTATTTTTTATAATGGCTTGCAAACTTACCAATTTGAATTCCTATAAATACCACCAGCAAACATAATTCACACACATTGCAAACAACAATTCAAAACATAAATGGCTTGCAAACTTCCTCACACAGTCAAAGAATTGCAAACATACATCAAGAATCAGACCGAGAAAGGCGACACGGTTCGGCAGAATGCTATCATTGAAGTGATCAAATAGTTTGACGTTGCCAAAAAAGTTAAAAACCAACTTAGAGAACAATACACAGCGTGCCAAGATATCTCAGCAGAGAGGAAAGCCGTCATCGACCAGTTTCTGTACGATGAATATTGCAAGGACAGTGCCATTGCTGAGTCCCTGTGGGGTTGTGTTTCTCAAATATAGGCGCAAATTTCTAACAAGATCCGTTGGAGTTATGTGGATAATGTGGCAGCATGTGATGCTGGTGAATCTACTTCATCTGTTGCACCGAGAGTTGTTGAGCAACACCCTCATTTGGAGCACTTTAAGCCAAGCTTTGAAGAAAATGTGGTGGCAGCTGATGATGGGGGCTGGAACGAAGAAAAGGACCGGGAGCTTAGCAGGTTGGAAGCTCAGTTAGAAGCCGATAAGTTTGCGAGCTTTGCTACTTACGACGACAGTTACCTGTACAACAACTCTCAGACATGGGATCACCCGGATTACAACTGAAGTATTATGTAATTTTTATGTTACATTTATGCAATGTTTTAAATTTATTATGTACTTTTTAAAAATCCTAATTATATATGCCATTTTTGTTAATTATAACATTTTTATATGTGTCACAAAGGTATGACAAGCCTTTAAGACAAAATGGGTTGCTTTATTTGTGTCTCATTTACTACTCATATTCAATACTTACCTACCGTCCTACATCCTTTGTTGCAACTCAAAACTTGCAATACACAGCTCCCTATTTCCTTAATCATGAACAACTCTGAAATTGATATTGATCTAAAGGTTGTTTGTAACGCGTATGTGCTAACTGAAGTAATGCTTGGCCCTTACCACACAGAGATTCTTGAAAACTTGCAGCAAGCACAAGATTTGGAGTACAAGTCCAAAAAAATTTCTGAAAGGGTCGAACGTAGAGGGAGCTGATTGCTGAAGTTTGAAACATTTCACGTGCAAGAATTGCAAGGAGCAACACCAAGAAGCAGAGGAGATTACAGACAATTGATAAGCGTCGGGCGAAGGCACTGTTGACGATGTCCAACCAAGTCAAGGACAAGATGTTTAAGAAGATTGAATTTGTTGTGAGAAAGAAATATCCATGAGGTTATTGTTTGTTGGACATTGGTCATGGGTTTCTTTTGTTCACATCACCATGTTATGCTTAATGAATGTAATGGGTATTATGATTGAGTTTTTCAATGAATAATGTGTTCATATATGTTTTAAGTTTTTTAGTGTGTTTGATATGTATCAGAAACATAAACATGAGCATCACATTAATCAATCCGTAATACAGACACGAAACATTAAAATGCAAACGTACATATCACATACAAGTATGGCTTGGACATGCCCAAAACCATGACAGTCGTCTACCACAATACAACTATTCAAATTTGTGGTTGTTTTGTAATCAACTTTGTTGGGTTTTTATTTTTCTTCTTTTTTCTTTTTTTCTTCTTTTTTTCCCCATATCTAATTCCCAGACCTATAACACAACCACTTACTTTGTTTGCCTCAGCACCAGCAGCTTTTGTGACTACAACAACACTTGGTCCTGTGTTTGCATGCCTCCAACACAGTCTGTCCTTGCAACAGATAAAGCATCTTTCATCCAACACCTGTACCTGTGGATCATTACCAGTTCGAACACCCAGACCTATAAAACCACCACTTGTCTCTGTCTTTAAATTTGGAGTTTCAGGTTGTGCCATATTTTTGGTTTGGATAATTTTGGAATAAGATGAGAGTTTACTTGACTATCCAAGTTGGTAGGATCATTAACTTTACAGGGCTTGTTGTGCCATATTTATCTAGTTTGAAATAAACCCGTTTGAAGAATCTTTGTGTGAGGTAGGTTAAGGAGTATTAAATGCTCACATCAATTGAATGTGGTGGCATTTTGTGTTTGAAAATGACTATTTTGGCCTTGGATATGCAAACACTATTTTCTTCTCATGTCTGCACACATAATAAAAGTAAGACATGGCATGACTTGTCATAGGGCGCCAAAGACTACTTTTTTCTTTACTGTCACGTGAATACTTTTGCATTTTGTAAACACTAAACAACCATAAGTTTTACTCTATAAAACCAAAGACACCAACCAATCTTCCACCACCCAATTATAGCTGCTGAAATAATGAGTTCCAAGAACAAAGGTTGTTTCAAACACACCCTCAATTGCAACACCCTGCTCCTTTTCATTTCTAACGTACTTATTTTTTTAATGGTTTTCTTAACATGTTTGCAGATATCATTTACGTGAACAGCAGTGATTCAAGCTCCATCAACAACTGGAGTGACTCAACTGCAACCGACAGCTGGGAAGGCTATTTTCCAAAGAGTTATTCAGGTTCTGTGACCAGAAAGATTGATGCTAGGAAGTTTAAGAATCCTAAAAAGACAGAGAAACAACTTTTTTATGAAAGGGAAAAGGTGCTAGGCCTTCCAAGTGATCAGTTCTGTGAAGACAATGGTATCAAACCATTTGCTCCAGCAATTGCCAAACCTTTTCCAAAAGGTAAGGGTAAAATCAAAATGTAATAGTTGATTTAGGACGTGGTCTGATTGAATAATATTGTTGTAACCTGAATAAACATGATGTTACCCTTTTGTATTACTATTGTGGGTATTTGTAATTCAAGCAGTTGAATGGTACAATAACCATGTACTGCTGATAAGATAACAGCAGTACCAGGACTAAGTAGTTAATACGGTTAGACAAATTTTTGTACTACCAGTATTAAGATTTTAATACTGTTAGATATAAGGAAGTTACTACTGCTAAGTCTTCCAAACGTGTGAATTCCACCCAAACCAAACCATTAAGTACTACCACTTATCTTTCACATGAAAGACTATTAATTTGGTTCCTTGTTAGTCTTTTGTCATTTCAGAAAGTGAAGACACAACTTGTTTTAAAGGATTGTGCTTTAAAATAAAAAACAAACCATAAGGCTCTAGTTTGACTTAGGGAAGTCAATAAACATACGGCTCTAGTTTGACTTAATAAAGTCAACTAACTGAACCATTATTGAATATTCACTTGTAAACCTGTTTTGTTACTTTCATTACATTACATGGGTAAAATTAACTAATTACAATTTATATTTGCCCAATTACATATGCACTATAGTATCGTGTTTGGAATAATAAACTGATTTGACTATTAAAGTCAACATATTTTTTTGGTTAACAATGTGAATAATACCACTATTAGCTATACACATGAAAATAACCATAAACTGAAGGTCATACTGAATGTCAAACGTACATCATGAAAATAACCATAAACTTTATTTGCAAAAAAAAAAATAATAATAAATAAATAAAAACATGCAATTGAAAAAAACAAAACTCACAAAATCAACAATAAAATTATTATTAAACAAACTTTTTCCATTACACGATTAAATTAATCGGACTCATATGACTTATACAAATCATCATACGAGAATGTTTCTAAACATTCTTCTTCCTCTTCTTCATTACATTTAACATATTTGTTTTTCTTTTTATCCCTTTCTTCTAATCTCCTAACAGCATTGATCTCCTTCCAATGCTCATCGGCCCTCTTTTTTGCAGCAAGCCTGCGTCTTTCAACTTCAGCAGGGCTTGGAGGAGGAGCCTTCTCCTTTTCTTCATCAACCTTCTTCTTATCGTTATTGTTAGAGCCTTTTTCCAACGAAGGCACCTCTAGCTCTTTTGGATCTCCCCTTGCTCGTTTCATCACTTCCTTGTTTTCTTCTTCTGTGTTGTCGGTTGCAACAGCATCTCTTGCTCTCTTGATTCCTGACATTTTACTTACACTTTAAATTGTTTGATGTTTGCTAGTATTAGATTAGTATGATGCATAATGTGGCAGTAACCAATATATAGACACATAATGGGGAAAACGAAGAGTCTTTATTAAATTTTACAGCCTTTTATTGGACTCTTCGGTTCCCAATTATTTGTTGGAAATATGAACACATTTATATTTCCATTTTATTTGGGAATGTATCTGTGTACTGTATGTAATGGGTTGGGTTGTGTTGGGTGGTCTTTACACGCCTTTATTGGCTCACCAGTATTAAGTTTTTTATTTCGAACAGTAGTAAAAAATAAATACTGGTAGTGCAAAAGGGGACTTTTTCAAGTCAAACTACAGCCTTTTTCACGTGTTTTTTGAAAAAACACAAAACAAATAAAGTTGCAAAATCCTTTAAAACAAGTATCATGTTAACCTTCTGAAATGACAACATACTAGGTGTAAACCTTTAAAACTAGTAGCATAATCCTTTAAAAACATAATCCTTTAAAACAAGTAGCATCCTCACTTCAATGGGATGAATGTTTACAAACCCCTCTGAAACCAACTTGGAGCACGAGCAGTGAACATCTTGACCAACTCATCGGTAGACATGTCAAGCAAAGCATTGCGTTCAACTCCACGGAAACTGGCCCTCTCAGGCTTGCTGTTATGGTTTTTTGACTTCCCTAAATAAATGATATTATGTTACAAGGAATTTTGTACTACCAATACTAAGATTTTAATACTGTTATAAATATGGAACTTAGTACTGGTGAGCCAATAAAGCCGTGTGATGCCAGCCAACCAAACCCATTAAATACCCACCCAACCCATTAAATACCCACCAAACCGATCAACCACACATATTTCCATATCATTTAATCCCATCTCATATAATACCCACCCAAACGATGAAACACACACACAAACCCACATAATCAATCTTGTAACCTAAATTTCTCTTAAACCTAAACATCCTATAACGTTACTTCACACAAAATGAAGGCCACAAACAAAAAAAGTATTGTTATTTCTGTTTTTGATATGTAATTGGCTATATTTAATTAAAAAAGGTCAATATAGGGTCGTTTTCTGTTAACATTTATCTATTTGTGAAGCTATATTTTTTTGTTTTTTGATGCTCTCCTTTTCCTTATTTGCAGAAAGCAAACCTGCAAGGTCTGAGTATATCATTGGTCCTGTTAATGATGATTATGCCAAGTTTTTAACTATTCAAGCTCAAAAAGGTTCAACCAGCACTCCTACAACCTCTGAGTATATCATTGGCCCTGTTGATCCTGATTATGCCGAGTATTTAAAGCTTATAGGTCCAAAACGTTCAAGCACCATTCCAACAAGCTCTCATTATATCATTGGTACTGCTGATTGCAAGTATTTAAAGCTTCAAGCTAACAAAGATTCAATCTCCACTCCTGCAAATAAGCCTTGAAGCAAGTCAAGGAAAAGGAAACTTATAGCATTTAATTATGCCAGTTAGAGCTGGCATAACAGGTGCACACGACACGAACACGACACGAACACGATAAGACACGGACCTGTTAAGCCTTGACACGAACACGACACGATAAGCTAATCGTGCCAGATCTTAAAACACGAACACGAACACGAAAATTAACAGGTCACACGAACACGACACGATAAGACACGATAAGAGGTCTTAACAGGTCTTGACACGCTAAAACACGAAATCTTAACAGGTCTTAACAGGTCTTTAACAGGTCTTAACAGGTCTTAACAGGTCTTTAACAGGTCTTAACAGGTCTTAACAGGTCTTTAACGGGTTTTAACAGGTCTTAACAGGTCTTATCGTGTCTTAACAGGTTACACGAGGTCTTGACATGAACACGACACGTTATCTTATCGTGTCATCTTACACGAACACGAACACGACACGAAACACGATAAGCCCAAACACGAAACCTGTTAACTTCGTGTCGTGTCGTGTCGAAATTGCCAGCTCTAATGCCAGTTCATGATAATAATGTGTTTTCATGGTATAACCAGTATCTCTTTTGTAATGAAGAACAGATTTATGTTCTTTTATTATTGGTAATGAATCTGCATTTGTTGACTGTCATGTACTGTTTTAGTTAATATTATCAAAAAAAGGTTTATGGCACCATGCGCAAATAGTTACCATTAAAATGGTTTACTTAGTTGACTTTATTAAGTCAGACTACAGCTAATGGTTTGTTGACTTCCCTAACTCAAAGTACAGCCTTATGGTTTGTTAACTTCCCTAAGTCAGTCATATTATGCATTGAACAATCAAACAAAATACTTGACAATAACAAGCCACATTCACTTAATCACAAACCATTTGGATTTAGCCATTATTCAAACAAGAAATTTCATTGACCATTGATAACCATTACAAACGACAGCTTCACCACCCAACTACCATCATCTACTCGAAAATACTAAAAGCATTCACCCACCACCATCAGAAACTAACAACTACTACTACACAACACATGTCAAGCAGTTAAATAAACATACAATGCAAACAAAACCCAACTGATGATGATATACTTCATGTACTTGGACCGCTGTTCTTCAAGCTCTTCAACAACACCTCGTAGAGCATTAATCCTCCTCAACAAACCAGGGATAATGTCTACTGACCTTGGGCACATCGGAGGATCCAACCATCCCAGAAAAGGACAGTTTGAGCCCTGAAACAACAAAGTGTGTAAATGAGCAACACATTTTTTTAAAAAATAAACAACACAATGACAAACTTACAATTGTCGGACAGCCAAAGAAACGGCGACCTGGATTCCTGTTTGTCCAAGAAGTCTTGACAACAGCGGGTTTACCACATGTGCAGACCACCATCGTTGCTCTGTTTTTCTTTTGAGAAGATGTGTGTTTTACATACTTATTATGTGCACAATGGACGGGTATTTACATGGTTAACTTCTGGCCAACGGTCGAATTTTACACAACACGCATCAAATCTTAGGGACGAAACATGCAAAGCGTTCGTTACAATATACAAACGGCATTGGGGACGAACGGTGAGAATTTGAAATAGGTGAAAAGACGAAAAAACCCAAGCTTGCCACATCAGATAACGGACGGACATAACGTCCATCTGCCAAAACGCGCTCCCAGGGACCAAACGCGCCGTCATTTGACAAGTTCAGGGACGAAAGTGAAAAAAAATAGTTTAAGGACGATTCACGAGAATCTTGATAAGTTCAGGGACGAACGGTGAAATTTTGTCTTAAATGTCCTTTCATTTAAAAAGTTTGAGATCAAAGAGTAAGGATCAAATGAGAAATAAAAGTAAAATGAGAAGAATGAGAAGTGATTACAACCGCACATTTCAGATGCACCTACAAAATAAGATGCATCTCCCATGAAATTCTCCCTCCTCATTTGAAATGTGTGGCTACAAACATTTCTCATTCTTCTTATTTTATTTTCTCTTCTTATTGGATCCATTCCCTGAGATGAAATACGTTTTTAAAGTATTTGTTGGGCGACATTTGAACTGCTTGGAAATTTAAGTCAATCAATTTAAAATAATAATAATAATAATAAAAATAAATAAATAAATAAAATAAAATGAAATAAAAAGAGGCAAAAGTTGAAATGAATTAAAAGTATTTTTTGATTGACCATGTCTGTTGCTTAACATTTAAACAACATATGTTTGACATGAGGGTATATTATATATGCTATATAAAAGGCAGGCACTCAAGGAGAAAGCGACACGTGTCGATATAGTGGTAGCTACAGTGTTCGTTACAGTACGAGCTACATTAATTATTTTATTTTATTTTTTTTTACGCGTCGCTTAAGTCCTCGGTACAATTTTTTTTTTACATAAATTTCCGTATGAAAATTTGTTTAAAAAAAAAAAATAATAACAAAAAATAAAAATAAAAAAATACGAAAAATAATACACTTACAAAAACTTCTTATACAAATTTGTTTCTTTTAAAATACCCAAACAACCAAAAAAAATTTCAACCGCAACGCAAAAAAAAAAAAAAAAAAAAAAAAAAAAAAAAAAAAAAAAAAAAATCCGTAAACATAAACAAATTATGCTTCCAAGTAAACATATGCATACTTCAAATAATAAAATTATTAATTACACCGTACAATCGACAAAATACAAAACACAAAATGCACCCGCCGCAACGCGCGGGCAACCCCGCTAGTTTGATATAAACAATGGTTTCTTGGTCCCGTTAGTCTTGAGACTTTGTTATGCCACAACAGTGTTCGACGACTTTTAGACCATGCTACTTGTATCGTATTTAAATCTGGTCACCAGATACAAATAACTCATTACTCATATATACCTAGCATGTTCCTTCTTTCTATATCATGAAACCTAAAGAACCATGAAAATCACCTTAGACCAAACCTCATAATACTAATTATTTGGTATTACCGATGATCGTCAGTGTGTAATCTAGCTTATTAGCGTTCTTTTAGCTCGAAATAGTATAGCGCTTTATTTCCATATTTAGAAACAAACCAACTATGAAAACCATAGTAGACCAACATCATTAATATATTTGGTGTGACTAAGATATTGTACCAATGAAATATTCGAGTTACAATGCACAATTGTTCATGGTTGATGTTTCCTTGATCACTCCATATAGTCTTAAGAGAAGAAATGACCCATGGAAACCATTTATCGACCCAACATCGCCATATGATTTGGTATGACTCCAATCATGGACCAATGGTTTCTTGGTCCCGTTAGTCTTGAGACTTTGTTATGCCACCAACAGTGTTCGACGACTTTTAGACCATGCTACTTGTATCGTATTTAAATCTGGTCACCAGATACAAATAACTCATTACTCATATATACCTAGCATGTTCCTTCTTTCTATATCATGAAACCTAAAGAACCATGAAAATCACCTTAGACCAAACCTCATAATACTAATTATTTGGTATTACCGATGATCGTCAGTGTGTAATCTAGCTTATTAGCGTTCTTTTAGCTCGAAATAGTATAGCGCTTTATTTCCATATTTAGAAACAAACCAACTATGAAAACCATAGTAGACCAACATCATTAATATATTTGGTGTGACTAAGATATTGTACCAATGAAATATTCGAGTTACAATGCACAATTGTTCATGGTTGATGTTTCCTTGATCACTCCATATAGTCTTAAGAGAAGAAATGACCCATGGAAACCATTTATTGACCCAACATCGCCATATGATTTGGTATGACTCCAATCATGGACCAATGCACAAGTTCTCATTCCAATGGTCACTGTTAATGATTCTTGTTGCTGCATATGCCATAGATGGAGTAATGATTGCCATGTGTCGTCATCTTAGAGTTAGGCATGTTTTTAGGCATGAATTTTAGTCATGCAAATCATTTTCCATATATGCCATATAGTCTTGTAACCTTTTCATTTATTTATTTATAGATACCACATTAGGCCAAACATCAACATCTTAAAGTAATGCGACTCCAATTTTGACCAAGCGCACAATCTCGTTGTTCACCAATGGCACAATAACTAGCGAGTTACAAATTTGTGTAAACATGTATCCTAATTCATATCATTTGATACTACACGATACATACATATTTTCAGGAAAATATAAACATGCTTGTTTTCAAAAATGAAAAAATAAGTTTGCTGGCTTGAAGAACCAATAATTCCACAATACTTATTGTAAGCTTCATTTGAAGATCATGCCCAAAAAGAAAAAAGAAAGTTAGATACAATTATACAAACACACTTTTCTAACTCAACTGTGAAACTATGGTTGAAATGGGCTTTGGTCCTTGTTAAGTTTGCAAAGTTAATGGGCTTGGGATGACCAAAATGTTAATGGGCTGAGCTGATAATAATCATTTTGGTTTATCCCAAAGTTTGGGCTCTTCGTACTCCCACCTCCACACTGTCTCAAAATTAGTTGTAACTTGTAAGGACTAAGGACTAAGGACTAAGGAATAAGGATGTTTAGAAAGGTTACAAAATACATTTTTGAAATTATTACAAATAATATTGTTATATTGATAGGCTATCTTTGAGTCATGAATTGTGGCCGCATCAACATCTCTATTTCGTTTATATGTAACAACAAACTCAATCTACGTGTGTTAATTGATCAAATCAAAATATTGTAAGCTATAGTTAAAAAGAGTTTAATTGAAAAAGATAATAAATATAGTTGGGAACAATAATGACAAAATTTCAATTATATCGTATATATTTAAATGAGAGACTCATCATCCTTGAATATTCTAAAAGACCTGCGTTATACGACAATAATATAAAATCTACCTTGGTTGATGCTATATGCAAAAATGAGAAATAATATAAAAATAAACTTTTATAAAAGCTTTGCATACAAATGTGTACAACCCAAACAAGCATGACCCTTGGTTAACAAACTTGATCACAGCCTTCAAAGAAGTTTAAGAACATAATCAAATAAGGATGAAATCCCATGCTTAGCCATATGTGTGTCGTACAGGTAGTGGCAATTTCGACCCGCTTATGTGAAGATCTGTGGAGTAACCTGTGAGACTTGTGAGTTGTGGCCGGGTGGGTTTTGATTTTTTACGCGGAATTTTTTCATTCAAATTATAACTAATAATGACCATGTACTACAATCAACATCTCATCTAATCATGTTTTAATTTTAAAATCTTGTTCAGAAAGCTCACTTTCGGATCAAATCATACACTTTCAGCAACTGCATTAACATGTACCTGTTCGAATAGTAGCAAAGCCCGTTTACTGCGTTTTTTCATTACTTCTTATGCATGTGGGAACACAAAAAACCTTCAAAATTTCATTGCCACCAATGCATGTGTTAATTACTGCCTATAAAGGCACAAGCATTAAGCAGCTGGCCTCTCTACAACATTACAGGTATAAACATGACTGTATGTACAAGGAGAATCACAACAACCAGATGACATTAGCGGAACCTAACTTCTATCATCACAAATGTTAACTTTTTTTCCACACCTGTTTGTCGCCTTTGGTTTTACAAATAGGCATATAAAAAATATTATATTCTGAAATTGAATTTAGTAATCCCAAAAAAGCGGTGAAAGGTTCAACCCGTGACCCAAACTCATTTTGACCCATTACCTGACCCGTCCCGCCAGTTTGAGACCACTAGTTTTATTGTCATTGCCTCAGTCATCTTGTGCCCCTTATAAGGTTTTGGATACACTGTGTATATCCTGTTACGGATATATCTTCACAGCCTATGACAATGTTTTTAAACAATTTGCATCACAAACCATATACAACTAAGGTTATTTGACAGGTCCATCAACCAAACTGTCGAACTAATTTCTTAATTATCTCACAATGTAACTTAACCACAAGTTCTAAGTGATCACTGACATTGTCTTAGAGAATACTTTTAGTTTCCTCTAAAACACATAAAAAACATCTGATTTGCTGCTTTACTAATTTGCAGAACACAAGAACGCAATGGATGCTCAAAGTATATATAGTAAAACACATGTTATTAATAATTATGCTTTCATTTTCACATATTTATATCTACTGCAACTTAAAATTGATAGAAATGAGAAGCATATATTTTACCAAAAGCAAGGCGATACAAATTATTGCAGTGGTCACTTGATTATACAGTTTACACCACTGTATCTGCAATGGCTGTATAATCATCAAAATAACAATAATATTACTGAATTGCCCGGTGACCAAAGTAAATTTTATTATTAAATACTAAAAACACACTAATATTACATACAACAATAATTCAAAGAGACTAAACTAGGGGTGGAAACGAGCCGAGCTGCTCGTGAAAAGCTCGAGATCGGATCGGTAAAAAGCTCGAACGAGCCGAGCCTAAACGAGCCCGAGCTCGAGCTCGAGCCTAAATTAAAGCTCATTTAATAAACGAGCCCGAGCCCGAGCTTTATATATAAAGCTCGAATAGGCTCGCGAGCCTAAACGAGCTTTAATTTATTTATTTAATATATAAATAATATATAAATGATTCCCTAAATACTAATAGTCTACCCTAAATTTTCTCATAAACATACGCAGCCTCTCAAACTTTTTCTTTTCCATTTGAATCTTAGCCACCACCTAACTATTTCCTCCTCCCAATACTCCTCTCATCAAAACAAATCTCAAATAAAAGATAATCAATGTTTCATCTTCTTTTGATAGTCGAATAGCATACACATGGACGATCAAAGATACTCTTGTTCTTCTCAGTTCGGCTTCAAGATCTTGTTTTTAAGGTCTCGGGTAAGATTGTTCTTGAACGAAACAAAGATTGAATATAACATGTTTGTTATCAATCTTTCTTTATTTTCGGATTAAAAGAGCAAAACTTGCTATAGATCGATGATGATTGAGTTTCAAACTTAAAAAATCTTTAACGATTTTAAATAAGTTGAAAACAGATCTGAGATTTGTCTTGGTCGAGTCTTGTTTGTTTTGTGAGATGGAGTGCCACTAGTCTATAGTCAAAAGGCCCACAAATAACCAAGACCAAGTAGTGAGTAGATTGATTATTGGTTGTGACTTGTGAGCAGTTCTTACTGTAATCCAAATGAAAATTAATCATCATAGATGTAAGATGTGTATCTCTAATAAATTGTAAAAAGGGTAACCACATAAAAGTTTTTCCAATCAAATTTGATTGGTGTCTTTTAGATAAATGTTTGTTTTGGTCTTGCACTTTTGTTAAATATAGATGATTGGTTTGGTGAAATTGGTTAGATTTGTATGTATACTAACGAGGTCAAAAAAAAATAATCGAGCTTTATATAAACGAGCTTGAATACATCACAAACGAGTCGAGCTTCGAGCCGAGCTCAAGCTTTATATATTATGCCACGAGCCGAGCTCGAGCTCAAGTCTTAAGGCTCGAATCGAGCCGAGCTCGAGCTCGAGCTTTCTAAAATATAAACGAGCCGAGCTCGAGCTCTGCTAGGCTCGGGCTCGGCTCGGCTCGTTTCCACCCCTAGACTAAACACAAACATCATCATTACAGCTGCATATCTCAAAAGGTCTCGGCCCTCCCCAACCTCCAGCTCCAATCCAAACTCCCCTACCTGCATCACAATGTTTTAAGAGCAAGAGAATTAATAAAGTAAGGCCCTTTGCACAATTTAATGAACTAAGAAAACATTTGAAAAATTGTACCTCTAATAATCGGTTATTTCCCGATAAATGTATATCTTCTCTTGTTTCGCGCTAAGATCATGTGCTCCCCTGCATCAGCAATCACATTGAACCACTTGACTTTTCTTGTTGACAACATGAGATATCCCGTCACCAGTCCGACTAATGTTCCACATCCATATCCCAACGTCACCACTTCCCATGTAAATCCACTTTCCTCCTCTTGATCTTCGCGTGCTTCAAGATGTGGTTTGTGTGTATACTCACTACAGTTTTTGGGCAGCGGAAACCCACAAAGTCCCACGTTCCCTTCAAATGAGTTCACATCAGATGTGTTGAACTGCTTTCCGTCTGGTATACGCCCTACAAGACGGTTATACGAGAGACTTAAGACTTCGAGACCCTTGATTCCTGCAAGACTTTCAGGGATCTCTCCTGTGAGTTGGTTCCAAGATAGGTCTAACGACTCAATCTCTGTGAGATTCCCTAAAGCATGTGGAATTGGACCAATGAGGCTGTTGTGGGATAAGTTAAGCACTATTAGCGAATTAAGACCGCTGATGACGTTTGGAATCTGTCCTTCAAATTTGTTATTGGACATATCAATAATTGTGTAGTCAACCAAAATTTTTGGAAAATATTGATTCACTCCTTTCACCGCAACAACGAATGAGTAATTCTTTAAACTCATGGTCAAATAATCTGGTGCTGTGCCGCTTTTAACAACATTCTTCATGGAACTGAATTTTTGAAAATATTTTGCAGGGAGTTGACCTACAAACCCATTATGAGATATATCTAGAACTCGAAGACTTGGAAACGGGGATTCAACAGTTGAAGAGGGTTGAATTCGTCCATGAAAGTTGTTTGATTTCAGGACAAGAGCCTGCAAATTTGGAAGGCCTTCTAACCAACTAGGGAATGTACCATTTAAGTGGTTATTTCCAAGATCAAGTACACCCAAGTTTCGGCATTTAGACAAGGAACTTGGCACCTCACCTTCTAACTGATTTCCATTCAAATTAAGCCCGGCTAAATTCCCACAATTCTCGAATACGTTTGGAATTGTTCCTTGAAAGCTATTGTTCCCCATATCTATCATTGAAGTAGAGGAGGTGATATTTTCAAAGCATTGTGGAATTGATCCACCAAAGCGATTATTGGACATATCCAATTCCGATAGAATGCTCATGTTGCAAACTGATGGAGGGAATGGCCCCTGAATCAAGTTGGACTGCAGAGATAGTTCAAATAGTCCATACCATTGAAACTGTGGCAAGCCTGTTATGAAGTTATATGAGAGATTCAAGTATGTCATCCCATAAGTATCTCCTATCTTCCCTGCCCAATGAGGAATATGGCCATGGATTTCGTTGCTTGAGAGATCTAAGACATAAAGTTGTTTAATGGCTCGAAATGAATTCGGAAACACCTTCAGCTTGCAAGAGGCCAATTCTAAGTATCTAAAACCAGGGTTGACATAATGATTGGCATTCTTTGTTGTAACAGAGAAACTGTTGTATGAGAGACTGAGAGATTCAAGGTTTTTGAGGCTTGTTAACAGTGTATCCAACTCCCATTCACCACTAAAATTATTATAAGAAAGGCCTAGAAGAGTGAGGTTGGTGAGTTGTTGAAATGTTTGCATATCAGTATGTCCAGCTAACTGATTGTTGTGACTGAGGTCTAGCCCTTGTAATGATGGAAGAGAAAATGACTCAAAAGGAACATTTCCACTTAACATATTATGATCTAAAAAGAGATATTCTAAAGAGGGGGAAGTAAACAGCCAAGATGGCAATGTTCCATTAAGTGTGTTATATGATAATCTCAGAGAAGTAAGGTGAGTTGCATTAACTGAGATATCCGAAGGGATATCGCCTGTCAAATGGTTATCTACCAAATCAAGTGTTTCCAAAGAATGAAGATTGAAAATGTAATGAGGTAATTTTCCGTGCAATCCGGTCTCGGCAAGATTTAGTAATTTCAAAGAAGAAGAGATGTTAAGACTCGTAGGTAAAACCGAAGGGATATTAACAAACTCAAGTGAAAGTTCTTCCAAATTAGTTAAATTTCGAAACATCTTGATGAAAACATCTGGTCTAAGCTTCAAATCACCGTTTACAGAAAGATCAAGAGACACCAATTTATACAGTAGTGTGATATCCGTTGGGACTTGACCAGTAAACCAACAATCGGAGAGGTTGAGATGTGTGGGACTATTTGAAAACTTTCCAATTTCACGTGGAATTTGGGAACCATCAAAATCATTGAAAGCGAGGTTGAGTGTTTGGAGATGAGGAAGGTTGAAGAGGGAGCTGTTAGGATGTATGGTACCTTGTAGCCCTCCGCAACTAACGTCGATGCCGATAACATCACCAGTAGAGTCATCGCAAGTAACACCATCCCAGTTACAGCAATCTGAATTTGTGTTCCAGCTCATCATTATTGGATGATAATCAGAACCATGCCAATCTTGACATCCGTAGCCTGTGTTATTGATGGATGAAAGGTTATGTTTAAAGAGAAGCAAAGCTTCACTCTGTTTTTGAGAGCATTTATTGAAAGAAGTGGAAGAAGAAGCAAACGTGGTGATAAGAAAGAAAAGAAAAAAGATACTGAACTGTTTTGAAGAACTCATTGTGTTTTATATATTCTAATTGCTATAAACATTCATACTTCCTACACACACATATATATATACTAACACTAGTTTCACAAGAATGTGATCCAAATATGTTTGTGGTCATAGTTTCATTTATTAACATATCACTTCGGTTGTACAATTCTTTCAAAATTGATAAGCTCTGAACTTTAATTTCTTGTCGATTTATACACAATTCTAACTTTTGATAGCGATGAAAAAGAATCTTTCAATGAAAATATGTGGGTCACAGACTAAAGGAAAACGATTTTTGGATGATCCATTAGACCAAAGACTAAATCAAACCAATAGGGGAGCTCAATGCAGGGAAGAAATGTCTAAGAAGACTTTAAATTGGATGTAACTGTGTGAGTTTGTGGACCAAAAACTTTGAAGAAATGTCTAAGAAGAATTCAAATTTGAGGTAGGGATTCAAATACTTTATGTTACATCCCAGCTAATGAGGTAATATCATAAGCGCGTCAATTGCTCGTTTGAAATTTATTACAAACCTTCCTTGGCCTTGGGTGTCCAGGTTGTCTTTTCAAGGGTAAGACTCTACAATTGAAGTAACTATTGTCGGATTTACTTTGTACAACTTCGATGTTGGTAGATACTTCTGTCCAAACTTAGAAAGAACACTCAACATAACAAACACAAAACTAAAACTCACGAAACAATAAGATACTTCTTCATTCTTGATCTTTCTCCCCCCCACCTCTTGATTGTGCTTGATGATTGTTCAATGATCTCTATAAACCGGGTATGTTTTCATAGAATGTGGACACATTCATTTGGTGGATTGCAATTGTATAATGAATTAGGTAAGGGACTTACAGGTGATGTCTTAAAAGTAGTCTAGTGTGTTTCTTTTAGGTTGTTCTGTGGTGAAGCATACTTATAGGTTTTGCATGTTATTGGATTAGTCGGCGGTTAGGACTTTGATGTGTCGATTATTTGTTTGTGTCATCTAATCTCCTCATGGTTTATCTTGGTCTACATCAGAAGTTATAATTAGGTAAAGCAAATACCAAACCATGGATGGACATGTAGAAATGTATGCATATATAATTCTGTGTTGCAGGTAATAGAAAAGACTTCATAGATTCCTAGTTTCATACATTAGTTTTCAACTATTTACACACGTGTTACCAACCATAAACCTGCTCCAAAATACTTTGAATATATTTTGTTAGTTACTACGTAGTAGTATATAGTAATGGTCTGTACCTCTGAGACAAAAATATACCTTGCGCAGGGTAATTTTTTTGAAACGTTTGAACTGGTAAAAAAGATCAACTTCTACATATATGTGTAATTCATCATCTCATAAGTAACCCATTAAAAAAAAATAGAATTGTGGAATATATTTAAGGTAGACTAAGTTGATTTTAACAAGTCAAAATGAGATATTAATTTGGGATTAATTATTTTCTAGAAGAGACGGTGATAACTTTTTTTATTAAAAAAACTTTGCCCCGTTATTTTCAACAAGTACTTTTATTTAGTTTGCAACTTTTTTGTATAACCATGTTTTACAAACATACATCAGGAGCATAGTTTTGCATCTTTTTAACAAAGATTATTAGTATTTGTTTTCAACTAGTAGGATCATAAAATTGTTTGAGGCCAAGACATGATTACGATTTAAGAACTTTCCGTTAACAATAGGTCACGAACGGCTACATGTATACTCTAGTTAAAATCGCGTAAATTTGAGTTAGATACGTGCTCATCTCAAATCACTTGAACAAAAAAACTTGGGGATGTTTGGTAGGGTGGAATGGAAAGCTGAGAAAGAGAATGAGAGCCTTTTCTTTAGTTTGGTTGATACGAGAATGGAAATGGAGAATCAAAATGTGATTCCCTTTCCACCAAATTCATTCATTAAAAAAATTAAAGAATGCAAAGAATCCTTTGAAATAGACAAAAACCATTCACCGCTCCATTCATGAGAGAATTAAAAAAAAATGTAAAAGTTAGGGTCACATGAATACATGATACTCATTTGGGAAAACTTTAAACCGTAACACAGTTTTTCTGATCATGAGTCACCTTCATCTTCAATTCATCATCAACCTTTTGTGAATTAAGTAACCCTTTATCTCCATTTTTACCATATCTATTTTTACCTCCATTTAATTTAACATTTTATGAATATATACAAAACCAATTTTGACCTTCGATTTCAGTGATACTTACCTCATCTTGTTTTTTTAATTTATGTTCAATTTTTTTTATTATGGCTTTTGTTTTTGTCACTATCAAGAGGGTGGAAACAAATAGTCAATGAAAATTATGATTGTTAACATATTTGAGAGAAATTTGTGTAACATTCAATGATTTAAAAAAAAGTTGCAGTAGTAAAAAATGCAAAAAAACTGATAGGAAGTTTGACCGGAAAAAAGAAAAACGACAATGAATACTATCTAATCAAAACATTGTAGTGGAACCATGTTTCCATTTCTTAAACTTTTATTCTTGTTCCAAACAACATTACATATTTTTTTATCATATTGTTCTACTTGATTCTTTATCCTTACCAAACAGTAGAGTTTATTTTCTTTCTCTCAAATCATTCTTTTTCTCGACGATTCCATTCTTTACTGCAATTCCATTCTCTATAATTCATTCGTACCAAACGTCCCCTTATAATTTTGCTTGTTTCTTTATGTTTACAATCACTTTCATACAAACTTAAACAGAAAGACATTAATTATAAGAATAATCATGGAACATGGCATTAAACTCGATATAATTAAATTCACCGTTTACTAATGTAATGCTTAATTGATCCAATAATTAGCGCGTTTTGACCTTTGTAATGAAAATGAGATAAGTGACGTGATCTACTACATAAAATCTTTTGCTTTTACCTAATATCTATACCAAAACAATTAAGGGGGTGCTTGGTTGGGGATAATGGGGGGTGGGGAATGGGAAAGGTAATGATTAAATATGCCTGTTTATAACTAGGGAATGCAATCATTGCTTAGTATGGGGTAATGAGGCATTACCCAGTAAATTGGGAGGTATGGTAATGATTACCCACCAGCAGCAGCCACCACCAGCAGTAGCCACCACCACCAGTAGCCACGACCACCACCAACCACCACCACCACCAGCCACCACCACCACCAGCCACCACCACAACCACCAGCTACCACCACTAGCCACCACCACCACCAGCAACCACCATTAGCAGCCACCACCACCACCAACCACCACCACCACCACCACCACCAGCTACCACAACTAGCCACCACCACTAGCCACCACCACCAGCAGCACTATCCACCACCATCAGCCACAACCACCACGACTAGCCACCACCACCACCACCACTAGCAGCCGCCATCACCACCAGTAACCACCACCAGCAGCAGCTACCACTACCACCACCACCAGCAGCAGCCACCACCACCACCAGCAGCCATCACCACCACCACCAGCCGCCATCACCACCACCACCACCAGTCGCCACCACCACCAGCCACCATCACCTTGGAGGTTAATGTGTTTTTCTTAAACCAAGCACCATCAAAGATAATGATAATCTTCATTTCATTCCTTTGCATTCCCTTTGCCTTTCCCTTTCCCATTCCCCATTTCGAACCAAGCGCCCCCTAAAACTTTTAGGCTATAGCAGTTGCCTCTTCTAATCATATAGTCATTTCAATAAAAACAATATAATAGACATTAATTAATAAATATCCGTCATAACTAATTCATGGGTTCATCTAAACAACCGATTCTAGAAACTCCAAGACTGCTTTTCTCATTATATTACCTACAATATTTTATTATTTTAGATCATATTTTCTACGTCAATTTGAACTTTTTCATATATACAAAAAATACAATTTTTTTTTTTTTTTTTAGTTTTCTCCTTCTAGAAATTTGCAATGTAATTTAAGAAGAGTAGCTTGATATCATACTATACGTGTTATTAAACTAGTTGGCGGTGTCCAATATACTAAGTGCCTCTATCGTAAGAATAGGGACGGAACTGGAGTTCTCGCGGGGTGCCCGGGATCTCTATGGATTTTTACGATGTAGTGTTAATTTAAAAAAAAAAAAAAAAAAAAATCAATTTTTCCTAAATGCATCTTAAATGCACCTGGTCCATCGAAATGCGTTTCTATATTACGGTTAAAAAAAATGTGCAACCGATTATATTTGGTCCTGGTTCCGTCCCTGCGTAAGAATAAAATGCGAAACGAAATTGTGATTGGTTTTATAATTTCATGTTTAAATTTACCTATAAAGCTAACATATTACGAGTAGTTTTTCTAACGGCTCGAAGAGGAAATGTTTGCATTTTCTGGGTAAACAAAATAGTACATATCTAGAAGTTGTTAACCTAGAAAGACATGAGTTTTCTTATAAGTTAAATCACTTAAGGATAAAACATTGCATTGTTCAACTAACGGAATCTTCAATAAGAGTTTGTTATGAGACTACTGAACACTAAAAAAACGATGTACAAACAATAAAATATATATTATTACACAATGATTACATCTTAATTGATCATTTCACCACTAAATAGACTTGCTTAGAAACTAATATTTCATCAATTTTAGAGAAAGTTTTACTTTTAGAAACATAAAACTTTATTCGCGAAATCAACGGGAGCTCGTCAATGTCGTGTAGAAGCAATTTTGTTTTATTGATAGTTAATTAAAAAAGAAAATGTGTAAAAGCAAGATTACTGTTCTCACTATTTTATCTAAAAAAAATAGAACATGATGTGTAAAAGTCAGGATTAATTAGGTGCATGTTGAACCAAAAACGAGTTGGTTAGAGATGCTCCTATTGACAAAGATAGTTGTTTCACTATCCTTTTGTTGGTCGTCCATCATTTCCTAGTAACTTTTGCTTTCATGTAAAGTGTAAAGGTTATTTAACTTAATAACAATATATCACTTTTTTTACTAGTCTATAGACCATTTGGATAAGTTGCTATGTTTTTTTTATAAAAAAATTTCTATTTTCTTTAGAAATACCTTTTTTATTATTTCTTTAGTAACATTTTACAGCATCAAAGTAAATATTTTAAACCTCTAAACATTAGTATTGCTATTGATAAATAAAAGAAAGCAAGTCACTATTGTAAATAAATTAGATGTTTCAATTTAACCAATGAGTTTAGCTGGGTAATATCTATTAGGGGATGGGTTTAGTTGAGTTTCTATAAATATTATAAACGAGGGTGAAAACCCGCGCGTTGCCGCGGGGTTTTTGGCAACAAAGTTTGTATAGAAACGTTGTGTCAGAGTACGGTTTTGAACCATGATCCAGCCTGTAATTGTTTCTGTAATATAATTCTTCATTATGTATACACATACAAACTTGATACATTAAAGGTGAATTAGCATGTATTTAGCTTTGTACATACAAATCAATCAAATATAAGGTATTATACATGACAGTTGAAGTGGAACACAAAAAAGAATAATGATGCCGCCAATTTACTTCAGGTAATAAATGAAAAAGGTTTTTTTCAGGCCAAACATGAAGTCTTCAATCAGCCTACAATTGTCTAGCTTACTGTCTTGTGCAATCTTCATATCTTTTCGCAATATAAAGCATATCAAAGGAGCTGCGGGGTATTTACTCTACGCGTTTGAGAGCATAATGACCTGCTACGATTCTAGAATGGGATGATCTACAAATAAGAATTTTGTTTTCTAAGTATTAGCTCAATGTCAGAACATAACTCTGTAGTAATTAATACAGTGCCCCTAGTCACAGTCGCCAAGTCCACCATCACCAACACGACAACAAAAAAAGAAAAAGCCTACCAGCAACAAACCAACTGAGAAAACAGTGAAAGCAGCTGATGGCGTTCTAAAACCAAGTCCTATTTCTCCAGCAGTTACAAAAACAACCCGAACATTCCTTTACTGCTGCAAAAAGCAGGCCAAAAAAAAACATCAGAACTCCCATAGATTGTTCAAAACATAGTAATCTCAAAGCTTTCATTCAACACCCCATATCATTATTGTACGTAAATCGGATGTAAAGGAGTTATAAACGATTGTATAGTGTTCAAGGATTCATTGTTTATTGAATGATTTAGATGATTACTAAAACTGTTTTTTTAAGAACATCTAACACAATAAGTAGTTGTTTAGTTGATTAACTTTGAGTGAAAAAAAAAAAACAAAAAAACAAAAAAAAAAAACAAAAAAAAACAAAAAAAACCATGTAAGACTATTTTTAGGTGCAGTCTATCTGCTTCAAGCTCCAGCCCCATGCCATCCTATGAAAGGGTCTGCACCATATGCCAATGGCACCTGTCATTTTTAAAAGTTACTTAGTACGCGTATTCGATATAATGCTAGTAATATTATATATTTCTAGTTATTCAACTACTATTGATAAAATGATAATACCTAAACTATAGCGAGAGTAGGCAAAGCGAGATCAGAAGAAACATGGTCAAAGAACCTCTCTGATCTCAATTTGCCCAACCTGCCATCTTCTCTTGTCACTATGTCACTTTCCATGATATGGCAACAACCCTTTGATAGTACCTGGCTCCTCTGGCAGCATGGGCTTGCCGAAAACCATCAGATGTTGAATTGAAGTGACAATGTGCCATACAATTTAGTATCAAATTTTTTTGTTGTCACATTTTACCACATGAATTAAGTATATTATTCATAGTTTACCAATATATGCAACACTCAATAATCAAATATAAATACCAAAATAAGCATCCTTGCACTAAAAAATATGGACCCTCAAGATATGATATAACAGAAAGTTCATGGCTTCATGTTAGTTTTTTTAGCCGTATTAGAGACAGGAGTAGACAAATCAGCGCATCCCTATGATCTAACTACGTCTAATATAAAAAGTAACATTATATTAACTCATATGCACAATAGTGTATACTTGCTCTATTTTAAAATTTATCATCCGTACAATTCTTGATCTTCTTTGACAGCTTATATAAACATGATTTCCATCACCCGTAGTGGTGAACCCCCCCCCCCCCCCCCCCCCCCCCCCCGCCCCAATCAGGTATACAATTGACAAAAGTAGTCGCACCTGTCTCTGCCTTCGACACTGCAAAGTGCATAACTGTGTATCCAAAGAAATGCAAACAAAATAAACGACGTGCTTTGACTACCGAGACAATCCTCATGTCAAAAAAATAGCTTCATCGAATCACTGGCATTTCCAGATGTACTATCTGTAGATTTCTGAACAGTATATTTGTACCTATAGAAAAACGAAAACATTAAACACTAAAAGAGAAAACATTAAACGTTATTTGTACCTATAGAAAAACGAAAACATTAAACTTAAGACGGCTCACTCCATTGCTGTTCCTTTCTTGCTTTGACAGTGACGGACCAAGCTTCCCCTCTAAAGATGCAACATCTTCCATCTCTCTTAGAGAAATAGCCTATAATAATGGAAAAAATGGTTGCTTGTCATTTTCACATCTAAAATTGTTCAACTGGGCTAGATATGCAATCTTTATTGTTTAGCTAAACAAAGAAAGTTCGCAAAAATACTCACACTCCAACAATATGGTTCATTTATAAAAGGTGACAGTATGATAATTGAAGCGAATTAGTACCCACCGTCAGCTTCAATCCGATTTTGTATAGATACATTTGGAGGAAGCTTGTATTTGTATACATGAATAGTCAAAGCTACACAAAGATGATGAGAACCCAATAGTTCAAAAGGGCGCGTGAATACAGGTTTCCCGGTTGACCGCGCTCTCAACATACTTTTTCGGTCTTCCTGTGATAAAATTAAACATTCTTTCTATTTTAGATTTCAATCAAAATACTCATACATCCGTAAGATATTTATGAACTATAATTCATAAAGCTAAAGACTTTCACCTCGCTCGACATCACATAAATCAAGTCAAGGTAAGAAACAGTTTCTTGAGCGAAAAACACAGGCGCATACTCATCACCATGGGGAAAAGGCTCTTTGTTGCCATTGTACTAATAATCCCACCATGTAGCCTTGCTGCCACTCTTAAAGAAACTTGTATTCTTCGCCATTTCCTGCACTCTGTAAAAAAATAATAAAAAAAATGATTAAGAGTTTCCCTCGTGGTACTTCTTGTGGAAGGGATGGTTTGCGTGCTCAACACCTTTTGGATTGTTTAAACGGTGCTGTTGTTGCCATCTCTGATGAGTTAGTCGCTTCTATCACCCAGGTGGTGAACCTTTTTCTTGAGGGTAAATGCCCAAGGGAGTTGGGAGAGTATGTTGCTAGTGCTCCTCTCACGCCTTTGGTTAAACCAGGAGGGGGGATCCGTCCTATCGCTGTTGGGACTGTTTGGAGGCGTTTAGTCACCAAGGTTTGTGCTTCTATGATTGGCCACTCTTTGGATGGTTATTTTGACGGTTTGCAATTTGGTGTGGGTGTTTCGGGAGGTGGGGAGGCAATCCTTCATGCTGTGAATCGGTTGATTGAAGACCGTGGGGGTGCTGTGGGTTTATCTATGTTGTTGGTGGACTTTAAAAACGCTTTCAATATGGTGGATCGTGCAGTTATGTTACGAGAAGTTTGCCTTCGTGTTCCGGCTATTTCACGTTGGGTGGAATTCTGTTACTCCAGTCCTGCTAGATTATATTATGGTGAGCATACTTTATGGTCGCACCAAGGGGTGCAACAGGGTGATCCGCTTGGGCCTCTTCTTTTTGCTTTAGTGTTACATCCCTTGGCATGTAAGATTCGAGACTCCTTTACTCTTTCTCTTCAAGCTTGGTATCTTGATGATGGTACTATTATTGGGGATACTTTGGTTGTGGGGAAGGTTTTGGAGTTGATTATGATGGATGAACCTAGTTGTGGTTTACACCTCAATGTTGATAAAACTGATGTCTTTTGGCCGAAGGAAGACCCAAGGAGCAGGTATGTTGGTGTTTTTCCCCCTAATATTTCTCGACCTTCGCATGGTGTTAAATTATTAGGGGGTCCCGCCAGTGTGGATTTTGAGTTTAGTAGTAAGCTTGTTATGAAAAGGGTTGCTAAAACTATTGAGCTTATGGATGCTGTTGCTAAGCTTAATGATCCTCAGTGTGAGTTGTTGTCACTGCGTGCATGTGCCAGTATTTCCAAGTTGTATTTTTCTATGTGCACATGTCCTCCTCGGGTCTTTGAGAGTGCTCAGGTTTCTTTTGACGCAGCACTTCGCTCTTCTTTGGAACGTATTGTCACTGCTTCTGAACCTGGGTTTGGTGACTGGCAATGGAGACTCGCCACCCTACCTTTTGCTCTCGGGGGACTTGGTGTGTATTCTGCAGGTGATGTCTTGAACTATGCCTTCCTTGCTTCTAGACTTCAATCTGCCAGCTTACAGACTAAGCTTCTTCGTAATTCTGGTATTTTGTCTACTGGTCCCTCTTTTGATGATGCATTGTGTACTTTTAATGTGAATATGGATATTGACCTTATGAGTAACCCTAGTGAGATCGCTGCCCCCAAACTTATGAAGAAATTGGCAGATATACATTTCGCACGTGTTGCCCAAACGGTTGAATCCACTTTCCATTTATCCTCTAGACAGATGGCTTTATGGAACTCATTAAAAGAGGATTATACGTCAGATTGGCTTAGGGTGGCACCGATATCCGGATTGGGATAGACTATGAATGCCAGGACTTACAGATGTGTTTTGTGTTACCGGTTGGGTGTTCCTCTTTTTACTGTCCAGATGCCATGTTCAGCTTGTTCTAAGGTTTTTCCTGGAGATATTTTTGGAGATCATGCTGTATCGTGCGCAGGCTTAGTTGGTATTAGACATCGGCACAATGTTGTGCGTGATGTTCTTGTTGATATATGTTCTCGGTCTGGAGTTTCAGTTCTTAAGGAGGTGGATATTGGGCTTCGTGGAGAGAGGGACAAAACCTTACGTCCGGCCGATATGTTACTTTACTCTTGGGATGGTGGCCTTGATGTTTGTGTTGATCTTACAGGATCGTCACCTTTGACGCGTTCGTGTATGTTTGATTTTATGCCCGGTCGGGCGGTTTTTGAAGCCGCACAACGCAAACGTGTCAAGTATGCAGCTAAATGCGCTGATATCGGATATGGGTTCCTCCCCTTTTCATTCTCTTCTTTTGGAAAACTTGAAAAGGATGCAGTGACCTTATTAAAGCGCATTAGACGATTCTCTATGACTCAAGACATTGTAGCACGTGCTGCTCCACATATTTTTAGTAGGATTGGTTTTGCTGTAGCTAGAGGTGTGGGGGCTCAGTTGGTATCTCGGCTCCCCACTAATTTCTTGTAAAATCCTATTTGTTTTTCAATAAAGTGATGATTATTATTAAAAAAAATAAAATAAATAATAATAATAATAATAATAATAATAATAATAATAATAATAATAATAATAATAAAATTATCAGCACCTAAAAAATTAAATTTAAGGTTTTAGATCAGTAGGTCATAGTAATTATTAGAAGACTTTATGTCGACAAAATCTACATAAAGACTGCATAACTATTCTTTTTGGCACATACACACCACATAACTAATTAGCAAAATTTGGGGTTTGCTGGATGAGGTAAAAAAATATCAGTAGTAAACATACGAAGGGCTAGTTGCACCTGCAGTCATGGCTAAAATCTGAACTACTTGTCTCCTTTTCCAAAACGCAATAACTTGTGCTGCAGTTTGAAAAAACTGTTCGGAGGTGGCTTACATTGATCATTTGCCGAAATCCTCCAGAAATCAGATAAGCCGTTTTACCACTTTCCTTTAGCTTCTGAACCAAGTCTTTTATTCCAGGAGAATGGCTAGCAATTACAAAAGAACATGTGAATACAAAATATTATACCTCTTCTTGTTCCCTAACTGTTCTTATAAAGCAAGTTAAAATACCTTGTGGGTCTATTTTGAAGGAACTCCTGGACACGCGCCAATTAAGGTTTGAAGAGATCCAGTCTAGCAACTAATGCTTCTTCAAAACGGACTGACCCGGCCATTGCTAAATTGTGCGACGGCTCATTCATACCTGCAAAAATTATAAAACGGACTGACCCGACCGTTGACATACCAAAGTGAGCTCTTTTTACGCTGCTGGCCGGATCACATGGTACCCCATTCTCAGCTATTCTTTTATGTCTTCCCGGATTCTTTTAGAAACACCTATCTGCGTAAAAATGTGTTGCCTAAAGTTACTTACAAAAAGGAATATTTAAAAATCATGCCTAAATGAAGGCTTAATAACCTTACCGATCAGTGGGCGAGGAGAGCATCCAAACATTAAAGGGTTATATTGGTATCAGCAAAATCCAAACATTTTTTAGAATCTCATTCACTTTGAAATAAATTACAACAACTTTAATTTCTAACATACATGCAATTTTCGGAAGCTGCCGCCACCCAGCATTATACAAAGAACAAACAGTAGTAAAAAATGGAATAAAAAAAGTATTTTACTTAACTTCAGAATCAGGACAAACGGATCCCACATTCGTAGTTGGCCTGTTGTGAACCGGCTTCTTATTATTGACAACACGGATTTTGTCCCACCTATTACCTGCATTCAGGTAAAAAAAAAAAAAAAAAAAAAAAAAAAAAAAGGAAAATTAATCCGTAAGCACAAATTGTGGATATTGAAAGCAATAGATTAGAAAAAAAAAATATACCTTTTGTATTTTTTCTTCCAACCGGAAGGTAAAATTAAAAGGCTTAGAATTCAGTTCATCATTGCCTGGTTTATCTAGGATGCCGAAAGGAATATATGACAGACAAAAGATCATCCACAACCGATGACCGTAGCATATGAAATTGACAGCAAGTATAAGGCTCAGAGTAAACGTTAATAATCAAAAAAGGTGGACATCCGCCATGGCTGCAAACATAAGAGTTTAGCTAGCCAAGACACGGACGCACGCAACCTTAGTCAACATTTCTATTCATCACAGCCTAGTTACCATATCGAGTGTGCTGCTCCACAACTCACCTTCTTTCTAGGCCGATGGTGAATGTTCACAATACCTGGCACATGTTTTTTGGTGTGTGGAAGCGGTACCCACAACCCGCCATGGCTGCAGCCACATGCATGCCATGCGAAGATACGGGTTTTGGCAAACAACGCTTCCCAAAACATTAAAGTAAAACCGCTGGGAAACACCCAAAACAATTCCTTTATTAGGCTCAGATTTTGAAAGCAAATAGGCTCGAAGGAGCCGAGCGTAACCAACAAATCGATAGAAACAATAAGCAGTCTATATTGTTGCCCATATCTACAAACATAGATGTTTGCCACGCCACCCACAATACGTATGGCATGGTTGCAAATCAAGTGAGTTGCCCTGCCAAGATATGAGTCCACCCCCCATGGCTGCAAACACATTACCATGATGCCCTGCCAAGATAGGGCCGGATAAGGCTAATCAAGCATTAGCTTCACTCATATCTAGCAGACAAATACCAGAATAATATTTTGTTTAGCAAGTGCCCGATCCGGCCCTATCATGGCACCCACCCGCCCATGGCTGCAAACATGACATCGACATAGCCCGCCAAGATACGGGTCACTTTAATATAAGTACAAATATCATTGCCATGGCTGGAAGGTCAGCAAGCCTGCCCGCCATGGCGGCACCTGAAAACCTGCGAAACAAACAAACATTTGTAAGAATCACATTTTGCTGAATAAGCTATTAAGCGCTTAATTTTTATTTTTATTTTTTATTTTTCTGAATTACATGCCAACCCCACAAATATTAAACTATAAACACTGCCATGACATAAAGTTTACCAAACACCTCCAAAGTGCTTAATTTCTTTCCGAAAGTAAAATAAGCCATTAAGCACTTAAAATAAGGTTACCCAAATTAGGCTAATTAGCCAGATAATTTTTACCAAAAAGTAAACCAAATTAGGCTAATTACTACCATAATTTTAAAAAAAAATATGACCACATGCTACTGTAAAACATCTGCCCTAAAATTACACCTAATAAACGCGCAAAGCTAACATCAACAAAAATGGATCCCTAATGTGAACACCCTAAATCTATAACATCAACAAAAACGGAACCCTAATGTGAAAACCCTAAATCTAAAAACCAAAAGATAAAAAACAAATAAACCACCATATAAAACAATCATACCTTATTTATGTCGCCAGCATACATAAATCGTGTGTGGATGTGTGTGTTATGCGAGTTAGAATATGAAGAATCCAGAACCCATCTTTATCTTTTCACACAAAAAAGATGTGGATATAAAGATTGGGAAACACTGTATGTAACATTTGGCTCAACAACAACCACAAAACGAATAAAATAATAATATCACTGTTCCTAACACTGTTCACTCCCTCACAGGCAACTGTAGTTGCACCGGGTTAACTATATCGGATCGGGCAAGATTAGTTCGGCGTTGGATTTCGGCCGTCGGAGGTGAATTATTCGGATCCCAAAAGAAAGTGGTGGATGTGAGGGAGAGCGAATAGGAGCGGATTTTTGTTATAACCCGTTTTGCAAATTTGGACCTTCTAGGATCGGGTTGGCAGCCACAAACGGGCCCCAAAGCCCAAGGATTAGTATAGAGGTATAATGAGTCTGATTAGGTATTTAATAAAAAAGTGCAATTGCATAATAATTACTCAATAAGTCTAGCAGAATCAAAATAATTTTTTTTTTTTTTTTTTTTTTTTCACTTTTTTCATCTTTTACTCAAAAAAAATAAATAAATAAATAAATAAAACTTGTTGATCGGACCAAAACCCATCTAAGCCCGGACCCATTTAAACCCATACTTCTAAAAGACCCATCTAGACCCGGACCATATAGACCCAAAACCATTTAGACTTGTGACCCAAACCTAACCCGACTCACCTATTTTACCACCTTTAAAATAAATCAAGAAATGAAAATCTTTTATGCCTTTTGCAAACGGAAAACAAGTAAACCACCATGAATTAAATGTCTTAACATTCAAAAAGTTTGAGATCGAGTACGTTTTCAAAGTATTTGTTGGGCGAACATTTGAACCGCTTGAAATAAATTAAAAGTATTTTTTGATTGACCATGTCTGTTGAGTGTTTGCTTAACATCTAAACAACATATGTTTGACTTTGTTATGTCACCAAAACAGTGTTCGACGACTTTTAGACCATGCTACTTGTATCGTAAATGATAGATTTTAGATCAGTTCACCAGATACAAATAACTCATTACTCATGTATTATGGTGTACATGAAGGTTAAATCAGTTTGAACAAACAAAACCTATTGAACAGATCGTATTGATTTTGATCTAACGTTGAACAATGCATATATAGCTAGCATGTTCCTTCTTTCTATATCTTGAAACCAAAAGAACCATGAAAATCACCTTAGACCAAACCTCATAATACTAATTATTTGGTATTGCCGATGATTGGCAGTGTGTAATCTAGCTTATTGTTCACTACTAGCGTTCTTTTAGCTTGAAATAGTATAGCGCCTTATTTCCATATTTAGAAACAAACCAACTATGAAAACCATAGTAGACCAACATCATTAATATATTTGGTGTGACTAAGATAGTGTACCAATGAAAGATTTGAGTTACAATGCACAATGGTTCATGGTTGATGTTTCCTTGATCACTTCATGTAGTCTTAAGAGAGAAATGACCCATGAAAACCATTTTTCGACCAAACATCGCCATATGATTTGGTATGACTCCGATCGCGGACCAATGCACAAGTTTACATTCCAATGGTCACTGTTAATGATTTGTGTTGCTGCATATGCCTTATAGTCTTATACAGTAACCTTTATTTATTTATTTATAGAAACCACCATTAGGCCAAACATCAACATTTTAAGGTAATGCGACTCCAATTGTGATCAAGCGCACAATCTTGTTGTTCACCAATGGCACAACAATTAGCTAGTTACAAATTTGTGTAAACATGTATATCCTGATTCGTATCACTTGTCCATAACTATCAATGTCCCAAAGTGTAATGTCTATAATCTATACACTGATACAATATGATACATACCTATTTTCAGGAAAATATATGCATTTATGGGCTTAGCTGATAATAATCATTTTGGTTTATCGCAAAGTTTGGGCTCTTCGTACTCCCACCTAGTGGTGTTAACGATCCGAGCCGATTTGAGTTTTGGCCTAAATGAGCTAGGCTCGTTTATTAACTACTCGGCTTGAGCTCGAATAAACTTTTATAAATTGGCTCGAGCTAGAGCTCGAATATTTTTTTTATTGTTCGAGCTCGAGCTCGAAGCTCGTTTAAATTTTTTTACTTAAGATTCTCATATAGAAGATCGAACTTGATAGGCTCGTTTATTAACTCAAGCTCGAGCTCGAAAGCTCGTTTACAATTATAAAAGTTGTTCTAATGCTTAAACTAACTTATAATAAATACTAATTTGCATTTGAAGCAAAAGAGCGTATAACAATTATACTTATATTATACATATATTTAAACCACATACTAAACGTCGCCGTTTTTGTCCCCCACAATGCGCCGCGGTTTTCCCGCCAAAAGATGCCCCAATTTTGCTAGCCCATGTTCCCTTTTTTTTTGGCCCGTTTTTTTTGGCCCAATAGCTTTGCATAGGTTAGCATACATGTAGGATACAAATACAAAAACATTTAGATACATTTTATATACATGATCGTACATACGTGGCTAAAAAAGAAACCCTTATCTTCATTGTTAGGTGTACTATGTAGCATTTTTGTGGATATAAGCTTTGTTTAAGTACAAAACACACGTGAGGTTGGTGTATTGCACGTGTGATTGTGACTTTAGGTACAAAGAGAAGCTTCTCAAGTGTCTTCTTTTGCATTATCATCACTCAAACCATCAAAAACTACTGCACCCAGATCTGCTAAAAAAAATCTGTAAAAAAAAAAGTGAAAAAAAGGGAACAAAACGCAACATCAAAGTATCTTGGAGGTTTGTATCATGTTTTTTGTAACCCATGCATGCTGATTTTGTTGTTTACTTTGATCTTTTGTGGTTTGCATCAATGTTTGTTTCTCAGTTTAAACACATGCATGTACACTTAATGTATATATGATGCTAGCAAATATAAGTGTAACACCCCCAATTCATGGATGCAGCAGAATTCAAACTGGGTGTTACTCGACGGCATAACAGTCACAATCATAGAAAACGATCTCTAATTGAGTCGTTTTAAAGGATTTATCATTCAAATTATATAAATATCAGAGATTACAAAATGAGGTCCCAGATGGTTCCATGTTTACAAATTTCATTAAATGAGTTTTTGAATGATAATAAAATTTATAGCCCTCTTGAATATCCGTGCCCTTCCGTGCCATCCTTGATCATCATGGACCTGAAATACATGCTTAAGAGGTCAACACAAAGGTTGAGTGATATTCATAGAGTTTGTTTAATGGTTGAACACAATATGTTGGTAGTGTGAGCTAATTAGACTCATACTCATGTTTGGAAAACAAAACAGGTAGGCTACGTTATTATACGCCCATAAAATGTATTATACACTAAGCTTATGACACCAAAACGTTAACGGGTACCAATATCAATCGGCGGAGTTATCCCGGTAGGTACTTTGCTAACATACCTAAATCTCAAATATTAGTGCATTTGTTTGAACTTAGTCAATACAAATGGGATTCGTCAATCCCAATAGGCATATTCACAATATTCGCGCTCACTATTACTAGTGATTAAATGGTTCATAATAAGGGATATTGGTTTTAGCAAGGATGATACTTAGTAATAATAAAACAATCAGGTAGCATACAATTTCAAAGCATTGTGTTCGGTTTAAAATAGCATGTATTCCCCCCAAGGGTATGTAAAACATTAAAGTAATGTAAAGTGGGGCTATGAACTCACCGTGAGTTGGATGATGTATAATGAGAATGATGGATATGCCGTGAGAACTTCTACGAGCAACCTAGAATAATTGTTGCAACTTAGGTTTGGAATAATGTCTAAGAATACGAAGAATTGCCTATATATGTCTTGCATTTAGTCCATGATGTGGTACAAAATATAGTGTAAGTCTTTGAAAAGAAATGTTTCATGAAACATGTATAGTTTATATATCGTTTACTACCGTTCGGGCCGACATAATTCAGAAGTCATGTAGTAAACGTTCGAGGAGCCAGGACACTTTAATTCGTAAATCCACAACTCATCTCGACGGCTTACTTAATGAACTCCTCACATGAGGCTCCCTACTATTGTAGTATTTGATTATATATATATATATATATATATATATATATATATATATATATATATATATATATATATATATATATATATATATATATATATATATATATATATATATATATATATAAGTTTTGATCCGAAAAGTTACATATTTAATATTTGAATAAACTTAGGAAAGTTTATTTTTACATGAAGATTATTATTAGGGTAAGTTTCTTAAGTTTTGTATGACAATTACTTGTAAGATCTCATGGTTCTTTAGATGAAATAGATCCAAATTGTATGTTTAAGTTATCGCCAACTCTTTAGCTCATGTTTCGCCTAAGTGAGTTTATATGGTCATTTAGTCATGGCCTTGCCATGACCTTTGGTCATTGTTCCATGGTCTTGAGACTCAACCTTGGCTCTAGCCATGGTTGTGGTCTTGAATCTAGGTCATTAGACCTCTTGTTCTTTTTAAACAATAACAATTATATAGTGACTTATATATATAAAATAGCTGTTAAGAAACTGACGAAAATCTCATTCGTTATTGGCTTTCTGGAGACGTGCTCCTGAGTTTTTAAAGAAAACGTGATTCCGGACAACTTTCGTGCTTTAACTTTTTCGTGAAACGGACCACAAGGGCCTCTTTTTGCGTGTTTTATGTTCTGTCACAGAAAGTATTTTGGCAGTTTTGCCGTAAAGTTTTGGTAACTTCAAATGGTCATAACTTTTGACTCGTATACTCGTTTTAGGTGGTTCAAATTGCTATGTTTTCCTTGTTAAGTCCTCTACTACAATATGTAATTTTCCAATATCATAATTATACCATTTTGATCAGATTTTACCAAGAAAGTCACTAGTTTACTTTTTTAAATAACTTAACTTAACAATCATTTACAATAACTTGTTTTACTCATTTTTATACATCATGGACATGATCACAAGACAAAATATAGAATGAATGATATGTAAATAACATGAATATGATATTTAACAAGAAGTATGTTAGGGTTTTGCTTACAGCTTTTGGCTTTCAATTAAGAAAGGAAGTTAACATGTAAGGTAAGGACTTTGATAGACTTAAGCTTCACCCTACTTCACTTCATGCAATCTTTCTACCCTTGTATTCTTGAAAGAGAGATGATGAAAGTTGAGGTGACTTGAGTGGATTCAAACTCAAGAGAATCACCAAAGTTTATAAGGTTTGGAAGTATTTTGATTACCTAAAACCAAGCTAGGGTTTCTATGTTGATGAAGTACTTGAATCTTGCTTGTAACTAGAAGGAATTTAGCTAAGTGTGAGATGGTTTGGTGTGTGATGGTGGACGGCAAAACAAAGGGGGGAAGGGGCTTTTATAGGGTCTTGAGGAGGTTACAAACCTTGGAGACCAAGTAGAACACATGTAAACATCTTAGGACCTTAAGCTTGAGATCAAGCCACATGAGGGGTGACTCCCCCCCTATAAGTCGGTTCATATGAAGATAGGAAAGATGAGTTGGTCTTGTTGATATTATCCTACTTATGGAGCTAGTTTTGACTCCGTAAAAAGCTAACCGTAAACGATTAAGCCATAATATGTAAAACCGGGTATCGTAAAAATACAAAACTTGGAAGAATGATTAAACTTGTCAAAACACTCCATAATAAAATATAAAATGAGTGGTAGGTTCTATTGGGGTGCTAAAACCCTGCTCAAACTGGAAACACGGGTCTAAAACGCGTAATACGTAAAACGTACGAATATTGTGTAAAATTGATAAAAGTAAAATGTTACTTTTCTAATACGATAATAATGATTTAAAATGAGTTATAATGTCTAGACTGGGCCCAGTCTAGTGTTGGTTGGTATTAAATGTCTTTTAGACATAAAACCGTAAGCCTAAAAATCAAGTAATGATTTATAAAATCAAGGAATGATTTTTGGTCAAAGGAGGAGGGAAAAATATGTTGACTTATTCCAAAAATGTGAAAACTCAAATCGTCTTAGAAACGCGGTGCAGGTATAGGCTAAGGTTACGGCTGAGTAAAAACGCTTAAAAATGAAAATTCCTGTTTTCCACGGCCGAGGTTTATTTGGTCATATTTTTCTCAGTCATGATTAATTCTCAAATAAATAATGAGTGTATCAAACATTTTTCTGATATGGGGAAAATTAACGCAGTCGAGTTTCGTTGTGCGTGGAATTTTTGAATGACGTTTTACCCTAAAACGTGTAATTCCTTAATAACTTTCGCGAAAATGATCTGATGAGTGTCAAACTTTTATTTTGCCATGGAAATGATTTATCACACGAGAATATGAAATAAAAATCAAATTTCGGGAAAATGAATAGTAAAAGTGAATAGTAAAATTTTCGGGAATAGCAGTTAACCTGAAAATGTGAATTGTTACAGTCTCTACCCCTTACGGGGAACTTCGTCCCGAAGTTCTATGTGTGTTATATATTGGAGTGGTGTTGATGAAGAGGTGTGGTTACTTATGAGGACTAGAGTGATGTAGTTTGATTTGTCGTTTCAGCGTATGGCTTAGGATGAGGTTTACTTTTATGTGGGAAAGGTAGAGTAAGAGTGATTAATTGTCGTACTCTATCGTATGAATACTTTATGAATTTCCTATACTCACGCGAAATTTGTTTTAAGATTATAAGTGAGAAGTTTGTTTCTAAGAAAACATACAGGTGACTGCTCCCAGCATAACATGATCCCTCCTGAATTAGACATAGGTGATCAGGCTATGTATAATTTAGGACCAATAATGTGATGTTCGGTTTAGTCACGTAGTATTGTGTTTCTTAAAAGTTTTAGATGGTATTCAATCTTGTAAAGCTGATGAGGGTGCTTGTGGTGTAACTAAGGATGATTTGAGCTTTAAAAGTGCATCAAGATCTGTTAATGAGCTTGTGGTTGCAATGGTTGTGAAGATAATGATGGTGAAAAGACGAACGAGGCTTGTGTCCTTCATTTTGGTTTGATGAGTTTTAGTGGTTTGAGATGAAGCTGGGTAAAGAAGATATGATATCAATTTATAGGGTGGTATCAACGAAGTAATTTTTCTAAGATGGTGGTAGAATATTGTGGAGTAAAATGATGTGAAACAATAAAGTGGTAACAAAATAGCTTGAAGTAAAATTTGTTGAATGGTTTATAGGATAACTGGGTAAATCTTATAGAATGGTAATAGTCTACTAATCAGTCAAATTGGTTTGGAGATAGAAAGTACAATAGATGAGAATTATCACAAAGAGTTGTTTATTGAACAACAAATATTCTTAAGTCATAAAACTCCCATTACTAGGGATGACATACACGTAGTACAACATAGTGCATAAATAAATATGACTGCTAAGTTCTAAACTTCATTGTTCTGCAGTGTTGTTGAGATTCTGATAAGCTCCTTCTCCTCCTAACATATATGCTCTCCCCTGGTTGTCTTCAACTTGTTGACCTTGGTTTTGGGGACATCGATTCTTGTAATGTCCACTTTCTCCACACCTGAAGCATATAACTATTGGCTGTGCATCGCTACCAGGAGCTACAGTATTTCTTCTACAATCCTTGGCAAGATGTCCTGGCTTTTGGCAATTGTTGCACTTGGCCGGGCAAGGACCTTCATGATGGTAGTTGCACTTGGTACATTGTGGTAGAGTCCCAATGTATTTACCTCCGGCTGGTGCAGCAACATAAGCCCTTGCGGCTTCTTGTCTTTTGTTTTGCTGGTTATGATGATTGTTGTTTTGATTTGGGTTGTTGTTGTTGTTACTGTTACTTCCACGGTTACCATCCCATGGTCGCTTGTTGTTGTTGTTCCTATTGTTATTGTTGTTATGGTAGTTGGAGTTGTTGGTGTTGTTGGTGTTGTTGTGGAAGTTTTGTCTTCGGGTTTCTGCTGTACGCACCACTTGATCCATGAGGCTGCGAGACATCCGCATAGCTTCATCAAGTTCCTTGGGATTGGTTGAAGTTACATTCCCTTGTATACTTGGTGGAAGTCCCCAGATATATCGTTCCAATAATTTCTCTTTGGTTGAAACCATTGTTGGACATAGAATTCTCAATTCTTGGAATCGACGGTTGTAAGTTATGATGTCATTTCCTTTAACAACATGGTCCCAAAATTCCACTTCTAACTTCTGCATTTCACTGCGGGGGCAGTACTCTTTGATCATCATCTTCTTCAAGTTATCCCAAGAAATCTTATAAGCATTTTCAATGCCCATTGGTTGAGATATTGAATTCCACCATGATAATGCTTCATTCAGCAGTGTACTAGTGGCATATTGAACTTTATTACTCTCAGTACATTTGCTGACCAAAAATACCGACTCCGCTTTCTCAAACCAGCGGGTCAAACCTACGGCTCCTTCAGTACCCTTGAATTTTATGGGCTTGCATTTCAAATAGGACATGAATGAGCAACCCTTATGTACCGAATCAACATTTATCACTGGAGGACTAGTTAGGTTTGGTCCTCCAGTGTTAAGTGTGGCGGTGGCAATTCGGGCAGCTTCTGCAGCTCTAGCAACTTCCGCAGCTGTGGCGGCTTCAGCGGCTGCTGCAGCATCAACAGCTGTAGCGGCTTCTGCGGCTGCTGCAGCTACGACTGCTTGTTCAGTTGTGAGTGCTGCATTTACACTATCTTTAACTAGTTTGCGAATAGCAGCTTGAGTCATTGCTGGTGGTGTCTTCTTTGTTGGCGCCATGATTCTATTATATAAAAGATACGTCGTGAGTAGAGAGTTGTGAAATAAGCATGATTTTTGATGGGAAATGATAGAATAATTATGTTGGAAGATTTAAAGGTATAACACATGATCGTATAAAACAAGAGTTTTATTCATACAACGTTGGTTGATTTACAAAATCGAAACTTATTACAAGCTTCTTCAAAATTTACTAATTGATACTTTCAGTTTAGTAATTACAACGTTCTTACTATCGCTAGTTATTACATGGATTTCATAACATTTACTAACTGAGTCTAATCAGTTTAGTAGTACAAAAGATAACTAGTATCATCACACTAGTCTATTGCGGGTTAGAAGGTCCGAGCAGCTCTGATTGATCGGAAACTTCTTGATTTAGTGTGTCATAGGGGTATGAGTCGATGAAGTTTGAGGGGCTGTAGTTTTCATGCTGACTTTCTTGTTGGATCAATGGTGGTCGTGATACGATCCATAATGAGTGATCCAATTCATCACATGTAGGGATATCAAAGGGAAGTGATAGTGGTGGTGGTAATGGCTCTAGTACATATTCATACTCATTATCCTCCTCGGAGTCTGCCTCAACCCAATTTTGTTCAAAATAATTAGAAGTATTCGACGCAAAATTAGTTGGCATTGGTTCCTCCTCTTCTTCGTCGGTTGAATCTTCGAAAGGTTCTTCTTCGTCATCAGAAGCGAAGGCATTTACGAAGTCAAATCCGAACTCGGGTGAGGGTGGTAAGACTTGGAAGTTATTAGGTAGAGTGGGCACATAATCGGGAGAAGTGGTTACGCACATGATTTCTATGTTAAAACAATTCAATGTTTATGGGAAGTGCTCAAAATGTGATAAGTGTGTATAAATCAATATACTAATATGTTCATGTAGTATAAAATGCTTACGGGGAAATGCTCAATTATGCTAAGGGTACATATATCCCTATGCTAACATGTTTGGGTAGTATAACATGCTTAATAAGTCCATAATCGTCTCGAGGATGGAAGACACGGAGAGCGGAAGGCTATAAAAATGTTTTTGCTTGTAAGTGTAGTTATAGTTTAGGTCTCAATTAGACCCATTTCTCTATAACCATGGCTCTGGTACCAATCTGTAACACCCCCAATTCATGGACACAGCGGAATTCAAACTGGGTGTTACTCGACGGCATAACAATCACAATCATAGAAAATGATCTCTAATTGAGTCGTTTTAAAGGATTTATCATTCAAATTATATAAATATCAGATATTACAAAATGAGGTCCTAGATGGTTCCATGTTTACAAATTTCATTAAATGAGTTTTTGAATGATAATAAAATTTATAGCCCTCTTGAATATCCGTGCCCTTCCGTGCCATCCTTGATCATCATGGACCTGAAATAAATGCTTAAGAGGTCAACACAAAGGTTGAGTGATATTCATAGAGTTTGTTTAATGGTTGAACACAATATGTTGGTAGTGTGAGCTAATTAGACTCATACTCATGTTTGGAAAACAAAACAGGTAGGCTACGTTATTATACGCCCATAAAATGTATTATACACTAAGCTTATGACACCAAAACGTTAACGGGTACCAATATCAATCGGCGGAGTTATCCCGGTAGGTACTTTGCTAACATACCTAAATCTCAAATATTAGTGCATTTGTTTGAACTTAGTCAATACAAATGGGATTCGTCAATCCGAATAGGCCTATTCATAATATTCGCGCTCACTATTACTAGTGATTAAATGGTTCATAATAAGGGATATTGGTTTTAGCAAGGATGGTACTTAGTAATAATAAAACAATTAAGTAGCATACAATTTCAAAGCATTGTGTTCGGTTTAAAATAGCATGTATTCCCCCCAAGGGTTTGTAAAACATTGAAGTAATGTAAAGTGGGGCTATGAACTCATCGTGAGTTGGATGATGTATAATGAGAATGATGGATATGCCGTGAGAACTTCTACGAGCAACCTAGAATAATTGTTGCAACTTAGGTTTGGAATAATGTCTAAGAATACGAAGAATTGCCTATATATGTCTTGCATTTAGTCCATGATGTGGTACAAAATATAGTGTAAGTCTTTGAAAAGAAATGTTTTATGAAACATGTATAGTTTATATATCGTTTACTACCGTTCGGGCCGACATAATTCATAAGTCATGTAGTAAACGTTCGAGGAGCCAGGACACTTTAATTCGTAAATCCACAACTTATCTCGACGGCTTACTTAATGAACTCCTCACATGAGACTCCCTACTATTGTAGTATTTGATAATATATATATATATATATATATATATATATATATATATATATATATATATATATATATATATATATATATATATATATATATATATATATATATATATATATATATATATATAAGTTTTGATCCGAAAAGTTACATGTCTAATATTTGAATAAATTTAAGAAAGTTTATTTTTACATGAAGATTGTTATTAGGGTAAGTTTCTTAAGTTTTGTAGGACAATTACTTGTAAGATCTCATGGTTCTTTAGATGAAATAGATCCAAATTGTATGTTTAAGTTATCGCCAACTCTTTAGCTCATGTTTCGCCTAAGTAAGTTTATATGGTCATTTAGTCATGGCCTTGCCATGACCTTTGGTCATTGTTCCATGGTATTAAGACTCAACCTTGGCTCTAGCCATGGTTGTGGTCTTGAATCTAGGTCATTAGACCTCTTGTTCTTTTTAAACAATAACAATTATATAGTGACTTATATATATAAAATAGCTGTTAAGAAACTGAAAAAAATCTCATTCGTTATTGGCTTTCTGGAGACGTGCTCCTGAGTTTTTGAAGAAAACGTGATTCCGGACAACTTTCGTGAAACAGACCAGAAGGGCCTCTTTTTGCGTGTTTTATGTTCTGTCACAGAAAGTATTTTGGCAGTTTTGCCGTAAAGTTTTGGTAACTTCAAATGGTCACAACTTTTGACTCGTTACTCGTTTTAGGTGGTTCAAATTACTATGTTTTCCTTGTTAATTCCTCTACTACAATATATAATTGTCCAATATCACAATTATACCATTTTGATCAGATTTTACCAAGAAAGTCACTAGTTTACTTGTTTAAATAACTTAACTTAACAATCATTTACAATAACTTGTTTTACTCATTTTTATACATCATGGACATGATCACAAGACAAAATATTGCATGAATGATATGTAAATAACATGAAAATGATATTTAACAAGAAGTATGTTAGGGTTTTGCTTACAACTTTTGGCTTTCAATTAAGAAAGGAAGTTAACATGTAATGTAAGGACTTTGATAGACTTAAGCTTCACCCTACTTCACTTCATGCAATCTTTCTACCCTTGTATTCTTGAAAGAGAGATGATGAAAGTTGAGGTGACTTGAGTGGATTCAAACTCAAGAGAATCACCAAAGTTTATAAGGTTTGGAAGTATTTTGATTACCTAAAACCAAGCTAGGGTTTCTATGTTGATGAAGTACTTGAATCTTGCTTGTAACTAGAAGGAATTTAGCTAAGTGTGAGATGGTTTGGTGTGTGATGGTGGACGGCAAAACAAAGGGGGGAGGGGGCTTTTATAGGGTATTGAGGAGGTTACAAACCTTGACTTCTCAAACCTTGGAGACCAAGTTGAACACATGTAAACATCTTAGGACCTTAAGCTTGAGATCAAGCCACATGAGGGGTGACTCCCCCCCCCCCTAAGTCGGTTCATATGAAGATAGGAAGGATGAGTTGGTCTTGTTGATATTATCCTACTTATGGAGCTAGTTTTGACTCCGTAAAATGCTAACCGTAAACGATTAAGCCATAATACGTAAAACCGGGTATCGTAAAAATACGAAACTTGGAAGAATGATTAAACTTGTCAAAATACTCCATAATAAAATATAAAATGAGTGGTAGGTTCCATTGGGGTGCTAAAACCCTGCTCAAACTGGAAACACGGGTCTAAAACGCGTAATACGTAAAACGTACGAATATTGTGTAAAATTGAGAAAAGTAAAATGTTACTTTTCTAATACGATAATAATGATTTAAAATGACTTATAATGTCTAGACTGGACTCAGTCTAGTGTCGGTTGGTATTAAATGTCTTTTAGACATAAAACCGTAAGCCTAAAAATCAAGGAATGATTTTTGGTCAAAGGAGGAGGGAAAAATATGTTGACTTATTCCAAAAATGTGAAAACTCAAATCATGTTAGAAACGCGGTGCAGGTATAGGCTAAGGTTACGGCTGAGTAAAAACGCTTAAAAATGAAAATTCCTGTTTTCCACGGCCGAGGTTTATTTGGTCATATTTTTCTCAGTCATGATTAATTCTCGAATAAATCATGAGTGTATCAAACATTTTTCTGATACGGGGAAAATTAACGCGGTCGAGTTTCGTTGTGCGTGGAATTTTTGAATGACGTTTTACCTTAAAACGTGTAATTCCTTAATAACTTTCGCGAAAATGATCTGATGAGTGTCAAACTTTTATTTTGCCATGGAAATGATTTATCACACGAGAATATGAAATAAAAATCAAATTTCGTTAAAATGAATAGTAAAAGTGAATAGTGAAATTTTCAGGAATAGCAGTTAACCTGAAAATGTGAATTGTTACAATAAGCCTGTATGATCTATATGCACTTTATGATGCCTTTGTTATCTTAGATTTGTGTATAATCAGTTATTGTTGCATTCCCATAATATGAAGACTAAAAGAAGTGCCATACATAGGGTTGCTTCTGTTACTTCTTTAGGATCTACAAATATTAGTGATTTTAGTCACAGGCAAAAAACTTATACTATAGATCTAGAATCAGAGGGTCTACCAGCTAATGTAGATGATATAGGCAGATGTTTAGATTCAGTTACGGCCAATCCATGTGGTTCGTGCCATGCAGCCAGTGATATTTGTGACGGTAACAGTTGTATGCAACATAACACTTCACGAAAGCGTACAGAATGCAATACCTTGGGTGTAGATTGTAAATTTACTGAGAATACGCCCATGTTGTCGGATGAGGTATTTCGAAATGTGGTGCCTGTCACCAATGGGAAAAGCTTGGTAAGTAATGCGGTGACAAAACATGAGAACTCATCAGGGTGCATAGGACATAATACCTAACCTGTGGATACTGAAGCCGGTCAACCGACTATAGTGACTATAACTGATGATGGATGCTTAGCAACGCGTGCACGTAACCTTGAACATTATCAAACTGATGTCCTGCACAATGTATCTGCAAACATAACAAGTAGGCATCATATTTTTTGCCCTTACTTCTGTGTCTTCTAAGATTACAGTATTTTAGGATACTTACACTTTACAACTGATTTGTCTTACTTTATTTCAGATGTATTTACCTTTGTGCAACCGCATGATGCAAATGAACCACCTTTAGATGTCCAAACTTTGAGTTATCGACAGCCTGCAACTTCCATGGATAAAGGAAAACACAAATTGTGTGATGTTTCTAATGAAGAACAACCATTTGCACAAACACATGTGAGCGCGTCTTTTCCACAAAACAGCAAACGGCCAGAATTGCAATGTAATTTGCGTTGCTTCTCCTCATTCATTATTTTCTATATTACTCTATGAATTCATAATGATGTTGTTCTCTTTCTTACAGGTTATGAAAATTTCGGCATGATGGATGACACCTGCCAACCACTTGGACCTGACCAACATTCAAATCATGCCGATCGCTTAAGTTTAAGGTCCAGTATAGATGGTCATGTGTTACCTTTAACGTCTGACATAGATGTTCATATTCCTTCACCAACTGAAAGGCCTCGCATTCGCCGTAGATTAGCAGCTACTGAAAATGTTAACCGACAAACACCTACCAAACGGCGCCGCTCTCAAGGTTATTTCATTCCCTGTGAAACACAAAGAAGAAAAATTAAATGAAAAATTGCATATATATACTAATTAAAAAAAAAGAAAGCCAACTATGTACTAACCGCAAGTTATTTGGGCTATTCCAGTTACACTCCCTTCTTCTTCCAAGAGAGGCCAGCGCCAATCCGAATAAAAAAAAGGACTAGAGAATATCTACAGGGTATGTTGGAATTGGTAATTCTGCAGTTAAAATATTTCCAAGTTGCCCTTTCAATAAATTCAGAACAATATTCTCTTTCTTTCTTGCAGGTCATCAACATTTACCTCTGAGGTCCAATGTAGATGATGGTGTCTCACCTTTGACGTCCAGCGTAGATGTTCCTGTTCCTTCACCAAACGAAAGGCCTCGAACCCGCCGTAGATTAACAGCTGATGAAAATCTTGAGCAGCCTTCTTTCGGCAGAAGGCAACGTCGTTGCAGGTCACAGAACACGCGCGCAGGATCTATGCAAGGTATGCTATGAAGTACAGTCCTACAATCAAAATCTCTGTCAATTATCTTTTTACTAAATTCATAGCACTGTTTTGTTTGTTTGTTACAGGTACTCAGCATTTACCTATGAGGTCGGGTATAGATGTTGGTGGTGCTTCATCGAGTGCGAACACCTGTCAGTTACCAACTCCTGAAAGTCTTAACCAACAAACGCCTAACCAGCAACAACGACCTCAAGGTTTTCTCACTTCCTGCACATCAAAAGAAAAAATTACAGATATAAATATATATACATATATGTACTAACAGAAAACAAAATATAACAAGCAGTTATTTACCACTTTTTCTTTTGTCTATTCCAGTTACAGTTCGTTTGAGTTCAAGCAGAGACCAAAATCGATGCAGCCCGCACACAAGGGGTAACAGGCCTAGGAGATCTCGACAAGGTATCTTACAATCTGTGGTTCTACAGGTTCATATGTAAAATAAAATAGGTGCTCTTACCTTAATAAGGAATCTTTTATAGTTTTGACGTTTTAAAATTTCTATTACAATACATGCCCACTAGATACATACATTCACATGGGACAATGTAACCAAGTATGCCATCACTGCAATGCACGGTTCTGGTATGATGAAAGGGTTCGTTATTAAACTAGAAACCGTATAGAGTACCATAAATGCTGTAATGGTGGAAAGGTGAAGTTGGATGCACGCAGTGAATATCCACAGTATATCAAGGAACTTTTCACAGACTGACACTTCATGGAGAATATCCGTGCATACAATCAGATGTTTGCGAAGACATCATTAGGTACGGAAATAGACACTTCTGTAAACATGGGCCGAGGTCCTTATGTATTTAAAATCTCCTGTCAAATTTACCATCGCATAGGAAGCATGAGTCCAGAAGAAAATGAACGGCCGCGGTTTTTGCAGTTGAATATCTATGACACAGAAAATGAAGTTATGAATCGGTTAGAAAATTTTCAAAGATCTGGCCATGGTATACGGCCAGATATTATTGAAAACTTGATTCCCATTCTAGACGAGCACAATGAATTGGTCCAGCTATTTAGAACAACAAGGAATAAAATGGACGAGGCTAATATACCGCAGTTCAAGGTGCGCTTATTTGGTGTTGTCGGTTCAAGGCAGCATGAATTGCCTACCGGTGATTCAATTGGCGCAGTTGTCTATAAAGGTGGCCCAGATGTGCAGACTGACTTTGATGTTGTCATTAAACAGCATAATCGTCGGCTGAAGCGAGTTAACAAACTAAACGCTTCTTATATGTCATTGCAGTTCCCGCTGATCTTTATCTTTGGCGAAGATGGGTACCATTTGGGTCGTGTATTTTTAAGTACCGGTTCATCAGATGACCCGCCAAAAAAATGACATTGCAGAAATACTATTCATACGAATTGCACGACCGATCTAATGAATACACCCTGATCACAAGAAGTGGCAGGCTTTTTCAGCAGTACGTTGTTACCGCATACTGCAGCGTAGAGCAATCACGTATTGACTATATAAGAGACCATCAAAACGATATTCGCAATGACTACATGGTAGGGTTATACGATGCTATATCGCGTGGAGATAGAGATGGTTCGGATGTGGGATCAAGGATAATACTTCCTTCATCTTTTACAGGCGGTCCACAGTACATGTATAGCCACTACTTAGAGGCATTGGCTATATGCCGTGTGCACGGGAACCCATCATTCTTTATCACGTTTACATGAAACGTCAACCGGCCTGAAATTGCAGAATATATGCAAGACTTTCCGCATGTGACAGTTGCTGATAGGCCTGATGTTGTTGATCGTGTCTTTGAAAGAAAAATACATGATTTAGTTACCTTCTTACGAGAATCAAAACCTTCTGGCCCCGTTGAAGCAGGTAATATATAATTTATGTTTGCTACTGTTTCCTATCAAAATTTGGTACTTCTTTTGTGCCTAACACTGTTTAACATTGGTCTGCAGTTTTGTATACAGTCGAGTTCCAAAAACGAGGATTGCCACATTGTCATTTACTGTTATGGGTCAAAGAAAGCCACCGCGTGCAAGTACATGGAGATGTCGACATATATGTTTCAGTGGAACTTCTAAATCCATCAGTCGATCCTGAAGGCTTTAGAGTAATTACAGAGTTTATGATGCACGGGCCTTGCGGCCTGGTAAATACATCAGCACCGTGTATGCGCGACAGTGAAGAGTGCACTAAGAATTTTCCTAAGCCTTTTTGTCCTGCAACATTTATTGATGCGAAAGGCTACGTACACTATCGCAGGAGAGATTCAGCGATAACAACAGTTAAACAGAATGTTGAGCTTGATAACGCATACGTTGTTCCACATAATCGGTCCTTATGCATGCGATTCTACGCACATATCAATGTCGAATATTGTGAATGGTCAATGCTTATAAAATATCTCTTTAAATACATTTCTAAAGGCACCGACCGGATAGTAAGTCATATTCCAAGGTCGTTGGGAAATACAGGCGCCAGCACAAGCCAACAAACAATGCACGTTGATGAGATCACAAATTACCAAGATGCAAGATACATTGGTCTGCACGAAGCATGTTGGAGGATACTTGGGTTTGCCATACATAGCAGAAATCCACCGGTTCAGATACTTGCAGTCCACCTTGAAAACATGCAGCGAGTGACTTTTAGAAGCCGAGAGCGATTGCAGTCTGTTGTCGAGAATGAGCGAAACAAAAGAACAACACTCACTGAATGGTTCAGATACAATACACACAACACAGACGGACACCATCTGACATATTTAAACTTTCCAAAAGAGTTTACATGGTATAAAGATGGGAGATATTGGCAACGGAGGTGGCACATTAACAGCTCAGCTATCGGTCGTTTGACGTATATACATCCCACCGCTGGCGATGCCTTCTACTTACGACTGCTGCTCTGTCATCAAAAAGGTAGAAAGTCGTTCCAACATGTAACTGTAGTTGATGGAGTAGACTATCTTACGTACAGAGCAGCGTGTGAAGCGATGGGCCTGTTAGGCGGCGATCAGGAATGGAACATTGCCTTGCAAGAAGCTGCATTTTCAGCTACTCCAGCTCAGATGAGGAATCTTTTTTTGCCAAATGCTCATCTTTTGTGAGGACTCCAACCCCGCTAACCTGCTACGGTCGCACGCTGATTCCATGTCAGAAGACATTCCTTTGATCCTTTCAGAAGTATTACACATACCAAACCTTCAGGTTAGTCCAGAAGACTTAGAAGGCGGTCTTATGTATGAGCTCCATGCAATTCTCAGTTTCTATGGAAAACCAGTAAGGGATTTCGGGTTTGAACTTCCTCCAGCTCACTTACTAGAAATTCTAAATAACAGAGCAATAATGCAAGAAAAGTCCAACAACCGTGAACTGTTACGAAGCGAAAGTGAAAGATTAGTGAGGCAGTTAAATACCGAACAACGGGTTATCTTTGACCAAGTGACACAAGCAGTTAACAATCGTCAGCAGAAACTGATATTTGTTTATGGCCATGGAGGGATAGGAAAGACTTTTGTTTGGAAGACTATAATTTCTACGTTGAGATCAGATGGAAAAATTGTTCTGGCAGTCGCTTCTTCAGGTATTGCTGCATTATTACTTCCAGCAGGCTAGACAGCTCATTCAAGATTCAAGATACCTCTTGATTTAACGGACGAGTCGGTGTGCAGCATAAAAAAATGTAAGTGGCGGAATTGCTTAAGCAAACCGATCTTATCATCTGGGACGAGGCACCTATGAATGATCGTAGATGCTTTGAAGCACTCGATCGGATATTGCAGGACATAATGAATACACCAAAGTGTTTGTTTGGCAAAAAAACAGTGATATTGGGTGGAGATTTCAGGCAAACACTCCCCGTTAAGAAAAATGCTACAAAGCAAGAAATTGTGGCTTCTTCTATAACGCTATCATACCTGTGGCCACATTTCACAATACTTAGGCTTCAACAGAACATGCGCTTGCAGCTACCGGGCCTCTCAAGTATAGAATACGAAGCAACTGCCACATTTTCTAAATGGTTACTCGAAGTTGGGAACGGTACTATCGGTGACCAAGATGAAAATGACCCAAAAGATTCAGCTTGGATACAGATACCAGATAGATATTGTATTCCCGAGAGCGACACAGCTATTCAAGAACTCATCGATTTCATATATGATGAGCAAACATTACAGGCACCAACTGCAGCACTCTTACAAGAAAAAGCTATAGTGTGTCCTAAAAACGAAACTGCAGATGCTATAAATTCTACGGTGCTGGATATGTTAGAAGGAGACACATATACTTTTACAAGCATCGATGAGGCCATACCAAAAACAAATGATGGAGGAGCAACAGAGCTATTGTATCCTCAAGAATACCTAAACACACTTTCCTTTTCAGGAATTCCTCCTCATAAACTTATACTTAAAATCGGTGCTCCTATAATGCTCCTCAGAAACCTAAACCTATGTGGTGGATTATGTAACGGTACACGGATGATCGTCACTCAGATATTTACAAAACTTATACAAGCAAAGATCATTACTGGTACTAGAATGTCCGAGAAAGTTTACCTACCACGTATTTTGCTGATAAATAAAGAGGAAAAACTACCGTTTGTGTTTAAAAGAAAACAGTTCCCGGTCAAGGTTTGCTATGCAATGACGATTAATAAAAGTCAAGGACAGTCGTTGAATAAAATAGGCGTTTACCTACCAGAACCTGTCTTTGGTCACGGGCAATTGTATGTTGCATTGTCAAGTGCAACATCTCCTCATGGGTTGAAAATGCTAATAGAAAAACAGCCTGGAAAGGATAAAAACACGACTAAAAATATTGTCTACAAAGACTTTTTAGACATGGTTACAATTGCACAGGTTCTTCATAATTAAGTTTCCCTTTTAGATATACATTTCTGCAACTCCTAAAAACCTACAAGAATACCTTTTAAGATGTTATAACAAACATTCCAGTATTATTATTTGCCTTTATAACGCAACATTCTATCTGTTCTATGCTTGCTCACTGTCTGATCTCTACCAACAATACTTACAATGCTATTTGTTTTTGTTCATTAAACACACATTGCAATATATTTATCATTTACATTTCCTCTTTTCTCTTACAGGCAAATGGAACAGACCTCTGACAGTGTAAAATTGGCCGAATCTAAAGGGAAAGAAGTTGCAATTCTGTCATCAGCCGAATCTAAAGGGAAGGAGATTGTAGCACAGTCGGACGGCGTTAGCCTTGGCGATATAAAAGAAATAGATACTGGTAAGGCTATATATGTAAGGGTCTACTGAAAATGGACACCGACAAACAAGCAAGCAAGACCGGTCGTGTTCTGCTGTATGCTACTTGATCAGCAGGTACAATGCACTACACTATGATTAAACACTCTTATATTGTTTAAAAAAACAACAAAAACAACATATTAAATTTATGAAGTGGGCTTCCATTTACAGGGAGGAGCTATACAAGCAAATATCAACTTACGTGATAAAAGCAAATTTGGCGCCCTCCTTCAAATCAATGGAACATACAAAATAGTTGGATTTGGCTTTCAACCTGCAAAAACATGGATGCATGTTATCCCTCACAGGCTTTCATTGGCTTTTGGAACACATACAGATGTTAAGGACATACCTGATGCAGGTTTCCAAGGCACTATTTCAACTTCAACCACTACCGAGAACTGTATTCAAAAATTGATGTCAAGGAAAGTCTACTAACAGGTATGTAATACACGGCCATATAAAACAGATATGAATAATACATATATAATTTGTTACTTCTATTTGCAGATTATATTGGATATGTCTGGTATGTAACAAAAATACAGAAATCGGTAAAAGCAATGCATGATTCAGCCGTTTGGAGAGACATTGGTGTGCAAAATTTAGAGTAAGTGTCGAACATTTACTTCAAAAACCTAATCTTAATATTCACACTCACAAATACTTTGTACTTCTAACAGTGGACGCACAGTAAGGTTTACTCTATGGAACTAAGACGCTCATACTTTTAGGCAAGAAGAATATGACAAGGCAGAGAAACCAGTAATCATAGCAGTTAGCTCATGCTTGGTCAAAAACTACAGAGGTAACATTTTTACTTTATGTTTATGCTTTGGCCTTCTAACTATAACCTTTAACTTCTACCTAAACTGATACAGGCCTTCAGCTCTCAGGCACAAGTGCAACATCATACTACTTCAATCCAGCTATACCAGAATGCGATGAAATTCGCAATGTGTAAGTTAACAAACAATTTTACCGAAAAAACTTTTACACTTCTAAAACAAGCTAAAATTACATAAATTAACTCTGCAGTTATGAAGAATTCTTCGACCCACCAACAATAGTAAATATACAGCACCAAAGATGTGCAGATCCACAACAAGAAAAGCTGAGAAACCGGGTGACCCTAGCAGACTTAGCAAACGAAACCCACAGAACCAACAGGTAGTGAACAATGGCAATACAACCATAGTCTAAGAAAAATCTGATGAACATTTAACCTTTTACTGAAACAGAATGTGCGTTTTACTGTCGACGCCATAATTGACAAAGTCGAAACAAACAGACCATGGTTTTTCAAGAAATGCTCAGATTGTAAGCTAAAGATCTCTGAACGATGGCCGCATACTCAGTGCAAACAACCAGCATCCAAAGACGAATTACTATACAGGTAAACCACACCATCTAGACATTCATATACCAGTATACATGCACAATCTTTTATATATATATATATATATATATATATATATATATATATATATATATATATATATATATATATATATATATATATATATATATATATATATATATATAAATTAGGCACACTAAAAAATGATATCTATACATTTTGCACAGCTATTGCTTCAGAGTACAACTATCCGATGGCACCGCCATCGCATCTATGACATGTTTCAGCAATGAGGCAAATTCAATGGTGAAAGATTGCAAAGAATTGGTGCGAGCCACAGGTAACAAAAACTCCGATGAGTACCCACCAGAACTGGTTTTTTTTTCAAGGAAAGAAGAAAATATTTCAGCTTCACTTTGATCCAGAAAGTACAAAAGAAAAGAAGATTTTCATTCTAGATACATGTAACAACCCGCATTTTCGGGACATTTCTCCTATTCACTATTCATCAGTTACTATTCATCAGTCACTATTCATCATTTTACTATTCATCGTTTTCGGAGTCAGTTTGTGATTCCGAGAGGCGTTCAGAAATTTTACTATTCATGTGACACTATTCATTTCCGGAAGGAAATCACTATTCACGATTGTCGTTCGTCATTTCGTAAACTGAGTTTACGAGTCTTCAAATTCGCGTAACCAGTTAGGTTTAGTTGCGAATTCATGCATCATTCAGTAATGACACTTGATATAGACTGGAATAGTCTACACATCATCATCACTTGAGAACCTACACGGATATGCATTATTTCCATTTACGTATGCTTAATTGGTAATTAACGATACCACTCAGTTTTACTACTAACGTATACCCAATACTCCCGACTATGATCCTAACATATTTACATACTCATAATAATAATATAAAAATTATATTATTAATTTACCCGGTGTTTTGAAACCAATGGCTACATTTTACGGTCGGAGCTTATTACTCCGTCGGTTTGCGTTATTTCAAAACGATAATTATTCTAACACCCGATTCTCATCAGGAATAATATTTTACAACTTTTACAACTTCGTCGTATTTTATTTCACCTTGGTAACATTTATTTATAGTTAACTCGGTACCCGATAATACCCAATACACAACAAAAACTAAACAAGCACATGCTTATGGACACAAATATTTATTAAGCCACCAACAAGTCCCCCTTTTTTCCCTCCTTTTGCCGCCCTATGCCCCCCCTAAGACCATAATACTTGGACTACATTAATTGCATATTGACCAAGTCCATATATATATATACCATTCTATTACACCATTTTCACCATTCATTCATTTACACCAACAACACCTAGCAAACTCATCTTCCTTTTTCTCTTTGGGGCATAATCGACCTAGGCATCAAGAACAAGGAGAGTCCATAACTTTTCAAGATCAAGTGTTTAATCAAGTCATAGTATTGATCTTGTTAAGGTTTTGAAATAAAAACCTCAAGATTCTTAAGTTTTCTTGCTCAAAAATCACCTCAAATATTCAAGTAAGCTTCAAGAATACTTTTGATCTTTTCATACTTTCATTTACTTTATATTTTTATGTATTTTCAAGATATATTGGTAAAACATGCAAGTATGTAAGATCCATACCACTTATTACTCATTTTGTTTTTATAAACTTAGATCTATAAATTTTATTAACAATCTCATGAGATCCACCATTTTTGGTGAAGACTAAGAACCCATGACACCCTAAGAAGGTGTATGGTAGGATTGGGTACTTGTGGAGTTGATTTGAGATAGTTTGGTTAAACTTTGAACAACCCTTGTACTAGAAAAATTGATTTTGACAAACTTTAAAAGCTGCTGTCCACTTCTGTAAAATGTGGGAAACTCAGGGTCTAGGGTGTAACTTTGGACCAAAGAGTTAGAAAATACATTCCGAGACGAAACTATGGCCGAAAACGGGGATAAAATCCGAGTTACGACGAAAAAGATATGCTATTTTCAAGATTTACGACGAAAACTATATTTTCTGAAATATTGAATCTGTCCCGATTTTTCTAGCTAAGAAAACTGAGATTAAATGATATCTTGACTAGCCGAGACCTTGAAAAACCTAAAGTATACTTGATTACCTTCGCGGGGATATAAAGAACATAGAAAACGGGCTTATAACGAAAAAGATACAAGCGTTTGAACTTAGCCGATATTTATAAATTTCCATCAGCTTTTGTACACTAATAGAGTTTTGACGTAAACTGTCTTTGCGAGACACCACTTTCACGGCTGTTTTTCTTTATGATCGGATCAGTTTGAGTCCGAGCCGTAGTTTTATGAAATCAAGATCTCCCAGCAAGCTTTTCAAATCAATTGGCCGTTTGATCATTGGACTCGTAACGAATAAACTACGACCTCATCTATATACCCGATAAACTATATATATTTTGACAGCTTTTGCTATAATGAAATTTTCTAAGTATTGAACATAATACTTTCAAGTAACAACAATGAGAGTCGATTTTCTCATCGATTAAGACCCGTATAGCCAAAAGTTAAGTGACACGACTTCAAGATATTGTTGCAAGGTTTTCAAAAACGCCGAGCTTGACCATTAACACTTAACGTACAATATTTCGCGACTAGTTTTGCGAGGCCATTTTGGTCATATTTTCAAGTGATGAAAATGTTATTTTTGCGGCGAAAACCTTATATTTACCGATAAAACACCAAACGAGGATCGTGGAGTACCTTTTCAACACAACTACATGAAAAGTGGTTATTAACTTAACGAGACGTCAAAAATGTATTTTTGACGATAAACACTATTTTCAAAACTAACGAGTGGTATCGATAACATACGTACTTGCATGTGTAGCATCATTTCGTTTCTTACATTAGAAACTATCATTCATATTAGGTTGCGATTAGAGATCGTGCCTCATTTCAGTGTATCCACTTTTGTCATCATAGCTATCGCACCAGGTGAGTTCATACCCCCTACTTTTACTTGTTTTTATAAATGTTTTAGGGGAGAATACATGCTCGTTTTTTACTAAACTCAATGCTTGAATGCGCAATTGTTTACTTAAACACTACTGTTTCTTTGAAGGCTTGATTGATTATTCAAATGCACCTATGTGTATATCGGTTGCATACTTGATTATTTTCTCGCATACACAAGCGTTTTATAAACATGCAACACACTTTATGAACTCTTGCTTTTATGCAACACACTTTATGAACTCTTGCTTTTATGCAACACACTTTACGAACTATTGCTTTTATGCAACACACTTTATGAACTCTGGCTTTTATGCAACACACTTTATGAACTCTTGCTTTTATGCAACCCACTTTATGAACTCTTGCATTTATGCAACACACTTTGTGAACTATTGCTTTTATGCAAACACTTTTATGGACCATACTGAAACTTATGTTTTATTTAAACTATTACGCGGATTAGCCTAAGCCCTTGAATCCCACTATGCCCAAACTCATGAACCGTCAATTCCTGCTGGGAAGCGCGAATGTTATAAATAGATCTATTGGTGGTGACTCCCCCGTTCGGTTTGACCGGATAGGCAAACGCGAGCGTATAACATGTCGAATTACAAGTGTAACGGGATAAACACTTGCCGGGCCTTTATATTTAACATGCTTCTAGAGCATGCACACTGTTATAGCTTCGGTTGCATGAACTTAGCGCTAGCGTAATAGACTATTTTTCTATGTGATATTATATCTGTTGTAATGATCACACACTCTACTCATGGTCCACAATCCTGATTTTTACTGTAAGGTAAACTTTATTTATATGACATTGTGAGTTACACAATGGTCACAAAACTCTCTATTGTACCCACAACACTATTGTTTTAATACAAACTTATGAACTCACCAACCTCGTGTTGACACTCTTTAGCATGTATTTTCAGGTTTTAAGCAATGACACGCTACTGGAGGTTTTGGCAGGGCATGGCATGGTCATAGAAGACTCTGATATTCACTTGGGGACCATTTTAAACTATTTTACGGGCCTACTTCCGCACTACTTTTAACAATGTAAATTTAACATTTTTGATTAAGTTATATTATACTAAATGATTTAAGTGAAAACCATCTTTGAACTTGTGCTGTAATACCAATTGAGTTACACCCCAGCTACATGTATGCTTCCGCTGGACCCGATTTTGGGGGTGTGACAGATTGGTATCAGAGCTTTGGCTATAGCGAACTAAGTGTTTTTAAAACCTAGACTATAGCTACTTTCACGAAAACATAACCCTATGACCGTCACGTGCCTGCCTGCCAAGCTGAAGCCTCAATTGTGGTTAGTTGCTGACATAGGTGATGAGATTTGTGTCTCATTATCTGATATGTTATATTCACTTATTATAGTTGATTACTATAATTGTCTTTCATATAAGCATGCTCATGTATCGTATATGTCACCACGTTATGCTTTTCTTTGCATAGCTTCATAATTTGACCTCGAGTTTGGTCACTTGCTTTTGTCTTTCAGAACGTCTTGGTATTTGGGAAGGACATAGTCTTAGTATAACTGAGCTGAGTATTTCAAAATTCATGGAACCTCGGTGGAATATAGACTGGTCATCTATATTCAACCCGGGATAGTGAGATATAGGCTGACCACCTATGTCTGACTCAGAAATGAATTTTGCAATACTGAGAATGGTTATAATAAAATTCTGTCTGGATTGAATTCTCTACTCAATTCCCAAATGTTTCATTTACGTGTGTGTAAACACTCGTTGGCAGAACATTCATACTTTTCACCATCTCGTTAACCACCGATTGGAAGCACGCCAACTGGTCATTTCATCTCATGGACATTTACGTCTATGCACGATACATTTATATCACAGTATTTTCTTTTATCACAATCTCATTTTGTCGCAGTTGTCACAATCTTTCCCCTTCTCACCCTCATTATCATTTCCTTTCCCCATCCCCATATATAAGGGATTAGCTAACACTCTATACACTCCGATGTCACTCATCCCTCACTACTCCCAATATTGATAAGTGGATATTATCAATGACCTCCCTAGGAAAAACTTTCCATACCATCTATAAGGAGGATCCCTCGGTACATTGAAACCATTCAAAACTCAACAGAAATCTCAGGATACCACAAAACCGTTCGAACCATTAACACTGGCCTGATTGCCACAATTCCACCATATGGAAAGTATTGGCTTGACTGAATTACAAGATTAGTTTCGATGCGAATGCTCACTAAGCAACACTATAGAGATACATCCAACCTCCTAACCAAGACTATAGAACCTTCAATTGAACATGTCCTCACCAATAGACATCATTCAAACATGTTAGACATCCATGCATTGTGCAGACATACCTACCCGACTATTTTATCCTCTTAATACTTTTACTTCTAAATGGATTTTTCTCCAAACTACCATTATACAAAACATATATCTTGTAAGAAATGCTTTTCTGAGGCACTTATTTTGACAAGCAAATTCCTTTTGGTTAACCTTTCACAAAACTATTGAATGTTAGGAAATTTTAAACAACAATCTTTGGTAAACCATACTATCCACTTTATATTGAAAATAGTCCTATCTTGCATAACTACTAAATTTTGAAACATCGAGAAAAAATGTTACTTGGAAAGCCGTTTGCTTGAAGTTGTAAATTTATTTACTCAAGGAAGGTTTATGAACAACACACACAATCTCAAAACAAACTTTGAAAATCAATCACTATATTACATCTCTTATACCTTTAGGAGTTTGTGATTTGATGACATATATGGAGACTAAGCATCGTAGATGGAGAGAGACTCAATTCATGACATCCTGCGGAGGATCGCAACCTTATCCTAATCTATTATTTTCAACAACACCCTTTGACGGACTTAACCTTGTAAGTCTTTCAAAACAAGATTCAGGATACCCATTTCAATTATTCCTAATAGAGGAATTTGATTCACCTCGAACTCCTAGCGATTTCATTAAGATTCCTTTGGAACCACACCACCTATTATCTTCAGACCAATGGTCGGAATTGGAAGTTGATTCAAACATAGGGAGATATGCCCAAATCGGGTGTGATTGACACTAGAAATGGTTGGATTAACCATTTGCCATAAATCAAATTCAGTTGCAACCTTAGTTACCACGCGAGTGTAGAGACTACACCATTTGAAGCACTCTATGGCCGAAGTGCCAACATCCATTGATGGATTGAAATTGGGAAAAGCCCAACTCTCTAGTCCAGTAAGCATTCATGAACCCGATATACACTGGATCATTCAACATTTCTGACAGAGTAGGCCTGGTGGCCGTCAGACTTGAACCTTGTTGGAGCTCAATAGCTCACACGATAAGAATCATCATCTTTTCACCAATACAACTCCAGAGACCAACACAAACTGAACTTCGGGACGAAGTTCCTTTTAAGGGGGTGAGACTGTAACAACCCGCATTTTCGGGACATTTCTCCTATTCACTATTCATCAGTTACTATTCATCAGTCACTATTCATCATTTTACTATTCATCGTTTTCGGAGTCAGTTTGTGATTCCGAGAGGCGTTCAGAAATTTTACTATTCATGTGACACTATTCATTTCCGGAAGGAAATCACTATTCACGATTGTCGTTCGTCATTTCGTAAACTGAGTTTACGAGTCTTCAAATTCGCGTAACCAGTTAGGTTTAGTTGCGAATTCATGCATCATTCAGTAATGACACTTGATATAGACTGGAATAGTCTACACATCATCATCACTTGAGAACCTACACGGATATGCATTATTTCCATTTACGTATGCTTAATTGGTAATTAACGATACCACTCAGTTTTACTACTAACGTATACCCAATACTCCCGACTATGATCCTAACATATTTACATACTCATAATAATAATATAAAAATTATATTATTAATTTACCCGGTGTTTTGAAACCAATGGCTACATTTTACGGTCGGAGCTTATTACTCCGTCGGTTTGCGTTATTTCAAAACGATAATTATTCTAACACCCGATTCTCATCAGGAATAATATTTTACAACTTTTACAACTTCGTCGTATTTTATTTCACCTTGGTAACATTTATTTATAGTTAACTCGGTACCCGATAATACCCAATACACAACAAAAACTAAACAAGCACATGCTTATGGACACAAATATTTATTAAGCCACCAACAAGTCCCCCTTTTTTCCCTCCTTTTGCCGCCCTATGCCCCCCCTAAGACCATAATACTTGGACTACATTAATTGCATATTGACCAAGTCCATATATATATATACCATTCTATTACACCATTTTCACCATTCATTCATTTACACCAACAACACCTAGCAAACTCATCTTCCTTTTTCTCTTTGGGGCATAATCGACCTAGGCATCAAGAACAAGGAGAGTCCATAACTTTTCAAGATCAAGTGTTTAATCAAGTCATAGTATTGATCTTGTTAAGGTTTTGAAATAAAAACCTCAAGATTCTTAAGTTTTCTTGCTCAAAAATCACCTCAAATATTCAAGTAAGCTTCAAGAATACTTTTGATCTTTTCATACTTTCATTTACTTTATATTTTTATGTATTTTCAAGATATATTGGTAAAACATGCAAGTATGTAAGATCCATACCACTTATTACTCATTTTGTTTTTATAAACTTAGATCTATAAATTTTATTAACAATCTCATGAGATCCACCATTTTTGGTGAAGACTAAGAACCCATGACACCCTAAGAAGGTGTATGGTAGGATTGGGTACTTGTGGAGTTGATTTGAGATAGTTTGGTTAAACTTTGAACAACCCTTGTACTAGAAAAATTGATTTTGACAAACTTTAAAAGCTGCTGTCCACTTCTGTAAAATGTGGGAAACTCAGGGTCTAGGGTGTAACTTTGGACCAAAGAGTTAGAAAATACATTCCGAGACGAAACTATGGCCGAAAACGGGGATAAAATCCGAGTTACGACGAAAAAGATATGCTATTTTCAAGATTTACGACGAAAACTATATTTTCTGAAATATTGAATCTGTCCCGATTTTTCTAGCTAAGAAAACTGAGATTAAATGATATCTTGACTAGCCGAGACCTTGAAAAACCTAAAGTATACTTGATTACCTTCGCGGGGATATAAAGAACATAGAAAACGGGCTTATAACGAAAAAGATACAAGCGTTTGAACTTAGCCGATATTTATAAATTTCCATCAGCTTTTGTACACTAATAGAGTTTTGACGTAAACTGTCTTTGCGAGACACCACTTTCACGGCTGTTTTTCTTTATGATCGGATCAGTTTGAGTCCGAGCCGTAGTTTTATGAAATCAAGATCTCCCAGCAAGCTTTTCAAATCAATTGGCCGTTTGATCATTGGACTCGTAACGAATAAACTACGACCTCATCTATATACCCGATAAACTATATATATTTTGACAGCTTTTGCTATAATGAAATTTTCTAAGTATTGAACATAATACTTTCAAGTAACAACAATGAGAGTCGATTTTCTCATCGATTAAGACCCGTATAGCCAAAAGTTAAGTGACACGACTTCAAGATATTGTTGCAAGGTTTTCAAAAACGCCGAGCTTGACCATTAACACTTAACGTACAATATTTCGCGACTAGTTTTGCGAGGCCATTTTGGTCATATTTTCAAGTGATGAAAATGTTATTTTTGCGGCGAAAACCTTATATTTACCGATAAAACACCAAACGAGGATCGTGGAGTACCTTTTCAACACAACTACATGAAAAGTGGTTATTAACTTAACGAGACGTCAAAAATGTATTTTTGACGATAAACACTATTTTCAAAACTAACGAGTGGTATCGATAACATACGTACTTGCATGTGTAGCATCATTTCGTTTCTTACATTAGAAACTATCATTCATATTAGGTTGCGATTAGAGATCGTGCCTCATTTCAGTGTATCCACTTTTGTCATCATAGCTATCGCACCAGGTGAGTTCATACCCCCTACTTTTACTTGTTTTTATAAATGTTTTAGGGGAGAATACATGCTCGTTTTTTACTAAACTCAATGCTTGAATGCGCAATTGTTTACTTAAACACTACTGTTTCTTTGAAGGCTTGATTGATTATTCAAATGCACCTATGTGTATATCGGTTGCATACTTGATTATTTTCTCGCATACACAAGCGTTTTATAAACATGCAACACACTTTATGAACTCTTGCTTTTATGCAACACACTTTATGAACTCTTGCTTTTATGCAACACACTTTACGAACTATTGCTTTTATGCAACACACTTTATGAACTCTGGCTTTTATGCAACACACTTTATGAACTCTTGCTTTTATGCAACCCACTTTATGAACTCTTGCATTTATGCAACACACTTTGTGAACTATTGCTTTTATGCAAACACTTTTATGGACCATACTGAAACTTATGTTTTATTTAAACTATTACGCGGATTAGCCTAAGCCCTTGAATCCCACTATGCCCAAACTCATGAACCGTCAATTCCTGCTGGGAAGCGCGAATGTTATAAATAGATCTATTGGTGGTGACTCCCCCGTTCGGTTTGACCGGATAGGCAAACGCGAGCGTATAACATGTCGAATTACAAGTGTAACGGGATAAACACTTGCCGGGCCTTTATATTTAACATGCTTCTAGAGCATGCACACTGTTATAGCTTCGGTTGCATGAACTTAGCGCTAGCGTAATAGACTATTTTTCTATGTGATATTATATCTGTTGTAATGATCACACACTCTACTCATGGTCCACAATCCTGATTTTTACTGTAAGGTAAACTTTATTTATATGACATTGTGAGTTACACAATGGTCACAAAACTCTCTATTGTACCCACAACACTATTGTTTTAATACAAACTTATGAACTCACCAACCTCGTGTTGACACTCTTTAGCATGTATTTTCAGGTTTTAAGCAATGACACGCTACTGGAGGTTTTGGCAGGGCATGGCATGGTCATAGAAGACTCTGATATTCACTTGGGGACCATTTTAAACTATTTTACGGGCCTACTTCCGCACTACTTTTAACAATGTAAATTTAACATTTTTGATTAAGTTATATTATACTAAATGATTTAAGTGAAAACCATCTTTGAACTTGTGCTGTAATACCAATTGAGTTACACCCCAGCTACATGTATGCTTCCGCTGGACCCGATTTTGGGGGTGTGACAATACATGTTGGGATGGCACGCCTTTATTAACATTAGAAAGCACTGCTACCAGTGAAGGTGCCATGGACTCTTCAACAACGGATGCAGTAAAGGCAACAGATGCAGTAACAAAAATTGAAACAATTGAAGCACTTCAACCCACAAAAAATGAAATGACAACACCACCAAAAGAAACCATAGAATGCACAACACCACTCGACAGACCAGAACAAATCACTATTTCACACACCAATCCAAATGTATCACTTGAAACCAAAGAAGATGACCTTACACCAGTAGCAGAACAAACTTCCATGTCCGAAGCATCAAAAGCCAAAAAAGAAATGACCAGAAAAAGTACTAGGAGAGCCCTCTTTACAAGCGATGAAGAGGCAAGCACACCATCAGGCCTCAAGAAATCAAAAAAGCAAGACTGATCGGAGGTATAATACAAGTACCGGATGTAGGCAAAAAATCCAGCCGATCTATGTATCCTAGACTAGCGTTAAAGACACCTGTTTTTGTAAATATTATTACCTACTACCTAGCACCAGCCATCTAAGCAAGAATCTACCATAAATCGTTATCTGTTTTGTACATGGCCTGCGCTGCCATGCCTTTAGCACTATCGGCCTGTATTTTATGCATAGCCTATACAGGCAAAACTTTACCAGTAATTGACTAATACCCTTGCTGTTTGGTGCAACAATTACGCCTCTCATTACTTATGCATTTATCATTACATAGGTTTCATATCATGAATATATTGATGCATGAAATAAATAAACAATCAAAGCATCGTATATAAAACTAAAGCATTGGTAAACATAAACATGGCCATATTTTTATTAATCAGTGACATATCTTACATGACTCGCATAACTTACAACCAAACACAAGAAGAAAGGCATCAATCTAAACCTACATGGACTTCTAATAAAACACACAGCCACCATCAGAAACTACAACAAAGCACACATAACAACATAACTGGAAATTGAAACCAAGATAAATTTCTACCAACACGGATAGTAACATCAGTGACTACAGCAAATCGCATCAACCATAGCGCTCCATTATCGATACATGCCTACGCTTCTCATCATGTGCCTCACGTGCAAGGACCAACACAACATTCAAAGCAGCCAGAATACGGCTATCCTTAACCTGTGCTTCTCTCATGCATTGCAACCCGTTCGTAACTGCAGGATCAAAAGGATTAAAACCTTGGCCCTCTTGAAGAAGTTCCAACTGTTTTTGCATTTTGCTCTGCACAACTTCACATTCATCTTCAAGGAGTGCAATAAAGCTCTCATTCTCATCGGCCAGTTGCATAAAGAAATACCGAAAACAATGTTGCAGCCTATCAGAGTTACACTCCTCTTTCAGGTTATCAAAGTTAGGGGTATGTGCCATTATGTTTCGGTAATTTTTAAAAAGTGCAACAGAAAATTACAAGTGACAATGAGAAACATACCCCTGCCATTTATATAGCCACTACATGTAACTACAAATAGTGAACTTAACTAAACTAGAACAACTTTCCTTTAATTTAGTTTTCACATGTAAAACGGTAGTTAAAAAAACTAAACAAGGGCCAAAAAAGGCCTCAGGGAATCTACCCAGTTACTATCTAATGACATCTCAAAGCTCTCCTACCAAAAAACAACTACCAATATGCACCTACCAGTACTTTTGATTTGTAATAAATCAAATTTACAACTACTCCTTTACTTTGCACTTCTATCTTACAACATTTTTTACAACTAAATACAATTAGTACTATTGCCAACATTAAATAAACACAAACTAAATGTCAACTGAAAACAACTAAACTGCACCATTTGTGAAAGCAGTACTACAAACATTTACATTTCAATTTTGCAAAGCAAATACCATTAACTCATTCCATACATAAAAGATCTCATGCTCATACAAAATATGCCTACTGGCTATACAAAATTTGCCCAAAGGCATGCATCATATCATATACTATACTTCTGATAAGGACGCAAAAGATAACCAAAATATACCACAAAAAAAAGTGGCCAACCCATCACCCAAACACGGAAAGATTGATCTTCTTTTCTTCTCTTCCTTTACGAGCTGAATCAATAACCTTGATCAACCAAGCAAGCACCTTCCTCTCTCTCTCTTCAGAGCGTCCTTCAAACAGTCCAAACCAATATCACCATTCTCATGTAACGGCAAGAAACCCTCCCCTTCTTCCACCAAATCCTCCAACCACTTAACCTTTGCAGCCAATTGATCACGCTTCTCAGCAAGCACCATTAACAACTTTTCGTTCTCAGTGTTATCCTGGGTAAACGCCACATGTAAACAGTCATCAAGTTCATTTGAACCAGCAGCAAACTTTAGCTTTTGGAAATTGGGAGTTCGAGCAAGTGCATATGCAGATGTTGTTGATGGTGTCGCCATCGTAGAAGCAGGGGATTAGAGCGTTGAAAATTGAAATGCGATTGAAAGTGTTAGGGTTTGATATGGCTAAAAAGGGGGGTAAAATGTCCTTTTATTAGCAAAGAAACCGTAGTCCTATAATTTGACCGGCACTACTACATTAAAACAATGTATTAAACTAAAAAAATTATTTTAAAAAAAGGTAAAAAAAAACTTATTTACTAAAATTATTAACACCTTAAAAAAACACATAGGTAAAAGCAACTGCATAAATAAATATAAAGCGCATTATAAAAATTATAATAAACACAAATTTTTTTAAAATTTACGCATACCTTTAACCATACACGGATTTATATTGTTAAAAATATCATCAAAACATCAACGAACTTAAAGATGCTACTTTCTAACACGGATGTAAAATACAATTTCTGGATACAATATATATACGTGAATACTTAAATAAAATAAAATACAATGTATATGGTTACATTAAATACCATCTACCAAACAAATGCGATGTATATACAGATTTATATCAACTCAACCACAGAAAGCCGTTAAATGCATGCAACAGACACCACGAACTAATACTCCTCCTCACAATTTTCCTTTTTCATTCTCGATTTTATACATACACAATCTTTACTTCACTTAACACAAGCAATGGCCAATCATCGGAAAAAAAAAACAGGCTAGCCCGCAACGCGGCGTCCGTAGCCTTTCTCGTTTTTTATAATTTCATGTATATGTGGTTTTTTATAAAAGGGAAGTGGGTCTTTGTTTTATAGTGTCCATCTTTCTTCACTTTTCTTATTATTTTCAATGTGGGATACTTTTCATCTTTTTTTCTTGATTAGACAATATACAACTACTATACAAAATTTTCAAAACATCAATTTTGTATTGTTATATTTTCTATTATAATTATAACTAGTCGCATGACCCGTCCGATGGACGGGCTAGCGTCATGTAAATTTAATAATATTATTACTTATGAGGTCCATACTTATGAGCATCCATACTTATGAGATTGTTATAAGGATCATAAGTTTACCATTCATGGTTATAAATTGTTAAAGGTTTAGCAATGTGCCTGACATGTAAAAATAATAATAAACCACGCTTTAGAAACATTAAGTTTTTAATATTGGAAACAACACAAAGATTAAAGAAAAATAAACCATGCTTTGGCCTCATGACCTGCCCAATGGGCGGTCAAGCTTCATATGATATATTTTTTTTTATGATTCATAATTTTTGTACTTGTATAGTTACTATGATGGGTTTGAAACATAAACGGTCACGTATAAAAAGTACATCATGAATATATTTTCATATTAAAAATAAAATCAATCATAACTTTTCAAACCTTAAAGATCAATGACCATGTTTCTTTTAAGAAGATATTCGACACATATATAACGTAATTAGTTATCGATCATGTGCCTATATCATTGTTTAATTTCAGATATATTGCAATATTCTTTTTAGTTTGTAATACATGTAAGTTTTGAACTATTCTTGTTCTTGTAGTTGCTTGAACTCCTTTTACGGCTTCATAATAAGTATCAATACAACTGTATATAGTTACAAAATTAGCTAAACTCTATGGCTTCATCATAATTATCAATACAACAATGATAAAGAACAAACATGTTCATCAATAGTGGTCACATAAAATATGAGGGTCTCATAACTTAAGTAGGCATATACCTCCATGGATGATCTTCTGGAGCTGGGTTGAGGATAAAAAATCTCAATTGTAGCCTAAACAAATAACAAAGGCCAAACATTTACTTTAACCAAACTATAAATTTCTATGCAAGTACCTTTGAATGAAAGAAGCTATTATAACTTGCCTCCCATGTGTCCACTACTATAGCCATCAACAACAGCTTGTGTATCAATTTTCTCCAGGAGCATCGTTAACAATGAGTACCCCTTTTTTCAATTTTGCAAACCTTTCTTTGTGATACATTTCTCTGAAACATACATAGCAACTTTTATTAGCACAAGTTTTATTCATAAAACATTTATGCAGCAACATATATTTGTTTTCTATTGACACTTTTGAACTTTTTTCCAGGTTTGCCGTTGAGACTAATAATTACTTACTTCAAATCTTGTAGTACACTTTTGATCTTTTTTCTAGGTTTGCCGTTGACAGTTGACAGATCCAAGTCATCACAATGAGTTACCAGTCCGATCACATCTGTAAGAAACTAAAAGTTAACCATCAACCCAACATTAAAATGACTCACATGTAATAGAATGGGAGGATGTTATTGATGAGTTACCAAAAGGGTCGTTATCATATACATAATGTAGAGTATATTGCAATATGATAACCAAGCTGTACCATATTGCAGAGTATATTGCTATTATATGAAAATGTCCCTAAATAAAACTAAACCACTCAATTATATTACTTTTGTAGCCATAAAATCAGCATTACCACCAAGAATAATAGTCGTTACACGACCAACCATATTAGTCATTGGGGCTCTACTATGTATTTGATACCCGTTGGTAATTGAGGTATGTCCGCACTTGTACCATATTTTCATATGTATTCTTTGTTCTTAATCAATGTTCACTTTCTTTTACAGTTTCAAAATTATGCACTTTATTTTGTAGGTATGCAAAAGCGTAAATTATATCTTCTGATACAAAGAAATAAGTAAGGCATACATAACTACCATGTTGCATACTCTATGTCAAATGCAGCCCTGTCTACCTTATCGTCTAGACTCATTAAGTAAATATTACAAAATAGTCCAAACCTGAATTTATCCTATTGAGTCACGTAACATATTAACGTAGTTTTTTTTTCTGTCTTGTGCAACCATATTTAATCTGAAATCTTCTATATTTGGCAGCCCAAAAGCAAAAAGATGACCAGGAGAATGAAATTATTGAAATGAGTACAATGAGCGTTGTAGTATCTTGATTGAGATAGACTTCACTATCTTTCCACCATTCAGCTCGCTCTAATACTCGATTATATTTGTCATATTTATACCTAACCAGTGAAGTTACTTACGAACCTATGATCCAAAAAGAATCCAAATGATATTACTACCAAGGGTCTTTTTTTATTTACAGAAATCTAACAATGAATGAAAGACGCTACTTTTGACGCTATAATAAATATGATCTAATATATACTTAAACAAAGGTGTTACATATGTTGTAGCTCACAATACGTGGACCTAAGTCTGTTGTCACCTATGCTTAATTTGATCAAGACAAAAGACTCGTTACCCATATAGAAAAATGCTTCATAACTAAAAGCATGGAGTGTAAGCATATAGTTCAAAATTTCAGTAAAACATCTAAATATACAATTGCTAGTGCCCCAAATTTTATAATCAATCCCAAATACCCCTTTAGAGTAACTGCAACAAATATGATGATAAAATCTATTTTTAATAGAAAGCTGACCTGTAAGACTAGGCATTATTTGATGGCAACCCCGGTTAACAGACAGCCTTGCTTTGAACAGCTCTTTTCGGGTCTCCATTGCTATCCACGGGTCTTGTAAAAATAGTGCCTATTGAGCGTTTTCTTTTCATCTTTTTATCCCACCCTTCCCTGCTTGCAGGCAACCTACTTTTCTTGAGTGCCAAACTCCGATAAAAATGTGGTTCTGATCCAATATATCTGCATCCATTTCAAAACTTAATTAAAATTTATGTTTGTTAAGTTAGTTGAACGGATACTTAAAAACTTACCACTGGATTGTGAGAATCATCATAATACGATACATTTATAAATCCTGCAAAGATGCCTCAAGCTACCTTAACGTACACAAGCATTGCATTATTTCCAATCCATTTGAATGGTAGGAATAAATATCAAATTCCAAACGCTGACCTGCAAAAAAAGTCCCTTTCTTTAGATCTTTTGTGGTACTCTGCTATATTGTCTTTTCTAAATACATGAATATCTCAAAAAGAAGCCTTAGCTTGGCTTTTGTTGTTGGTGAAATCGCATTTGGATATACACCATTTTGTGTCACAATAATATACATGAATACCTAAAAAAGAAGCCACTTGGTCTCCTCCGGTCACACCGGTTAGCTTATCTCCCAGCTATACCCCAAAAATGGTGCCCACGGTGAAGTTTGTGTCAACAAAGCTGGACCTGTCAAGGGGATCAAACGTGACATTGAATCCACCTGCTCATAAACCAAGACCTCCCAAGTCTTAATTATTCATGCTGAGATTTAACGGTTTGTTACTGTTGTTCGGTTATATATGCAATTTGTTCCAGGGGTGATCCCTTCTTTACCTACATTGGCAATAAAAAAATTAAAAAAGCATTTAATACCGTAAAACTTCAACATCAGAAAAGCGGTTTGTAAACTGCATATCTATAGTTACACTAAGAAAAAATAAATGCATTTCCTGACAGCCACATGTAATGAAGAACCTGTGTAAGCTTAATTTTTTTGACTGATTGCTTAGAAAGGTGGACAACTTATTAAACCACTAATAAATATTAAGGTTTCAATATATCGGGTGCCACTATACAGAAAAAAGAATTACATTAACCAACTAATCATAGAGTACCGCCACATCATCAATGAAACCGTTACTCGTTCAAATTACCTTGAACTGAAACTTGAAAGCTTTTTACCTTAATCAAAATGTTCAAAACTTTGATGTATTTTTCCAACCTTAAAAGGTTGGTTACAATAAAGATTAGACCAAAAAGGTAACTTTTAATGCAATTAGCCATTCATTTTATGCTTCTCTAAAGTATTATACAAACTACTGGAGTGAGAAAAATAACAACAAAAGCTGAGAAAGGAGCATAGAGATATCATCTTACCAGGATGGTCAATGATGCAGAGATAAATATGGACTATGCCTGCTCAACAAAAGAGCTCCAGAAGCTGGAGGACCTTAAGACTGGGTCTTCAAGACAGTAAATGCATTTCATGACAGTCACATGTAAAATGGATCTTGAAGAAATTAAGAAAATAATGTCTCCTCTAACAGTATCAGGCTGCAAAACACATATATTGGTCAAAGTCAATACTTTGTCTAAATTATAAAATTAAGTCCACCGTATATTAATTATTTAGTCAATCTTTAAAGCAATTAGTTTATAATCCAAACATACTTACAGCTTCATTAGCTTGGCCTTCAAATGTTATCTTTTGACCATGTTGCATTCACTTTTCAACATGAACTTCAAGTACTTTCTTCTCCTGTGTAACCTCCTTTCCCTTGCACGGTTGGCACCGATCTTTCTCATTAATTGACTCACCTGATTAATAAAACACACAAATGAATGAATTACTTGATATTTAAATCCGATAAAATCAAATTTCTCTTGTTCTTTATGCAATCCCTTATGTGCGTGTTTTTCACCACTAATAAAACTTCACAATCCTAACGGATAAAACCGAATGACATGATATCAGGCGTTCCTAAAGTAATCAGCCTCTATTGTTTGTTATTACCTTATTAAAAGTAATAAAACCTATTACTCTATTTCTACATGATGCTTCATGAGCGCTGATCCATAAACTATAGGGTCCAATTTACTGTTCAATGACCATTTCTGGACACAACCAGCAGATGCAAGATGATCAACACTTTTATCAAACACAATGGTCAACCGATATTTATTACTTTCATTGGTGGATACTTTGAGAATGGTATGTGACCATGAGCAAGTTGTGATTCTAAAAGACCAAATGACATAACATACCTAAGCTTATAGATTTCTAAGCTATCTCATCAGACCAAAAACTAAATTAAAAAACAACAACATATTGCCATATCAAATTCAAGTGAGGACTTTCATCAAACAATTGGTATACACAAGTTATCAAACATTTTTCAGTCTTTTTGTTGAACACAATATATAAAAACAGAAACCAAATAATCAATAACCAAAATACATAAATGCCTAAGAAAATAATCTTGAATTCATTATACATCAAATGTGGTTGCTAACCTAATTAAATTATAATCGGTACAAAAACAATTACCTTAAATTGAAGTTGGTTGATCTGTGATAAATCTTTCTCAATAGACTTTGCAATCATTGAGAGATTATGGATTGTTTTAAGGTTTTTGTTGATTTTGATTATTTTGAATCAAAAATCAAAATAAACAGATTTGTTGGTTGTTCTTAATTATTTTGAATCAAAAATCAAAATAAACTGATTTGGTGAGATTAAGATAAGGAATTGAGGGTTGTTTTTGAATTAAAATCAATAGGTTTATTTTAGGATGAATCGGATTTCATTGATGGTGATTGCTGAAAGTTAGGGAAGAGGTTGTGATGATGGAGATGTGTGTGGTTTGGTGAAAGGAGCGTGTATATGAATTATAAGTGGACAGCGTGGCATTAATTTGACAGGGTGGAGGTTTCCACGTATTTAGGCATGCCATGTGGCATATATGAGGTGTCATGATCCTCTATTATATATGTTAGGAGATTTTTAATTAAAAACATGATATTTTTTTCATTAACTTATGCAAACAAATTTACCAATTAAACTAAATAACAAAGTTAATACACTTGATCTAATAATATAAAAGAAAAACAATTTTGATGCTCAAAGAATAAAATAAATTATTAATTAAAGTTCATAGATAACACATAATTGATATACTTGTATCATCTATGATTCCCTAGTATATATTTTACCTCTTTCTATATACATGATTTTCAAAAGAGTATAGCAAAGTATATAATTTTGTAAGCTTGATTCATGAAATTGGTCAAGGAAATTTTGTTATTCGAGTTAGAGTCAAGATCATAAATTATTTAGTGAGCTCAAGTAATTATGAACGGACACGACTTTTGTTCATGTTCGTTCATTTAACTAAACGAACATAAAATATTATTCATGTTTGTTCATTTAATAAATAAACGAACATAAACGAACCTTTTACCGAACAGTTCATGAAATGTACATTGAACGTTCAGTTCGTTTACAGTCCTATGTGTATGTGTATATATATTTATGTATCTTCATGTGTCTCTTGTAAATGTATGTGTGAATCATATGTAAGAATGTATGCTAGTGTTTGTATGTATAAATGCTTATATGAGAGACATTATATGTGTATACACAAACATGTTTGTATTCACATGTAATGGATTATAATTAATAAACCAATATGATAATTATCTCAACTAGTTAACATGATTTAAACGAGTATAAGAGTTAGTTAGTTCATAACTAAACTCAGAATAAGAGTTTCTACAAGAATATTACCAACAACAATCTTCTATGTTTCATCATCAGATTGGTAGAAGATGATAACGTTGTTTATGTTCTATTGTCTAAGAACCATGGATAACGTTGTTTATGTTCTATCGTTTAAGAACCATCGACCAATTGTTTTTAGCAACCTCACAATGAGTTTATGCATATGCATCATATATGTGTCTTTATATGTAAATATTGGTCGCACTTATGTATTTCATATGTGTGTCCAACACATAGTTGGCTTTCATATGTACGTGTCATATGTGTCTATATATATTTGAGTATCATATATATGTGTCACATGTGATAACACATATTTGAACTTCATTGTATGTGTCTTTTGTGTGTGTAAGCATGAAAATCATAAAATTGAATCGTTTATATACAATATACATACATATGTTGTATATTTAATCACAAAAACCTTGATATAACTCTCAACATCACGTGAGTTATACGAGTGAGATTCGTTGAAATCATCTAATAATTCATAATTCTTATTTTGAGGTGTTTATGATTGGATTTAATTGATTTGTATATTTGATAAAGAGTTATTAAACATATTAGTTACTTCTTTATAAAACACTTAACTAGTACTCCCTCCGTCCCTTATTAAATGTCCTGTTTGAATTTTCAAAGTCTTTCTTTCTCAACTTTGACATTAAATAATTTTGTTTGTGTAATATAATATTTGATACCAAATATATGAAAGAATTAAGTTTTAAATGTATTTTCATTGCGTATAATTTTTATCAAATACTATATAACACAAGTAAAAATATTCAAGGTCAAAGTTAATAAATAAAGACTCGAAAAGTCAAACATGGACATTTAATAAGGGACGGGGGGAGTATAAAACTAATAGTAACAATTATATAATCAATAAATATATATGAGTAAGAATTTATTTAACACATTTAACTTATTCAATTTTACATCCGACATTGGATGAGTGAGACAAAATGAATGAAATATGAGGTCTATAAAAACAAAAGCCAAAGCTTATTAGTTTATGTTTATATTTTATATATAAACTAACGTGTAGATATTTGATGTGATTGAAGGTTAACATATTATTAGTTTTGGTTTTAAATTTAACCTTTAATACTAATAGTTAATTAAATAATTATAATTAAATTATTTTGATACTACATATTAAGCTCGATTAGCTCGTTCGGCTCGTTTAGCTCGAGTAGCTCGTTTGGCTCAAATAATTAAACGAGCTTTCGAACGAGCCGAGCTAAATACAAGTTTTAAAAGCTCGGCTCGTGAAATTATTCGAGCTCTACATTTTGTTTGAGCTCGACTCGAGTTAAACGAGCTCGAGCTCGAGTAGCTCGTTAAAAGCTCGATTCGTGTACACCCCTACTCCCACCTCTATACAGTCTCAAAATTAGTTGTAAGGAATAAGGATGTTAAAAAGGTTAGAAAATACTTTTTTTTTGGGACTATTCTGTGGTTGTCGAGCAATTGGATTCTAATCATACACACTTTCAGCAATTAATTGCATTAACATGTACCTGTTCAAATAGTAGAAAAGCCCGTTTACTGCGTTTTTTCATTACTTCTTATGCACGTGGGAACACAAAGAAACTTCAAAATTTCATTGCCACCAATGCATGTGTTAATTACTGCCGATAAGACATAAGCATTAAGCAGTTTGGCCTCTCTTCAACATTACAGCATTACAGGTATAACATGAGTGTATGTACAAGGATAATCACAACAACCAGATGACATTAGCGGAACCTAACTTCTATCAACACAAATGTTATAACTTTCTTTTATAAACAATTGTTAATTCTTTCCAACAATTGATTAATTAGGAGAGTAACATGGCAGCCAGTGGCGAAGCTAACAAATTTCAATCAGTTGAAGACCTTACTATGACGCATGAATCAACAAGGAAAGTGAATGAGGGTACTAAGAGTTTTGTAAGCGCCGTGACTTCTGAAACTATGCAAAAAAAGGTTAACTTTAGAAAAGTGGACGTTGTTGGTGCAACTGATGGAGAATTTGAAGCTTTGATTCCAGTTTCTTCCGTTATGGAGGTCAATGAAAGGCTAAGCAACTCGATATTTGGGTACTTTCTGGGTAAGCGCATTGCATTCCCAGTTGTGGAAAATTACGTTTTCAACGCTTGGGGTAAATTTGGGATACAAAAAATAATGATGAATGCTAAAGGATTTTATTTTTTCAAATTTTCTACTAAGAAAGGCGTGGAAGATGTCTTGGAGAACGGCCCTTGGATGATTAGAACGGTTCCAATTATTTTGAACAAATGGACTCCATCATCTAGCTTAACGAAAGAGAATCATGCCCGAGTTCCTGTTTGGGTGAAGATGCATGACGTGCCACTAGCAGCCTTCACAGCTGATGGACTTAGTGTTATTGCTTCAAAGATTGGTAACCCAGTGATGCTCGACTCGTATACATGTACCATGTGTAATGAGTCTTGGGGAAGAAGTTCGTATGCGCGTGCTATGATTGAAATTGAAGCAGATGTTGCTTTGAAAGAATCTGTTACTGTTGCGGTTCCCAACATTGAGGGTGATGGGCATACATGTGAGAAGGTTAGTGTGGAATACGAATGGAAGCCACCTCATTGTATTACGTGCAAGACATTTTGTCATGCAGCTGATGCTTGTCCGCTAATTGTAAAGGAGCAACCTAAGAAGGTTGTGGAGGAGAAAAATGATGGTTTCCATGTGGCCCAAGGACGCAACAAGGGTAAAAAGCAAGTTGACAAAAGTTTTGCAGTCAAGCCAAAGACTAACCTTGCTTTCAAGCAAACTCCCAAACCGATTATGCAAGGAGTCTGGAAGCGTAAAAATGAGGGTACTAAAACATATAATCCTTTTTCTGTATTGGCTAGCACTAGTGGTACTAATGTGGAGGATGTCCAAACGGGTGGGAATGTGAAACAAAGTAATGTGGAAGTGTGCTTAGAGTTAGATGAGGAGGATACTGAGCATGTTTATGACGAGTCGATTCAATATATGGCAAGTGATGGTTCGAAATCAGTGGGGGCAAGCACTCCCAATATTAATATGCCCAATGTATAGCATTGCTTCTTGGAACATAAGGGGATTGAACCACACCCCTAAACAAACGGAGGTTCAACAAGTGATTAATGAAAATAATCTTAATGTGTGTGCTATCCTTGAATCCCATGTTGATATTGGTAAGTTGGATAGTGTGTGTAGTAGTGTTTGTGCAAGATGGAAATGGTCGTCTAACAGCAGGTATTGCGCGAAAGGATTACGAATAATTCTTGGCTGGAATGATGATGTTGTGGACGTCTTAGTTTTAGCATGTACGAGTCAAGCCATGCACACTCAGGTCATCCTTAAAGCTGATGGTAAAGCGTTGTTTTGTACATTCGTTTATGCTTCGAATTCATATGACACCAGAAGGGAGTTATGGCACAACCTTAAAGCGCACAAGCTTTTTGTGAATTCGAAGCCATGGATTATCATGGGTGACTTCAATGCAGCGTTATTTATTGAAGACACTTTCCATGGGTCGAAAGATATTAATATTTCTATGCGAGAATTCAATGATTGTGTTGTTAACATTGAGGTTGAGGATGTTAATTGTACAGGTCTACACTACACATGGAATCAAAAACCAAGAGCTGATATTGGTGTCTTAAAGAAAATTGATCGTGTTATGTGCAATATTGAGTTCAATCAGGAGTGCCCTGGTTCATATGCGATATTTCAACCATATCGTATTTCTGATCATTCCCCAGCCGTGTTGAAGATTTATAAGAAGACTAAAGACAAACCTAAACCATTTAAGTTCTTTAATTTTCTTGTATACAAAAAAGAGTTTATGCAAGTGGTGGCAGATAAGTGGAAAGTCGATATTGATGGCTTTACTATGTTTAAAGTCGTCAAGAGATTGCGTCTTTTGAAGAAACCTTTGCGAAAGTTGTTGCACGATCAGGGAAATCTTCATGATAGAGTGGTTAATCTTCGTAGCGAGTTGGATGAGGTGCAAAGGGCGCTTGATCAAGAACCTTCATCTACTATTCTTCGTCAAGAAGAAGCTGTTTACCTTGCGGCTTTTACTCAAGCTAAATTGGATGAGGAGCGTTTTTTGAAACAAAAGGCAAAGATTGCCTGGCTGCAAGAAGGTGATACTAATTCGGCATATTTTCACCGTTCAGTTAAAGCTCAGGCAAGCAGGAGACGCATTGACTGTGTTATGGGACCAGATAATGTTCTTTATGAAGGTAACTTGGTGCCTAATATTTTTGTGCAACATTATATGAACTTCATAGGTGAAGAAAGTGAAGTAAATCCTCTCATCCTAGAGGGGCTGTTTGTGAAACGTCTTGGGCAAGAAAAAGCAGACAACATGGTGAGAAGTGTTTCTGATGAAGAAATTCGAAGTGCCAAGTTTAGTATTGCTAATGATAAAGCACCGGGGCCAGATGGGTATACATCTTTATTTTTTAAGAAGGCTTGGGATATTCTTGGTGGTGAGGTTTGTAAGGCTGTGAACGACTTCTTTTGCAATGTGAAACTTTTGCAAGAAATTAATCATACGATCATTGCCTTAATCCCCAAGGTTACAACTCCTTCTCGTGTAAATGATTACCGTCCCATTTCATGTTGTAATGTGCTATATAAATGCATAAGTAAGATCATTACTAACCAAATTAAGGATGGCCTTGATGATATTGTTAGTGATAATCAATCCGCTTTTGTGCCGGGGAGGGCTATTTCGGACAATATTTTACTTGCTCAAGAGCTTATGCATAACTATCACTTGAATAGAGGTCCTCCTAGATGTGCTTTCAAGATTGACATCCAAAAGGCGTATGATACGGTTAATTGGAAGTTCTTGGAAGAAATTTTGTGGGCGTTTGGTTTTCATTCGAATATGGTTAAATGGATTATGGCGTGTGTTACTAGTACCTCCTTTTCGATTAATATTTATGGAGAGTTACATGGCTATTTTCGTGGGAAACGGGGTCTACGTCAAGGTGATCCCATGTCACCTTATTTATTTACCCTAGTTATGGAAATTCTCACGCTTATTGTGCAGCGCAAAGTTAGAGAAGATGGAGATTTCACATACCATCACAAATGTAGTAAGCTTAAAATCGTTAATTTATGTTTTGCTGACGATCTTTTAATGTTTGCTCGCGGTGATGTGCATTCAGCTAGAGTTATAATGGAAGCGTTGGAAGAATTTAAAAATGCCTCGGGGCTAGTGCCGAGTATCCCGAAGAGTACCATATTTATGTGTAATGTTCAGGATCACGTAAAGGACTCTATTTTGCATCTCATGCCTTTCGAGCGTGGATGTCTTCCTATAAAGTACTTGGGTGTTCCCCTCATTTCATCAAGATTGCTATATAAGAATTGTAAAATCCTTATAGAGCGCGTTTGCAAACGAATTGGTGATTGGAAAAACAAATGGCTATCGTTTGCTGGAAGGCTGCAACTTGTAAAATCGGTGTTGTCTTCTATGCACTTGTACTGGGCCTCGGTGTTTATTCTTCCGGCGGGTATTATTCATGATATTGAGCAGCTTATGAATGGTTTCTTATGGTGTCAAGGAGACATGAAGCGTGGGAAAGTGAAAGTTTCATGGGATAATGTGTGTCTTCCGAACTATGAAGGGGGTTTAGGAGTTCGAAAACTTGGAACCTTTAATATTGCTTTAATGTCAACCCATATTTGGAAGCTCATAACACACAAAGAATCCATGTGGGCAAGTGGATACATGCATATAAACTAGAACATCGCAGCTTCTGGGATGTTCCGTTATTATCTAATGTGAGTTGGGGATGGAGAAAACTTCTCCAAATTCGCAATATTATCAGGCCGCATGTCTGGTATAAACTTGGAAATGGAGGAAAAGCTTCAGTTTGGTATGACACATGGGATGAGTTGTGTCCTCTAATAAATCACATAACACTGTAAGTAATGCGGGATATAATACGCTTGAAACAGTGGGTTATGTTGTTACAGAAGGTTCGTGGAGGTGGCCCCAAGAGTGGTTTAATTCTTTTCCTGTTCTAAACCAATGCAATGTTCCTAACCTAAGACAAGATCAGGTAGATGCGCTTGTTTGGAAGTATGATGGCAAGTGTTATGACTTTTCTGTCAAACATGCTTGGAATGCTACGAGAGATCGTGGGGAAGAAGTAAACTGGGCGTATCTTGTATGGTCGAAATATACCATCCCAAGACATACTACACATTTGTGGCTCGTGGTGAGAAGACGTTTACTAACTCAAGATAGGATGAGACAATGGCATGTTGGGAATGAGGTAGATCATGCTTTACTTCGGTGTCCACTTTGCAAAGGTCAACAAGATTCTCATGAGCATCTTTTCTTCGAGTGCCCGTTTTCAGTGCAAGTGTGGAATCTAGTCATGGATGTGGCTGGAATGAGAGGAATATCATCAAAGTGGAGTGACATTGTTGCTTGGCTTCTTCCTATCTCAAGACAAAATAAGGTGACAACTATTGTTGGTCGTCTACTGGTGGCAGCTGCTTCTTATTTTGTGTGGCAAGAACGAAACAATAGAATTCATGGAAAGTGTGGAAGACAACCTGATGAAGTTGCCAAAAGTATAGTTGACACGGTTCGCTTAAAATTGGCAACTATTCGGTTTAAGAAGAATGCTCGTGTGGAGCAAATGAAGAGAACGTGGAAGATTGCTAATGTGCAAGTGGAAATGAGCTAGAAGTGATGCGGTCCAGAGGCTTAGTTTAATGTGTATCTTTTGTAGTCTCAGTATCGCATTTGGTTAGTTTGGTTGTTATGCTTTGAACATGTTCAAAGTATAATGTTTTTTTTTGTTTATTTAGGGTGGCTCATTACCACCCTTAGTGTACCGAACATTTTTTCTCAATATATTTCACCGGGTATAACCCTTTACCCAAAAAAAAAAAGCACACGACTGGACTTCTTATCTAACTAATGAGCAGCATAGCCATGCTACAAGCCTACAAGTTATGTCTTAATACTATTGTCTACTACTGTTTCCAATTTAGGTAATACAAACGAAACAAAAACCGATCAAGGAGCAGACATATACACGATTACCTAAGGGTAAAACATTAGACTTTTTGGGTCAAGTTTATACCAAATTAGTAATAAATAAACTCGGCTATTACTTTTATTTTCCACACCTGTTTGTCACCTTTGGTTTTACAAATAGGCGTATAAAAAATATTATATTCTGAAATTGAATTTAGTAATCCCAAAAAAGCGGTGAAAGGTTCAACCCGTGACCCAAACTCATTTTGACCCATTACCCGGCTCATCCCGCCATTTTTGAGACCGCTAGCTTTATTGTTATTGCCTCAGTCATCGTGTGCCCCTTATAAGGTTTTGGATACACTGTGTATATCCTGTTACGGATATATCTTCACAGCCTATGACAATGTTTTAAACAATTTGCATCACAAACCATATACAACTAAGGTTGTTTGACAGGTCATCAACTAAACTGTCAACTAATTTCTTAATTATCTCACAATGTAACTTAACCACAAGTTCTAAGTGATCACTGACATTGTCTTAGAGAATACTTTTAGTTTCCTCTAAAACACATCAGAAACATCTGATTTGTTGTTTTACTAATATGCACAACACAAGAACGCAATGAATGGTCAAAGTATATATACTAAAACACACGTTATTAGTAATTATGCTTTCATTTTCACATATTTATTTCTACTGCAACTTAAATTGATAGAAATGAGAAGCATACATTTTACCGAAAGCAATTATACAAATTATTGCAGTGGTCACTTGATTATACAGTTTACACATCTGTATCTGCCATGGTTGTACAATCATAAAAATAACAATAAAATTACTCAATTTCCATTAAGTTCAACAGCATTATACGCGATCGAACAATGACCAAAGTAAATTTATTATTAAGTACATACAACAGTAATTCAAAGAGACAACACACAAACATCATAATTTGGAAGCTTATATACGACAGCTTAATTAAATGGTCCCGACTCCACCCCAACTCCTGTACCTATATCACAAATTGTTTTAGAGCAAGAAAAGTTATAGAGTAAGGCATTTTGCAAAACTTGAATAAATAAGAAAAGGTATGAAATATCGTACCTTTCATTATTTAACGTTATTTCCCGATATAAACATGTCTTCTCTTCTTCTTCTTCTTCTTCAAGACCAAACTCTCTATTGCATCAGCAATTGCATTGAACCACTTGACTTTTCTTGTTGACAACATGAGATATCCAATCACCAATCCGACTAATGTTCCACATCCATATCCCAACGTCACCACTTTCCATGTAAATCCACTCTCCTCCTCGTCATCATATTCTCCATTATCTTCAACTTGTGAGGAACTTTGATGTTCACGTTTGGGCAATGGAGATCCATAGAGACCTGAATTCCCTCCAAAGGAAGTGCCAAATGTGCTGAACTGTGGTCCTTCTGGAATACGTCCCACGAGATGGTTTTGCGAGAGATTTAACACTTCAAGGGTGGTGATGCGTGCAAGACTTTGGGGGATCTCTCCTGAGAGTTGATTCCAAGATAGGTCTAACGACTCAATCTCTATGAGATTCCCCAGAGCATGTGGAATTGGACCCTTAAGGCAATTGTGGGATAAGTTGAGCACTATTAGTGAATTAAGACCACCAATAACGTCTGGGATCTCTCCTTCAAATGTGTTATCTGATAGATCAATAATTGTGTAGTCAACCCATATTTGTGGAAATTCTTGATTCACCCCTTTCACCACAGCAATGAATGAGTAGTACTTTATACCCATGGACAAATATTCTGGTGTTGTGTTGCTTTTAATAACATTCATCATGGAATTGAAATTTTGAAAATATTTTACAGGGAGTTGCCCCATAAACCCATTATGAGATAAATCCAGTAATCGAAGACTTGGAAAGGGGAATTCAACAGTTGATGAGGGTTGAATGTGTCCATGAAAGTTGTTTGATTTGAGGACAAGAGCCCGCAAATTTGGAAAATCTCCTAACCAACTAGGGAATGTACCATTTAAGTGGTTATTTCCAAGATCTAGCACATTCAAGCCTGAGCATTTAGACAAGGAACTTGGCACCTCTCCTCATAATTGATTTCCATTCAAACTAAGCCCTCTTAAATGTTCACAATCCCCGTATACCTTTGGAATCGTTCCTTGAAAGCTATTCTTCCCCATATCTATCATAAAAGATGAGGTGATATTTCCAAAGCATTGTGGAATCAATCCACCAAACCGATTATTAGACATATCTAAATACCATAGTTGGCTCATGTTGCAAATTGATGGAGGGAACGGCCCCTCAATCAAGTTGGACTGTAGATACAGATATTCTAATCCATACCACTGAAATTGTGGCAAGCCTGTTATGAAGTTATGTGAGAGATTCAAATAAAATAACCCATTTTTACCTCCAATCTCACCTGCCCATTGAGGAATTTGGCCATGGATTTCGTTGCTAGAGAGATCTAACATAAAAAGCTGTTTCATGGCTCGAATTGAATTTGGAAACACCTTTAGCCTGCAAGAGGCCAAACTTAAGGAAGAAAACCCAGGGTTGACATAATGATTGGCATTATTAGTTGTCACAGAGAAACTGTTGTATGAGAGACTCAGAGATTCAAGGTTTATGAGGCTTGATAACAATGTATCCAACTCCCATTCACCACTAAAATTATTAGATGAAAGGCCTAGTCTAGTGAGGTTGGTGAGTTTTTGAAATGTTTGCATATCAATATGCCCAGCTAACTGATTGCCACTGAGGACTAACTCTTTCAATGATGAAAGAGGAAATGACTCAAAAGGTACATTTCCACTGAACATGTTATCATTTAAATGGAGGGATTCTAAAGAGGGGGAAGTAAACAACCAAGATGGCAATGTCCCATTAAGTTTGTTAGAATGTAAATCCAGAGAATTAATGTGTGTTAGGTTAACTTCCGAAGGGATATCCCCTGTGAAAGAGTTATCTCCCAAGTTGAGTGTTTCCAAAGAATCAAGATTGAAAATGTAATGAGGTAATTTTCCTTTCAATCCAGTGGAGTCAAGATTTAGTAATTTCAAAGAAGAGGAGATGTTAAGTCTATCAGGTAAAACCGAAGAGATATTAACATATTCAAGTGAAAGTTCCTCCAAATTAGTAAAATTTTGAAACATAGTGATGAAAACATGTGGTCCAAGCCTCAAATCATGATCATTATTCCAAGAGAGATCAAGGGAGACTAGTTTATGAAGGAGTGTGATATCCGTTGGGACTTGGCCAGAAAACCCACAATTGGAGAGGTTGAGATGTGTGAGACTATTTGAAAACCTTCCTATTTCACGTGGAATTTGGGAACCAGTAAAATTATTGAAAGCAAGATTGAGTGTTTGTAGGTGAGGAAGGTTGAAGAGGGAGCTGTTAGGATTGACAGTACCTTTCAGCATTCCGCAACTAACGTCGAGACCGATAACGTCACCGGTGAGGAAGTCACAAGTAACTCCATTCCAATTACAGCAATCTGTACTTGTGTTCCAGTTCATCATTATTGGATAACAACCAAAACCAAGCCAAAACTTATATGGCAGGTTATATAATGTGTAATTGATGGAGGAAAGGTTATGTTTAAAATGAAGCAAAGCTTCACTCTGTTTTTGAGAGCATTTATGAATATATTTGAAAGAAGTGGAAGAAGAAGAAGAAATAAACGTGGTGATAAGAAAGAAAAGAAAAAAGATACTCAACAACTTTGAATCACTCATTGTGTTTCTTTATTTCAATTGTTTTTGAGAGCACCTGATCACCAAGAGGCAGGGACAACCCAACCTCTTCCAGCGATGGAACTACCTATAATTTCTTCAGTGGTCCCAAGCGTTGAGGAACTTCAACGCACCCTCTTCACCACTCCTCATCAAGCTACACCCGCAGTGAACAACACTGCGCCGCCAGGCGCACCTGATCGAAACAGGGTGCCTAATACTGAGGCATAAATTCTTGCAACAGCTGAGGACGTACCCGATCTAACTTTGGGAAACTTTGTATCCCAAAATTATGAAACCCTAACCGCCCTCATGCAAGAAGAAGCAACAAGAAGAGCAAGCGCGAGCCTACAAGCCCGACTCAATTTTGCTCTTGAACGCGAACCATCACCACCGCGTCACTCACGAGGAAGACGCACAGAACGTACCACTATCCATGATAGGTTGGGTACGATATCTGATTCACAATACTCTGGAGACAGCGACAGGCGCACCAATGTCCACTCCCGACTTGGCAGTCGGGGAATACATGATCGATTAGGGCCTCAACATTCGCCAAGCCAAGGATCTTCCAAACCTGGGAGTAGGAGGATCCAAGACAGATTGGGGAGAAGAAGATCCCCAAGCAGAGATCCCTCAGGCTCCTCTTCCGAAAGAAGCAGGCGCAAGCGCCGAAAAAGAGACTACCCTTCTTCCAGTGACTCCTCGGATAACGAGGATAAAGAAACAGGACACTGGAAGTCAAGAGGAAGACGTCGCGAGGAGGAGAATGAAGATATGTCTCTTCCATGGCGACGCCAGAAAATTGATGCGTTTACACGGCGCATCAGCGATTACTCAGACCACAAACGCAGGCACATGCCCGCTAACGTGAAAACATATGATGGAACAGGTGATCCTGACGATCACCTAAAAATTTTCGAGTCAGCTGCAACTATCGAAAATTGGCCACAGCCTGTGTGGTGCCACATGTTTAATTCCACGTTAGTAGGAAACGCGCGCACATGGTTTAGCAAACTCCCACGTAGGAGCATCGGTGGATTTGAGGAATTACGGAAAGCATTCCGCCACAAATTCACCCAGCGAAAGAAGTGCGCTAAAAACCCTGTGGAGCTAGCAAGAGTGAAACAGCGCCAAGGGGAATCAACCAGCGCTTTTATGGAACATTTCAAAGATGAGTGCATACAAGTCAAAACATGTCCTGAAATCCTAAAAATTTCAGGGTTCATGAATGGGATCAATAACCCAGAACTCATCCGGAAGCTTAATGACAAAGTTCCACAGTCCTTTGACGAGCTAACAAAGCGCACTAGATCCTTTATACAAGGAGAAGCAGCTGCTGCGGATAGCAAAAAAGGATATTCAAACTATAGGCAACAAGAACAGCCGCGGAGACAATCCAATGATCAGAACAACAACCGCAGCAGGAATTATCGCAGTGGAAGAGACAACGACAAATATACTCCTCTCACTAAAACTCCGAGAGAAATATTTGTAACAGAAGGTGCGAACTTCCCAAAACCACCACCAATGCGCACCGCAGAGGAAAAGCGCCTAGGTAGTGGATACTGCGAGTACCACGGCCAAAAAGGCCATACCACTAACGAGTGTGTCCAACTAAAACAACTAATTGAAAAATTAGTTAGAGAAGGCAGGATGGACCACCTCGTAAAAAACATCAAGGAGGGAAAAGATAAACAGAGAAACGGGGGCAAGAAAGAACCCCCAAAGGAGAAAGCTGATACTATATACATGATACAATCATGGCAACGCAACATAAAGCAAAAAGTCAGCCAAAAATTCTCTCCAGAAAAAGAGATATCCTTCCCTACTATAGCTGCGGACAACGCAGTCGTGGAGCCTCTAACCATTGAGATACATACAGGGGGACATGACATCCACCGCATGTACATTGATGGTGGAGCATCCGCGGACATCCTGTACGATCACTGTTTCAAAAGGCTGCGACCTGAAATCCAAAGTCAGTTGATACCAGCTACAATGTCATTAACAGGATTCACAGGAGAAAAGATTTGGCCCATGGGGCAGTTACGCTTATTGGTGGTCGTAGGAGATGAACAACACTCAACCGCGACATGGATAAACTTTATGGTAATAAAGTCTCCTTCACCATACAATGGTATAATTGGAAGACCGGGAATATCATCCATGCGCGCGGTACCATCCACAGCGCACGGAATGCTTAAATTCCCAGTGGAAGGAGGAGTGGTCACTCTCTATAACACAACAGTACCACCAAGAGAATGCATCGCAGTAACAACTGAAGCGAAGACTATTCCAGAACAGCGCACACCAAATTTAAAAGTCGCTATTCACCCAGATTATCCGGAACAACAAGTTTCGATTGGAGGATTTTTATCTGACAAAGGTAAAGCAGCCGTATGCGCACTCTTGCAAAAGAACCTAGACATCTTTGCATGGGAACCAAAGCATATGACGGGAGTACCGCGCTCTATCACAGAGCATAAGTTACAAATCCGACAAGGATACCCTCCAATACGACAAAAGAAGCGCGGCCAGGCCCAGATCGTGCAAAGGCTATTCTGGAAGAAGTACACAAGCTAGTAGATGCAGGCATCATGCGCGAAGTATACTATCATGACTGGCTTTCTAACCCAGTTATGGTAAAGAAGAGCGATGGCAGTTGGAGGATGTGCGTGGACTTCACGGACCTCAACAAAGCATGTCCGCAAGACTGCTATCCACTGCCAGAGATAGACTGGAAGGTCGAATCCTTGTGCGGATACCCTTTCAAATGCTTCCTAGATGCATATAAAGGGTATCACCAGATCCAGATGGCAGTGGAAGACGAAGAAAAAACAGCTTTCCACACCAGTCAAGGAGTATACTGCTACACGAAAATGCCTTTTGGCCTGAAGAACGCAGGCGCGACATACCAACGACTGGTGGACACAGCCTTCGAAAAACAAGTAGGCCGCAACTTGGAAGTCTATGTTGACGACCTTGTCATCAAAAGCCATACAGAGGACGAATTGGTGCGCGACATCGAGGAAACATTCCGAACGTTGGGGCGGATAAACATGAAGTTGAATCCCAAGAAGTGCACCTTTGGCGCAACTGAAGGCATGTTCCTCGGATATTTGATAGAACCCGATGGAATCAAACCGTGCCCAGAAAAGACAAAGGCTGTTATTGATCTCCCCTCTCCGCGCACACTCAAAGAAGTCCAGTCACTGAATGGAAAGTTAGCAGGGCTGAATCGCTTCTTATCTAAGTCAGCAGACAAATCCCTTCCCCTCTTTAAAACACTCACGAAGTGCACAAAAAAGGGAGACTTTCGCTGGACTAACGAAGCAGAAGAAGCTTTCCAACAACTTAAAAACCATCTGGCATCTCTTCCCAAACTCGTCGCACCGCGACCAGGGGAAGAACTAATCATGTACTTATCGGCAACCCACGGAGCAGTTAGCGCAGTACTATTGACAGACAGAGACTCCGTCCAGACACCCATATATTTTGTAAGCAAAGCCCTAAAGAAAACAGAGGTTAACTACAGTGCTATGGAAAAGCTGGTCTTGGCTCTAGTGTTCGCATCTAAAAGGCTGCGCAGATACTTTCAGGCGCATCCAATAGCGGTAATCACTGATCAGCCAATTAAACAAGTTATCTCTAAACCTGACGCATCAGGACGCTTACAAAAATGGAGTGTACTGCTAAGTGAGTATAACATCTCGTACAGGCCGCGCACTGCAATCAAAGGACAAGTCTTAGCCGATTTTATCGTGGAGAAGCCAGATAGCGACAACCCGGCATCTGCAGCTAAAACAGATTTACATGAACCCTGGATCCTGTTCACAGATGGGTCTTCATGTGTAGATGGATCAGGCGCAGGCCTTATTCTTACAAATCCAGAAGGTATGGAATTCACCTACGCGCTACGCTTTGAGTTCACAGCCACAAACAATGAGGCAGAATACGAAGCCCTACTAGCCGGACTACGCATCGCAATCCAAATGGGCGTTCGCAACCTAGAAGCAAATGTAGATGCGCGTCTAGTCGCTAACCACGTGTTAGGGGAATACGAAGCCAAGGATGACCACATGATCCAATACCTGGAGAAGACAAAATCTTTGATCAAAAACTTTGATAGGTTCACAATAAAACAGGTACCTAGAGGAGATAACAGGAAGGCGGACGCACTCAGCAAGATCGCATCCACAAGCTTCGCACACCTTTCAAAACAGGTATTGGTAGAAACCCTAAAAAACAAGTCAATCTTGGATATGGAGATATCAACGGTGATAGAGGAACAAGAACCTACGTGGATGACACCTATCATCGAATTTATTAGCAAGGGAATCCTACCCCAAGATCATAAAGACGCTCGAAGAATACGGCGCACAGCGCAACGATTCGAATTACGCGACAACGTACTCTATCGACGGTCTTTCTTACAGCCATGGCTCAGATGTGTTGGACCCCTCCAAGCAGACTACGTACTCCGCGAAATTCACGCTGGGTCATGTAGTATGCACTCAGGGCCACGATCCGTGGTGGCAAGCGCTCTAAGGTCAGGATACTATTGGCCAACAATGCATCGCGATGCACGCGATCTGATAAGAAAGTGCAGCAACTGCCAAGTACATAGGCCTATTCCGCGCCGACCACAACACGAGCTAACACCAATCACCTCACCATGGCCATTTTACAAATGGGGTATTGACATCGCAGGACCTTTCCCCGTCGCAGCTGGAGGAGTAAAGTTCCTCATCGTAGCCATAGACTACTTTACAAAGTGGATCGAAGCAAAAGTGGTGGTGAACATTACGGGAAACCAAGTCAAACGCTTTGTTTGGGACAATATTGTCTGTCGCTTCGGCCTACCAGGCGAGATCGTATCAGACAACGGAAAAAAATTCTGTGATAACCCATTCAAAGATTGGTGCGCACAATTGAACATCACATAACACTTTGCTTCAGTCAAACACCCACAAACCAATGGCCTAGTTGAGCGCGCCAATCGCAGTCTAGGCGAAGGAATAAAAGCGTGTCTTGACAGACACAAAGGAAGGTGGGTAGATGAGCTCTCGCACGTCTTGTGGGCGCATCGCACGACAATCAAAACCAGTACTGGCGACACGCCATTTTCCCTAGTCTATGGAACAGAAGCCGTCATACCAGCCGAGATAGGAATGCCAACTATACGAACAGCAGAGGTCAACGTCACGACAAATGACGAGGAACGGCGCATAGACTTAGACATACTGGAAGAAAGACGCGAACGCGCAGCTATACGTGAAGCAAAGGCTAAGGCAAAAATGAAGAAGTATTATGATGCAAAAGTCAAACACACTTCATTCAGATCATGAGACTTTGTTTACCGCGCCAATGACGCGAGCCACGCAGAAGACACAGGCAAGCTCGGACCCAAATGGGAAGGACCTTACGAGGTCACAGACGCGCTCGGCAACGGCGCATACAGGTTGCGCGATATGGAAGGTCACGACCTGGCGCGCACTTGGAACATCTGTAATCTCAAAAAATATTACTTTTAGGCTACGGCCCTTACACAAACACCCTTGCATCCTACGAGGTGCCCAATAAGTGTTTATCTTTCTTTTCTTTTCTAGGGATTGTATTTTCTATTCTTTCAAATAACTTGCAAGTATTAATAAAATGTTATGGTTTCTAGCTAACTCCATAGCGCACTTTCACTTTATTGCATATATGTCAATATTGTTTATCTTATATTTCTGTCTACATGGCGTGCATGCACCACTTAAAGACCCACGAAGGCATAAAGGATAAGTTAACCTACTAATTTACTCGTTGAGTAAGAGGGTTGCAAACCCATCAACATTGGATCACGAATCCTTGCTAAGCGCCTTACTCTCGAGACGTCGAGGTAAGTCTCGCGTGCGCACCCCACGGCAGATGCGCATATACCAAGTACACCGTACGAGCTTAGCAATATAACGAGCCAAGACACTTGGTCAAATAATAAAACTTCGCAAAAACTGCAAGTATAATTCTTCAAAGTCACGCACTTGAAAGACTTAGTAAAAAATCAAACTTAGCAAACAATGCAAGTATATTTAAGTCACGAACTTAAAATAAAAATGTATCTTATTCCACATTTATTAATAAAAATTACAAGGAAAGATACATAAATATACAAAAAGCCTATATACTATGGCGATGCTCATGACTCTCCTCTGGAGCGGCGGAACTCCCCGCTTCCTTAAGCTTACTCAAAGTTATGGCATCCTGCATAGATACGGTCGGAACGCTTACAGCCACGCCATCTGATCTAGGAAGGTGTGCAGCGCCAATGCCACACATCACGGCCTTGCCCTTGATACCCTTCTTCACAGCAACCCTCTGCTCATGTCGCTCTAGCACCTCTTTCAAAGGAATTTCCTTCTCAAGAGCAAAAGGCTTAAGGATATCACGAGGCCGCGCGAACACAGGGACTTGAAGTTGCGAGATATCAGGTTTTAGATAGTAATCTAATTCCTCCTCCGCGTTCTCCACAAGATGGCGCTGCAAAGTCAGACCCGCTATCAGCACATCTATGGGGTCATCTTGATCACGCTCCAACTTCCCTATATGCGGCAACTCAAGAACCTTCAGCCCCGCCATTGCCTGCAGCAGCTCATCATAAGCCGTAGGGCTGTACCCAGGGACTTCCGCCAAGTCCTTCTCCAGCAGCTTGGCCTCATGAAGGTCCTCCATGGCCTGCGATCGACCGCGCGCAATCGCGCAGTGCACAACCTTTCCAAAAGCTTCCACTACCTCAGCGGACTCTAGTGTGCTCAGGGCTGCCAGGCGCAGCCCATGGCTAATCAACCATCTGCATTCACAAAGAAAATTTGTGTAAGTAAACAACATGGTGGTAAAGTAATTATAATGACAAAGTAAACGAAAATACCTATGCTCGGCTATAGTGGACATCAGATGGGGGTACAACTCCTCGTCATACTCTATGCTGAGGGCGCGCAGTTTTTCCTCTTGTATAGCAACCGCCTTCTCGATGCGTCCTTGAAACTCCTGGACGCTAGCATGATGCTCCGCCCTCTTCTCTTCAAGATAAGACACCGACCAGGAAGTGCTAGCCTTTATTTGCTCAAGCTTAGACCTCGCGTACTTAAGGTCAGCTAACATGCTCACCTTATCTTGAGCGATCTTTTCAGCATATGCCCTCGAGGCTTCCAACTCCACTTGCGCATTAGCTAACTGCGCACAGAGTGTCACTAACTCCTCCTCCTTTTGGGCAAGAGCACGGCTCTCCCCAGTATACCTCCCTTTCAGCTGAGCCACAAGCTCAGCTTGGCGCGCAGTGGTCGCAGCCAGCTCATCCATTAGCTGCTGCGCCTCATCACCATCAGCAACCTTGGTCTTCCCCTCCCTGTTTTCATTCTGCGGAGAGGAAACCTCATCATCCTTCGCGGCGTCATCCCTACGCAACAGAATCAGTCAACAAATATTACAACAAGTAATATGATATAAAAAAAAAAAAAAAAAGAAGAGAGAAATGCACACTTACAGAAACGGAGAAACATCAACCTTCAACCGTGCGCCGGAGGTAGAGGTCTCTTCTGCGTTCGACTCTGCGTCTTTGATGACGTGTCGACGCCTCTTCCTGGTGCCACTGGCTCCAGCCTCTCCCTTGCGCTTTGAATTCTGCGCGACCTCCTCCCTCAGCACCTCTTCAGGTTTCAGGATCTGGATGCTGTCAGACGACCCTGATCGCGCCTCCTCATGCGCCACTTCCACATTTGGCACCACCTCCACAGTGGGCGCCACCTCCGCGTCGGGCGCTACACTCTGAACGGGCGTCACCAGGAGTGGTGGCGTGTCCTCGGGGACCGTCGCAGGCAGAACGGTCAAGTACCCCGCGGTCGCCTCCAGCAAGGGCTGCTCTCCCTCCTTCAGAGGACGCACCCCTATGGTCACTTGCTTTGGCTTGTCCAGCTTGACCACCGCGAACAGATCCATCTCTGCGCACATCAAATGAAGCAAGAAAAAACAAAAGGGATTAGTTATTAAAGGCGCGAAGACAAGAATAAAGGACTTACAAAGAAGGAAGTATAAGGGATGAACACCCACCCCGGCCATCCTCACTCAAGAAAGTAGGAACCTCATCTGCAGCGCCAAAATAAGCGCGGCTCAACCCCACATGTACCAAAAACTCCTCCGGATAGGGGTTAATGGCCAGTCGATTGGCATCTAAAATTTGCGCGTTAGCAAGCCTGTAGGAACCGGGTGCGGGGCGCCCATCCCTTGGTAAGGATTCCTGAGTATAAAACTCAAAGGGAGAGGAAAAAACTACGTCATCCACCCAAAAGAAGTACTCCCTCCAATTCTTGACGGCGTCAACTTTCTCCGTGTAACACTGCAGCGCCCCCTGGCGCTTCGCAAAGGAAACCCAACCATTTGACCACGTCGTGTGGTAAAAGGAGCGGAACAAGGCCACAGTCGGTTCTATCGCAAGTAAACGGCAGTTTACTTCAAAATTCGACACCTTCGCCGCACCTATACAGTGCAGCTGAGAGATGTGAAGGCGATAGTGATTGAGCAAATCGCTCAGAAAAATAGATATGGGTACGCGGTAATTCACGTACTCAAAAAATTTCGTGTATAGCCCTATCTTCCCTTCGGGGAAGTCAGCTATACACGCGTCGACATCCGGAGCCTCTGGACGTACATCCAAAGGCACAAAATAGTCGGAAGAAAACTGCGTAACGTCCTCAATGGACATCGCGGAGCGAAAATCCTCCAATTGAGCAACCAATTTCATTTACAAACTAAGTAGGACGCTCACAAATTACCTACGAAAGTGAAAAGGTTTCTTTGCAAAAAACGCTCTCAAAGAAGAAGGTGGATAGTGGTTAAGTGTGTGTTTTACTGTGTGATTGTAAAAAAGGGGGGCGGTGACTCTTATATAGGGTGGTAAAAACCCTAATTTCTATCCACGTGGAACCCACTCACAGTAAATGTATGGCTAGAAGTTGAAAAGGTACATGCACTTTTTCCCGAATTCCAAGGGCTACGTGGACACCACCCCCGATTTTCGAGGCATCTATTTTGAAATTATTAGGTGCATTGCACCTAATAAAAAAAAAAAAAAAAAAAAAAAAAAAAAAAAAAAAAAAAAAAAAAAGGCAGTAATATTTGTTCAATCTCCCGCCACGCTTACCGCTGATGGTATTAAGTCTAGTACCCACGGCTACGCGCCGCGCACACTAGACTGGGGGGACATGATGATGTATAGCCTATATCTGGGCCACAAGCCCAAATGATAGACGTTACTTACACCTAAGCCCACCACGAATGGGCTACCATGACAATGATATGGACCGCAGTGTTAACTCTTTGGGCTCATGAAGCCCAAAGGCCCAATCTAACTAATCGGGCATGCGATAAGGATCTTCTATTCACGGAATAGATATCCTTACCCCGATAAGCACCACGAGTGCGAAGAGTAAGGAGCAAGAAACCTACGCGGTTTCAGCCCCTATAAAAGGAATGACATCTCTCATTCAAAGGTACGACATACAAACCCTAACTCTTTAAGAGAACCCTAAATCGATTACTTACTCTCACGCCGGAGTCTAATCGGGGGAGACAATCCCTCGATAAGCCTAACGGTGTTGTTTTATTTTCTTAGTACGCAGGTAACAAAGTGCTAAGAAGCGAATTGATACGAGAGCAAGAGCCCAATAACCAGGTACGCCCAACTTTTGTATCAACAGCTACATATATATATATATACTAACACTAGAATTACAAGAATATGTTTTACGGTCTATAGTTTCATCTTGAAAACGTATCACTTGGGTTGTGGAAAGAAGTGGTAAAAGAAGCAATGGTGGTGGAAAAAAAGAAAAGAAAAGAAAAGGAATGTAACTGTTTGTGAGTTGTGGACCAACAACTTTGAAGTATAGAGAAGACTTCAAAGTAAACTCATCTTGGTCTATAAGTCATTTGTCGGTCCTGTCATCTGCTGGTCCTTCTGAACCAATAGTTTATGTTACATCCCAGCTAAAATGAGGTAGTATCATATAAGCGCGTCAATTGCTCGTTTGAAACTTATTACAAACCTTCCTTGGCCTTGGGCGTCCGGGTTGTCATTTTAAGGGTAAAACTCTATAATTGAAGTAACTATTGTCGGATTTACATTGTACAACTTTGATATTGACAGATACTTCTGTCCAAAATTACAAAGAACACTCAACATAACAAACAGAAAACTAAACATCACGAAACAATAAGATACTTCTTCATTCTTGATCTTTCTCCCCCCCCCCCCCCCACCTCTTGATTGTGCTTGATGGTTGTTCAATGATCTCTACCGGGTATGATTTTCAAAGAACGTGGACACATTGATGGGGGGGGGGGGGGTAACTAAACATTCTTTTGCTTCCATTGTTGCACTCGAGTTATGAATCAGCTAAGGGACGTGGATTAAACGATAAAAGTAGTCTAGTGTGCTTCTTTTAGGTTGTTCAATGATGAAGCATACTTACAGGTGATGTCTTAAAACGAGAATTAACAGAATAAATGAGGAATTTAAAATAGTGACATATTGATATCTGAAATTCTTATGCTTGGACATAAAATATGTACAAGATAGCAGAGATGCAGTTGGATATTTTTCTTTTACGGGTTACACATTAGAAGTTAGGTTATACGGAGTAACATTTATTTCAAGGTGAGTCATCAAAGAATTTCAAGCAGTGTTCGTTTTGGATAGTTTAAGTCATTGCATTTAGCTTCAAGATGTGACCCAGTTTTAACCTCTTAGGCAAGTGTCACATGGCGTTTAGAGAAGATGCCAATCAGAACAATACCAAAATGTCAATCTACTGGACAATCAAAGTAGATACCAAGCCTTTTTTTGAATGGTTTCTGTTCCGCACTTCTATACACCTCCATTTAATCTCGGTTCAATATTTGATACTTCAGTCGTATCCTATCTTGCATTGCAATTCTCTCATGCAATCCCTAAAGACTATGGGAATTGCCTTCTTGTGGCCTCTTCTTGTTTGCTTCAGTTCATCTTCTGTGTTCTCGAGGCTGTGCTTTACTTTTGAGTTTTGCCATAGCGAAATTGGAGTAAAGTAGTAAGAATCACTGAATAAACTCATTAAATTTTATCAATAGTAATGGATTTAACAGTTTATTTTTATTAAGTCAAATCTTATGTTAATACTATATAACTCAATTTGGATGTTTTCTCATCCAATTGTAATTATTTTTGAATGATTTGCTCCTTAAGAGTCTTAGTAGCTACAGATGAGATAAAACTCATCTGAAGTGTTATGAACCAATAGATGCACATAGAAAAAGATTATTGATCGATAAGACCATAACCATCGTATATTCTCTACAATAACAATCATTTACAAATTATGTATCAGGTTGTCGTCGGTGGATTATAAGGTTCTAGCTTTTAAGTATTAATCCTCATAGCAATCTTGCAATTTTAAGCATACCTTTGAACATTTTGGATTTATAATTAGGCCTATCGAGTCTGTCGGGGTTACACACCTAATAATTACGGAGGATCAAATAGAGTACCTGCATAGAACTTGAACCTAGGAACTAAATCAATATTACAACCACCGAACTGTGGTCATCACTTCCGTCGCCTTTATCACAATGGAAACTCATATATGTTACTACCACCTCGATAACCACCATTGATGTCTCGATTATGGCAACCTAACTCATTACGAGAAGGAGCCTCATTGACTCTAATGTTATGTCCATCAAGACTCCGACCATATATCCTGTTACTAACTGAAACAAAATTTAAGCCCTCATACAAATTCAATATTATCGATCCTGAGTGTGGAAATCTAATTAATTATGGATTCACAGGAACATAATGATGTTTTGTATCTTTATTTATGTTTGTCATAAAAATATAGACAATATATAGTTCAGAATTTGTGACAAATGTAATAGATAAATAGTTCCAAAAAAAAAAAAAAAAATAGTGGAAGAGGTATAAAAACTGTGTAGTGTCCATGAAGTTTCTAGTCCCACATCGCTAGGTTAGCTAAAGTGGCAGATGTTGGGAGGTGTATAAAGTAAGATGTTGGGATACCGTTTTAAGCATCTTTGCGCTTGGGGCAATGACGCAGCTAATGAGGTAATTACTGAGGCGTGTCAATTGCTGGTTGAAAACTATTTCCAAACCCCCTCCTTGGCCTTGGGTCTCCCTTGGCCATTGAGAATTTCTGGAAGGGCTCGCTTTTTAAGGGTAAAGCCTTACAATAGTTAAAGTTTTGTAAAGTCTACACTAACTTGCCTCTGTAATTCCAATTGATTTTGTTTAAGCCATACTGGTTGTTGTATGCTGTTCTTTGCCAAAAATAAATTGACCAGCTCTAATTTCAACCAAGTTTGGTTATGGTTTGATTAACAGTAGGTTTATAGCAAGGTATTTTAGCTACCCTTGTAAACCCTGGTTATCTTGGTTCTAGCATTGTTGTCTTAGATCTTAAGATATCAATTCAAGACCATAGTGAATCTAAAACCAACATCAAGTTAACACCCATGACCCAACTAGCGCTTTAGTTCATGTTCATTGCGAATCTTTACTTTATATCTTTATGTTATCTCATCAGCAGTGCTGGTCTTAGGTCTTTACGTACTATAAAGATAAACTGATTTGCCTTGGTTCGTGTACATAAACAAATTTGTTTCGGTCTAAGTATACACCAGTCCCCCAAGGACTATTTTTGCAAACTTTTGCTCCAAGGACTATTTTTGGCATTTTGTGATTTCCCAGGGTGTGTTTTGACAATCTGAGCTTAAAAGTGGTAATTTGCTTCCCCGGCTTTGGCTTTTGACACGTTTTCCAAACTCGTGCTTGTTTTTCTCATTTTTTGGCCTGATTTTTACCAATTTCTGAAATATCCGTCCTTGCACGATCACAAACACAAAAGTACAATATCTTTGGCAATTATGGTTAGTTTGTGTTTGTTTTGGTCTTAATATGGCCAGAAAAAGGTGTGTGAATAAGCACACACCAGTCGACTTGTCGACGGGATGGTAAAACTAAACATGTGATTAACGCTAATCAAACGCTAATTATATTTTTATTCGTGAATAATATGTTCCCGTCGACATGTCGACGGGAGCATATTGGCGGGACAAATTCGCGCCCAAGTTTTGGCAATTATGAGGTTGAAAAGTTTGACCAATATGTTCCCGTCGACATGTCGACGGGAGCATATTTATCCAAAAAATTAACGCGTTTGGCCTCGGTCAAGTGTTTTTTTTTTGTCGTTTTCTGCACTGTGCTGATGATGGTGTGTCAACGGGATGGGCTTCGTCGCCCGCTCTCCTGATTCTTGTGGTGATATGTCGTTTATGATGAGATTAAAAAAAAAAAAAAAAAAAAAAAAAAAAAAAACTCATTTGAACCTTTGGATACATAGAAGATTATTGATCCTTGATCAGCTTATATCCCCTACAGTAACAATCATTTACGAAACATGTATCAGTTTGTTGTCGGTAAATTATAATTATGCCTATTATGTCTGTCGGGTTTACATAGCTAATAATATCAAATGGAGTGAGTAACTGCAAGGAACTTGAACTAAGACTCAACCATTACAACCACTAAACTTGTGGCCATCGCTTCCATCGCCTTTATCACGATAGCAACCCATGTAACTACCACCTTAATCACCACTGATTTATTGATTATGACAATCTAATCTAATTCGTTACTAGACCGAGCTTCATTGAATCTAACGTTATGTTTGTCAAGACTCTGACTATTCATCCCCTTACCAACTCAAACAAAATTTAAGCCCTCATACAAATTTAATATTCCATCGATCCTGAGTGAGGAAACCTAATTCATTATGGATTCACAAGAACTTAATGATGATATGTATATTTATTTATGTTCGTTATGAAAATATACAGTAGTTAGGAATTTGTGCCAAATGAAATAGTGGAAGAGGTTTCTAGTCCCACATCGCTGGGTTAGCTAAAGTGGCAAAGGCTGGGTGATGTATAAAATAAGATGTTGGGCTAGGGTGTTGAGCATCCTTGCGCTTGGGGCAATGGTGCAACTAATGAGGTAATAACCGAGGCGTGTCAATTGCTGGTTGAAAGCTATTTCCAAACCCCCTCCTTGGCCTTGGGTCTCCTATGGCCATCGAGAATTTCTCGAAGGGCGCCCTTATTAAGGGTAAAGCCTTACAATCTCTAGTTAAAATTTGGTAGAGAATACGGTGGGTTTGCCTCTGTAGTCTTTTAATTGATTTTGTTTAAACCATTTTGGTTGTTGTATGGCGTTCTTTACCAAAAAAGAATTGACTAGCTCATCTTGCAAACCTTTTGGTTATATTGGTCAGAGCTCTGTTATTTTAGATCTTAAGATGTCAATTCGAGACCATAGTGAATCTATAACCAACATCAAGTCAACACCCATGACCCAACTAGCGCTTTTCATTTATGTTCATTGTGAATCTTTACTTTGTGTCTTTATGTTGTCTCATCAGCCGTGCTGGTCTTAGGTCTTTACTATAAAGAAAAACCGATTTGCCTTGGGTCGTGTATATAAACAAATTTGTTTTGGTCTAAGTCTGTACCATTCCCCCCATTTGGCTCTGTAAATTCATGAGCGACTCAAATGATTGAGTTTGGCTCACGATCTACCAATATCGTGTGCACACCAAACTGGGTTGCTTAGGTTAACTGCAGCCTAATGTGCATTTATGTTCGATGCAAACCCTTGTATAGTTATATTGGTTATCTAGGTAAAACAAATGCTCAAGCAATACATTTTTTCATCACTATATGCGACAATATCTATTCTATACATGCAATATCTAAGGGGTATGCAAATCTTTACTTGATGACAACAATTGGCAACACTATCTTATGCGAACTGCGATTAAGACCGCGATTCAAGTTACCTCCACATTCCGTAACAATTAGCAGCTTCGAAAATGAAATCAGATGGGAACTACTATATCTTATAAATATAACTAGAAGAAGACATTCTTAGCTCATAACATCTTAGAAACAAAATACATATAACTTTTCCTTAATCTGATTTTAATATCCTCATAGACTAAACAATCAAAATCTACTCGCTCATTGTGTTGGGCCAAAAACAGGCCCAAAAGACAGGCCATCTTTAGCCCTCAACTCATCAATATAACTCCTGACCTCTTTAGCAAATCATCTTTTTCATAACATCCACAAGACACGTGTCCTCAATCTCCACCGTCCCCCTTTATTCTTCAAACCCAAACCCTCATCATTATCATTATCATTATCATCAGACTGAACTCAGTCTCAGAAGACCGAGTCAGTGTCAGTCCACGTCGCCTGAATTTGGATCTATAATATGTCATTTATTAATTGACAAGGAGTATCGTTTAAGGTCACCTACTTGGGCTTCTTTTTTCTGTTTCTTGTTACATGTGTCATTTCTGTCTTGACGGATTTCTCTGTTTATAGACTATACTGTCAGAATTGTGTTGCAATTTTTTTTGTTTGAAGGTTTCACCGCCCCTGCCAATGATATTCACCATTCTTCGGTTTTTGTCTTGTGTTAGGTCATCTTTAGCAAAAGACCATTGGATAATGTGTAGTTGGTTGGGTATTAGTCGTACTAAGATCATAATGTCGTGACCTTCGTTTTGTAAATGTTTCATCGTTCTACAGTCGTTTCTATATGCTTGCTTCAATAGTTAATTGACAGGGAGTATCATTTATCAAGGACTTCCAGTTGGTTCCTTCTCTACGCTTTTACATTCAGTTAATTTCTACACAGGTTGTTGTATTCTCTTATGTATTTGTCATTTTCTTTGACCATTCTTACAAGTACGGGTATTGCTTTTGCACTGATTTTGTTTGTATGCTTTAAATCATGTTTTATGTTCCAAAGTCTATGATCTCCTTTTGAAAGGATCGGGTGGATTAAGAGTAATGATGATCACTGAGTAACCTTGCTTTGGTTAATCAATGAAAAGTCTTATTGTGCTCCATTATTGTTAAGCCGAAACATGTGTAATTAGTGTACCTCAATTGGGTTGTTGTGGCAGATGGTCAAGATAAGAAAACCCGTTGTCAAGACGATTTTTCATCTCAATGACTTTGCTACTGAGCTATTTTGGTACCTCAAAGATCCGGGTGCACCTACACTTGAGTACTCATCAAATATAGTGCGATCAACAACTGATAAGAACATATTACAAGGCGATCAACAATATCAGATGGAAAATTTTCAATCCAAGAAATTTGGATTGATTACAGGCCATCTGAAACGAAACAAAAGATACAATGTCTAACTTGCTAAAACAACGAATTACAACCAAAACTACTAAAATAATGAAGATAGAAACAACTCAAATGCCTAAGATGAAGACAAGATTGCTATCTAAAATTGAGCTTTGACCAACTCTAAAATGAAACTTAGCCTTGAACAAGCATAATTCATCTGCAGAAAGCCTTAACTTAGAAGCACCAAACTTAAACAAAACCGACCTACTATACCCTCCACCTTAAAACTTCTTTAAAGCCGAAATAAGCATAAAAGTCACTCGTTTCCGCTCTCCTCTTAAAAACCTAAGTCAGAAGGTCAACCATTAGAACCACTGCTTTTGTCGCCTTTATCGCAACAGCCAACAAGTATCTACCACATTTAGAACCACTATTTCCATTACAAGATTGAGCCTCATTGACTCTTATGTTATATAACACCCCCAATTCATGGTTGCAGCGGAATTCAAACTGGGTATTACTCGACGGCACAATAGTCACAATAATAGAAAACGAACTCCAATTGAGTCGTTTTAAAAGATTTATCATTCAAATTGTACAAATATCAGAGATTACAAAATGAGGTCTCAGATGGTTCCATGTTTACAATTTACATTAAATGAGTTTTTGAATGATAATAAAATTTATAGCCCTCTTGAGTATCCGTGTCCTTCCGTGCCATCCTTGATCGTCATGAACCTGAAATACATGCTTGAGAGGTCAACACAAAGGTTGAGTGATATTCGTAGAGTTTGTAGTTAAATCGTTGAACACAATAATCGTAGTGTGAACTATAGACTCACACTCATAGTTAGAAAACAAAATCGTTATTATTGTACTAAGCTCATGCAACCAAAGCATTAACATCGAACCAAAAATTGGCATTATAGAAGCCCTACCAAGGTAATATTGCCATTATACCTCAAACTATCAAATATAGTGCATTTGTTTGAACTCGTAGTTGTTCAACACAAATGGGATTCATCAATCCCAATAGATCTATTCACAATATTCGCGCTCACTATAGCTAGTGACTAATGGTTCATGATATAGGGACTTCGAACATGGCAATCGTTACTTAGTGACAATAAAACATAGTCGGGTAGCATACAGTAGAAAGCATTGTGTTAGAGTAGAAAAACAATAGCATGTATTCCCCCAATGGGTTTGTAAAATAGTTAAACAATAGAAAGAAAGGCTACGAACTCACCTTGAGTTGGATGATGTATAATGAGAATGATGGATATGCCGTAAGAACTTCTACGAGCAACCTAGAATAATTGTTGTAACTTAGGTTTGGAATAATGTCTAAGGAAACATAAACATGCCAATATATATCTTGCACTTAGTCCATGATGTGGTACTTTGTATAGTGTAAGTATATGAGAAGAAATGGTTCATGAAACATGTATAGTTTATATATCGTTTACTACCGTTCGGGCCGACATAATTCAGAAGTCATGTAGTAAACGTTCGAGGAGCCAGGACACTTTAATTAGTAAATCCACAACTCATCTCGACGGCTTACATAATGAACTCCTCACATGAGGCTCCCTACTATTGTAGTAGTTGATAAAGTATATATATATAAGTTTTGATCCGAAAAGTTACATGTCCAATATTTGAATAAACTTAGGAAAGTTTATCTTTACATGAAGATTGTTATTAGGGTAAGTTTCTTATAACTTGTATCTCATGGTTCTTTAGATGGAGTAGATCCAAATTGCATGTTTAAGTTATCGCTAACTCTCTAGTTCATGTATTTGCCTTGGTAAGTTTATATGGTCGTTAGCTCATGTTTTCGCCTTGGTATATTTATATGGTCTTTAGTCATGGCATTGCCATGATCTTTGGTCATTGTTCCATTGTCTAAAGACTCACTCAACCTTGGCTCTAGCCATGGTTGTGGTCTTGATTCTAGGTCATAAGACCTCTTGGTCTTTATAACATAACTATTATATAATGACTTTGGGCTAAAAATGGGCTGTTAAGAATTTGAAGAAAATATCACTCAGAAAGCGTTTTCAAGGCTCGAGCTTCTTTAATCCTGAACGAAAACGTCGTTCCGGACAACTTTCGTGTTTTAACTTTTTGATGAATCGGAACAGAAGGGTGACTTTCAAAAAGTCAGAATGCAAAACAGTGGGGTATAGGCAGTTTTGTCGTTTTGGTTTTGCTAATTTCAAACGGTCATAACTTTTGACTCGGGTACTCGTTTTGGGTGATTCAAATTGCTATGTTTTCCTTGTTAAGTCCTCTTTAACAGTAAGTAAGTGTCAAATATCATAGTTGTACTATTTTGGTCGTGGTTCTCCATAAAAGTCACTAGTTTACTTGTTTAAATAACATAAGTTAACAATCATTTGTAATAACTTGTTTTACCCATTTTCATACATCATGGACATGATCACAAGACAAAATATAGCATGAATGATATGTAAATAACATGAATATGATATTTAAGCAAGGAAGTGTATTAGAGTTGGCTTACAACTTTGGCTTTCTACAAAGAAAGGTAAGTTAACATGTAAGGTAAGGACTTTGATAGACTTTAGCTTCACCCTACTTCACTTCAAGCAATCTTTCTACACTTGTATTCTTGAAAGAGAGATGATGAAAGTTGAGGTGACTTGAGTGAATTCAAACTCAAGAGAAATCACCAAAGTTTCTAGGGTTTGGAAGTAGTTTGATAAATCAAAACCAAACTAGAGTTTATGTGTTGTTATGCTCTTGATCTCTTGGATAATACTTGGAGTGAATTAGCAAATGGAATGGTGTTTGTGTGTGTGTGATGGTGGCGTACAAAGGAGGGGAAGGAGGGTATTTATATGCCTTTGAGGAGGTTACTAACCCTTGACTTGCCAACACTTGGTGACCAAGTTTTACTTGGAGCCAAAGTTGAACACATGCATGCAATCTAAGGCCTCCTAGCATGAGATCATGCCACAAGTGTGAATCCCCCCCCCCCCTAGAGGCGGTTTGGGAATACTTGGGGAGGAAGTGTGGACTTTTGATGATATTATCCAAGTTATATAGTAAGTTTTGACTCCGTGAAATGCTAACCGTAAATGGTTAAGCCACGAAACGTAAAACCGGGTATCGTAAAAATACGAAACTTGGAAGAATGGTTAAACTTGTCAAAATATTTCATAATAAAATATAAAATGAGTGGTAGATTCCATTAATGACTTATAAAATCAAGGAATGATTTTTGGTTAAAGGAGGAGGAAAAATATGTTGACTTTTTCCAAAAATGTGAAAACTCAAATTGTCTTAGAAACGCGGTTCAAGTATAGGCTAAGGTTACGACTGAGTAAAAACGCTGAAAACTGAAAATTCCAGTTTTTCACGGCCGAGGCTTATTTTGGTCATGTTTTTCTCAGTCATGATTAATTCTCAAATAAATCATGAGTGTATCAAACATTTTTCTGATGCGGGGAAAATTAACGCGGTCGAGTTTCGTTGTGCGTAGGATTTTTGAATGACATTTTACCCTAAAACGTGTAGTTCCTTAATAACCTTCACGAAAATGATCTGATGAGTGTCAAACTTTTAATTTGCCATGGAAATGATTTATCACTCGAGGCCAAGAAACAAAATCAAATTTCGGGAAAAATGAATAGTAAAAGTGAATAGTGAAATTTTCTGGGAATAGTAATTAACCTGAAATTATGAATTGTTACAGTCTCTACCCCTTACGGGGAACTTCGTCTCGAAGTTCTATGTGTGTTATATGTTGGAGTCGTGTCGATGAAAAGGTGTGGTTACTTATGAGGACTAAAGTCTGGGATTATCGGTGATGTAGTTTGATTTGTCGTTTCAGTGTATGGTGTAGGATGAGGCTTACTTTTATGTAGGAAAGGTATGGTAATAGTCGAATATCAAAGGAAATTGATATAGCAGTCGAATATTAATAGGAATTAATATAGTAGTTGAATATCAAATAGAACTTGATATAGTAGTTGCAATCATAGTCTAGTAGGTAATCTGTTGTGGTACCTAGTGTTTATTGACTTCATACTTATGTTATTTCGGATACAAATAAGCCCACTTGTTTATAATTCTTTATTTACATAGAGAGGCATCCCAAACAATGTAAATAGGGAAATATAAACTTATGGTTCGGTGATTTACAATTTCTTTATTTAAATGAAAAGGCATCCCAATCCATTCAAATAATTACAAATCATCCTACTTAAGAATTCCCAACACAACATTCACAATTAGCCGGTGAGTTACAAGGTAGTGTATTACGAGATGATACTGGTGTTCCAAAAGTACAAGATGAATATTCAATCTTGTAAAGCTGATGAGGGTGCTTGTGGTGTAACTATGGATGATTTGAGCTTTAAAAGTGCATCAAGATCTGTTAATGAGCTTGTGGTTGTAACGGTTGTGAAGATAATGATGTGATATGTTTGATGAACAAAAGTGTGTAGTGTATGCTTAACATTAATATTGGTAGAGATGTCAAGTTTGCTTTGAAAATCTTAAGAGATTTTAAAGGTTTATGATGGAATGGTATCCTTAGGACCTAAACAGGATAGTACTTCTACGGGATGAAGAGAAAAATTGATAACTATCCCAAGATAGTAGTTCGGATTATCTCATAAATGAAAACTTTCAAGAATGAAATTAGGTAGTACAAATAAGGTGTTAAGATTTCGCTGAGTGGTAAAACATTATCGTGTGTCTAGATCGTTTTAAAGAATTCTGGTGGTTTATCGAGTTCAAGTAGGAAATCAATCTGAACATAACCCTAGCACAACTATTCTTAGTATTTGAAAATTTTAAGTCGAATATAGTTAGTCAGACTATATTCCACTGTCCCTAGGTTAAATATAGGTGACTAGTCTATATTTAGCCAAGGTTCGATAAAATTTTCAAATACCTAAATTAGGTATACTTGTGATATGTCCGTTACTTTTGGGAAACTGTCCACTAAACAAAGGCGATGTCAAACAATTTAGTTGCAAGTCCCGCCCATACAAGACTTGTAACCTATGTTTTCACATTCCATTGCATAGAAGATAGTACGGGTAGATACGTGTGGAAAGGAAGTTTTAAGTAGTTCTAAAACAGTCCATACTTGGCGAGGATCACGAACTTTTAATAATGAAGGTCTCAGAAGAAAACTTTGATGAATGTAGAGAAAGTTCAGCTTTTGTCGATGATGGATTAGTTTGTCGTTTAGAAATCTCATATTTCTTGTTTGGAAATCGATAGATTGTGATGGGTTTTTGATATCATATGAAATGATATTGATGAGGTGATGAAATAATTCCAGAGACCATTGCGCAAATCACAATGTCTCAGAAGTAGATTAGACCATTGTGCAATTCACAATGTCTGGGAAGTAGGTTAGACCATCGTATGACTCAAAACATTTGAGAAATGATTAAGACCATTGTATCATACAATGTTCGGGAAATAGAAAAGACCATTGTAATTCGTTACAATATCTTGGACATAAAATGTTGGAGTAGGAACATGGTTAGGAGAATGTGGTTGTGCTGAAATGCACTAGAATAGGCATGTGCATATATGTTTAGATAAAATGATTGAAATAACTCGAATGTATATATAAATATACTTATATGTTCATGTAGCATAAAATGCTTAATAAGTCCATAATCTTCTGGAGGATGGAAGACACTGAGAGGGAAAGGCTATAAAAATGTTTTTGCTTGTATGTGTGGTTATAGTTTAGGTCTCAATTAGACCCGTTTCTCTATAACCATGGCTCTCGTACCAATCTGTAACACCCCCAATTCATGGTTGCAGCGGAATTCAAACTGGGTATTACTCGACGGCACAATAGTCACAATAATAGAAAACGAACTCCAATTGAGTCGTTTTAAAAGATTTATCATTCAAATTGTATAAATATCAGAGATTACAAAATGAGGTCCCAGATGGTTCCATGTTTACAATTTACATTAAATGAGTTTTTGAATGATAATAAAATTTATAGCCCTCTTGAGTATCTGTGTCCTTCCGTGCCATCCTTGATCGTCATGAACCTGAAATACATGCTTGAGAGGTCAACACAAAGGTTGAGTGATATTCGTAGAGTTTGTATTTAAATCGTTGAACACAATAATCGTAGTGTGAACTATAGACTCACACTCATAGTTAGAAAACAAAATCGTTATTATTGTACTAAGCTCATGCAACCAAAGCATTAACATCGAACCAAAAATTGGCATTATAGAAGCCCTACCAAGGTAATATTGCCATTATACCTCAAACTATCAAATATAGTGCATATGTTTGAACTCGTAGTTGTTCAACACAAATGGGATTCGTCAATCCCAATAGATCTATTCACAATATTCACGCTCACTATAGCTAGTGACTAATGGTTCATGATATAGGGACTTCGAACATGGCAATCGTTACTTAGTGACAATAAAACATAGTCAGGTAGCATACAGTAGAAAGCATTGTGTTAGAGTAGAAAAATAATATCATGTATTCCCCCCATGGGTTTGTAAAATAGTTAAACAATAGAAAGTGGGGCTACGAACTCACCTTGAGTTTGATGATGTATAATAAGAATGATGGATATGCCGTAAGAACTTCTACGAGCAACCTAGAATAATTGTTGTAACTTAGGTTTGGAATAATGTCTAAGGAAGCATAAACATGCCAATATATGTCTTACACTTAGTCCATGATGTGGTACTTTGTATAGTGTAAGTATATGAGAAGAAATGGTTCATGAAACATGTATAGTTTATATATCGTTTACTACCATTCGGGCCGACATAATTCAGAAGTCATGTAGTAAACGTTCGAGGAGCCAGGACACTTTAATTCGTAAATCCACAACTCATCTCGACGGCTTACATAATGAACTCCTCACATGAGGCTCCCTACTATTGTAGTAGTTGATAAAGTATATATATATATATAAGTTTTGATCCGAAAAGTTACATGTCCAATATTTGAATAAACTTAGGAAAGTTTATCTTTACATGAAGATTGTTATTAGGGTAAGTTTCTTATAACTTGTATCTCATGGTTCTTTAGATTGAGTAGATCCAAATTGCATGTTTAAGTTATCGCTAACTCTCTAGTTCATGTATTTGCCTTGGTAAGTTTATATGGTCGTTAGCTCATGTTTTCGCCTTGGTATATTTATATGGTCTTTAGTCATGGCCTTGCCATGATCTTTGGTCATTGTTCCATGGTCTAAAGACTCACTCAACCTTGGCTCTAGCCATGGTTGTGGTCTTGATTCTAGGTCATAAGACCTCTTGGTCTTTATAACATAACTATTATATAATGACTTTGGGCTAAAAATGGGCTGTTAAGAATTTGAAGAAAATATCACTCAGAAAGCGTTTTCAAGGCTCGAGCTTCTTTGTTCCTGAACGAAAACGTCGTTCCGGACAACTTTCGTGTTTTAACTTTTTGATGAATCGGACCAGAAGGGTGACTTTCAAAAAGTCAGAATGCAAAACAGTGGGGTATAGGCAGTTTTGTCGTTTTGGTTTTGCTAATTTCAAACGGTCATAACTTTTGACTCGGGTACTCGTTTTGGGTGATTCAAATTGCTATGTTTTCCTTGTTAAGTCCTCTTTAACAGTAAGTAAGTGTCAAATATCATAGTTGTACTATTTTGGTCGTGGTTCTCCATAAAAGTCACTAATTTACTTGTTTAAATAACATAAGTTAACAATCATTTGTAATAACTTGTTTTACCCATTTTCATACATCATGGACATGATCACAAGACAAAATATAGCATGAATGATATGTAAATAACATGAATATGATATTTAAGCAAGGAAGTGTATTAGAGTTGGCTTACAACTTTGGCTTTCTACAAAGAAAGGTAAGTTAACATGTAAGGTAAGGACTTTGATAGACTTTAGCTTCACCCTACTTCACTTCAAGCAACTTGTATTCTTGAAAGAGAGATGATGAAAGTTGAGGTGACTTGAGTGAATTCAAACTCAAGAGAAATCACCAAAGTTTCTAGGGTTTGGAAGTAGTTTGATGAATCAAAACCAAACTAGAGTTTATGTGTTGTTATGCTCTTGATCTCTTGGATAATACTTGGAGTGAATTAGCAAATGGAATGGTGTTTGTGTGTGTGTGATGGTGGCGTACAAAGGAGGGGAAGGAGGGTATTTATATGCCTTTGAGGAGGTTACTAACCCTTGACTTGTCAACACTTGGTGACCAAGTTTTACTTGGAGCCAAAGTTGAACACATGCATGCAATCTAAGGCTTCCTAGCATGAGATCATGCCACAAGTGTGAATCCCCCCCCCCCCTAGAGGCGGTTTGGGAATACTTGGGGAGGAAGTGTGGACTTTTGATGATATTATCCAAGTTATGTAGTAAGTTTTGACTCCGTGAAATGCTAACCGTAAATGGTTAAGCCACAAAACGTAAAACCGGGTATCGTAAAAATACGAAACTTGGAAGAATGGTTAAACTTGTCAAAATATTTCATAATAAAATATAAAATGAGTGGTAGATTCCATTAATGACTTATAAAATCAAGGAATGATTTTTGGTCAAAGGAGGAGGAATAATATGTTGACTTTTTCCAAAAATGTGAAAACTCAAATTGTCTTAGAAACGCGGTTCAAGTATAGGCTAAGGTTACGGCTGAGTAAAAACGCTGAAAACTGAAAATTCTAGTTTTTCACGGCCGAGGCTTATTTTGGTCATGTTTTTCTCAGTCATGATTAATTCTCAAATAAATCATGAGTGTATCAAACATTTTTCTGATGCGGGGAAAATTAACGCGGTCGAGTTTCGTTGTGCGTAGGATTTTTGAATGACGTTTTACCCTAAAACGTGTAGTTCCTTAATAACTTTCACGAAAATGATCTGATGAGTGTCAAACTTTTAATTTGCTATGGAAATGATTTATCACTCGAGGCCAAGAAACAAAATCAAATTTCGGGAAAAATGAATAGTAAAAGTGAATAGTGAAATTTTCCGGGAATAGTAATTAACCTGAAATTATGAATTGTTACATGTTACATCCATCGGTTTCCCACCAATCATCCCTTCACCATGTTAAACAAAGTTTAAGGCCTCGTATGTTTAAAAAATTTCATCGATTCCAGGTGTGCAAGTCTTCCTCATTTTGGTTTTTGAGAGGCTTAAAGGATGGCTTTCTTTTGTATTTTTACATTTTGATTTGTCATAAAAAAATTCTTGGGAAGTTAAGCCAAAAAAAAACAGTAGAAGAGGGTTTCAATAGTGCAAGTTCCTGAAGATGGAAATCCTACATTGGTGTTTTATCCAAAGTGTAAGAGGCTGAGAGGAATATAAAATACGAAGAATCATTTGAAATGTATATATACTTAACTAACCACAATATTATGTGTATGTATGATCATCCATATAGTTAGCTAATTTGCTGAGTTTTTGCATGCTAGTACATGTTAGAAACAAGGGATTAGAGAACCCCTAGGATACTCATAGACTGCTACTTAAGATTTGAACATATTACCCAAAATTGCAGGTATCTTAAAAATCGAACCGTGGCAATTTCTACAGGACATAAGGAGCAGTCAGTATGGTATATTCATGTGGATGATTATTAAAATTAGAGCACCAATAGAGAGTCAGTATACAACCAAGAACATCAAAAAATGGGAAATTTCATCTATTTTAACAGAAGCCAATATGTCTTTAAAAGGTTTAAAGAAAACCCATGCATGGAAATTGTCACATTTAGTTACCATAGTCTTGCTATTAAAGTTTATCCGCATTGGGCGTGGCACAATACGATACTCCTGTTTAACACCTGCCACGGATTACATCTTTAAAAATCACAAAACATGTGACCAAACCCCCAAGATTTTTCAAGGCGGGGGGCAAAAAAAAATTTTTTTGATAAAATTCGTGATACACTTTAATAAAAATGTTATAATTTTTGTTTTTTTACACTAAAAACTAAGGCTTTTACATTTTTGGCTTCAAGGTGGGGGCAATTTGATTTTTTGGAGGGGTACACTTTAATAAAAAGGTCCTAAATTTTTTTTTTTACACTAAAATCTGAACTTTTTTGGCGAGTCGTGGAGGGCACCGCCCCCCAAAGTTGATGCCTAGGTCCGCCCCGTCCAAACCCATTCGAACGGTTGCATGCATCCTGGTCTCTTATAATATAATATGAATAATTAGTTTTTCTGGATTAGGAATGACAACATCACCTTATAAATTACATTAGGTTATAAAGATTCACAAAAAAAAAAAAAAAAAAAAAAAAAAAAAAAAAGATACACACTCACTTGAAAAAGAAACATTGTTGCTTTGTTCGCAAGAAACAGTTGGTGTCAACACATAATATGAGAACTACCACAAAGAAATCCTTCAATTACACTTGTCACTTGAGCCTATAGTTTTCATGTCATATCAGTGACCATAATTGTTATATGATCTTTAAAATAACTAAAATTTACTGAACTGTGAGTAGGAGTCAAACAGACAAAAAAAAAAAAAAAATACATCGGACGAATTAATCAGAAGCTGCTATATGACTGCAGAATTCAAAAGGTATCAGCTTCACCCCCAAACTTCTTTAGAGAATGGAGTTAGCCATTTTGCACAACTTGATGAGATAAGAGAACAAGTGAATTCATCTTAGTCTACAACACATTGCTTCCATCATCTGGTGGCCCTTTTAAGGTTTTGGACAGATACAAAAATATCTATCTTGTAACATAAACCCATGGTTCATATATTCAACTTAGATGTAAATGTATTACAGTTTATCTCAAATTGTGACCATAGACCCACAATCGATATATCATACTTTGTCCAGATTAAAGTTTGTAGACATCAATAACGAGTATCCAAAGCAATTTGGTCTCCTAATCAATTCATCAATGCAAGTATGTCACAAACATCATACTTTTACTTTCCTCTAAAACACGTCATAAACATCTGATTTGGTGCTTTACTTACTGAAAGAAAACATTATTGAATTGCCATTAAGGTCAAAAACATTGATACACCCTCGCCAGAGACCAAGTAATTTTATTACTAATTCCTAACAACACACTAATTATTCAAAGAGACAAAACACAACATCATAATTTTCAGAAATACGACTGCACAATTCATAAGGTTCCAGCTCCACACCAAAATCCTCTACCTGTATCATAAATTGTTTTAGAGCAAGAAATTTGTAGAGTAAGGCATTTTGCAAAATTTGATGAATAGGAAAATATGTGAAACACGGTACCTTTAATAATATCATTTCCCGATATAAACATGTCTTCTCTTCTTCTTCATCTTCTTCAAGACAAAACTCTCGGCTGCATCAGCAATTGCATTGAACCACTTGACTTTTCTTGTTGACAACATGAGATATCCCATCACCAATCCCACTAATGTTCCACATCCATATCCCAACGTCACCACTTCCCACATAAATCCACTTTCCTCCTCTTGATCTTCGCGTGCTTCAAGCTGTGGTTTGTGTGTATACTCACTGCACTTTCTGGGTAGCGGAAACCCACAAAGTCCCACATTCCCTTCAAATGAGTTCACATCAAATGTGTTGAACTGCGTTCCATCTGGTATACGCCCTACAAGACGGTTATGCGAGAGACTTAAGACTGCGAGACGCTTGATTCCTGCAATACTTTCAGGGATCTCTCCTGTGAGTTGGTTCCAAGAGAGGTCTAACGACTCGATCTCGATGAGATTCCCCAGAGCATGTGGAATTGGACCAATGAGGCTGTTGTGGGACAAGTTGAGCACTATTAGCGAATTTAGACCACCGATGGCGTTTGGAATCTGTCCTTCAAATGTGTTATTGGACAGATCAATGATTGTGTAGGCAACCGAAATTTTTGGAAAATCTTGATTCACCCCTTTCACCGTAACAACGAATGAGTAATACACTGTACCCATAGACAAATATTTTGGTGTTGTGCTGTTTTTAACAACATTCTTCATGGAATTGAAATTTTGAAAATATTTTGCAGGGAGTTGACCTACAAAGCCATTATGAGATAAATCCAGAACTCGTAGACTTGGAAAGGGGGATTCAACAATTGAAGAGGGCTGAATGCGTCCATGAAAGTTGTTTGATTTGAGGACAAGAGCCTCCAAATATGGAAGGCCTTCTAACCAACTAGGGAATGTACCATTTAAGTGGTTGTTTCCAAGATCAAGCACACTAAGGCCTGAGCATTTAGACAAGGAACTTGGTACATCTCCTCTTAAATGATTTCCATTCAAACTAAGCCCTTGTAAACTTCCACAATTCTCATATATGGTTGGAATTGTTCCTTGAAAGCTATTATTCCCAATATCTATCATTACAAGAGATGATGTGATATTTCCAAAGCACTGTGGAATCAATCCACCAAAGCGATTATTGGACATATCCAAATACCACAGATTGCTCATGTTGCAAATTGATGGAGGGAATGGCCCCTCAATCAAGTTGGACTGCAGATATAGTTCAAATAGTCCGTACCATTGAAATTGTGGCAAGCCTGTTATGAAGTTATGCGAGAGATTCAAATATTCTAACCCATAAGTATCCCCTATCTCGTCTGCCCAATGAGGAATTTGGCCATGGATTTCGTTGCTAGAGAGATCTAATCGTTCGAGTTTTCGCATGGCTCGAAATGAATTTGGAAACACCTTCAGCTTGCAAGAGGCCAATCCTAAGGTTCTAAAACCAGGGTTTACATAATGATTGGCATTCTTTGTTGTAACAGAGAAACCATTGTAAGAGAGATCGAGATCTTCAAGGTTTTTGAGGCTTGTTAACAATGTATCCAACTCCCATTCACCACTAAAATAATTATTAGAAAGTTGTAGAACAGTGAGGTTGGTGAGTTTTTGAAATGTTTGCACATCAATATGTCCAACTAACTGATTGTTACTAAGGCCCAACGCTTTTAATGATGGAGAAGCAAATGACTCAAACGGTAAATTTCCAATGAACATATTTTTTGTTAGATAGAGATATTGTAAAGAGGGGGAAGTAAACAGCCAAGATGGCAATGTCCCATTAAGTCTGTTATATGATAATCTTAGATAAGTAAGGTGTGTTAGGTTAACTGGTATTTCCGAAGGGAGGCCGCCTGTGAAATCGTTACCTCCTAAGTCGAGTGTTTCCAAAGAATGAAGATTGAAAATGTAATGAGGTAATTTTCCTTTCAATCCATTGTAGGGAGGATTTAGTAATTTGAAAGAAGAAATTATATTAACATATTCAAAAAAACCATACGAGGAGAGATCAAGCGACACCAACTTATGAAGGAGAGTGATATCCGGTGGGACTTGGCCTGAAAACCCACAATTGGAGAGGTTGAGATGTGTGAGACTATTTGAAAACCTTCCTATTTCACGTGGAATTTGGGGTCCAAATTCATTGTAAGCAAGGTTGAGTGTTTGGAGACGAGGAAGGTTGAAGAGGGAGCTGTTAGGATGGAGGGTACCTTGTAGCCTTCCGCAGCTAATGTCGATGCCGATAACGTCACCGGTGGAGCGGTCACAAGTAACTCCATTCCAATGACAGCAATCTGAATTTGTGTTCCAGCTCATCATTATTGGATGATAATCAGAACCAAGCCAATCATGACAGTAGTAATCTATTATGGAATTGTTTGTGTAATTGATGGATGAAAGGTTATGTTTAAAGAGAAGCAAAGCTTCACTCTGTTTTTTAGAGCATTTACGATTATTATTATTAAAAGAAGTGGAAGAAGCAAAAGTGGTGAAAAAAAAGAAAAGGGAAAAGATACCAAACTGTTTTGAAGAACCCATTGTGTTTTAATTGCTATAAACATTCATACTTGCGACACATATATATACCAATACTTGATTCACTTTCACAAGAATATGATCAAAATATGTTTGTGGTCGTAGTTTCATTTATTAACATATCACTTGGGTTGTACAAGTCTTTCAAAATTGATAGGCTCTCAACTTTAATTTCTTGTCGATTTATACACAATTCTAACTTTTGATAGCGATGAAAAAGAATCTTTCAATGAAAATATGTGGTTCACAGTAATCTTTAAGCACTAAAGGAAAACGATTTTTGGATGATTCATTAGACAGAAGACTAAATCAAACCAATAGAAGAGCTCAATGTAGTGAAGAAATGTCTAAGAAGACTTTAAATTGGATGTAACTGTGTGAGTTTGTGGACCAAAAACTTTGAAGAAATGTCTAAGAAGAATTCAAATTTGAGGTAGGGATTCAAATTAAATGCTGTTGCCTACTATCATAGACTTTCAAAGTAAAACTCTGGTGGTCCTTCTGAACCAATACTTTATGTTACATCCCAGCTAATGAGGTAATATCATAAGTGTTTGAAACTTATTACAAACCTTCCTTGGCCTTGGGTGTCCAGGTTGTCTTTTCAAGGGTAAGACTCTACAATTGAAGTAACTATTGTCGGATTTACTTTGTACAACTTCGATGTTGGTAGATACTTCTGTCCAAACTTAGAAAGAACACTCAACATAACAAACACAAAACTAAAACTCACGAAACAATAAGATACTTCTTCATTCTTGATCTTTCTCCCCCCCCACCTCTTGATTGTGCTTGATGATTGTTCAATGATCTCTATAAACCGGGTATGTTTTCATAGAATGTGGACACATTCATTTGGTGGATTGCAATTGTATAATGAATTAGGTAAGGGACTTACAGGTGATGTCTTAAAAGTAGTCTAGTGTGTTTCTTTTAGGTTGTTCTGTGGTGAAGCATACTTATAGGTTTTGCATGTTATTGGATTAGTCGGCGGTTAGGACTTTGATGTGTCGATTATTTGTTTGTGTCATCTAATCTCCTCATGGTTTATCTTGGTCTACATCAGAAGTTATAATTAGGTAAAGCAAATACCAAACCATGGATGGACATGTAGAAATGTATGCATATATAATTCTGTGTTGCAGGTAATAGAAAAGACCATATATTCCTAGTTTCATACATTAGTTTTCAACTATTTACACACGTGTTACCAACCATAAACCTGCTCCAAAATACTTTGAATATATTTTGTTAGTTACTGTTAGAATTATACAATCAAAGTACACATATAGCGGAAGCGTAGGATCAAGAATAACACATACAAAGATTAACTAAAATATAAATAGGAACGTACCGTATGCAATCTTGAATTCTTGGATGAACCCTAATTAGGGTTTATATGAATTAGGGATCTATTGATTAACCCCTTACCGTTTTGTTAATCGATCCAAGATACAATCAATAGTGTGATTGTACCACGTTCTTGTACACACGTATTAATAACGAATTAAAGTAAATGCTAGTTTTATAATACACAAAACAATATATTTGTTTTAATAAAACAATTGATTAAATAAAACAAATCACCAAAACTCATATTGTGATGTTGATGTTGACATCGATCACAGTAAACAATAATGAAAGCAAAACACTTTATCTTCCATGCACATGCATGATGAATACATACATGAATTATGTTACTGTGACTATGTCGAGAAGTACAAAGTAGGAAAAGTAAGGTTTTGATTTAACGTGTACAAGAGATCACCGAAAAATAAAACCTTAACTTTGTTTTTATAGGATACAAAACTTAGGGAACAAGTTAGGGCTTGTATTCTAGATCCTTCTTGTTCTCTATTTTTTATCCTTGATCCTTATACTTTGATTCTTTATTTGTTTTGTGTAATTAATAATTTAAATATAACTTTTTATATTAAATTATTAAACTTTAATTCTCATACGTAAAGTGTGCAATCCCGTGGTCTCGGGTTCGATACTAGACATATACTTATTAATATTTATCCACAAACTCCAACAGCTCCCACTTGGATATCTATTAATAGTATAATGACATTGGTTAGCGTCTAGCAACACGCCAATGCCCCTAGATCAACTCAAGGAAGGTCTCCTGGAAAAACCTTTAATGATTCATCATTATTATTATCATCCTTTTGTTTCTAATACCACGTTAATAAAGATATGGATCTTAGTCATTCTTTAATTAACAATTTTGTTTCTCGTTGTTTATGATTGAGCAAGATTACCAAAACATCTGAACGTAATCCAGATAGACTTTGGGCGTGCGCACGCATACATCTTGACAACCCTACGAGGGGCCCAGCAGTATTAAACTTCTGAACAAATCAGAAGGAACAAATTCTTTCTTGACTACAAGAATAACCCATGAACTTTGCAACACTTCTGAAAACAACCCTTATAACTCCCTGTTACGGTGAGCGGTAGATTGCTTCACAAAAATGCACTACATCCATGACTCTTATCTGGTATCTCAAGTCTGAGGATAATAAATTCATGATTTACTTATTGACAAGATCCATAAAGTAAAATCATGCATTTGGGATAAGTCCTATATTCAATTCATTGAATATCATGTGAAATTGGTGTGTCAACGCATCAATATACTTTCAAGTATATTCTTAACCAATACTCAGATTTGTCTTCGTTTAATGATATTCCCATATCATCAATTGACAACGGACAATTTAGAATAACATAAGTTATTCACGGATTTAAACATGCAAATATAGGACACAATTTATTATTAATGAAAACAAACGTACTAAGTACTTTAATTCATTATAAATAATAATTGCTTAATGTCCTTTTATCCAAATACCAAAATAGATCAATGCATGATAATTCTAGTTAATGAATCTTGTCTCAAGTAATGACTTGAAGACAACTATGCCTCAAGTAATGACAATCATACTTGTTGACAAGGCATTATTTCAACTAACTATAATCTATCCGAATTTTGAGAATACTTCTTTCAAGAATCCAATAATTAAAATTCTTGTATGTGTAAATCCAACTATCTTGATATAGCCACATAATTTTTCATAAATAGTGTGATATCCTCAATCACCAACTTATGACAATCAAACTTTCAAACCTTTTAAAGTTTAAAGTATTCTAATTCTTTAATGTTTAATGCAACTATGCTCTTAGTTGAGCACAACTAGTTCTCATGAAATCCTTCATGACTAGTTATTGAGTGTCATCTCAATTAAACCAGCATCATTGTATATTAAACACAATATGCTCTTTAAAATTTCCGTAAACTTAATATCCATTGTGTAATGCTTAGGAGCTATTCCAGGTTGAGGATCATTATTCTAATTTCAAACATTTTCCATTAGAATATCTATTACACAAGTTATATAATAACTTTTAATTGGATATTAAATATTGTCAAATCATTACGCACTTAAGAATGATACAACAATAATATAATGCGCATGAAAATCCTTCAGTCAAACTTAGATTTTATTCATGTTTGATCTTTACAAATATGTATATCCATTTTGTCATCCAAAATAATATATCATATTCTATTTAGAATTTATTTACCGCACTTGTTCATTTAATAATAAACTTTTGTTTCAAGGTTGTATGTTATATTTCCTAAATCTTTCAAGTAAAGTTTCATTCCAAATTAAGTCTAACCTTTTACTTATATGGAATGTTACTCTACAATATATATGATTTAGTGAATCAAACATAATACTCCCACTAGCTTTCAGGAATACTTAGAAATTATCTTATTTCAATTATAAATCAATTCATGGATATAATAATTAAACATAAGATTAATCTTCTAGATGCATGCATTTATCCATTCATGGATTATTGCACTTTGTACACTTCCAAAGATTTACTTGAATTCATAAACTCCTTTTTGATTACTTATCGTCCTCGCTCAAGTAATTATTCAAGAAAGAGTTTTTGATATTCCATTGTCAAATTTCATATTCATATAAATATGACAAATACCATCTTTGTATCTTTAATGTGCTTAGGAAAGATTATTCAATCATAGTTAATTGCTTAAGTATGATTAATAATCTTGTCATAAGATATTCATTAAGATATGTGTACAATCTTGTCCATATGATTTCTACTCAAAGATTTAACCACTAGGGTTACATTATCTATTGAATAAACTCATCATCATTCTCCAACTTTTAAGAATTAAGATAAACCAAATTTTTTATAAATTTGAATATCTTTATGAACTGCATCTTTAACATTCATAATATGAGTAATTCACCCAATGCATTATTTTGGTAATACTACATCATATAATCGTCAATATATTCATTAAATATATGAGATATCCAAGTGGGTCTATGAATGATAATTCCATCATCTTGAGGTTTATCATTTACATGTTAAGCCTCATCATGATTTTAACTAGTGTGATTTTAGAAGATTATGTATCTTGTAATTCTATCTTTTCAAGATAAAACTCCCACTTGCCTTTAGTAATATATAGAATATAAGTACTTAGCAATTAGAGCAACAATCCAATTTTCTCTTTTAGGACATTACAAATACACATTGATAGCTCTTTGTTAATAACCTTCACATAAGTAACTTAACAAATTTAGAACTTCAATTTTAAGACTTAATGTGATTCATCACATTTCATAATTCAATAACGTCTTATTAATCTTCTAGGAGTCTAATTGAGTATATCCAAGTCATACTCAATTTCTATCCTTGATAACTTTTAGAAGAATAGAAATCATAGTTATCTTCAATCAAACAATCTAACAAGAGTTTGATTTCCTAACTGAACATACCATCTTTATGTGGTATTTCAATTAGAATTAATATTGTAAGAAGATCTAACAATATATATAAGATAACCATATTCCTATTGGCATACCTATTTACCAACTAAATCAACTTAATGGTATAATAGTATTTTCAAGCCAATTGCATGCTTTATAACAAGTACTTATTAATCAAGTCACTTCATGTTTATGTCTTATAAAACATAAACTTGTTATAATCCCACTATTCGTTATTAATCATTGATCAACTCAATGACTTCTTGTATATGTCTTAATTAATAGACCATAACAAGCTAATGTCTTACTTAATTATAAGTCTTGTAATACTTAGAAGACTTCATATTTATAACTATACAATAAAGTATAAACATGTATAATTAAAGTAATCTTTGAACACCATCATTTGGTTTCAATAATATTTTCAAGTTAACACACTACTTCATTTATTTATGTCATTCTAAGAATACATAATTATTGAAGTAGTATTATATTACTTCATGTATTTATGTCATTCCAATAATACATAAATATTATAGTTGAAGTTGTCTTGTTATCATATTGACACATGTTCTAATAGATGTCTAATTTAGAAACTGTAAATTATCCATGTTGGTCTCACGCATACATGGAAATTCACCTTGTTATTAATATTTAGTCTGCGTCTCACGTTTACTAAATTTCAACACCAAGTGTTTCTAAGATTAGATGTATTAATCTAATTAGAATTATAATCTCTTACTTGCAGTTAAGAGAATTCTTTAAATCATATTCTTATGTGTTGTACTTTGCACATAATGAAGATTTCTCCCACTTGTGCATGGTACAACACCATGTACCACATAAACAACACGCACGCGTTTGTTAATGTGAATAATATGATTTGTGTCATTAACATAACTTAGTAGATATAGAGTTTACTCAATCAATCAAAGAAACGTACATGACTATCCTTGAAAATATTAGTGTCTATATTTGGAAAGTAATTACCTTGAGATATTCAAAAGATAATCTAAGTTACAATCAAGACAGTAAGTCTTGTAACTCCCACTGAATTAGAGAACATAATAATAATCCCTTATTCATTCATAAGAACACAATACTCCCACTGAATTTGACAACATTGTAAATGTTTCATTAATCAGTGAAAGAAATAGTGTACTATTTACTTTCCTACATCTTTTAAGAAAACCCATTCAAACAATTATATAGGTTATAAAAGAACATAATCTACTATATAAATGTGATTCATCACATTCCAAATTATTAACTTGAAAAGGCTTGGGCATGCAATTTCTTCCTGTATAGATCTACCATTCCAACAATTGTATGTAGTATCTTTAAATGGTCAAATCAAAACAACTAGATAAAATAATCTAATTTGTCTTTTACCATTATGCAGTAATCAGTCTAGCTTCTACTTTAATAACTCATAAGGTGCATATACTCTTACTATTAAAGTTTGCTATGAGTTATGTATTTAGAATTTAGACAATTCTATTCATCCTATTATACCTTTCTCATTCATGAAAAGGAATAGGATTTAAGTCTCACACTTCTCGTAATGGAAAGAAGACTATATTTATTCTTTTTGTAAATATTGACTCTAACCAAAAACCCAACCGGGTGTAGATCAATTAAAAGAATAACTTATGTTTACGGTTTTGAGTTGCATTAATACATTTAAAGAATTTTACAAAATTCCTTTTTAGTATTTTCGATAATTTATATTTCCAAGAAAATATAATACCCAAGGTTATATTCATATAACCAACTAATTTCTTGAAAATCTAGGATCCAACTTTACATAGATTCCACCACATCAGTTGATCTGCTAGTGGTGAAAGTATAAAATATGGTAATCTGTCGAACAATAATTGGCAAACACTTTTCCAATTCCTAGATCATTATAGGATTTACATCAAATTGATTTATCAATTTGTCATGTAAGCATGTTTCATCCCATCTCATGCCTTAAGCTCTAGGTCTCACGCATCAACTTAATTAAGTCGTCTAACTTAGAAACTGCAAATTCTCCATGTGTGGTCTCACACACACTCGGAAATTTACCTTGTCATTAAAATTTAGTCTGCGTCTCACGTTTACTAAATAAAAACTTCAAGTGTTTCTTATAGTTAGATGGCATGTAACTTAAATTTTAGGGTATAAATTTTTGATGTGAAAATCAAAACATGTATAAAGATGCATGCACTCATCTTTATAACATAAGTTTTCAAAAAAAACTTTTTATATCCGATTCGTGAAATTAATACACAAAGTTTTACTTGAGGTTTATGCCAAAACCCTAAGATGACTTTCTACAACATATGATTTTAAAAGTAATTCGTTTAAGACATATTCAAGATTGTGATAACCAAGGCAGACTCTAAGGCTCTTTTCAAAGCCTTCAAATCACGGTTATGAATATCATCTTAAAAGACTTAATTTTAAAAGTATATTTGCACAAAACATCATTCAAGCAAAAGTTTATGGATTCAATCTCAAAATAGTGACAAAGTTTGAATTTTGCTAGTCTCGCCTGAGAGCTGATTATCGTGCGAATCGGACCACGATTGGCAATAAGACCTTGCAAGATTCTTACTTTATCACTTTAGGGTTTCACAATTATTAGTCCGTATTAATTTTCTTTATGAAAACAACCCTTTTATTGCTTACAACAAGTCCAACCGAAAAACAATAAAACAAGTATCAAAGAAAATCAAAACAACCAATAATAAATAAGTGAAACAATTAGCCACATGCAATCTGTATTAGAAAAGATCCTAATAAAATCAATTCTAGGTATAATAATGCATGTAATCAACTAAGGCCTTCCCCTCTTAATGGAGGTGAGTCACATACATTGACGAATCAATTGCGTAGGCCAAAGCTAAAAACACACCACATAGCATATAAAATTGATTTTAATATATATTGGAGTCTTCCCCAATTTTAGATCTATCTAAAACATGTGATAAATAAAAAAAACAAGATCCATGACTAACATGCATGTTTCGTCACGGATTAAACCTAACAATTAGCACATAGGTCACAAGATACGCTCACTTAACCGGTTAATGACCTAGGGTTTCTAGTGATTACACATAATCCAAGAAAACCACAAAACCCTAATTAGGGTTTCATGGAAAAACGACCCCCCCCAAAATTAGGGTTAGGGTTTCGAATTTTTCAAAAAAAAAAATTTAAAAAGAAAAACCCTAGATCAAAACATGTATCTAAAACACTTAAAGATCCGATTTTAATTAAGTTTTAGTAATCAATTACATGTTATCCATGGCTCGTGATGCCACTGTTAGAATTATACAATCAAAGTACACATATAGCGGAAGCGTAGGATCAAGAATAACACATACAAAGATTAACTAAAATATAAATAGGAACGTACCGTATGCAATCTTGAATTCTTGGATGAACCCTAATTAGGGTTTATATGAATTAGGGATCTATTGATTAACCCCTTACCGTTTTGTTAATCGATCCAAGATACAATCAATAGTGTGATTGTACCACGTTCTTGTACACACGTATTAATAACGAATTAAAGTAAATGCTAGTTTTATAATACACAAAACAATATATTTGTTTTAATAAAACAATTGATTAAATAAAACAAATCACCAAAACTCATATTGTGATGTTGATGTTGACATCGATCACAGTAAACAATAATGAAAGCAAAACACTTTATCTTCCATGCACATGCATGATGAATACATACATGAATTATGTTACTGTGACTATGTCGAGAAGTACAAAGTAGGAAAAGTAAGGTTTTGATTTAACGTGTACAAGAGATCACCGAAAAATAAAACCTTAACTTTGTTTTTATAGGATACAAAACTTAGGGAACAAGTTAGGGCTTGTATTCTAGATCCTTCTTGTTCTCTATTTTTTATCCTTGATCCTTATACTTTGATTCTTTATTTGTTTTGTGTAATTAATAATTTAAATATAACTTTTTATATTAAATTATTAAACTTTAATTCTCATACGTAAAGTGTGCAATCCCGTGGTCTCGGGTTCGATACTAGACATATACTTATTAATATTTATCCACAAACTCCAACAGTTACTACGTAGTAGTATATAGTAATGGTCTGTACCTCTGAGACAAAAATATACCTTGCGCAGGGTAATTTTTTTGAAACGTTTGAACTGGTAAAAAAGATCAACTTCTACATATATGTGTAATTCATCATCTCATAAGTAACCCATTAAAAAAAATAGAATTGTGGAATATATTTAAGGTAGACTAAGTTGATTTTAACAAGTCAAAATGAGATATTAATTTGGGATTAATTATTTTCTAGAAGAGACGGTGATAACTTTTTTTATTAAAAAAACTTTGCCCCGTTATTTTCAACAAGTACTTTTATTTAGTTTGCAACTTTTTTGTATAACCATGTTTTACAAACATACATCAGGAGCATAGTTTTGCATCTTTTTAACAAAGATTATTAGTATTTGTTTTCAACTAGTAGGATCATAAAATTGTTTGAGGCCAAGACATGATTACGATTTAAGAACTTTCCGTTAACAATAGGTCACGAACGGCTACATGTATACTCTAGTTAAAATCGCGTAAATTTGAGTTAGATACGTGCTCATCTCAAATCACTTGAACAAAAAAACTTTAGTTTTGCTTGTTTCTTTATGTTTACAATCACTTTCATACAAACTTAAACAGAAAGACATTAATTATAAGAATAATCATGGAACATGGCATTAAACTCGATATAATTAAATTCACCGTTTACTAATGTAATGCTTAATTGATCCAATAATTAGCGCGTTTTGACCTTTGTAATGAAAATGAGATAAGTGACGTGATCTACTACATAAAATCTTTTGCTTTTACCTAATATCTATACCAAAACAATTAAGACTTTTAGGCTATAGCAGTTGCCTCTTCTAATCATATAGTCATTTCAATAAAAACAATATAATAGACATTAATTAATAAATATCCGTCATAACTAATTCATGGGTTCATCTAAACAACCGATTCTAGAAACTCCAAGACTGCTTTTCTCATTATATTACCTACAATATTTTATTATTTTAGATCATATTTTCTACGTCAATTTGAACTTTTTCATATATACAAAAAATACAACTTTTTTTTTTTTTAGTTTTCTCCTTCTAGAAATTTGCAATGTAATTTAAGAAGAGTAGCTTGATATCATACTATACGTGTTATTAAACTAGTTGGCGGTGTCCAATATACTAAGTGCCTCTATCGTAAGAATAGGGACGGAACTGGAGTTCTCGCGGGGTGCCCGGGATCTCTATGGATTTTTACGATGTAGTGTTAATTTAAAAAAAAAAAAAAAAAAAAAAAAAAAAAAAATCAATTTTTCCTAAATGCATCTTAAATGCACCTGGTCCATCGAAATGCGTTTCTATATTACGGTTAAAAAAAATGTGCAACCGATTATATTTGGTCCTGGTTCCGTCCCTGCGTAAGAATAAAATGCGAAACGAAATTGTGATTGGTTTTATAATTTCATGTTTAAATTTACCTATAAAGCTAACATCTTACGAGTAGTTTTTCTAACGGCTCGAAGAGGAAATGTTTGCATTTTCTGGGTAAACAAAATAGTACATATCTAGAAGTTGTTAACCTAGAAAGACATGAGTTTTCTTATAAGTTAAATCACTTAAGGATAAAACATTGCATTGTTCAACTAACGGAATCTTCAATAAGAGTTTGTTATGAGACTACTGAACACTAAAAAAACGATGTACAAACAATAAAATATATATCTATACTCATTTATAAAGCATTTAGGGCATTCTAAATAAAGAAGTCTTAAAAATTTTAAGACAAAAAACATTTCTTGTTATAGAAAGATTTATGTTACATTTGAATAATAAAGCCCTTTAATATTTAAGTTGTAACACTCCTTCAATATTTAAAGCCCACTTGTAACACTTTTAACATGTCATTTATATCACTGATTATAGTAACAACAAACCCAATTACTCCTTTAAAACCCAGTCAAATACTTGAACACAAACAACATATATGTCTCTTTTCTTACTAGCATACGACAGACACAAGTCCATAACACGTTGAGGAAGGTTTTCCAAGTTTTTAGGTATTTAAAAAATGAATGCAAAGAAGATTGGAAAGTTGTTCGATTCGATAGGCGACTTCTTCACAAGCGATGATTCTATTCCTTGGTGTGAATATGACATCGTTCTTGTAAGACTCCTTTAACTTATTATTATTATTCATCATGTCATGATGGTTTTGTTATTTATTGAAAATAGATAGATAGATTGATGATGTTAGTTTAGTCGTACTTTTATATATGAAGATAATTGTATTGTATGTTAGAAAGACAACAAGTTCATTGAGTATTTTTTAATAGATTGGTCAGCCAATGTTGCCTCGGTAATTTACCGGGATATGCCTTCCTTGTTGGGTGGGGGCTCGGTACCAAAAAGGTACACGGACTTGAGATGGTTCCGCCAAATACCATATTTTTTTTAATAGATCGATTTATGTTAATCAAGTTTTAAAGTTTTTTTTTTACAAATCCGTAGGTTTTATTTGTAGATTTGAGTTTTATAACATTTTTGGTATTTATTTTTGTTACAGCACTGCAACGCAATCTCGCCGGAAAAAGGTGATGTCGCCATTGTCTCGCCGGAAAAAGGTGATGTAGCCATCGTTGGTGTCGCCGGAATATGTTCGCTTTATTATTAGAGTTATTGTTAAGGCAAAATTGCATATATATATATCCCTTCTAAAGTAAATAATTGCATATAATGTGTATTATGTAAATTCTGATATAATGTGTATTATGTAAATTTTGTTATAAAGTTTATTGTGTAAATGGTGTTGTAAAATTTATTTTGTAAATTTTGTTACAAAGTTTGTTGTGTACATTTGTTATAAAGTATATGATGTAAATTATGATATAAAGTTTATGGTGTATTTTTTTATTATTATTATTTAATTCCAAAGTTTGGGTTTTCTAAGTGAGTTGATTAAAGGAGATATATGTTAATACATTTATTCGAGATCAATAATATTTTTGAGGCCATCAAAGTTTGATATATTCCCTTTAAGAAAGAAAAATCAAGTTTAATTGATTTTTGTGTCACCCATGTTCTTTGTTCTTTCTAGGTCGATTTTGTAAGAGGTACAACTAATTTTTTAAGAAGTGCAACTAATCTTGCAATTTTGCGACATAACCTTTTAAGATGGTCAAATACTAATATTTGTAAGCAACGTAGTCTTGAAAATGAAATTAATTTATGTAATGAATAAATAAATGATCGTAACCGAAAACATTTAAAATACAACCAAGTAAATAACCTTTATTGACCTTCGGTCCTATTATACTACAGGCATACAACATTAATTGATTTTTCATCATATCATACTATTATCGTTAAACAATGTAACTTAAACTATACACACGGATAAACAAAACAAACACACACAAATACCTACGCTACAGTAATTTTTTGAATACTATGCACTGCTGCCGGTAGGCATGGGCACTTACAGACATTCACTCGCCATAAATTTGGTTACACGGGTACCCGCCGCCGCAACGCGCGGGTACCCGGCTAGTTATTACACAATGATTACATCTTAATTGATCATTTCACCACTAAATAGACTTGCTTAGAAACTAATATTTCATCGATGTTAGAGAAAGTTTACTTTTAGAAACATAAAACTTTATTCGCGAAATCAACGGGAGCTCGTCAATGTCGTGTAGAAGCAATTTTGTTTTATTGATAGTTAATAAAATAAAAATGAAAATGTCTAAAAGCAAGATTACTGTTCTCTCACTATTAAAGTATTAATAGAACATGATGTGTAAAAGTCATGACTAATTAGGTGCATGTTGAACCAAAAATGAGTTGGTTAGAGATGCTCAGTTGTTTCACTATCCTTTTGTTGGTCGTCCATCATTTCCTAGTAATTTTTGCTTTCATATAAAGTGTAAAGGTGTTATTTAACGTAATAACAATATATCACTTTTATACTATTATTCTATGATATGATATAAGATCATTTGAGGACCAAACTTTTTTTACATACGAAGGGACTAATCTCCACCCTCAATCTTCCCTCCATCTTTATTTGATCTAATGGATGAGATTAATCCCAACAATTTAAAAAACCCACTTTCATCATTTTTTTTTCAAATATTAATATATTTCAAACCGTTAATCGTTAAGCGAAAAAAAATATACCGTTACGCCGGGCATTTAATTATCTTTCTATAGATAGGCACTTTGACATATTTTCGACAATTTTTTTTTTTCGTTTTTTTCATGTTTTTTTTCGTGGCCGAAAAAATCATATATGATATTACATATTATATCATATATGATATGATATGTAATATCATATATGATATTTTTTCGGCCACGAAAAAAAAATGATTTTTTTTTTTCGAAAGTATATCAAAGTGTCCGTCTATAGAAAGATAATTAAATGCCCGTTGCGATGGTGTAATTATTTTCGCTTAACGATTAACTGTTTAAGAGATATTTAAATTATAAAAAATGGGTGAAATATTAAAATGCTTTTAATCTCAACCATTGATTTCCTTTTTAGATGAATGGTGGGGATGAGTCCCTTGATATGTGAGGAATGTTTGGTTTGTAGAATAACTCTGCTCTTATTCTATACACTGTTTGAATAAGTTGCTATGTTTTTTGATAAAAAAAAATTACGATGTTCTTTAGAAATACCTTTTTACTATTTCTTACATTTTACAGCATCAAAGTAAATATTTTAAACCTCTAAACATTAGCATTGCTATTGATAAATAAAACAAAGCAAGTCACTATTGTAAATAAATCAAGAAATGAAAATCTTTTATGCCAATTGTAGACGGTAAACAAGTAAACCACCATGGATTAAATGTCCTTACATTTAAAAAGTTTGAGATCAAGTACGTTTTTAAAGTATTTGTTGGGCGACCATTTGAACTGCTTGGAAATTTAAGTCAATCAATTTAAAAATAATAATAATAATAAAAATAAATAAATAAATAAATAAAATAAAATGAAATAAAAAGAGGCAAAAGTTGAAATAAATTAAAAGTATTTTTTGATTGACCATGTCTGTTGCTTAACATTTAAACAACATATGTTTGACATGAGGGTATATTTGATATAAACAATGGTTTCTTGGTCCCGTTAGTCTTGAGACTTTGTTATGCCACCAACAGTGTTCGACGACTTTTAGACCATGCTACTTGTATCGTATTTAAATCTGGTCACCAGATACAAATAACTCATTACTCATATATACCTAGCATGTTCCTTCTTTCTATATCATGAAACCTAAAGAACCACGAAAATCACCTTAGACCAAACCTCATAATACTAATTATTTGGTATTACCGATGATCGGCAGTGTGTAATCTAGCTTATTAGCGTTCTTTTAGCTCGAAATAGTATAGCGCCTTATTTCCATATTTAGAAACAAACCAACTATGAAAACCATAGTAGACCAACATCATTAATATATTTGGTGTGACTAAGATATTGTACCAATGAAATATTCGAGTTACAATGCACAGTTGTTCATGGTTGATGTTTCCTTGATCACTCCATATAGTCTTAAGAGAAGAAATGACCCATGGAAACCATTTATCAACCCAACATCGCCATATGATTTGGTATGACTCCAATCATGGACCAATGCACAAGTTCCCATTCCAATGGTCACTGTTAATGATTCTTGTTGCTGCATATGCCATAGATGGAGTAATGATTGCCAATAATTCCACAATACTTATTGTAAACAAGGTATTTGCGCCCGCCGCGTTTCGGCGGGTACTTTCGGCATGTGTTTTTTGTAATATAGTTTTCTGCTCGACGGGTATTACAAACGAAGCTATCAAAAACGTTAAAAGAAAAAAATAAGATGAAAAATTAATCAAAACGGGGCTTCTTTAATGGACTAAAAAGGAGCCCAAAAATTTTATTATTAAAATATTGGCAGCCCATTTGCAGCTATATATATATATATATATATATATATATATATATATATATATATATATATATATATATATATATATATATATATATATATATAAATTCTGACTGGGCCAGTTACCGGGCTAAGGTTTTGGACTCAAGGGCAGCCAATAAGAAGCCACCGATTTGACGCTCTATATTTATATATATAATTAGCTTCATTTGAAGATCATGCCCAAAAAGAAAAAAGAAAGTTAGATACAATTATACAAACACACTTTTCTAACTCAACTGTGAAACTATGCTTGAAATGGGCTTTGGTCCTTGTTAAGTTTGCAAAGTTAATGGGCTTGGGATGACCAAAATGTTAATGGGCTGAGCTGATAATAATCATTTTGGTTTATCCCAAAGTTTGGGCTCTTCGTACTCCCACCTCCACACTGTCTCAAAATTAGTTGTAACTTGTAAGGACTAAGGACTAAGGAATAAGGATGTTTAAAAAGGTTACAAAATACATTTTTGAAATTATTACAAATAATATTGTTATATTGATAGGCTATCTTTGAGTCATGAATTGTGGCCGCATCAACATCTCTATTTCGTTTATATGTAACAACAAACTCAATCTACGTGTGTTAATCGATCAAAATATTGTAAGCTATAGTTAAAAAGAGTTTAATTGACAAAGATAATAAATATAGTTGGGAACAATAATGACAAAATTTCAATTATATCGTATATATTTAAATAAGAGACTCATCATCCTTGAATATTCTAAAAGACCTGCAAAAATGAGAAATAATATAAAAATAAACTTTTATAAAAGCTTTGCATACAAATGTGTACAACCCAAACAAGCATGACCCTTGGTTAACAAACTTGATCACAGCCTTCAAAGAAGGTTAAGAACATAATCAAATAAGGATGAAATCCCATGCTTAGCCCTATGTGTGTCGTACATGTAGTGGCAATTTCGACCAACTTATTTGAAGATCTGTGGAGTAACCTGTGACACTTGTGAGTTGGGGGTGGGTTTTGATTTTTTACGCGGACTTTTTTCATCCAAAGTATCTCTAATAATGACCATATACTACAATTGATATCTCATCGAATCATTTTTGAATGTTTAAAGTCTTGTTCAGAAAGCTCACTTTCTGAAATCATACACACTTTCAGCAATTGCCTTATCATCTAGATGTTCGAATAGTAGAAAAGCCCGTTTACTATGTTTTTTCATTACTTCTTATGCATGTGGGAACACAAAGAAACTTCAAAATTTCATTGCCACCAATGAATGTGTTAATTATGAGTGTATGTACAAGGAGAATCACAACAACCAGATGACATTAGCGGATGACCATCAAAATAATAGAAACATGACGAATTATATTGAAGGTTCAGCCACACAAATACACACAATTACCCAAGGGTAAAACATTAGATTTTTCAGGTCAATTTTATACCAAATACACGAATTCTTGCGAAATATAAATGGGTGTATGAGTATGACCATCAAATTACTTCCACACCTGTTTCTCACCTTTGGTTTTAGAAATAGGCATATAACAAATACTATATTCTGAAATTGAATTTATTAATCCTAAAAAAGTGGAGAAACGGGGGATTGGTAAAAAGTAACGGTTCAACCAGTGACCGAAACTCATTTTGACCCGTCCCACCATTTTAAGACCGCTAGTTTAATTGTCATTGCCTCAGTCATCTTGGGCCCCTTCTAATTTATTGGATACACTGTGTATATCCTGTTACGGATATATCTTCACAGCCTATGACAATGTTTTAAACAATTTGCATCACAAACCATATACAACTAAGGTTGTTTGACAGGTCCATCAACCAAACTGTCGACTAATTTCTTAATTATCTCACAATGTAACTTAATCACAAGTTCTAAGTGATCACTGACATTGTCTTAGAGAATACTTTTAGTTTCCTCTTAGACACATCAGAAACATCTGATTTGCTGCTTTACTAATTTGCAGAACACAAGAACGCAATGGATGCTCAAAGTATATATACTAAAACACATGTTATTAATAATTATGCTTTCATTTTCACATATTTATATCTACTGCAACTTAAAATTGATAGAAATGAGAAGCATATATTTTACCAAAAGCAAGGCGATACAAATTATTGCAGTGGTCACTTGATTATACAGTTTACACCACTGTATCTGCAATGGCTGTATAATCATCAAAATAACAATAATATTACTGAATTGCCCAGTGACCAAAGTAAATTTTATTATTAAATACTAAAAACACACTAATATTACATACAACAATAATTCAAAGAGACTAAACACAAACATCATCATTACAGCTGCATATCTCAAAAGGTCTCGGCCCTCCCCAACCTCCAGCTCCAATCCAAACTCCCCTACCTGCATCACAAATGTTTTAAGAGCAAGAGAATTAATAAAGTAAGGCCCTTTGCACAATTTAATGAACTAAGAAAACATTTGAAAAATCGTACCTCTAATAATCGGTTATTTCCCGATAAATATATATCTTCTCTTGTTTCGCGCTAAGATCATGTGCTCCCCTGCATCAGCAATCACATTGAACCACTTGACTTTTCTTGTTGACAACATGAGATATCCCATCACCAATCCAAGTAGGGTCCCACATCCATATCCCAACATCATCACTTCCCATGTAAATCCACTTTCCTCCTCTTGATCTTCGCGTGTTTCAAGCTGCGGTTTGTGTGTATACTCACTACACTTTTTGGGCAGCTGAAACCCACAAAGTCCCACATTCCCTTCAAATGAGTTCTCATCAAATGTGTTGAACTGCGTTCCGTCTGGTATACGCCCTACAAGACGGTTATGCGACAGACTTAATACTTCGAGACGCTTGATTCCTGCAAGACTTTCAGGGATCTCTCCTGTGAGTTGGTTCCAAGAGAGGTCTAACGACTCAATCTCTATGAGATTCCCCAGAGCATGTGGAATTGGACCAATGAGGCTGTTGTGGGACAAGTTGAGCACTATTAGCGAATTAAGACCACCGATGACATTTGGAATCTGTCCTTCAAATCTGTTATTGGACAAATCAATAATTGTGTAGTCAACCAAAATTTTTGGAAAAACTTGATTCACCCCTTTCACCGCAACAACGATTGAGTAATACCCTCCACCTACACTCATGTATATATACGCTGGTGTTGTGCTTCTTTTTACAACATTCTTCATGGAATTGAAATTTTGAAAATATTTTGTAGGGAGTTGACCTACAAACCCATTATGAGATAAGTCAAGAACTCGAAGACTTGGAAAGGGGGATTCAACAGTTGAAGAGGGTTGAATGTGTCCATGAAAGTTGTTTGATTTGAGGACAAGAACCTTCAAAACTGGAAGGCTTTCTAACCAACTAGGGAATGTACCATTTAAGTGGTTGTTTGACATATCTAAATACCATAGGTTGCTCATGTTGCAAATTGATGGAGGGAATGGTCCCTGAATCAAGTTGGACTGCAGGTACAATTCTTCTAGTCTATACCATTGAAATTGTGGCAAGCCTGTTATGAAGTTATATGAGAGATTTAAAAAAAACCAACTCATTGCCTCCTATCTCCCCTGCCCAATGAGGAATTTGGCCATGGATTTCGTTGCTAGAGAGATCTAACAGCATAAGTTGTTTCATGGCTCGAAATGACTTTGGAAACACCTTCAGCTTGCAAGAGGCCAATCTCATGTATCTAAAACCAGGGTTGACATAATGATTGGCATTTTTAGTTGTAACAGAGAAACCGTTGTATGAGAGATCAAGAAGTTCAAGGTTTTTGAGGCATGTTAACAATGTATCCAACTCCCATTCACCACTAAAATGATTATCAGAAAGGCATAGAAACGTGAGGTTGGTGAGTTGTCTAAATGTCTGCATATCAGTATGTCCAGCCAACTGATTTAAACTAAGGTCTAACTTTTTTAATGATGGAAGAGCAAATGACTCAAAAGGAACATTTCCACTGAACATGTTATAACTTAGATCGAGAATTTCTAAAGAGGGGGAAGTAAACAGCCAAGATGGCAATGTCCCATTAAGTTTGTTATTTGATAAATCAAGATAAGTATGGTTAACTGAGATTTTCGAAGGGATATCACCTGTGAAAGAGTTACCTCCCAAGTCGAGTGTTTCCAAAGATTGAAGGTTGAAAATGTGATGAGGTAATTTTCCTTGCAATCCAGTGCGGTGAAGATTTAGTAATTTCAAAGAAGAAGAGATGTTAAGACTGGTAGGTAAAACCAAAGAGATATTAACAGCTCCAAGTGAAAGTTTTTCCAAATTAGTAAAATTTCGAAACATATTGATGAAAACATCTAGTCCAAGCTTCAAAGCATAATAATTAGTAACATAAATAGAAGATAGATCAAGCGAGACCAATTTATGGAGGAGTGTGATATCCGGTGGGACTTGGCCTGAAAACCCACAATCGGAGAGGTTGAGATGTGTGAGACTATTTGAAAACCTTCCTATTTCACGTGGGATTTGGAAACCATTAAAATCATTGAAAGCAAGGTTGAGTGTTTGGAGATGAGGAAGGTTAAAGAGGGAGTTGTTAGGATGGATGGTACCTTTCAGCATTCCGCAACTAACGTCAATGCCGATAACGTCACCGGTGGAATAGTCGCAAGTAATTCCATTCCAATTACAGCAATCTGTACTTGTGTTCTAGTTCGTTATTATTGGATGATAATCAGAACCAAACCGATCATTACAGTAGTAATCAAGGTCATTGTTTGTGTAATTGATGGATGAAAGGTTTTGTTTAAAGAGACGCAAAGCTTCACACTGTTTTTCAGGGCCTTTATGAATATTATTCAAAGAAGAAGCAAACTTGGTGATAAGAAAGAAAAGAAAAAAGATACTCAACAATTTTGAATCACTCATTGTGTTTTTTATATTTTAATTGATATGAAGGTTCATACTTGCTACACATATATATATACTAACACTGCAGGTTTTACAAGAATATGATCGAAATATGTATGTGGTCTTAGTTTCATTTCTAAACGTATCACTTGGGTTGTACAAGTCTATTAAAATTGATGGGCTCTAAACTTTAATTTCTTGTCGATTTATGCACAATTCTAACTTTTTATAGCGATGAAAAAGAATCTTTCAATGAAAATATGTGGTTCAAAGTAATCTTTAAACACTAAAGGAAAACGATTTTTGAATGATTCATTAGACCAAAGACTAAGTCAAACCAATAGAAGAGATCAATGCAGTGAATAAATGTCTAAGAAGACTTCAAATTGGATGTAACTGTGTGAGTTTGTGGACCAAAAACTTTTAAGAAATGTCTGAGAAGAATTCAAATTTGAGGTAGGGATTCAAATTAAATGTTGTTGCCTACTATCATAGACTTTAAAAGTAAACTCATCTTAGTCTACAAGCCATTTGTCAGTCCTGTCATCTGGTGGTCCTTTTGAACCAATACTTTATGTTACATCCCAGCTAATGAGGTAATTTCATAAGCGCGTCAATTGCTCGTTTGAAACTTATTACAAACCTTCCTTGGCCTTGGGTATCCGGGCTGTCTTTTTAAGGGTAAAACTCTATAATTGAAGTAACTATTGTTGGATTTACATTGTACAACTTCGATATTGATAGATACTTCTGTCCAAAATTACAAGGAACACTCAACATAACAAACACAAAACTAAAACTCACGAAACAACAAGATAGTTCTTCATTCTTGATTTTTCCCCATACCTCTTGATTGTGCTTGATGGTTGTTCAATGATCTCTGTAAACCGGGTATGATTTTCATAGAACTTGGACACATTGATTTGGTGGGTGGGGGTGGTTAACTAAACATTGTTTTGCTTCCATTGTTGCAATCGAGTAATGAATAAGCTAAGAGACGTGGATTAAATGATAAAAGTAGTCTAGTGTGTTTCTTTTAGGATGTTCAATGATGAAGCATACTTACAGGTGATGTCTTAAAACGAGAATTAACAGAATAAATGAGGAATTTAAAATGGGGATTCTATGTGGATGTAGCAAAATCCATTTAAAATAGTGACATATTGATATCTGAAATTCTTATGCTTGGACATAAAATATGTAAAAGATAGCAGAAATGCAGTTGGATATTTTTCTTTTACGGGTTACACCTTAGAAGTTAGGTTATACGGAGTAACATTTATTTCAAGGTGAGGCATCAAAGAATTTCAAGCAGTGTTCGTTTTGGATAGTTTAAGTCATTGCATTTAGCTTCAAGATGTGACCCAGTTTTAACCTCTTAGGCAAGTGTCACATGGCGTTTAGAGAAGATGCCAATCAGAACAATACCAAAATGTCAATCTACTGGACAATCAAAGTAGGTACCAAGCCTTTTTTTGAATGGTTTCTGTTCCGCACTTCTATACACCTCCATTTAATCTCGGTTCAATATTTGATACTTAAGTCGTATCCTATCTTGCATTGCAATTCTCTCATGCAATCCCTAAAGACTATGGGAATTGCCTTCTTGTGGCCTCTTCTTGTTTGCTTCAGTTCATCTTCTATTAAGTCTAAAAAGATCATTTAAATGTGATCAAATTATTCGTGCTTGAAAACGTAAATATCTGCTCGCCAGAAAATTTAATTACACGGGTACCGCCGCCGCAATGTGTGAGTACCCGTCTAGTTGTTAGTAATGGGCAATTAATTTCATATATCCTAGAAATAAAAATGGACAATTATTTTAAGAAGGGATGTACGATTTTGGTAATAAAAATACAAATTATACCTGTTTAAAGTTATTTATGTTAGATGAAATTTTAATTAAATGATTGTAGTGATTAAATAATGAGTTTAATAATATTTTTTGGAATAATTTCATATATCACCCTAAAAATCTCTCTAGTTTCAAATATACCCAATGGATTCTTTAAATTTCATAAATACCCATTCTTGTCTATTACCTATTTTATGACCATTCTATCCTTTTTTTAGTGCCAAACCATCGGATTCACGTAGAGATTAAGTGAAAGCTAGTTTTATCAAATGGCCTTATACCATCATGAACTAAATATTCTTGTGAATTAGTTGCTGTGTCGTGAAAACTGAATAGTGTGTTTTGTGATTGCCATCCATAGGTTTATTTTGTTGTTTATTCTCATATATCATTCTATGCTTTGCAAGTAATTCAGTTTCAACTAATTTAGTGTTACCATTGTATGGTAAAAACTAGCTTCATAACCCGCCCGATGGGCGGGTTCGCCTCATATTATTGGTTGACAATATTTAACTGGGCGTAGTAAATAATTAATAACGACAAATATGTTAACACATAAATTGGAAACAAAAAGACATTGTTCAAGTACTATATATAAAAAGAAAAATGATAAGTGTGAGAACAAATAAATTACATGATGCTTATTCAAATACACAATAAAACTTCGTTGTACACAACGTTTATTGTGAAGTTTGTGCATTCGCCATCTTTGTTACAACAAAGAACATTGAAACTTTTTTTTGTCTTGACTCTTGAAACAACCGCATAAAGTTGTCAGTCGAGTTTACTTGATACTGATAAACGTTGATGTATTTCTCATCTTGTGCCCACCATGTCAAATGTTCCCTGGATATAGTAATGAAGAATTGCATCTACAACTCTAAATATCGAATCCTGTGACAACAATAGATGATATCAGATAGATATATAAATAATTCAGTAGTTATGACTATTTTTAGCATGCATGAATACATCTAAGGACAAAATTCTTAAGAGCATGTAACTATTTCATTAACCAATTTTTTAGAACCCATGTGACTAATTTGACCACAAGAAAAGAAATGGACACCATTGCAATTAAAATGTTCTATTATTAAAAATGACGGTTCTTTTAACTAAGTTAATAAGAGTTTTCATCATGCAACAAACATGATACAACTTCAGCTACCATAAACAGGGTATAATTATTAGACAACCAAACATGTACGCTACTTCAGTTACACCAAGTAAAACAACATAGCCTTATACAGGCTGGTTTTACAGCTCAGACAGTCACACCACTACTTACTTCTCATGCCTAAAGACATATTTAAAAGTAGATATAATGTGCTTATTTATGCATTTAAATTGTCTTACTCAACATCTTCCAAACATTGTCTATTTTATAGCATAATTCAACGGCTTTGCCAACCACAAGATGCCGGTGGTTTTACTAAATAGTATCATCAATATGAACTTTCTAGGCTCTTCTTAAAGAACAATGAATTGAAGGTGACAATTACATAAAGTCGACTCAATCATATTTAGCCTAAACTCTGTTCCAAAGAATATCTTAACTAATGCACCGTAATTTGGTCTTTTATACGACATTCAAAAGTAGTTATCTAAATCAAACTCTCAGAATAGCTTACTTTAACCCAAAACGAGCGCAGGAGCTTAGTTTTTGGTAATAAACATACCTTTTTCGTGGTGTGATGTTATCCAAAGGCTCTTTAATAGCACGTTCTTACAGTCAATTGCCATCCCAACATCCTAAGCCTTGCTTATGTTCATCTTGGCTCAAACTTCATGTTTGTCATTGTGCGATATGATGTACACCTAGTGAAATGAGCAAAGATTGACCACCAAACAACTAAATATACATAGAATATTATAAGATTAAATCAAAATTGGTCAACGAATAGAAGTAAAGACTAAATTGGAGAAGTACATCTACTTTTGATTCTGCTTCTAGCTCTTCGTGTTTTTTTAATAGGTGCTTATACCTATTTTTAGCAGCATCCAACTCCTGCAGCAATCCGTCTTTATCTTGAACCACATATATATTTGAGAATTATGTTTCTGTAATGTGACCATGGAAATATTTCGCTCGTCAATTACACATCTATATTCAGCAAGTATATTTAACCAAAATTAGCAGCATAGTTTGTAATATAATTAGCACAATGCTGAACCAGATTATGATATGAGCAAAAAAAATGAGCCAAGTCAAGTTAGATCATAAGCCCAAAAATACGCTCAAATTGTAAACTCCTCAAAACACAACAAAACAATGAACACAACATTCCAAATTCAACTTAATTGAAAAGCAAAAAATAATAATAATAATAATAATAATAATAATAATAATAATAATAATAATAATAATAATAATAATAATAATAATAATAATAATAATAATAATAAAAACCAAATTTTAGTTTTTGCATACCTCGTTCTTGAATTAGCGCACTACCTCGGTAGATATGGCAATTGATATTGGGTTTCCAAATTCTTTATTTTGTAGTTGTTCCTAAGCAACCTATAAAATTCAGAAAACCTGTTGCCACAACATTGAAACAAAAATGCGGCCAATATCGAAATCCAAACATAATATCGTGACTTCAGTAAACCTAATATATCCTATAAACATAAAGATAACTACTTCTCTCATATTCAAAGATTAATCAATTGTGAGTTTGGTCGTGAGTTTGAGGATTCCCGACAAAATGACACAAGTTTGCCATTTGATAGATGGGTAATCAACTAAGTTACCTGATCTCCCAGCACTCTACACATGCATGAAAGTTCCATTATCCAATAAATGGAATTGAAGTTGATTTGCAGAGATCAATATAGTACTTGCTTAACTGTTTCAATAAACAAAGATTGGTAAACATAGATTACAACATCATAATTTATCGTGAAAGATAATATGATTATTGACTTTACCTCTCATATAGTTGTATCATTATTTCCCCTATGGAAAAGCTTCACAGCAGAACATAATACAATCTATACCAAAAGAGAGAATAGAAAATTAGTTCACTTAAAGTTAAAAGGTATATCAGTCTTAAGATTGCACATGAAGGTAATTGAAGATTGAATCATAGATACAACGGGTACCTGTTGATGCAGGGGAAGGACCGTATAGTGTCAACTATTGGTGATTTGTAACCCTTGATTAAGCAATACCATATGATCAACCATCACCTACAAATTCAGGAAAATATAACCGTCAAACTGACACCTGATATAACAAATAACATTACAACAAATATCAAGATCCAAATAGAGTTAATTGTGCAAAGAATGTGTAACATCTTCTAATAAAAATTGGGCTCACAATTCTTAGCTAAGTATCTCACTGGAACAAGTAACACTACAACTCCTCTACCTTACCCTCCCCTCCTCTTTCCATTCCTTCCAAAAAAAATCTCAAGAACACAAATTTTCAGTTTCCCATCCTTTCTTTTTTCCTTTCCTTAAAAAATTAAACTCGAGAACAGAGTGTAGGTGGGAACAACAAAAAATGTTCATGTATTATATGTAAAAACAACAATGAGAAGTATGGGAACAAAATACATTACGTGGTGCTTATTCATGTACGAAATAAAAATTCTTTGTACACTTGTATTTTGAATTTCTTGCGGGTTTTGCATGCAAAGACAATTTCTCACCAACAGATTTAACTATGCTCATAACTACAGTAGTCTTAACTGAATGTATATCATTATATTCCAAAACTAAATTTCATTTACTTAAATTTTAACCGAATTTGACCAAACAGAAAAGATCATTACATGTTTTTAAGCTAAATTGGTCAGCCACATACTAATCGAAATACAAACAAACACTAAACATACGCTTGAATGTATAATAACCCTACACACTAAAATAAAGAACACTTAGAATAGCCACATATAACCTGATACAACATAATCTGACAAAGTGTATAGCCTAATTAACTAAAGCACCAAGATTTAGAGTAGTGAAATAGATTATTTACTTACATTGATGAATAACTTTTTTACCTCTACTACAGATCTAAATGGTTAACCAACCACCTCAATTCGCTCTAAGCCACCACCACCGTCACAAGCCACCATTATCTACCGTCAGCAAACAAAACACAGCTACATGAATTTTCAGAAAACGAATGCCATCATATCCAATCCCTTCCACAGAACCAAACAATTATGACAGTGAAAATGAATATACAAATACCAATTTAAGGGGCTTTTGGGATTAGCTTATTTTATGGCCTCGTTTGCTTAATAAAATCTGGAAAGTCCAATAAGCTAACTTTTTTGAGCTTATGAGCATATCAGTTTGACCTTATAGCTTATATGCCAAAAAAGGTGAGCTTATGAGGTTTATAAGTCCATAAAAAAGCTAATCCAAACACCCCCATAGACGGTTTTCTATGGCAGTGTTTATAATAAATTGAATAAACCAAACACCCCCTAACGATCATTATATTCAAATCTAACTGGGTTGTGTAACGTATAAAAATAGGCAACTATTTTTCTGTATGAAAACTATAAATAATGCACCACGTATTGAATATTCAATAAAAAAAATGGCATAAACCAACTTGCAGCATTTTTAGAGGGAGTTTGGGATATTTTACTTTTCTTATTAGAAGAAGCACATAAGCAAATTATTATTTTTCAAAGGCAATCAGGTTTTATACGAAGGTCTAAAGTCCTTTTAACTCTATCATATGTGGGTGTTTCAGATTGCTAATTTTTTCTGTGATTTCGCTTATTTTTTTTTTATCCAAAAGCGTCGATAAATGAATTTAACTAAAAAATCTTACAAAATTGTTGAGTATCATTGTACGTTTTACAAAGTAGCACTATTTTAGAAATTACTTATTTTACGGGTTTAAAGTAGGGGTTACATGATAGACGAAAGTCATTCATTAATTTCCATGCATATGCCGCTATTCTTAGAGTACTCTTGAAAAATGCTTTTCTACTAAGCATAGGCTTGCTAAACTTCTCAAAGGCCTACAGATAAGTAGATAACAGCATGTATTGTGATACATATTTACAAACAATATTCAAAGCTCAACATGTGGAAGTTTTATTCATTATTCTACACAAAAATATTCAAAGCTCAACATGTGGAAGCATAGGCTTACTAATCGACCTGTGTACACATGAAGGTTCCCCTTGAACCTCAACAACACCATCACCAGGTAGAGCAAAGACAGGCATATTATCTGCACAAAATACATCAGATACAATAAATCATTCGCTAAATAAAGCATACAAAATATAAGTTGACATTATAAAATATTTCTAAAAAACCTTCTCCAAGTATTCGAGTGTCCAATTTGAAGAATCCTGGAAGGACTCCTCCATAGCTTCCATCCGTTATTCTTATACCCTCCAATCTTCTCCTATAAAACACCAAAAACCAAAAAGAAAAAAAAAATTAGGAGGTTTGTTTAAGCTATTGGTCGTATGAGCTTATTTATTTCGGCTTATATTTCATAAGCCCAATGTTTCGGAGGCGGCCTGGTATTAGAATTATTTCCAGCTTGAGCAGACATTTCTTTAGTTACTGTATCCAACATGAATCAAAATCAACTAATTAGTACTATAGCGAAACATCAAACCTCACATTTTTAAACACAAATCATAATCACTCATTTAGTCATTAAGATTTCATCTTTATCACAAATGATCAAAAACCCACTTAAGAAAATAATATTTTTGGCATATCAATTAGCATAAGAATAAAAGCAGATACTCAACATCTTGTGCTTAAAAGTAAACACATAATACAGAAAATAAGCAATCCCAAACACCCACTAAAAGCTTTTACCGCCAACATAAAAATGGAACAAAAAACGCTTAAAACAACATACCTTTAATTTATAATGTTGTTTATTTGTGGGAATCACCTGTAATAAATCCACCAAAACATACAACAAACACACATTATTATGTGTTATCTGGATTCAAACAAAGTACTAAAACACAACTTATATCACACCTGCGCAAATAATAAGAGAAAAAGCATACCTTTGTCATTGTGTTTATAATCCTTGAACAGAATCGTGAAACACATAAACATAAACTGAAATTGTCCCTTAATCGTATTGTTTGTTGTTGCCGTGAATGGTGATTTCAAAACTTCCGTGATTTGCTTAATAAGATTTTCAAAATCAAACTAAATCGAATAGGATAAATATAAAATGCATTTAAATTAGGGAGTGATTTATGGAATGTAAAATTTCAGTTTCAAAAAAGGGAGATATTTTATTCATTCCAGCAACACACCGATGTAGTAAAGTGGCCACATCATGAATCAAACATAAAAAACGCATAAATGCAAATCAAACACAATTATTCATTCCAGTAAAAAAATAAAATCAATCAAAATAACCAAAAATAATAATCGAATTTTTTGTTTTATCAAAGATACCTGGTGAACCTCGATTGTAATCTTTATTTATGATTTTGGATCACCATTCATGCACCTATAAAAAGAAAAAAAAATCAAATTTAAGAGAATTTATGCTAATATCAAATTCAAATCTTGATTCTGAATCAATATGATACACAATATATTTGAAAATGAAGTTGAATAAGCCCAAGAAAGTGAAACAATTGTGAGAATGATTAAACAATTGTTTGGTGTTGTCATATTGATCGGGAGGATTTCAGGAAATGGATCCGTGATTTTTGTGATATGAATTTGAAAATGCAAATGGATCATATGGAGGATAATGATTGAATGCATTCAAAAATTGTGAGTGAAATATGGAAGGTGTTATTCGGTTTCAAAAAATAGGAGAGATATAGGGGAGAAAATGAAGGAGTTTATGAGTAACCTCCAATCTTTATCAATTATGGCAGCAGAAAAAATTCAATGCCTTATGAAATTTGTTTTTCAAGTTGTATCACAAAAACCACTCTGGTCTAGTGGTTGGATTGTTGATTGTTTACATGGTAGACCGGGGTTCGAATCCCACTTGTGTCATATTTTTTAAAGCAGCCCGAAATAATGTTAAAGTGCCAAGTGGAGGTGTCAACGTGTACAAAGGTGATGACTGGGCATATGACTCATATTATCCAGTCAGCACTATCATGGGTACAGCTTTCAAAGCATCAAGTACAACTCAAAACTTATCTCATATATATGTAAAGATTGTCACTGCATGTCATGTGTATTTGAATGATGAAAGAACCGGTTATAAAGTGGGTCAATTTGGTAGAAAACATGAAGGGTATAATTGTCATAATATGAGTAGTTTCTTTTTTAAATAAGTAAAGTTGGAGAAATATGAAATTTGAAATGTTTTTATGGGTATATATGATATTTAGAAGTTCGATTGGGTATATATGAAACGAGTGTTGATACCCGCGCGTTGCTGCGAAATTCTTTTGTTGCCGTTAGCTACTTAACATAAAGTTAGTTACTTAGGACTGACTTTGCAATTGATGTATAACATGAAGGACCATTTATGTAAATTATGTGAGGATTAAATTTGCAATGAACCGTTGAGATGAAGGAAAAAGTGCGTAATTTTTTTAGGACTGAATTTGCAATTGATGTATAACATGAAAGACCATTTATGTAAATTATGTGAGGACTAAATTTACAATGAACCGCTGAGATGAAAAGTGCGTACAAATTTTTTTTTAAATGTTAAAGATAACGGTCGTTAGTTAACAGCCGTTAAATAGCTAACGACCGTTAGAACTTTAGAAAAAAAAAAAAAAAAAAGTACTGTAGCAATCACTGTAGCAGCTACAGTGGTCAGCACCCATCAACCTCCCCACATTTAGTATATACGAGGTGGATCACCCGCGCGTTGCCGCGGGATGTTTTGCCAAAAAATGTAAAAAAAAAATAAATAAATAAATAAATAAAATAACGGATGAACAGTAGAATGTACAGTAACTTAACGACCGTTAGTTACTGTACATTCTACTGTTCATTGTGAGGGGAATTACTGTAGCTTTGCGCTACTGTAGCAATTGCTACAGTAACGCCTGATAAATGTTATATTTATAAATATATAATTACTTGTGTTTTAAAGGGGATATATGAAATTCATTTGGTTTTGATTCGGTATGGGTTAGCATAGGAAAGGGTGGTTGGTAATATAAAACAAACATAATGAGATTGGGCGGACAATCTAGAATGATCTTCTTTAAGTTTGTTGTAAGTGATTTTGCATAGTTGTAATGGCTTTATCATAAAACCAACTCTCTTGTATTTCGTACTCGAAATTGACTATTCAAGGATATTCTTTTGAAGAATTATTACATTTTCTTTTTTTTTTAAGCTTTTTTTTTTTTTTACTATTTTATTTTATTTTATTTAATATCAGGAATGATAATAAATTTCGAGCAAGCCTTTTGTTACCGCGTGAGCCACTAATAATATTTTGCTCAACTGACGGCTTATGGCAACTCCACTCTTGCTCGACTGACGACTTATGACACTCCAGTTTGTTATTCGACTGTGCGGCTGTCAGTTTAATAACAAAAAAAAAAATGAAAAAAAAAAAGAAGCAATTTAATAGAGACACGCGTCAAAATATTAGTAAGTTGCGCAATAAAATTATTAGTTGCATGTTATCCATAATCTTTTCAGATATAATTTAGAACGATAACTCTTTTGTAGAAACTCTTCAACAAAATTACCATTTTTGACAATTTTTTCTTCTATTTTTGTTGCCTTTGATTTGTACTGTGCTATGTGAATGTTCAATTGAACATTTTGTTACAACTCTTAAGAATGATAACACAGGCTAGCCTCTTTTATGCATAATGTATAGTTTAGTTAAACTTTGATATTAGCAATTGCTTAGTTACACATATATGACTTATATTTTTTTCTTTGAACAAAAATATATGACATATTCACAGACAACAGTTTCGCATCATTCAATCCTGTGGCCATAACATCTTGTTCATCAACTCTTGAAAAGCTTCTTGAAACGCTAAATGAATTGCATTGCAAAATTCAATCAAGAAGAACTAGTTTTCCTTATGCTCATTGTGCTATAAGTCATTGTAAAGTAGTACTCCGTAGTATTTACATTGATAATCATTTACATCGAATTTTCATATCATGTTATAACACTGTGTTTTATATTATCCATAATGTGTCTTCTCTGCTTCTTTAATAAAATCAATTCTCGATATATATGTGTCTTCTCTGCTTCTTCAAGACTAAGCTCTTTGTTGCATCAGAAATTGCATTGAACCACTTGACTTTAATTTCTTGCTGACATTAGATATCCCATCACCAATCCGACTGATGTTCCACATCCATATCCCAGCGTCACCACTTTCCATTCAAACTAAGCCCTTCTAAACTTCCACAGTCCCCGTATAAGTTTGGAATTGTTCCTTGAAAGCTATTATTCCCCATATTTATCATTTTAAGAGATGAGCAATGTTTCCAAAGCATTGTGGAATCAACCATCAAAGCGATTATTGGACCAATCCAAATACAATAGATTAGTCATGTTGCAAATTGATGTAGGGAATGGCCCCTCAATCAAGTTGGACTAACTGCAGATACAATTCTTCTAGTCCATATTGAAATTGTGGCATGCCTGTTATGAAGTAGTTATGTGAGAAGTCCAAATTGGATAACCCATTGTTACCTCCTATCTCCCCTGCCCAGTGAGGAATTTGTCCATGGATTTCGTTGCTAGAGAGATCTAACCGTTCAAGTTGTTTCATGGTTCGAAATGAATTTGGAAACACATTTAGCTTGCAAGAGGCCAATCTCAAGTATTTAAAACCAGGGTTGACATAATGATTGGCATTATTTGTCGTAACAGAAAAATCACTATAAGAGAGCGAGAGATTCAAGGTTTGTGAGGCTTGATAACAATGTATCCAACAATGTAATTCTTAATTTATAAGCTGTTAGTGTTCATCGTTTTTGTTCATAACATGCTGGAGGAACTGGGATGATGGTTGTGGATGTAACTTTCGCTATAAATTTCACTTTCAGTTTAGTAACTATAAATTCAGCTTTGGTTAACAAACTTGATCACAGCCTTCAAAAAAGTTTCAGAACATAATCAAATAAGGATGAAATCCCATGCTTAGCCATATGCGTGTCGTACACGTAGTGGCAATACGACCCACTTATGTAAAGATCTGTGGAGTAACCTGTGAGACTTGTGAGTTGCTGTGGTTTTGATTTTTTACGTGGACTTTTTTCATTAAAAGTATCTCTAATAATGACCATATACTACAATCAATATCTCATCGAATCATTTTGAAATTGTAAAGTCTTGTTCAGAAAGTTCACTTTCTGGAATCATAGACTCTTTCAGCAATTGCATGAACATGTACCTGTTCGGATATTAGAAATTAAAGCCTGTTTGCTGCGTTTTTTCATTACTTCTTATGCATGTAGGAACACAAAGAAACTTCAAACTTTCATTGCCACCGATGCATGTGTTAATTACTGCCCATAAGGCATATTAAGCAGTTGGCCTCTCTACAACATTATAGGTATAACATGAGTGTATGTACAAGGAGAATCACAACAACCAGATGGCGTTAACGGAGCCTAACTTCTATCATCACAAATGTTACTTTTTTTATAAAAAATGTTACTACTTCTTTTCAACAAATGATTAATTAGAAAAACATGTGAAAAGCATACGACTGGAGTTCTTATCTAACTAACAAATTATTCTTGGTATTAATGAGCAGCATAGCCATGCCACAATTAAGTTATGTCTTACTCCGTAATACTTTTGCTAAAGGTAAGTATCCCAGCCTCATTAATGTCAGATTCAAGTATTGTCTACTACTGCTTCCAATCTAGGTAACACAAATGAAACAAAAACAGATCAAGGAGTAGCCAGTTTTATCAGTTTAAACATATTTGTCACAAAGACTGATCCTTGTCTTGCGAACTTCAAGTTCTGGTGAACGTATTCTTGCTGAAATATAAAAAGGTGTATGACCATCAAAATAATAAAAACGTGACGAATTATATTGAAAGTTCAGCCACACATATACACGATTACCTAAGGGTAAAACATTAGACTTTCCAGGTCAGTTTATACCAAATTAGTAATGAATAAACTCGGAAATTACTTTTATTTTCCAGACCTGTTTGTAACCTTTGATTTTAGAAATAGGCATATAACAAATATTATATTCTGAAATTGAATTTAGTAATCCTAGTAAAGCGACCAAAGGGGGGATTGGTAACTAGTAACGGTTCAACCCGTGACCCAAACTCATTTTGACCCATTACTTGACCCATCCCGCCATTTTGAGACCACTAGTTTTATTGTCATTGCCTCAGTCATCTTGTGCCCCTTCTAAGGTTTTGGATACACTCTGTATATCCTGTTACGGATATATCTTCACAGCCTATGACAATGTTTTAAACAATTTGCATCACAAACCATGAAACTTGGATTTTTCTGATATTCTTAATTACCATATACAATTTAGATTGTTTGATAGGTCAGGAAACTGGGCTATACAGAGTACCATCATGTCATCAACTAAACTGTCTTAATTTCCTAATTATCTCACAACTGCTGTAACAGAAAAGCAAAAAATGTACTCATCTTCTGTAAATCAGAACAAAAGGGCAATACAATTACTCCGTAGATGGCAAAAAGATGTAACCATGTGTTATTTACTCGGACACACATATCGTTTGTCTTCAAGGCTGGCAATACAACACAATAACTTAAGTGAACTATAACAGCGGGGACTTGTTTAGAGAGCCAAAGCTGTACGGAACTGTAGTGTCCACAAGGCTACTTGCATTATGAAATATCAGGCTTCAAGTGAAATCACCTCCAACTAAACAGTGGCGGAACTAGAGCATTTTTTTCGGGGGGGCCGAATTTATTTTGGGGGGGCCGAATCGAAGATTTATTTGTAACCTCAACTAAATTACCCGTAAAACCTATAATATTTACACTAGGTGCCGCAAATTTTGGGGGGGCCGGGACCCTCCCCTGCCCCTTAATAGGTCCGCCGTTGCAACTAAACATATAGCATGCTAGAGAGAGACTTTGCATGTGACAAGTTTTTCTCAAACCGTGCCTCAGAATATCCTCTTCTGATAATAATGGAACACTCCACAGACCACAAATGGTCTTTTTATCTGTCGATAAGTAATTGCAAAACATTAAATTCTACTAGTACCAATTATAGATATTATGTGTGTGCGATGGTATCAAGAAGATAGACAGAGCAACCAAACAATACTTTTTATTCAATAACAAGTAGCAATAGTCGGCAAGATTGCCTTACAAATATAATCAAACGATTACACAAGAAGAAGGATCAACAAGGATCAATAATGCTCAAATGTTTAGAGAGAGAGTGAAAGATAGCAGCAGTGATGAGATGCTGCGTATTATGTGATGTTTTGGTAAAGAGGAAGTGGTCCTTTTTATAGTACAAAGGAATCACCACTTTACATAATCAGCCCCCTTAATTTCAGCAATCACTAGAACCATCCAAGATACTTTCCTGGAATAGGCAGGGTCAATCCCTGAGATTGCTCCAATCAACCAAAGTGAATCCTTTTATTAAATGAGACCAAACATTGAACTTATTCCTGCACACTAGGAAATAAAGGTGAGACAAAGATGAAAGACATGAATGTGAGACAGATTATGTTGGTGTTTCGGAACATTCCCCCTTAATCTGTTTCCCAAACATGTCATATAATTTCAATTTTTCACATAAGAACTTGTGTTGATACACAGGTAGATGTTTTGTCAGTATGTCTACAGTTTGGTTAGAGGAGCCAATTTTGATGGCACTCAGAACACCTTTTGCAATTTTTTCTCGGATAAAGTGAACATCTATTTCAAAGTGCTTTGATCTCTCATGGAAAACAGGGTTAACAGCAAGTTGTAAAGCAGATTTGTTATCACAAAATAGGTTAACAGGAAGACTTATGTTGACATTTAAGTCTCTTAAGATTTTTTGTACCCAAACGATTTCACAGGCTACAGCAGCCATGGATCTATACTCTGCTTCTGTAGAAGATTTTGATAGAGTGTTTTGTTTTTTGCTTTTCCATGAGATTAAGCACTTGTTAAAGAACACACAGTAACCAGTAACAGATTTTCTGGTTTTTATACATTTAGCCCAATCAGCATCACTATATCCTTCAAGAACATTATCAAAGCTGCAATGATCATACCTTAGACCCTTACCTGGAGCACCTTTCAAGTATCTCAGAACATTAAGAGCTGAGTCCAGATGAGATTTCAAAGGATTGTGCATATGCTGTGCAAGACAATGAACAGAGTAGGATATATCTGGTCTAGTGTGGGTAAGGTATATCAGTTTCCCAAGCAGTTTTTGATACCCAGTTATATTTTCAAGTAAAGGGTCATCTTTAGTGGGAATAAAAGGAAGTACATAGTTAGGTTCCATGGGTGTAGACACAGGTTTACACCCAAGGAGACCAAATTCTTTTAGAAGTTCAAGACAATATTTTCTTTGTGAAAGACATATATTATCCCCAGTATTAATCACTTCGATTCCCAGAAAATATTTGAGATACCCCAGATCTTTTATATTGAACTTGGTTTTAAGGAAAACTTTGAATTGTTCAATTTCATTGACACAGTTTCCTGTGAGAACTATGTCATCAACATAAACAAGCAGAGCAATAAACTTGCCATCTTTGGATTTAGTAAACAAAGAGTGATCACTAATAGATTGGACAAATCCATGTTCTTTAAGAACACCAACAAGTTTTTCATTCCATTTTCTAGGGCCTGTTTAAGCCCATAAAGAGATTTGGTGAGTTTGCAGACCATGTTTTTGTTATTTTCATCAGAAAAACCTTTAGGAATGGTCATATAGATATCCTCATCTAGCTCACCATAAAGAAAAGCATTGTTAACATCAAGTTGGAAAAGAGGCCATTTGTTTTTAACAGCTAAGGCAATAAGAATTCTAACAGTGGCCATTTTTACAACTGGTGAGAAGGTTTCAGTGTAATCAATGCCTTCTCTTTGGTTAAAACCTTTAGCAACTAGCCTTGCCTTATATCTATCTATTTCCCCATTGGGTTTGTATTTGATTTTGTAAATCCATTTGTACCCTATGGCTTTTCTATTATTAGGCAGGATAGTTATGATCCAAGACTTGTTTTTGTTTAAAGCTTCTATTTCTGCATTCATAGCATCAATCCAGTGGGGATAAAGAATAGCTTCCTCATAACAGGTAGGTTCAAAACTTTTATTCAAATTAGAAGCAAAGCAAAAACTATCAGGATCAAGGTTAGAGTAGTTAACAACCTTTTCTATGCCAAATTTAACTTTTCCTTCAACGATAAAATCATTAAGACTTTTTGGCAATCTTGTGGGTCTGGTTGACCTCCTAGTAGTGATGGCTGGCAAGCCTCCTTGATCAGATTGTGACTCATTTGAGTCAGAGTCAGAGTTGACATCAGCATTGATGTCAATAGAGTTTGTTTCAGATGAAACAGTGCCCTCAGGGTGTGTATTTTCATCCATGGAAGTTGCAACAGAGTTACCATCCTCATTGGGAGGATTCAACTCTGTGCCATCATCATTGGAAGACACTCTCCCTTCATCATTGGGTCTTTTAGGGTTGTCAATATCAAAAAAAGTTTTGTGGTTTAAATCATTTGACACACCAGTTTCAAAGACCTGTTTTTGAAGATTGTTTTTCATTTTGAATGGAAAGACTGTTTCATAGAATTTGACATTGATACGTTAAGTATTTTATGTTTTAGTATTTTATATTTATGTTACTTTATGTTTTAGTATTTTATATTTATGTTTCTAGTTTAAGGGAATTTCGGTTATTTTCTATTATGCAAGGGGTATGATTGTAACTTGCATATCTATTTATGTTGAACGTATCAATGAATAATGGCAGAGATTTGGTGAAATCATTCCTTCCTGTAGTTTCTTCTTCTCCCTAGGGTTTTAACCTTATCAAGGGTATCAGCTTCCAGTCGATCCCTACCAAAATCACCATGACTAACACCCGCAACAACGAAGTCGACAACACCCTCAAAGCCCACGATAAGGCGATCGCTGAAATCCAAACTGCCCTAGTCGCTTTATCGAAGCAACAGGAAGAAATCTTGAAGGCTGTCCGTGACAAAGGAGTTCACTCGGCAGGCAGTTCCTTCGGGTCCTTCTCCGGCTCAGATGGTGACTTCCGAACATCCAAACCATTCCGTATCGGTAAGCTCGATTTCCCTAACTTTTCGGGGGACGATGTTGAAGGATGGGTCTATCGCTGCGAACATTTTTTTGCGATGGATGCCACCCCCGATGCCTCGAAATTACGCTGCGCTGCGATTCACTTGGAAGGCGATGCCCTCCAATGGCACCGTGCCTATATGAAGACCCGTAATGCCACGGTTGCCGAGGTCCCATGGGCGGACTATGTTCGTTCGATCTCTGCTCGTTTTTCTGCTGCACTGTTTGAAGACCCATTGGAAGAGATGGCGTCGTTAACCCAGACAGGCTCGTTACAGGAACTGAATTCAGCCTTTGACTCCCTGCTGAATAAGGTTAACCTAAGCGAAACACAAGCCGTGAGCCTCTACCTTAAGGCTCTCAAACCGGACATCCGTGGACCGGTTAAAATGTTTAAACCGAGCACGTTGCATGAAGCGTATGGGTTAGCAAGAATTCAAGCCATCAACAACACAAGCTTGATGAAGCGTCTCAACGAGGGGGAGGGTGGGCCGCAACCCGAAGATGTCAAAATAATACCTCCGGCTAATGCTTCAAAACTTCCATTGCTCCCAACCCCAACAAACGAGTTACCAAGTAAACCGGGAATGCTTAGCTCGAGGCGTTTGACGAGCAAGGAACTAGAGTTGAAAAGGGCAAAAGGGGAATGTTTCTGGTGTACCGAAAGGTATGTTCCGGGCCACAAGTGTACGAACAAACAAATCTACATGATCAAGGTGATAGATGATGAAGATCCGGCAACCAACGAGTCTATTGAAGGTGATGATGACAAGGTCACTTGAATCCCTTTTTGAGGGCAAAAAGTGGGTTAAGGAGGGAGTATTGATACGTTAAGTATTTTATGTTTTAGTATTTTATATTTATGTTATTTTATGTTTTAGTATTTTATATTTATGTTTCTAGTTTAAGGGAATTTCGGTTATTTTCTATTATGCAAGGGGTATGATTGTAACTTGCATATCTATTTATGTTGAACGTATCAATGAATAATGGCAGAGATTTGGTGAAATCATTCCTTCCTGTAGTTTCTTCTTCTCCCTAGGGTTTTAACCTTATCAGACATCTCTTGAGTAAAAAATATTTTTTGTTTCCAAGCTTAAGAGTTTGTAGGCTTTTTTCTCATTAGAATAACTAATAAAAACACATTTTTCAGACCTGGACTCAAACTTATCAGAATTGTTGAGAATAGTAGCGTAACACAGGCAGCCAAAAACCCTAATATGAGAGAGTGTAGGGTCATGCCCATACAAAAAGGAGAAAGGAGATTTGCCAGACAACACAGACGAAGGCAACCTGTTGATTAAGTAAACAGCAGTGAGAACACATTCAGGCCATAAGTTAAGAGGTAATTCCCCCTGAAACATAAGGGATCGGGCCACATTAAGAAGATGCCTATGTTTCCGTTCTGCTATACCATTTTGTTGGGGTGTATAGACACAAGAGGTCTGATGTAAAATTCCTTTGGTATGAAAAAATTGTTGCAGTCTATTGTTAACAAATTCTGTTCCATTGTCACTTCTAAAGATTTTAACATTACTTTCAAATTGATTTGTTAGCATTTGGGTAAAGTTGACAATGGAGACATAGACATCATCTTTGCCTTTAAGCATATAAACCGAGACAGATCTAGAATAGTCATCAACAATGGTTAAAAAATATTTATAGCCATCTCTGCTAGAGATTTTATATGGGCCCCAAACATCAAGGTGCACAAGTTGACCAATTGTAGTAGACTTGTGTTCACTTAGAGGGAATGGTTCCCTCGTCTATTTGGCTTTATGACAAGTGTCACAAAGATGGTCAGAATCAGTTGGACTATCAAAGTTAAGACTGGGTTTAAGGACATGAAGGACTTGGTCAGAAGGATGACCAAGTCTTTGATGCCAAAGGGTTCTAGAAACAAAGCAAGAGGAGATGTTGTAATTAGAAACAATCTTACAGGCGGAATCAACATCAAACAAGTATAGCCCATTGTATTGGTTACCAATCCCCACATTCCTTTTTGTTGACAAATCCTGAATATAGCATTTAGATTCATCAAAACCAACAAACAACTTGCTATCTCTAGCAAGTTTATGAACAGATAGCAGACTGAAAGTATACTCAGGAACAACTAAGACATCATGTAAAGTGATATTTTTGTTGATTTTTAAGTCACCAATTTTAGTTATTAATGCTTGGGTACCATTGGGATGACCAACCGTGATCCCAAGTTTTGAAACATCAACCACATTGACTAGGAAATTTGAGGACACAGTCATGTGTTGGTTTGCCCCAGAGTCAACAATCCAACCCATACTGATTTTTGCTTTAAGAGAGTTTGTGTTTCCATTGAAGTATTTTTCAAAATTTAGGTTGAACTTTACACTTCCATTAAAAAAGGTTCCTGAGAAGCATTTACCTGCCATATTGGCATTGACAGAACTGTCATTGAGAAGGTTCATAAGTCTGGTCAGCTGCTCATTGGACAAAGAGACAGGAGAGTTGTCAAGATTGACATCAGCTGAGGCATTGTTACTGGTAACAGGCTTGGTATTGGCATTGAAGTTCCTTTTAGGGTGACCAGCAGGGTAACCAACAATTTCATAACATCTGTCAACAGTGTGACCAATCTTATTGCAATTAGTGCATTTAAGGTTAGGATTGGGTCCTCTGTTATTGGGATTATTACCAGAGTTTGAACCTTTATTAAACTTTTTCTTGTTATCAAAAAACTTTGATGCAAAGGCAGATGCATTTGGTTTAGTTAAGCCTGTCCCAGAGGAGTAATTCCTATGGGATTCTTCCCCTGAGACAACAGAAAAAGCATTTTTTACAGTGGGTAAAGGATCTCTGGTTAAAATGTTACTTCTGATTTGCACATAGGTGTCATCAAGGCCCATTAAAAACTGCATGAGTTTGATAAGTTGATTGTGTTTTTCAAAGTGTTTAGCAGCATCACAAGTGCATGCTGGAAGACTAATCATGGAGTCAAATTGTTTCCATAAAGAGTTAAGATTGTTGTAATAATCAGCAAGAGAGGACCCATTTTGACTCAAGGAGTTAATGTTTTTATGTATATTAAACACAGCAGAACCATCAACTTTATCATAGGTATCTTTCAATTCATTCCACATTTCATAGGCAGTTTTAGAGTATATGGCACCAGCAAACAGTTCAGGACTCAAGGAGTTTAAGATCCAAGTAAGAACAACAGAGTCACACATATCCCATTGATTAGCAAGCCCAGCATTAGAAATATCCTTTTTGCAAGATCCATCAATAAACCCAAGTTTGTTGTGATTTCTTAAAGCAAATGTCATAACAATACTCCATATTTTATAATTTTCAGTTCCAGTTAATTTCACAGACACAATGGGAGTACCACTAGTATCATTAGGATGTAAGTAAAGAGAATCACCAAAGGTAAGTTTCAAATCAGAAGAAGAGCTTATGTTAATAACAGCATCATCACTACCACCAGACATAATGCAAAAAAAACAAAGAAGAAACAAGCAACAAAGACAGAATATCACTAGAGAAATAATAAAAGGCTCACACCTAAGAATCAACTAGTACCAAGTCTGTGGACTGGGGTAGGCCAGAGCAGGTATTCATACCACTCAATTGGTGGTAGATCAAGGAGTTAACCTACCCGTTTGCACCCACACAACTCGAATACTGTCGATTAAATAATGAAAGAGAGACTTGCAGTGCTTTAGTGAGAGGAGAAAGGGATTGCCAGTCACAACCACCCTAGATTCACTTAGTCTAGGGTTGATTGTGAACAGAAAAAATACCAGAGAGCACTCCACGACCAGAAGCCCCAAATCAGAACAAAAAATTAGGGTTTCGTAAACCCCAATTACCCAATTGCTTCAGTATGCTTCATGACCAAAAAACCCCAAATCAGACCAATTAGGGTTTCGAAATGAAGAAACCTAATTTTTCCAATTAAACTTTAATATGACCAGATCCACAAGTCTGATCAACGCGGATGTCCCAGAACACAATAATTTACCACCGGATGGATCAAGAACCAGAAAACCCCAATTTCTAGCAAACCCTAGAAATTTGGATTTGAAGATTAACAACAGCCTGGCGCTGATACCATGTGCGATGGTATCAAGAAGATAGACAGAGCAACCAAACAATACTTTTTATTCAATAACAAGTAGCAATAGTCGGCAAGATTGCCTTACAAATATAATCAAACGATTACACAAGAAGAAGGATCAACAAGGATCAATAATGCTCAAATGTTTAGAGAGAGAGTGAAAGATAGCAGCAGTGATGAGATGCTGCGTATTATGTGATGTTTTGGTAAAGAGGAAGTGGTCCTTTTTATAGTACAAAGGAATCACCACTTTACATAATCAGCCCCCTTAATTTCAGCAATCACTAGAACCATCCAAGATACTTTCCTGGAATAGGCAGGGTCAATCCCTGAGATTGCTCCAATCAACCAAAGTGAATCCTTTTATTAAATGAGACCAAACATTGAACTTATTCCTGCACACTAGGAAATAAAGGTGAGACAAAGATGAAAGACATGAATGTGAGACAGATTATGTTGGTGTTTCGGAACAATGTGGATCCTCAAAAGACATACCAGTTCGTTATTGACTGAACGCAAGCAATCATTAATGTTTAACATTTAAAGGATGACAAGTAGTAGTTTATGCAGAAATTCTGTGATTTGAAGAAAATATAGGGAAGCACACATCTGTGAAACAACAGCAGGATCACTGGGTCACTAGCATTGTCTTGTATGGCTTTATACAGGGTCACTAGCATTGTCTTGTATGGCTTTATACAATGTAACTTAACCACAAGTTCTAAGAGCATAGGGTATCATGCCCTTGAGTTAAGGTTTAACTCTCTGCCACGTTAGCGCCACATCAGTTTTAACTTTTCACCCTGAACTAAAAAAAAACACCCCTTATCGTAACTAAACCATAACTCAACAATTTACAAATGCAACCCCTAAACTAAAACTAATACTTCATTTAATAAATAACATAACATTAAAACTTAAACATTTCAAACAAATTAAAAAAAAAAAAAAAAAAAAAAAAAGAGGAAGTTACAACGGGAAAAAATTACGAAATAATAAATACACGACAAATGAAAATACAACATAAGGAAATTACGAAATACAATTACATCTACTATCAAGGTTGCAAGTTATATTTTTTGATGATTCTGTCCTTTTCCGAATTGATCCAAAGCATAATGTTTAGATCCTTGTCGGAAGTATAGAAATTTCATCTCTTCCAACCTTTGAATCGTTTCATCTTTTTCTTTAGCCTCCAGATACACTCATACACCTGTTGGGCGGTTTCCCGTTTCATATGATCCTCGTATTGCATAGCCTCCCCGAATTGCCTTGACGAGCTCGTTCCTCCGGTACTCACTCCCCCGGTACTTGTCGTGTTCTCGGATTTGGCTTTCTTCGAAGCACGTTTTTTTCCCATAAGACATGTTGGTCATCTTGACCGAATAACGCCTTGTTGGTTTGGGTAGGGACATCGCCGGTTAAATCAAGCGCTTCCGACGCGTCCCATTTTTTTATAGCCACGCAAACCTCCCACGCCTCCTCGTTATTAAACAACGCACCTCTATGATCCTCACGGTACATTTCTCAGCCCGTCTCATGTCATCCAACTCATCTTCCCCACTTTTTTTGTACGTTTTGCACGTTTGAAGAACGCGTTGAACTTTGTACAATCACGGTTCAGTGTTTTCCACTTGCTTGTTAACATATCCTTGTTGCGTGGTTGATAATTGAGTCTATTGAACTCGCGGATAATCCGTCTCCAAAACGTATCGCTAGCTTGTGCACACCCGACTTGTGGATCCTCGGTAACGGCCAAATAACACTTTACAAGTAGTTTTTCCTCACTTGGTTGCCAACGTAATGAAGTATTTGCTCATGTCGGGATTTTCTTCATTTGGTTCAGGTTCTTTGAATTTTTTGGCCTTTCGTTTACCACCTCGTTTAAATGGCTTTGGAGGAGATGTAGGTGCATCGGAAACTTCATTTGTTGCGGTTTGTGATTGTTGTGAGAATTGTAGTTTTTGGAAATTGGTGTTTAGTTTGTTTTGTTGGTTTTGTTCGCAAAATAGAAATCGTTGATGTTGTAGGTAAAGTTCCTCGCTCGACAAGCCGAGTGGGTTAGGGAAAGGGATGTTGGTTGATGATGAACCCGCGTTTGGGTTTGAAGGTGAACCCGCGTTTGGGTTATTCCAAGCCCCCATGAGATTCAAGAAACTATCGTCGTTGTTGTTCAATCCCGACATTTTTTTTAGCAAATGGAAGTATATGTACATGAGATTGAGTTAAGGAAGTGTGAAAAAAGTTGTGTATTAATTGGGTATTTATAGTGGTAGAAAAAAGGTTTTGAACTTTTTTTCCCGTTTATTAATGTTGGAGGGGGTAAATGTAATTTTTTTTAACCCAACGATAATATATACGTTACAGGGGCAAAATGATTTTTTTTTCCTTCTGGCCTTAACGCAACGTTAAGCTGGTAACTCGGGCCTTAAAGCATTTGCTTAACTCAATGGGGCGGTATCATAACTTGGCCCTTAACGCGTTTGAGATAAGCCTTAACTCACCTCAAAAGTCATGACACCGAGTGCTCTAGGTGATCACTGACATTGCCTTGAATGGCAAGATGATCAGCAGGAGATGGTGGTGGGCAGATAAAAGAAATACTTTTAGTTTCCTCTAAAACACATAAAAAACATCTGACTTTGCTACTTTAGAGCACACGGTATGATAACTCACAAGGTGAGTTATACCTTAACTCGCACCGCGTTAAGGGCAAGTTACCATACTGTGTTCTTGAGTTATGGTGTTGCGTTAAGGTGCAAGTTATGGTGGTAACGCTGAGTTATGGCTTAACTTGGCCGCGTTAAGGTGCAAGTTGCCACACCGTGGGCTAAGTTATGTTATAACTCAAATTTTTTTGTTGAGTTATGATAAAAATAGGGCCCAAAATATGGAGTTATGGTTGAATTATTATTTTTTTTGTTAAGGTTAAATGTTAAAGATGATGTGACGTTAACGTGGCACAAAGTTAAGCCTTAACTCGAGGTTATTGCACCGAGTGCTCTTAGAGCATACACAACAATAACACAAGTTATAACTTAACTCAGTGGCACGTCAACGCCACATTAGCTTTATCACTTTAACCTTAACTCAGAAAATAACACCCACATCAATAACTCAGCTTTAACTCAACTATTTTCATATTCACCCCCTAAACTAAAACCAACAATTCATTTAATAAACCACATAACATTAAAACTTTAACATTACAATACGAAATATAAAAAACTTTAAAATAACAATAACAACGATTAAGAAAAAAAACCGAAACATAGGAAATTAAACCATACGAATTACAACTACTTATTGGTCATCCTCGGAATATTCTTCTTCCAATTGTTGTTGGCGTTGAAGACGTTGCTGCCAAACATGGTATATGTGGATACGGGCCACCTGAGGATGAGCTTCTTCTTGTTGTTACCGTGCGTATACTTGCAACCTTGAACGAAATAGTCGTTTTGCAAACGTTCCTCAGCAAGCTCACGTTCACGATATATGTGGATACGGGCCACTTGAGGATGAGCTTCTTCTTGTTCTAAGCGTTGCTGTAAGTCGAACGCATTAACCATAAACTGTATGTCTTCTTCGTCATCAATGTCTGACCAACTCGGACCAAATTTGTTATTTTGAGCTGGATCCATTTGGAAGTATAAAGAGAGGATAATTAGTAGTGGATGTATGAAAAATATATGTGTGTTTAGTTGATATTTATAGTTGTGTTTAAATGATTTGAATTTTTTTTTTTTGAAAATACTAGAACTAGCCGTTAATGACAATAATGGAGGGGGTGCAAATGAAAATATTTTTTTTCAAAATAACGGGTCAAAGAAGTAGCCGTTGGAGGGGGGTAAAGTGAATTTTTTTTTACACGATATGAACATTAACGCAACGTTAATGCACTAACGTGTTGCGTTAACGTGGCCTTAACGTGAGGGTACGCATCGACTAACGCACGTTAACGTGCGTTAAAAGGCCCTTAACGCCCATACGCACGTTACCACTGCACATGCTCTTACTAATACGCAGAACACAAGAACGCAATGGATGGTAAAACACATGTTATTAGTAATTATGCTTTCATTTTCACATATTTATTTCTACTGCAACTTAAATTGATAGAAATGAGAAGCATACATTTTACCGAAAGCAATTATACAAATTATTGCAGTGGTCACTTGATTATACAGTTTACACATCTGTATCTGCCATGGTTGTACAATCATAAAAATAACAATAAAATTACTGAATTTCCATTAAGTTCAACAGCATTATGCGCGATCACACAATGACCAAAGTAAATTTATTACGTATTAAATACATACAACAGTAATTCAAAGAGACAACACACAAACATCATAATTTGGAAGCTTATATACGACAGCTTAAATTAAATGGTCCCGACTCCACCCCAAACTCCTGTACCTACATCACAAATTGTTTTAGAGCAAGAAAAGTTATAGAATAAGGCATTTTGCAAAAATTGAATAAATAAGAAAACATATGAAATATCGTACCTTTCATTATCTAACGTCATTTCCCGATATAAACATGTCTTCTCTTCTTCTTCTTCTTCTTCAAGACCAAACTCTCTATTGCATCAGTAATTGCATTGAACCACTTGACTTTTCTTGTTGACAACATGAGATATCCAATCACCAATCCGACTAATGTTCCACATCCATATCCCAACGTCACCACTTTCCATGTAAATCCACTCTCCTCCTCGTCATCATATTCTCCATTATCTTCAACTTGTGAGGAACTTTGATGTTCACGTTTGGGCAATGGAGATCCATAGAGACCTGAATTCCCTCCAAAGGAAGTGCCAAATGTGCTGAACTGTGGTCCTTCTGGAATACGTCCCACGAGATGGTTTTGCGAGAGATTTAACACTTCGAGGGTGGTGATGCGTGCAAGACTTTGGGGGATCTCTCCTGAGAGTTGGTTCCAAGATAGGTCTAACGACTCAATCTCTATGAGATTCCCGAGAGCATGTGGAATTGGACCCTTAAGGCAATTGTGGGATAAGTTGAGCACTATTAGTGAATTAAGACCACCAATAACTTCTGGTATCTCTCCTTCAAATGTGTTATCTGATAGATCAACAATTGTGTAGTCAACCGAAATTTGTGGAAATTCTTGATTCACCCCTTTCACCGCAGCAATGAATGAGTAGTACTTTATACCCATGGACAAATATTCTGGTGTTGTGTTGCTTTTAACAACATTCATCATGGAATTGAAATTTTGAAAATATTTTACAGGGAGTTGCCCCATAAACCCATTATGAGATAAATCCAGAAGTCGAAGACATGGAAAGGGGGATTCAATAGTTGATGAGGGTTGAATGCGTCCATGAAAGTTGTTTGATTTGAGGACAAGAGCCTGCAAATTTGAAAAATCTCCTAACCAACTAGGGAATGTACCATTTAAGTGGTTATTTCCAAGATCAAGTACATTCAGGCCTGAGCATTTAAACAAGGAACTTGGCACCTCTCCTCTTAATTGATTTCCATTCAAACTAAGCCCTCTTAAATGTTCACAATCCCCGTATATGTTTGGAATCGTTCCTTGAAAGCTATTCTTCCCCATATCTATCATAAAAGATGATGTGATATTTCCAAAGCATTGTGGAATCAATCCACCAAAGCGATTATTAGATATATCTAAATACCATAGTTGGCTCATGTTGCAAATTGATGGAGGGAATGGCCCCTCAATCAAGTTGGACTGTAGATACAGATATTCTAATCCATACCACTGTAATTGTGGCAAGCCTGTTATGAAATTATGTGAGAGATTCAAATAAAATAACAAATTTTTACCTCCAATCTCACCTGCCCATTGAGGAATTTGGCCATGGATTTCGTTGCTAGATAGATCTAACATATAAAGATGTTTCATGTGTCGAATTGAATCCGGAAACACCTTTAGCTTGCAAGAGGCCAAACTTAAGGAAGAAAACCTAGGGTTGACATAATGATTGGCATTCTTAGTTGTCACAGAGAAACTGTTGTATGAGAGACTCAGGAATTCAAGGTTTGTGAGGCTTGATAACAAGGTATCCAACTCCCATTCACCACTAAAATTATTAGATGAAAGGCCTAGGCTAGTGAGGTTGGTGAGTTTTTGAAATGTTTGCATATCAATATGCCCAACTAACTGATTCTTACTGATGCTCAACACTTTTAATGATGAAAGAGGAAATGACTCAAAAGGTACATTTCCACTGAACATGTTATCATTTAGACGGATGGATTCTAAAGAGGGGGAAGTAAACAGCCAAGATGGCAATGTCCCATTAAATTTGTTAGAATGTAAATCCAGAGAATTAAGGTGTGTTAGGTTAACTGCCGAAGGGATATCCCCTGTGAAAGAGTTATCTCCCAAGCTGAGTGTTTCCAAAGAATCAAGATTGAAAATGTAATGAGGTAATTTTCCTGTCAATCCCGTGGAGTCAAGATTTAGTAATTTCAAAGAAGAAGAGATGTTAAGTCTATCAGGTAAAACCGAAGAGATATTAACATATTCAAGTGAAAGTTCCTCCAAATTAGTAAAATTTTGAAACATGTTGATGAAAACATGTGGTCTAAGCTTCAAATCATGATCATTATTCCAAGAGAGATCAAGAGAGACCATTTTATGAAGGAGTGTGATATCTGTTGGGACTTGGCCAGAAAACGAACAATGAGAGAGGTTGAGATGTGTGAGACTATTTGAAAACCTTCCAATCTCATGTGGAATTCGGGAACCATCAAAATCATTGAAAGCAAGGTTGAGTGTTTGGAGATGAGGAAGTTTGAAGAAGGAGCTGTCAGGATGGATGGTACCTTTCAGCATTCCGCAACTAACGTCGAGGCCGATAACGTCACCGGTGGAGAAGTCACAAGTAACTCCATTCCAATTACAGCAATCTGTACTTGTGTTCCAGTTCATCATTATTGGATAACAACCAAAACCAAGCCAAAACTCATATGACAGGTTATATAATGTGTAATTGATGGAGGAAAGGTTATGTTTAAAATGAAGCAAAGCTTCACTCTGTTTTTGAGAGCATTTATGAATATATTTGAAAGAAGTGGAAGAAGAAGAAACAAACGTGGTGGTAAGAAAGAAAAGAAAAAAGATACTCAACAACTTTGAATCACTCATTGTGTTTCTTTATTTCAATTGCTTTAAAATTTCACAATTGCTACATATATATATACTAACACTAGAATTACAAGAATATGTTTTACGGTCTATAGTTTCATCTTGAAATCGTATCACTTGGGTTGTGGAAAGAAGTGGTAAAAGAAGCAATGGTGGTGGAAAAAAAAAAGAAAAGAAAAGGGATGTAACTGTTTGTGAGTTGTGGACCAACAACTTTGAATAATAGAGAAGACTTCAAAGTAAACTCATCTTGGTCTATAAGTCATTTGTCGGTCCTGTCATCTGCTGGTCCTTCTGAACCAATAGTTTATGTTACATCCCAGCTAAAATGAGGTAATACTCCGTATCATATAAGCGCGTCAATTGCTCGTTTGAAACTTATTACAAACCTTCCTTGGCCTTGGGCGTCCAGGTTGTCATTTTAAGGGTAAAACTCTATAATTGAAGTAACTATTGTTGGATTTACATTGTACAACTTTGATATTGACAGATACTTCTGTCCAAAATTACAAAGAACACTCAACATAACAAACAGAAAACTAAACATCACGAAACAATAAGATACTTCTTCATTCTTGATCTTTCTCACCCCACCTCTTGATTGTACGTGCTTGGTGGTTTTGTTCAATGATCTCTACCGGGTATGATTTTCAAAGAACGTGGACACATTGAGGGAGGGGGGGTAACTAAACATTCTTTTGCTTACATTGTTGCACTCGAGTTAAACGATAAAAACAGTCTAGTTTGCTTCTTTTAGGTTGTTCAGTGGTGAAGCATACTTATAGGTGATGTCTTAAAACGAGAATTAACTGAACAAAAAGAGGCACTTAAAATATTAACATGCTGATATCTAAAATTCTTATGCTTGGACATAAATTTTGTAAAAGATAGCAGAGATGCAGTTGGATCTATTTCCCCTACAATAACAATCATTTACAAATATGTATCAGGTTGTCATCGGTGGATTATAAGGTTCTCCAGTAACTTTTAAGTATTAATCCTCATAGCTAGTTATGCCTATCGAGTCTGTCGGGGTTACACGCCTAATAATTACGGAGTATCAAATAGAGTACATGCATAGAACTTGAACCTAGGAACTCAATCAATATTACAACCACTGAACCTGTGGTAATCACTTCTGTCACCTTTATCATAAGCAACTCATATATGTTACTACCACCATGGATGTCTCGATTATGACAACCTAACTCATTACGAGAAGGAGCCTCATTGACTCTAATGTTACGTCCATCAAGACTCCGACCATATCCTGTTACTAACTAAAACAAATTTTAAGCCTTCCTATAAATTCAATATTCCCTCGATCCTGAGTGTGGAAATCTAATTAATTATGGATTCACAGGAACATAATGATGTTTTGTATCTTTATTTATGTTTGTAATAAAAATATAGACAAATATAGTTCGGAATTTGTGTTAAATGAAATAGATAAATAGTGGAAGAGGTATAAATAGTTGAAATATTGTAAAGTCTACACTAAGTCTGCTTTTGTAGTCTTTTAATTGATTTTGGTTAAGCTATTTTGGCTGTCGTATACTGTTCTTTACTGAAAATTTTGACTAGCACTAATTTTAACGGAGTTTGGTTATGGATTGATTAAGCAACAATAGATTTATAGCAAGTTATTTTAGCTCATTTCGCAAATCTTTTGGTTATCTTGGTTCTATCTCTGTTGTCTTAGATCTTAAGATATCAATTCGAGACCATAGTGAATCATGTTTTCTTAGATCTTATGATATCAATTTGAGACCATAGTGAATCATCGAGTCAACACCCATGACCCAACTAGCGCCTTAGGTCATGTTCATTGCGAATCTTTACTTTCTGTCTTTATGTTATCTCATCAGCTGTTATGGTCTTAGGTCCTTGCTATAAAGAAAAACTGATTTGCCTTGGTTCGTGTAAAAATTAACAAATTTGTTTCGGTCTAAGTCTATACCAGTACCCCAATTTGCCCCGTAAATTCATGACCAACTCAAATGATTGAGTTCGGCTCATGATGTGACTTGATTAGACTCAAAAGATCGAGTCGGGCCAGTTCCATGATCTGATTTGAGACCAAAGCCACATCTAGCTAGACCAAATTATGAGAGCACCAAACTACCAATATCATGTGCACATCAAACTGGCTGTTTTAGTTAATGATGGTTCAATGTGCATTCGTGTTCGATATAAACCCGTATATTGGTTATTTTAGGTGAAATAAACGCTCAAGCAATAAACTTTTGTAGCAGTATATGCGACATAAAATCTTTACATGATGACAACAATTCTAACAATGCAACAATGTCTTATGCAAACTGTGATTAAGACCGTGATTCAAATTACCTCTACATTCCATAACAATTAGCAGCTTCGAAAAATAAAATAAGATGACTACTCATATCTCATAAATATAACTAGCTAGAAGAAGACATTCTTAAGTCATAAAATCTTGGAAACAAAATACATATAACATTTCCTTAATCTGATTCGTCTATTAATATCCTCAAAGACTAAACAATGAAATGATCACTCTCTCAGTCACACTCACTCTGTTGGGCGAAAACAGGCCCAAAAGACAGGCCCAAATCAGTTTCACTATTCAATAAATATTCAAAATCAGTTATCAAATAAATCACCCATCAAATAAATCCATATAAATAAATCCCCAAATATGAACCCTAATTCGATTTCTGTATAAATAAGTCCAACCCTAATCATTCAAATAAGTTAATGTCATTCGTTTCACTGTTAAATTCTGTTAATCGGTAGCTAAATCGAGTTGTTGCGTTCGAGGGATTCGGTAGCTAACGCGGTTCATTTACAGCAGAAGCTAGGGTTTCTGAGTGATTCGGTAGTTAACGCGGTCTATTTTCAGCTGCTAAGGTATAAATTTATGAATAATGTAGATGCTAAAGCATGTGAATTGTAGAAATGTTATTACTGATTTGCTTGTTGCGGTTTTATAAGTAGGTTTGGGTAGAAGCAAATAACATGATATGTATTTTTTTGAAATGCTTTGATGGGATCATACTCGGTGTATAGGAGAGTTCTAGATGTAAGTTTGCAAAGCTCGTAAAGGTGAAAATGTGATACTAAATGCGTGTGAAAGTGGATGATTAGCTTACTGCGTCTAGACAAGTAGGTTTGATTGTTCGGCTATAAGCATATAAGTAACTATGGATAAGCTAATTGGAAGTTGCTTATGCAGAATTGTAAAACACTTAAATAACTGCCTATTTGATTAGTGCGTCCTGTTACAAATCCAAACACTATCTTCATGTACGATAAGTTCGACACCTCTTATCAGGTATCCGTGATCTGATCGTAATAATGTAGATCCGTAGTTTTTATCGCTTTTAATCCTGTTACTATAACCTTGTTGCTTCGATTTGATGCGTAATTTTTACATCACTCCATTTTTTATTATTAAGTTTAAGAGGAGTAACTGTTACTAGTCGTTAAGGCTTATATTAAATTAGGTGATCCTGTGTTACGCTGCTAATGGCGATCTATAACATGATGATTTAGTTTTTTTTATTAGGTAGACGCCTATTAGGATCAATGATCGCCATATATATACTCTTCATGACAAGTGAGATCTAAGATAAGAGCATTATTATGATAATTTACGTGTAAAGTTATGTTAGCTAAAAAGTTTTTCATTCGAGTGCGAAAGGTTATAATATTTGACAAGAGTGTCACATAATGTTGAATGGATCTCTCTCTGTGTTATCCTCTATGCTAGAATTGGGGTCAACCAAGGATCCAAGAATGGGGAGTGGGGATAGCTTAATGTTTAAGCTTTTAATCTTCAGTTAAGAGTTAAGACCATAGCTGACCACTGTAGGCACACATGGCTCCATACTAGATAATGATCCCGATACATTATATGATATGGTAAAGGAGTCTATTATCCTGTAGACATATGTGGGATAGAAAGCCCACTTGCAGATATGAGAATCTCTGTTATATACCGCTATGTGCTTATTGCTTAATCAAAAGGAGTGGGTTTTTCATTGGTTAAGCTAGCTTGTCCTCGCTTAACTAAAAAGTTATTGAACCTGGAACCAGTTTCAAACGTTAAGCTAGTAGGCAACGGCTGGGTCCTGGTTTTCGTGGCTGCTGCTAATCATATTGCTGGATCATTTCGTTCGACAGTTAGTTAGTTACGTATCTGCTCATTTTGTTTTCTGCAATCTATGTGCTTAGAACTTGCAATCATTAAAAATTTGCACTATATTATGCTGATACTTGAATTCTATCCTGTTACATTACAGAGGACATTACAGAGGACATCTCATCTTCAACAGCCGCTGCCTCAGCCGCCGCCACAAAACCCTCATCATTTACCTCCGCCGCCGCCAAAATGGACGATCTCCAAACCCTAAAGACCCGTCTCTGCATAATCGGCAGCGGCCCAGCCGCCCACACCGCCGCCATCTACGCCGCCAGAGCCGAAATCAAACCTATCCTCTTTGAAGGATGGATGGCTAACGACATAGCCGCCGGAGGCCAGTTAACTACCACTACTGATGTGGAAAACTTCCCGGGTTTTCCGGAGGGGATTTTAGGGTTTGAGTTAATGGAAAGATGTAAGAGTCAGTCTGTTAGATTTGGTACTGAGATATTTTCTGAGACGGTTACGAAAGTCGATTTTAAGTCGAGTCCGTTTAAGGTTTTTACGGACTCGAAAACTGTTTTATGTGATGCTGTTGTGGTTGCTACTGGGGCTGTTGCGAGAAGGTTGAGTTTTCCTGGCTCTGGGGATGGTTCGGATGGAAAATTAGGGTTTTGGAATAAGGGGATATCTGCGTGTGCTGTTTGTGACGGTGCCGCGCCTATTTTTAGAGGAAAGGCGTTGGCTGTTATTGGTGGAGGGGATTCTGCGATGGAGGAAGCGAATTTTTTGACAAAGTATGGGTCCAAAGTTTATATAATTCATAGGAGGGGGGAGTTTAGGGCGAGTAAGATTATGCAGCAGCGCGCATTGAATAATGAGAAGATTGAGGTGATTTGGAATTCGGCGGTTGTTGAGGCGTATGGGGAGGAAGGGAAGAAGACTTTGGGTGGTTTGAAAGTGAAGAATGTTGTCAGTGGTGAGGTTTCGGATTTGAAGGTGAATGGGTTGTTTTTTGCTATTGGGCATGAGCCTGCTACTAAGTTTTTGGATGGGCAGTTGGAGCTTGATTCGGATGGATATGTTGTGACCAAACCAGGGAGTACGGTTACGAGTGTGAAGGGTGTTTTTGCTGCTGGTGATGTTCAGGATAAGAAGTATAGGCAAGCTATTACTGCTGCGGGTTCTGGTATGTCTGCTGACTTATTTGACTATCTAGTTTGCAGTTTCTAGCTATCTATTGATAATGGTTGCTTGCTTGCTTATTGAGTTGTTGTTTATCACTTCGATAATTTCATAAATCTGCCATGTAGTATGTTACATTGAATAGATTTTCATAGACGTTAGTTGGGGCATTTGGCTGGGCAAAAGCATATCATCATGGTAAAACTGTTGATGGGAGCTATTGGTTCTAAGGCTTGTTAATGAAATTGATAGATGTATTCAGCTTTATGTTCTGTTAGGTTTATGATATATTAGAAATGGAGAATGGGTGGGATGTGTAATGAGTCAAAAGGGGTATTTATTTGTACGGGTAGATATGGCCTGGGTTTGGTGACCCGGAACACTTGTTTCTTAAATCTTTGTAGCCTATCTTAGGTAAGTAGTGTGTCAAAGTTGATTAAAAAATATTTATAATTTCAGCGATCGTTTGATTTTAATTTGGAATGTTCTATGCATTAAACATACACTTTGGGCGACTTTCTACCCATTTGATTCATTCTATGCATTAAACATACAGATATGTGAAGTTAATCGCTATAGAGTTAAAGTCTTGAATTGTAGATGGACAATAGGGAAATACAAGCTATGAAAATGTTTGGAAAGTTGCTGTATGAATAGGGGTAGGATCCACAAGAACTTGGTTGAGAATGTGAGACCTTTATAATTTGTATTTACCAAAGCCTATATGATTTACCAAAACCCATATGAAGTTTCCTGATATGGTTTTTGAAAGAAAAAAAGGAAAGGATTAAAGAATTATTACGCATTGGATGCATGTATGATTTAAAAAGATATTTTTGTGTATTATTCCCACATGAAGCTTTTCACCCACTACATTCTAGATGCAGATATGATTCTAAACAATTGGTGTGCATGATTTAAAAAGTACTAAGGTATGATTAGACATGATTTATAATAGACACTACACTGTGCTTGTATGATTCTCGAAAGGATTGATATATCAGTTAGCATATTAGATTCTTATTGTACAACGGTAATTATTATTATTATTATTTTTTAATTTTTTCCCCTAGTTTTTTATATACTATTTTCTGTCTTAGTTACCAGTTGCGACTTATTATGTCACACTATAGTTTATATTTTTGGATTGGTTTCCAGAATGTTCGGTTTGGGTCAATCATACTAGCATTTAAATTAAGTTGGTATTAGGAAGGAAAGATGGAAGCATGAGGGGAGCTAATTGTTTAACTTTTTTTAGAGATGTTTCATGGTCTAAGCAAGCCCATGTGGTTTGCATTACTAAACATTAACAATTTCTTGCAATTGTACATAGAGGACTATGAAACCTAGCATCCTAAAATTGACAGAATGACAGTTCACATCAGCTCTCAAGTTGCAAACAGACTAGTAACAGTTTGACTAAGGGATGTTTGGTTTGAGGGTATGGGAATGAGAGAATCACTTTCATTCCCATTATAGATGTTTGGTTTGTAGGTTTGGTTTTGAAATTAGGAATCAAACCCATAAATATAGGCATTTTCTAAACCCACCAAGTAAGTTGGGTTTCCAAACCCATTCCCATTCCAATGCCCATAGTCATACTCTAATGTAAACCAAACGCCCCTTTAAAATACTTCATCATAAGGCATATAAGCTTGGATATTAATTGGAAATGTTAACCAATCATCTGAATAAAGGGCTATTGCAATAAAGTTTTGTGCATTGTATAATATATCAATTGAGTTACTTATTAAGTATGAACCGGTGTAGTTAAAAAATTTATATGTATGTAACCTATGTGTGACTTTTTTTTTTTTTTTTTTTTTTGCCTGGTTGTATGAAGGGTGCATGGCGGCTCTGGATGCTGAACATTACCTACAGGAAATTGGATCCCAGGTAGGGAAAAGTGATTGATTTCAAGATTGTTGATGCTTCTTAGAACATTAAACAGAAGTCGTTCATTAAAATTGGTAAAGACAGGTTCTATTATTAGTATGTGTTGGAACTTGGCTCATTTGCTTGCTGAAAGGCGTTATTAAACTGGTGTGTTGTTACGACATTAGCATTGCTATTCGTTTCTTAATATTTTGGCTGGAATTGCAATTTAGTTTATCTATTTGTTAATATTTGCTTACCTCGATAACTATTTAGCGGATGAGCTCGTAAGTTCATTTGTTTTTGCCACTTGTATTTGTCTACAAACCACCACCAAAGTGGCCTAGTTGTATGGCAATTAATGTCCTCACAAAGAGGTCTAGGGTTCAAATCTCACTAGGTATGCATTTGAGTTGAAGACTCGTCTTCCCCGGGTGACCTGTTAGGGAAAACCTCATTCGTTTACTTGTATTTGTCTGCAATCACTCTAGTATTTCCAGATCCTGTATGCAATTTTCAGCTTCTAGGCCGTAAGGAGTATTTGTTTGAACGGTGGCAGTGGCATCGGCATCACCCAACGGTATGGCCATACCGCCGGTGAACACCGCCGCCACCTCGGCGGTATGGCCAGCGGCATTGTTCCAACGGCAATATTTGCTTCCGCGGTTTGGAGATTTCAAACATTGAAAAGTAACCGTTGGGAGTATTTTGGAACGTTGGGAGCACAAGGGAAAAAAAAAAAAAAAAAGCCCCTATATATATATATATATATATATATATATATATATATATATTAAACTAAAAACACTTCCATTTTCATACTTTCAAACACATACATTTTTATCATGGATGGTGTGTTAATTTATATACTTGTGTAGATTTATATACTTGTGTTAATTTATATACTTTTTTAATTGTAGAATCGCATTCGTGAGAGTGGGTGTGACGATGTCAACGTCATGCATAATGCCATGTCCGATTATGATAAGAGAAATAAGGGCACTTCTTTTAATCATATTGAAGCGTGGAAGGTTGTTAAGGGAGAACCGAAATGGTTGGAACAACCATGTTTTGAAAAATTATATTCGACATCTCATTCCGACAAACGAAGAAAGTCGTCGGAATCTAGCTACTATGAGTCCGGAAGCAATGACAATGTTGATCCTGTTATTCCGGATCTAAATGACGACACAACTCCTGTATCAAAAAGAAAAGGGAAAAAGACCGCTAGCGAGTCGTCGACAAAGAATAGTGCTGCTGAGTTTATTGAGAACTATACGGCAAAGAAAGCACTAGCGTTGGATGAGGCGATGGCAGAAAAACGTGCAAAGGATCAATTGTCCAAACAGTTGATGACGACACAACTCGAAAATGCTAACGAAAAGGCTATGATTCGGGCAATGAAATTCTATAACGAGCCGCATGAACACATAACCAATACGGTTATGCGAGAATTCACTATTGCCAAAAAACGTGCGTACGCGGAGAAATATGGATGGCCTACCGATTTTTAGATATAATTATGTATTTTTTTCCAATTATTATGTAATGTTATTTTAATTATTAATGAAATATTTATGTTTTTATTAAATTGTATAATTTAATTTATGAAAATAAAAAATAAAAAAATAAAATTAGTTGGGAGGTATGAAAAAGGCATGATTGTCACTAAAAGGGGGTTGAGATGTATGAAAAAAGTATGAATGAGGTGGAATGATATTATTAGTGGATTTGAAAGGTATGAATGATTTCGGAAGCATTACTCCTTAAGAATCCAGAGTGTAGTGATCTTTTCCATAAGAGAACTTTGTTTCAAATTCAATTCTGATCTGACACAAAAAAGGTTTTCCTGCCTATCAAGATGCATTAATTTTTTTTTTTTTTTTTTTTTTTTTTTTTTTTTTTTTTTTTTAATTGCCATATATTGTAACGTGTTCAGAGACAACATATTGTTAATATGATCTAAAGAACTATTAAGTCCACAACTTTTCAAATGACCAGCTTTACCCGGAGCTTAATGTATATCATGTATTGTCTTATACTTTTGAGATATAGATGCTAAATCGTTTTTAGTACAAGTAATACATCCCTTGAAAAGAACTAGTTGGAAGTTAGAGTTCACGTGAAAGCTTTGGATCTTTGCCATTTAAGCTTTTGCACTTGTCACTCAGATCTGCATGAAAACCTCTACAAGCAACAGCACATTGGCAAAATATCCAGTTTAAGCTGCAAATCTGCATGATTTCCCTGCTACTAATGTTGCCAATTCGAAATTCTCCCTTTGAATAATTAATTGACTTTGTTGCTTACTTGAAGTTTTAAGCTTGGATGATGGTACATGATGTCCATCTTTTGGACTAACAAAGTAGTATATTGTTTCTGTTTCTCAATGACGTGCTCGCTATTTTCTTTAGCTAATACCTCAAATCCATGTTCTTATTACCTGTATAACGACTTGTAACGACACTTTAATACAGGTATAGCATAATATGAGAATATTACCTATAAAAAAACAGTCAATAATATCAAACTATGAGAGATGAATTTTGAATCCAAAACTTAGCATATCATACTAGAAGAATTGAAACCCATATAATATTTCAATATAAAAGGTTCTTTGTTGTTGTTTCTCAAAATTTTCGGCATAAGTTTGGCCAGAAATGTTTTAAACAAAAACAAATACTACAAGTTTAGGTTGCCTATAAACTATTTTTGAAATGCGAAAGATGTGACTTGATTAGACTCAAAAGATCATGACCAATTTGGCCCCGCAAATTCATGACCAACTCAAATGATTGAGTTCGGCTCACGACTGAACTCAAAAGTTTGGCTCATGATGTGACTTGATTAGACTCAAAAGATCGAGTCGGGCCCGTTCCATGATCTGATTTGAGACCAAAGCCACATCTAGCTAGACCAAATTATGAGATGACCAAACTACCAATATCATGTGCACATCAAACTGGCTGCTTTAGTTAATGATGGTTCAATGTGCATTCGTGTTCCATACAAACCCGTATATTGGTTATTTTAGGTGAAATAAACGCTCAAGCAATAAACTTTTGTAGCAGTATATGCGACATAAAATCTTTACTTGATGACAACAATTCTAACAATGCAACAATGTCTTAATGCAAATTGTGATTAAGACCGCGATTCAAATTACATCTACATTCCATAACAATTTGCTGCTACGAAAAATAAAATAAGATGACTACTCATATCTCATAAATATAACTAGAAGAAGACATTCTTAAGTCATAAAATCTTAGAAACAAAATACATATAACATTACCTTAATCTGATTCGTCTAATATCCTCAAAGACTAAACAATGAAATCACTCTCTCAGTCACTGATCACTCTGTTGTGCAAAACAGGCCCGAAAGACAAGCCATCCTTAGCCCTCAACTCATCAATATAACTCCTAACCTCTTTAGCAATCATCTTCTTCATGACATCCACAAGACACGTGTCCTCAATCCCCTTTTCCACCTCATCACCACCACCTTTCTTCTTCTCCCCATCTCCAGGTGGCAATAACGTCAAAACCGTCATCCCATCACAGCTGCTGACGTCACTCACACTCACACACCTCCTCTTTTTATTCTTAAAACCCAAACCCTCATCATTATCATCATCAGACTGAGTCGACTCACTCTCAGAAGAAGACCGAGTCAGTCCACGTCGCGTGAGAGTCGAGTTCCAGTGATTCTTAATAGCGTTGTCCGTACGCCCAGGCAAAAGCTTGGAAATGACGGACCACTTGTTGCCGTGGATGAGGTGTGCACTGAAGATGACGTCATCTTCTTCAGGAGTGAAGGGACGGTGTTGGACGTTGGGGCTGAGCTGGTTGCACCAACGGAGGCGACATGACTTGCCGGATCTTCCGGGTATACTTGACCCGATCACAGACCAGTTTCGAGCACCTTGTGTTTCCACTAACTGTATCAGCTTAGCGTCTTCTTCTGGGGTCCATGACCCTTTCTTGTTCTTAAATAAAACGTTGTCGTTGGATGATGATGACGTCATTGTTTATTTGTTTTGGAAAGTTGGAAATGTGAAATGGTTTGGTTTGGTTGTTATAAAAAAGGTGGGAAGTTAGGTTTAACCGTTTTTGTGCTGTGAAGATGGAGTGGTTAGTTGGTTGGAATCATAAACTGGCAAACTGCTCGTGCAACGTTTTTTGTTTATTTATTTATTTAATGGTTTTGTAACTAATTTCTAACAACACTTGTTCCGTTACAACCTCTTTTTTTGGAATTAGTTCGCACACAATTAAAATTGATTAAGAGCACGTGGTAAGATAACCACAAGTTAAATCTTGACGCTCACGTCAGTGACACATCAGCTTTTCCCTTTTAACCTTAACTCTTGACTTTTCACCCCGGTAACATAACTCACCTATAACTCACCTTAACTCACCTCCACCCCAAATATTTTCAATTTCAACCCCAATTTTTAACAAACACTTCATTTATTTAAAACATAACATTAATTAAAACACAATATTCCATTACATTACGAAATTAAAAATAAAAAAATAAATAACGATACTAAAAAAAAAATACGATATCAATAAAACACTACATCACATAATTATTCATAATTGACGCGGAGGCAACCCAAGTTTCATGGCGATTCGATCCTTTTCCACATTAACGAATGCCACCCAATGTGGATCTTTGCCGGTGGTGTCGAGCATCAAAAATTCTAGCTCTTTCATCCTTTGTTGTGCGGCTTGATTTTCGGCTGTCGCCTGGTACGCCCTACTCGCCTCTTCACGTTTCGACCTTAACTCTTCGCGCAACATCTCCGCAAAAGCTAACGAGGAAATGGACCCACCGGTGCTAGCCGTGGCTCCGGTGCTTGTCGTGGCCTCGGATTTTTGTTTCTTGGAAGCCCTTTTTTTGCCAATGGGTCGTGGTTCTTCGTCATGACCAAACAAAGACTCGTTTGTTTGGCTTGGGACGTCGCCGGTTAAATCAACCACTTCCGGCGTGTCCCATTTTCGATGTTTGCGCAACACCGTCCAAGCGTCTTCATTGGCGAACAACGGGTTTTCTTGACGATAGAGTTGGTGAGCACGTGTTAGGACATCCACTTCACTTTCCCCACTCTTTATATCGCGTTGCGCCTTTTTGTAAAAAGAGTTGAACTTAGTACAATCACGGTTCAACGTTTTCCACTTAGATTGTAGCATATCTTTGTTGCGGTCTTTTGGACTTAATCTATTGAACTCGGCTCTTATACGTTGCCATAATGTATCCTTGGTTTGTGAAATCCCCAACCTCGAATCCTCTGAACACGCAACCCAACACTCGGCAAGCAACTTTTCCTCACTTGGCGTCCAACGTTCCACCTTCGATTTTCCAGTAGCTGCATCCTCGTCTTAGTCAAGTTCTTTGGATTTTTTTGCCTTACGTTTTCCACGAATTTTTGGTTTTTGAGGAGATGTCGGTGTTTCCGGAACTTCATATGTTTCCGTTTGGGAATGTTGTGAGGTTTGGGAGAATTGAAGATTTTGGAAATTGTAATTTAAGTCGCTTTGTTGACTTTCGGTCCAATATTGGGAATCTTGTGGGTTACCCCACATCGGTGGTGCCGAACCCTCGTTTGGATTTGAGGAAGAACCCGCGTATGGGTGATTCCACCCACCACCGAGAAGATTCGTAAACGAGTTGTTGTTGCCACCTAACATTCTTTTTTTTTTTTTTTTTTTTTTTTTTTTTTTTTTTTGCTAATAGAAGAGTATTGTAGATGAAAATAGTTGTGAAAGTGTGAAAAAAATATTGTGAGGGTGAAGGGGTATTTATAGTTGTAATAAAATGGGTTTGAAAAAAGTTATTTTTTTTGTTTTTGTTTTTGTTTTTTTTTAAAACACTTATAACCGTTTACAAACGGTAATATATTATAGGGACTGGAAGTGAAAGTTTTTTTTTTTTTTTTTTTTTTTTTTTTTTTTTTTTTTTTTTTTTTTTTTTTTAATCCTTTGCAGCTTCTTAACGTACGTTAAGTGCTTGCCCGAGCACGTTAACGCACCATTTGACTTTGGGGGCCGGTAAGGTAACGCACCACGTTAAGGTGGTGCGTTAAGATTTAACGCAGGTGGCTGCGTTACCTTACCGCATGGTCTAAAACACTTCGATGCATGTTTTAGATACTTGTACAATAGTGACATTTTGCTTTAATTATTTATACATTTGAGTGTATAAATAATAAGTTGAAATGTGCAAATCATCTCACACATTTTTTTTTCTTAATTTAGTATAACCAATTAATTTATCTTATTCAAATTTTTAATGTTTTAATTTACTCAATTAGGTACTCTCCCGGTTTCAAAATTATAAATCACAAAACATATAGTTTAACAAAAGTGGCAAGGAAGTGATACTTGCACCACACTTTTTGATGCACACATCACAATTATGCATATGTCATGTTGTAATTTGTGCATTAATGATGTGATATTGTGGTGAAAAAATTAAAAAGTGTGGTGTAAGTATCACCTGCCTGGCAGTTTTCAACTAATCAAATATAATAATCACTCACTAAATTCTTTTTTGATTAGTTAACATACAAAAGCGAATATTATTTTATGCATCCAAGATAAATATAAAGACCATAATTTTAGAACGAATGTTGTAGTAAAGAGTTTATTTTGATAACAACATTTGTGTTAACGATTAAATTTATAATATATAAACTCACTGTCATACAAAGTATAATCACGTATTTTTAGATTTTTAAAAGTTGATTGTGATTACTTCATATTTCGGTTTAAAGTTATATGGGTTGTGATTTTGTAGAAACTGAAAATAATCAAAAAAGTTTAAAAATTCATCACATTGTTTGTGACACCTACAAAATTCGGTACAACGGAAGCACACATGTCACTGGGATGCTACCAAATTGGTACACAACACAAGGTATAGAAAACGGATTTACCTTATCTGTTTTAGAAGAAATTTCATTACCAAAAGTATTAAGTTTACATCATTAAAAATATGTCTGGAAAATTACAGGGTATTACAGTCTACCCACTTTAAACAGAATCGCGTCCTCGCGATGCAATTCAAGTTACCCGTTATGGTTGAAAAGAGAGAGGATGATACTTTTGCTTGATTTCATCTTCACGTTCCCATGCGAATTCAGGACCTCTTCGTGATTTTAAACGAACTTGACAGTAGGGATACTACTTTGCTTAAGTTGTCTGACTTTACGGTCCATGATTTCGATAGGTTTCTCAATAAAATTTTAGACGTTCAACAATCTTGGCCTCTTCTAGAGGAATAACAATTGTCTTATCATCAAGACATTTCTTCAGATTATACACATGAAAATGTTGTGAATATTGCTAAGCTCTGACGGTAGCTCAAAACTGTAAGCTACCGGTTCATCTCTAGCAAGGATCTTGAAAGGATTATATAGCGAGGATTACGCTTTCCACGTGTACTAAATGTATCACACCTTCTCATGGTGAATCTTTAAGCATAATCTAGGTTTTAACTAGGAATTCAAGAGGTTTACGTCATTTGTCATTGTATAACTCTTTTGACGATTCGTGAGCAGCTTGCATCTCTGTTTTTGGATCTAAACGATCTTCTCGGTAGTTTTAGGAATAGGTTCAGGGCCAGTAATTCGAGTATCTCCAACTTCTACCCAACAATTCGGCGATCCATACTTACAACAACAAAGTGTCTCTTACGGTGCCGTTGAGATGCTGGAGTGGTAGGTATTGTTATAAGAGAATTTGGCAACGGGAGACATCTATCCCATCCATTATCAAACTCGATTATGCAGGCATACAATATGTCCTCTAACGTTTGAATGATTTCTTCACTTGGCCATCAGTCTGGGGATGATACACAGTCCTCATATCCATATCTGTTCTCATGGCTCTTGGGAGTGATTGACAAAATTTGGGTGTGAGATGACCATCACGTCTTAAAGGATGGGAATCAGCACTATATGATGTGCAACGATTTCCTATGAGTATAGACGAGCAAGTTTGTCCATACTGTCATTTCGTTGGTTAGTAGAAGGTGAGCAGATTAGGTAGGATTATCATCAACCTCGTGTTGACACTTTTAGCATGTATGTTCATGTTTAAGGTGATAGCTTGTTTCTGGAGGCGCTTGGCAAGGGGCATGGTCATAGATACTCTGATAAATATTTGGGACCGCCTAAATCCTTTTATGGGCCTGTATTTCCGCACTGTATTTTGAATGATGTAAACTTAATACTTTTGGTAATGAAATTTCTTCTAAAATTGATAAGGTACATCTGTTTTCTATACCTTGTGTTGTGTACCAATTTGGTAGCACCATTAGTAACATGTATGCTTCCACTATACCGAATTTTATGGGGTTTTACATTGTGACAAGTGACACCTTTTACTTTTGTCAGATCATTTTTTGTCATTTCCACTCTTAAATGATGAACACTGTGATCTAACTGATGAACATTGTGATCTAACTGATGAACATTATGAATTTTTTATAAAACTGATGAACATTATGATTTTTTTTTAGAAACTGATGAATAACATGATTTTTTTTTTTAGAAAACTGATGAAATGATGAACGTGTTTTTTTTAGATAATTGATGAACGAAACTAACTGGTAAACAAGACTGATGAATAAAATTAACTGGTAAATAAAACTAATAAACAAGATTGATGAACAAAACTAACTGATGAAAAAGACATTAATGTTCATGTTGTTCATCAGGGTTCATCATAAACCATGTTGTTCATCAACGTTTTTCTGCAACATACTTTGTTCATCAATGTTTTTCATTATCAACTTGAATCTCCAATATATCCAGGATTTTGTAATAAAACCAAATTATATCGAAAACAAATGAATTGAAAATACGAGAACTCCGATCAATGGCAAAAATGAAGTTATTTATCCACACTAACTTTCTTTTGGTTTTTGCTCCTTTGCGACTCATAAATTCCAAGTTAAAACCAACAGTCAACCAATTTGTACTCTTGCGTGTTGAAGAAATAAAAGAACGTACTAAAAAGTCATGGTAGACAGTTTTTTATAGAGAATAAACTAGAAAGCAGTAGTAACAAGCTTAAAAACGACAATGCATGTAAACCGCGCTCCATTGTGCTGCGGTTTTCATTGATCTAATGGCAATGTGTAAGATATACTCTATCAGAAGAGTTACTTATATAGTGAGTAAGAAATAGAAAATTGTTTGAAGTTGGCAAAGTAGGTTTTGAATTTTTGGGGTGAGGGCCTCTTCACAAGGCAACAATGTTCAAACCGAGTTTTTCATGCACTGATCTATCACACTTTGATCAAATTTTTCCTTAGGCTATCGGGTGCACCAACAGGAAACTAGCGGGAAACCGATTTCCCAAGCGGGAAACTCAATGCAAGCTATACGAGAATTTGCAAAAAGAATCTCTAGCGGGACTCTACTCCAGCATTTAAAAGCATGCATACCAATAAATAGAATACATACTCCAAGAAAAAGAATTAGTATTTTATTTCTTTTATGTATTTTATAGTGGGTATGTGTGTGTTAGGGGTATTTATAAATGATAAAAAATGAGAAAAAAAAAATTAATAGAAGAGAAGGAATGCGCTGCAATGGTTAAGGGAAAGTTGAAGGAAAAAGTTTAAAAGAGAGAAAAAACTGACGTGAAGCTGATGTGGTGTAGTAAAACCTATCACCACACCCTCCACACTTAATGTTTGCTTGATAAGTCTACTTTTTTCCCTTTTTAGGGTCTGTTATTAATTTAATCTAACATGTTTGCTTACTTTAATAGACATTCTCACCAAACTGATTTAACAGCGTTGCTTAGCTCATTGATGTTAGATAGTATTGTTAGTCCATGTTTAGTTATTATTAATTGTATTATGGACTTGCCCATTAAACTTATGTCTAGAACTATTCTATGCAACTTATATATTATGTTTGGTCATTGAATGAGAAGCAAGGCAAATTAACCAATCAATAATTAATCGGTGTGAAAATTGCAACTAGGGGTGTTATCGGGTCGGGTTATTGGGGTTATCGGGTTGAGTCGGGTTTTGAATTTTTTAAAAGTGACCCGCAACCCGACCCGATTAAGAATCGGGTTATCGGGTTCGGGTAGGATTTGGGCCGGGTTATGTCGGGTTATCGGGTGACCCGATTAAGTAACAGTAACTTGTCATTAGAAGATAATAAACAACATCGCTCAACAATTACTCGCGGGCAGCATAGGAGATTTAAGTCAATCTAACCAGCTGCAAGACATGCGCCCCATATTAACTAACCAAGAGAAAGAAGATGAACGAATGTAATAAAAAAATGTCAGTATTCCTCATCAGATGCGAACAAAAAATGACACTGTTACGATATCTCCAAATCCACCAAAGAGAAGACGCTACAATAATGGAAATGCGACGAGACTTTTCTTTAGAAACATGCCATGAATGGAACCAAGCCTTCCAATGCTCATACGAAGAAAAAGAAGGAAGATAAATGTCACACCAATTACGAACAAGCCTCCAAACTTCCTTGGCGAAATCACAATCAAAGAAAATATGAGAAGATGAGTCCACACTACCGTTGCACGAAGGACATAAGATAGAAGGAATTTCATTGCTGCGAGCAGAGAGATTCCATCTATGAGGTAACCGATCCAAAGCCAATTCTAAATAAAAATATTAACCTTGCACGGAAGCATTTTGTCCCAAGAAGTCGAAGGCACCAATGAAGGAAGAAGCTTAGAATCAATGAATCGACAAGTTTCCCCAACCGAGAAGATGCCATCTTTTGCCATCGCCCAAAAACAATGGTCATCAACCGCATTTATATCAACTTGGCTAATTTCCAGAAGCATGTCCCTCAAGTAAGTCGTATTACGAACTCCAATATCATCCCTAAACCAATTCCAATTCTAATCCCATTGCCCGTTAACAATACGGTCAATAATTAAACAATCATTATCTTGCTCCAAACGAAATAACCTATTGTAATGAATATAAAGAGGAGACTCGCCAATCCATATGTCTTTCAAAAAACGAATACGAGTGCCACATCCCACACGGAAACGAAGGGAATTAAACGGGATAATGTCTTTCGAATGAAGAAAGTTTCGAGCTTTAGTCGCTGTTTTATTTCTTTTTCTTCATTTGCTTTCCCCGGGGGTTGTTTGGGTCTACATCAGAAACACCCCGGAGTGAAAACCGGTGGCTTGGCTTCCGTGGATGGGGATTTTTCTCTTGTCTCGGTTCTCTGTAATTGGCAGGAGTTTTTTCCATTCTTTTTGTAGGCCTTGCAGTTAAAGTCTCGGGTAGTGTCTAGATAGTGTTGTTTTTGTTTCTTATCTAGATTATTTTGTTTGTACTCTTTGGCTTCTAGTTCCTTGCTAGAAGCTTTTTATATTTTATATATTCATAGCCATTCAAAAAAAAAAAAAAAAAAAAAAAAAAAAAAAAAAAAAAAAAACTTGTCATTAGAAGAGCAACTAGTCCAGTTTCTGCTGATTGCATCATACATCATCTCTTATCTAGATTTATAATTTCATTTTACATTCTTCCAAGCTTAGTTAGTGATATGTACAGACTTGATGATACAAGAAGAGACACCTTCACAAACCTGTCAGAAATATGGGCTAAAGAAATCGAACTTTACTCCACCAATCAGGACTGTGTCAAAATGCTTGTTGGAAACAAAGTTGATAAAGTAAGTTTCTCTATTACAGTTTCAAATGTGATTCTTAATTGATAAATTCAGCTATTTTATTTATTCTTTGAGTTAGATGCTATCTCTTATCAAGTTTTTGTTGTATTTAACCTTATATCTGAAAATAAAGTTTAGTAACTGTAAATGCTATTACAGGACAATTTTGTAGATGGGTATAATGATGACTACTGGTTGTAGGGAAAAAAAAAATAATGACTACTGGCAACAATTTTGCAGCTCAGTTTCTGAATGCACCACATATCGGGTCTTATCGGGTTGACCCGATAGAAATTTTTTTTAACCCTAAGCCGACCCGATAAGACTATCGGGTTATCGGGTTCGAGTCAAAACAACCCAATTAGATTTTTTGACCCGACCCGATAAGCCTTATCGGGTTCGGGTTCGGGTCGGGTCAACCCAACCCTACTGACACCCCCTAATTGCAACTACAAGGCCATAGGTTATGTCGTTAAAACACTCTTTTTGCAAAGTGCAAAAGATATGGTGTGTAAACCTTTCTCACCAACTAATAGAATAATGGTGCATAGCTTACAAGTCCTTCTGCAAATATCTAGCAATTAGTTATCTATGCTTCAAATAGGAATAAACCGGTATAAAAGTGGTGGTTCCTTAGGCTTTATGGTGCCTTCCGTGAGGATTATTACGAAGTTACTTTGTTGATGTTTGGGTTAGCCGTAAGCTTATTAGTAGTAGCTGTAGCCTTTAGCAGAAAGCCATCTCCAAAGAGTACTAGAAAAGTCTTGTTTTTAACTCGGGTAAAAGCTATAAAATATACGAAATTTTGCCGACTTGAAACACTTAATTTTTTATTAACATGGAATATTAACCAACTTGTTAGTTTTGTGTAACACACCCAAATTTAAGTTTGTAGCAGCGGAAAAGTAATTTGGGTGTTACGGGGAGGATCGAAGTTATAATCTCATAAAACAGCTTAAAAGAAGCGTTTTGAAAGTTATTTGTCATTCAAATAATATTTTTGATAAAAGATGAACCATTTGATTTAAAAATCTTTTTAAAAGATGTAAAAGCTTGAAAGAATGACATATTTGATTTTTACACCATTTTAATTTATCAGAGTAATAAATGCCCACTCCGTGTCTTGTCCTGCTCCGTTAAATTACCTGAGATACACATGCTTAAAAGTGTCAACACAAAGGTTGGTAAGTTCATAGAGTTTTATGGAAAACCATTTATTTTGATAGAATTCAGGAATATTTGGTAATGATAAATACAAACAGTGATGGAACAAGTATTCACTACAAGAAAAAAGTCATTTACCGACTTTCTTAGCGACATATTTTATGATTGCGACTTTAGGTGATGGGTCGCTGTAAAAGAGTCGCAATTTTTTGCGACTCGTGATATGTGTCGCTAAAAAGAGCGACTAGTATAACGACTTCATAAAATAAGTCGCTATAAATTTGCGACTTCAGTATTTCTTGTCGCCATTTCATCGCTGTTTCAAAGAGATGTTGTCATCTAAGTCGCTTAACGCGACGCTATTTCTGTAAAAGTCTCTATTTAAGTCGCTAATTAAGTCGCTATATAGTGATTGAGTAATGTTGATTATAATCACAGATAAATCATATAGATATTCAATCAAATTCAAATAAGGGATCAATAATCCTAACATGAGCTGGAAACTCATGATATTAATTTAAACGAGATATACAATTCAAGTATGGTCAAATTCCTATACAGCTGTAGCTAAATATATGTTGAAAACATACATTTCCTTATGGATATTGCACCAAGCCTCACGACACGCAAAACGTTAACAAAAGAGGTGATTTATCAAGTCAATGATAAATTTTGCCCTCTTATAATAGGTGATTTGCCAATTCCTATTTTTGTTCAAATATAGTGTATCACAACTAATACGACTAACCATATGCATATGGCATTCCGTCAAGTATTAGTGGGATAGGATGTCAATCCTTAACAGGTTTCGAAGCTGTTCACTATATTCGCGCTCACATATCAGTATTTCAGTTAAGTAATTCGCCACATAATCATTTGAGTATCAGTATTTCAGTAAAGTAATTCGCTACATAATCATTTGAGTATCAGTATTTCAGTTAAGTAATTCGCCACATAAGCATTTGAGTATCAGTATTTCAGTAAAGTATTTCGTCAATAACAAATATATATCACATCTAAAGTCATAAACCATATCAGATAAATATTAATTAAGAAATTGATTTGAATCATGTAATTTATTCATATACTTATGAAGTTATCAAAGTATATGTAAGCATGTATCTCCCCCAATAAGTTAAAAACAAGTATTGGAAATGGGGCTATGACTCACTTTGATTGACGTTGGGATGATGAAAAGTAAAGTAGGATGAGATTATGAGAATGACTATGGAAACGTCTTTGATACGGAACCTGATAAATAAATTTATATGAGAATTTGACCAAATACTATTTGGTAAATACGAACGAATAACGAATAATAATTATTCGTTATGACGAATAGATGATGTGCAGTGTAATTCTTATGCTATGCATGATATGACAAAATACGTTATTTAAATTATCCATCGAAGTTTTACCTTTTTAACCATAAGTAATAATATTAATTTTTGAAATATCGTTATATATATTATTAACGTTATGTTAAATAATATATATATAAATAAAAATGAAAGTTTAAATGCATATGAAATAAATTTACAAAAATAGAAAATAAATAAGAATGTTAAATAGAATATGTTTAGTCCTTGTCCTTTTTCCAATTTTACCATTTTTACCCTAACGACGTTTGCGTTACACCGTTAGTCCTTTTTATAAATAAATTACAATAATAGTCCTATAATTGTCCAATAGTCAAACCAAGGCTTAGAATATTAACTATTATCAATTTTTACCCTTATATTTCTGTTTTTACAGTTTCAATCCCTACTTTTCAGTCTTTGACAGTTTTAGTCCTCTTAAGTGTCGTCGCGTTACATTTTTAGTCCATGTTTACAAAAATTATGAGAAAATTTCTAATAAAATTTCCGAAGCTTATTTTAGTAATAAAAAGCTTATTTTAACAGCTTATTAAGCCAAGAACTTATTTTTCAGCTTATGGACTTTTAACGAGCCAAAACTAAGGCCCAATAACGTTTTAAGATCCGGGCTTCGTGAGACGAGTTGGGCTCATCAAAATAATCATTTTTCTTGTTCTATTTTCATATCAAAAGTTTCAATAAGGCAGCTTATTTAAACAGCTTAAAAACAGCTTATTGGGCTTAAAAGCCCAACTCGCTAAAATGTTTAGTTTTCTATGGTTGTTTGTGCGATTCACTTTGCTCGCTTTTAAGGGCCTAGATGTGAGTATTTTTACAAGTTTTCTACATGAACGTGGTAGTTTCCTAGGTGGTCTATTGAGTCGTATAAAAATATTGGGTGCTCGTTAGGTAATATTTCAATTTATACGTGCGTTTCTTGGGCTACATGGATCGTTTCTATATATGTTAAAAAGACTTAGAAATATTTAGATACTATAATCTGATTTTAGTAAGCTTCAAAAGTAGATTCGTTTGATGCATGTGAAGTAAATTTAACGTGAAATATGTGTGTGTCGTGACTCCTAGGCCTTCCAAGATAGAGGCTAGCCACGTTTGTGTTGCTACAAGTTTATACGTACGTAAAATTTATATATAAAGCTTATATATAATCGACAAAACATATACATGATGCTTGGAATATATTTTACGTGTGAAATGAATTGACAAGAGCTTGAAACAACTTACTACACCTTCAAAGGTGGTCGAGTGTGATGAAGGAAAACACAAGAAATAAACACGTTCGATATAACCCAAGTAATACTAAACTCGTTACTCGTTGTTTGCTTTCCAAACGTATGAATGTATTACCACTGGACTTTCAGAGGTTATTTTGAGAGTTATTAGAAGTATTTTGTGGAGGAAGAAAGGTGGTAAACGAATGATAGATATAGGAGACGATTTTTGTATATCGTTGATGAGGCAAAAAATGAACCATTTTTAGGGGGTCATTTATGCCGGAATTGAAATTTATTTGATCAAATATTGCCATAAATCATTCCTTTTGTGATTTTAGGTACTTTGAGAGTGAATTCTGGAAAAGGAAGCATTTTGGACGTTTTTTGAGCATAAAAGTGAAGAAAACGGCAAAGTCTTAATTTTCGTTGCTGGGAACAGTACCTGACGGCGTCAAGAGCAAAATGGATGACGACCCAGAGAAAACGTGACAGCGTCAGCACAAGGGCGTCAAGAGTAAATTTGGTGACAGCCTGGAAAAAGATTACACGTGACGGCGTCAGCTATAGATCTAGGCAATCCGAGAAATTTATTGGCGGCGAGATGACGGCGTCAGATTTTTCCTCTTGACGTCATCACCTCTTAAAATCTATATATACTTTTCTATTTTTCATTCATTAAGAGAGGAACTTGTGTGGAGAATTATAGGGTCGAACCTAATAAACCCTAGGTCGTTTGTAACAGTATTTTCAAGGGTTTTCACCCCTTGAAACCCTTCATGTTCAATTGAGATAAGTTTCCTTTCAATTCATTCAATATGTCTATGTGTTGTTTGAATATATCTTATGCTTGTCTTGATTTTAACATGCTAGGCTAGATCTTTTGTGTGTTTGCTTAGATGTAATGAAACCTAGATGTTGATTATAGGTTGATTGCTTGTTTATAGTTGTAATGGATGAATGATTTCAATGTTAGGCTTAAGAAAACTGGCAGATCTCCATTGTGTAACTTGCTTGAAAGTCTTAAGAAACATGAACCGATGTGTACTAGGTTTTTATGGTTGTATTTAATGCATGAGCGAATTCTAGTGATCCCATGTTAGGAGCTTCTTAGCCGACTCGACATAGGAGTGAAGTAGGAGCTTATAGAATTGGGGAAGTAAGTACGCCACCCCATGATTGGTATTAAGGAATATAACCCGTCATCCACGCAACTGTAACAAGTAATTAACCTGTAAAAGATATCTAGGGAGTAGTGAAATCTAAGTAAACACAATTCTCCCATATATTGCTCACACCACTAGTTTAATAAGTTTATTTTCATTTTTATTATTTCATTTTGATTGCATCTTAGTTATTGGGTTAGTTGACTAGCAACTAATTCCGCCCACTCTTCCAATACCCGAGATTTTACTTGCTTTCATAAAAATATAAAAATACAAAAAGAATCATCGCTCACCTCTAGACCTAGTTTTTAGGCTTTCTAATCCTAGCGACACTATTCCTGAGTTGAACGATCAATCCCCCGGTACTTGTCACTATACTATACTACAACGATCAGGTACACTGCCTGGTGGGGGTTGTAAGCTTCTCTAGATCCCTCAAGAGGTAAAGCCTGGTGCAATTCCCACGCATCAAGTTTTTGGCGCCGCAGCCCGGGGAATAGTTATTGTCTAGGTTAGAATTTCTTTTTATTAGGTCAACTTGCTAGATTCCTTTCTAGTAATATATATATATATATATATATATATATATATATTTTTTACGTTCTCTTTAGTCTATCTTATTTCTTTGTTTCCTTTGTTCGTAAACTATCTCGATGGATAACAATAACATTGATCATTTGATTCCTGTTATTCGTGTTTTTCGTCGTAGGATTTTCCAAATGCCCGCCCCAATCCCTTTAGTGGAAAATGAGAACCCACCTAACCTCTCGCCTAACCACCACTTTGACAATAATTCTGAAATGGAGGAGTCTGACCATGATGATGACCATAGGGCTAGTCCTTTTTACTATTCAGACTCCGATGAGGATCTAGATGATGGTGATGTGATTAATGAGGATAGGATGGAAGAGGAAGTGAACCCTCTTAGGTATGTCGACCCTAGAACAAGGATTGAGAGTGATAGCTCATTCAATATGCAATTTCCTTGTAAGATTGGATTTAGGAGCTTTGATGCCTACCTTAACTCATCTCTCCCAATGAACATAATCTCGCATAGTGAATATAATAAAATCATGGTAGATGAGTTAGAATGCAAAGGAGATAATATTATTGCCAGGGCAATGACATTGCATGTGTTTGTAGGAAGCTTTGTTTATCTTGTTGAGTTCACGGTTATAGAGAATCTAGGAGAATTTATTGATAGTAAGTTAACCCAAGTTGTGTTTGGGAAACCTTTCAAAAGGTTGACCAACCTTGATGAAAAACTTATGGAAGGGTTAATTACGTTCTCGGATGGGGATGAAGATTTTGTCTACCAAATGCCCCGTGCACACCCTAGGTTCAAGGATTTCTCCATGGAGAAGTGTATTAGGTATCCGCCCCTAGAAATGCTAAGTGAGAATAATAAAAGAAAAGGGCTTAAATATACTCATGAGAAAAATAAAAGGTATTATCGTAGATGTTTAGAGTTAAGTGATGATTATAAGAAAGATGAGGCGACTATTAGATGGCTCACCCTCGGTTATGTGAGGATAAGTGACACACGATAGCCCATGACCTTGAGTCTAGCTACAAGACTCGTAAATAAAGAAAAGCGCTTCTTGGGAGGCAACCTATGTTTTGTGTGATTTTTATTTAGTTTGATTGTTATTTGTTTCCGTATGCATGCTTTATTTTTATTGTTGGTAGATCATGTTTCGAAATAACATGGTGAAAATACTTTATTTTGTCGTTTGGCTTTGTCTTAACTTCATCCAAAGGTATTTCGCAAAAGATAAGTGTAAGGGGAAATCCCAAATATGTTTTTAAGAAACAAACTCGATCACGATCCTCCACAATATTAAATGAACATGTATATTCGCATATGTTAGAGTCAAATACTTGTATCGAGTCATAATGATGTTTTGCAGGATTTTCCAGGAAGTAGGACAAAGTTTTTCCAGAAATTTTTCAGAAACTTAACATAAGAATTTCTGCAGGTCATTTCTGACGGCGTCAGGAAGAAATTCCTGACGGCGTCACGTGTAAAAATCTGGAAATTTTACCAGTTTTGTTTTTCTAACGGAGTCTTAAAGTTTTTGTTGAATCTTTAGTTTTATAATCTCCCGGAAATCTGCAAACATTCATTCCACAAGCATTATATCTTACTTTGCTTTCTAGGATTTGTTAGCATATATAGATTGCCGCCGATTTTACGCGAGGTTGCCTTGTTTGTTTTCTCACGTTTAACAGGTTATGTTTGACAAGAAGATGATTTATATTCTGGAAGGGAAGCTTTGATTGTTCATTTTTTTGGAGGAAGATCTAACCTTGTTACCATATTATCCATACCGAGCGAATCAGGGGAGTATTTGATTTCATTCTTTTACCTATTTTACTTTTACATTCTTTACTTGAACATTGGGGACAATGTTCGTCCTAAGTGTAAGGGGAGGGTAAAATGATTATACCTTATAGATACACTTTCGTTTGAGTTTGTTTGTTTGATGGTAGATGTGTAATAAAACTATGAGAAATACTTGTTAGTGTAATTTTAGCGCCAAATTTAAAATTTTTTACAACATTTAGGAGTGAAACTTTAGCCATAGCACGCGTCTCATGGATAGGAGTTGTATGACTAGCACAAAACCGTACCATTCAGAAAAATTTTCCACGCAAATATGTGAGGTTCGCCTTTAGATTTGATAGGAAAAGCATTTACTATTAGTGCTTATGAGTGTACCGGTAGCATTTAGATTCTAGAACTTGCGTTAGTGATGCATCCCGAAACCGCTAGTGAGACTACATCCGTGTAGTAGGATTTACTACATGATAAGAGGCATTAGGATCACCCTTGTGTTAAACCCGTATCATAATTATTTGACCATTTAAGTCATATTACTTGGCTAGTTAAGTCAATTAATTTTTCCAAAGGAAGAATTTGTTACACCCCACTTAAATGTACACCCAAATCGCCTTAGCATGTTGTTTTTAGTGCATTATTGTTACATGTTAAACCTTTAGTTAATTATCTAATTGATTACATGGTTGCTAAGTCGAGTCACATCCTTGTACATGTTGTTTTGGGACGATTGAGACTCATGGGTAAAGTACTAATGTTATGGAGTAATGGGGAAGAGCATCTATTATTACCCCCATATGTGCGTTAATCTTAAAAGTACTCCAAGTGTTTTGATTTTCTTAATTCGAGTCATTAGATTAGTTTATTGTAAAGTATGTAAAAATTCAAGTGTAAGGGGAATGGTCATTCCCTATGATGTATTATTTGGATGGTAGGGTAAGAGTGTATGCAAAAAAAAAAAATAATAAAAAAAAAATAAAAAACACGGACTACCATCCTGTTTCATTCTATGTTTATTTTATGTTTTTGTTATTTTCATTTATTAGCTTAAGTCGAGTCGAGTCTTGGCTTAGCAACGCCATATTGTACATGTAATTAACCAAGATTATTAACTCGCCACCAGTAAAGATTGCCTATATCCAACAAAACCGTGTATTCCATATCCCTACACCTAACGTTACAACCCTTTAAAAAGACCTCTTTGATAGTTTATCCTAGGTGCTTACACCATGTGGTGGAGGTTTGATCCTTTCCCAAGCCTATAGTAATCTATTTTGCTATGACAGGTAGTGAGAGATGTTTTCCATTTCCATATTATGATATATACTTTATTACACCCGAGAGATGTGAGTATCTAAACACTATTTGTGAGGTGCTAGTGTATGACCTCCGTGCTTGTCTTTGGTCTTTAGTGGAACGATTATTTGTTGTAATTACTTTTATATTAGTGTTAAATGACCCCTAACTTTTATTTTGACAAGAATAAAAGCGCATTTGCTTGAGGATAAGCAAATCTCAAGTGTAAGGGTATATGATGAGGCCAAAAATGAACCGTTTTTAGAGGGTCATTTAAGCCGGAATTGGAATTTATTTGATCAAATATAGCCCTAAATCGTTCCTTTTGTGATTTTAGGTACTTTGGGAGTGAATTCTGGAAAAGGAAGCATTTTGGACGTTTTTGGAGCATAAAAGTGAAGAAAACGGCAAAGTCTTAATTTTCCTTGCTGGGAACAGTACCTGACGGCGTCAAGAAGAATTTTATGACGGCGTCAAGAGCAAAATGGATGACAACCCAGAGAAAACGTGACGGCGTCAGCACAAGGGCATCAAGAGTAAAATTGGTGACGGCCAGGAAAAAGATTACACATGACGGCGTCAGCTATAGATCTAGCCGTCCGAGAACTTTATTGGCGGCGAGATGACGGCGTCAGATTTTTCCTCTTGACGTCGTCACCTCCTAAAATCTATATATACTTTTCTATTTTTCATTCATTAAGAGAGGAACTTGTGTGGAGAATTCTAGGGCCGAACCTAATAAACCCTAGGTCGTTTGTAACAGTATTTTCAAGGGTTTTCACCCCTTGAAACCCTTCATGTTCAATTGAGATAAGTTTCCTTTCAATTCATTCAATATGTCTATGAGTTGTTTGAATATATCTTATGCTTGTCTTGATTTTAACATGCTAGGCTAGATCTTTTGTGTGTTTGCTTAGATGTAATGAAACCTAGATATTGATTATAGGTTGATTGCTTGTTTATAGTTGTAATGGATGAATGATTTCAATGTTAGGCTTAAGAAAAATGGTAGATCTCCATTGTGTAACTTGCTTGAACGTCTTAAGAAACATGAACCGATGTGTACTAGGTTTTTATGGTTGTATTTAATGCATGAGCGTATTCTAGTGATCCCATGTTAGGAGCTTCTTAGCCGGCTCGACATAGGAGTGAAGTAGGAGCTTATAGAATTGGGGAAGTAAGTACGCCACCCCATGATTGGTATTAAGGAATATAACCCATCATCCACGCAACTGTAATAAGTAATTAACTTGTAAAAGATATCTAGGGAGTAGTGAAATCTAAGTAAACACAATTCTCCCATATATTGCTCACACCACTAGTTTAATTAGTTTATTTTCATTTTTATTATTTCATTTTGATTGCATCTTAGTTATTGGGTTAGTTTACTAGCAACTAATTCCACCCACTCTTCCAATACCTGAGATTTTACTTGCTTTCATAAAAATATAAAAATACAAAAAGAATCATCCCTCACCTCTAGACCTAGTTTTTAGGCTTTTTAATCCCAACGACACTATTCCTGAGTTGAATGATCAATCCCCCGGTATTTGTCACTATACTATAATACAACGGTCAGGTACACTGCCTGGTGGGGGTTGTAAGCTTATCGAGATCGCTCGAGAGGTAAAGCCTGGTGTAATTCCCACGCACCAATCGTATGGTTCAAAATAACACAACAAACATATATTACTATGTCATCTCAGTAATGAACTATTTCTCTTATATTTTTACTGTAATCATAGGACTTTAGGATGAATGAGAGGGCATAAAATATGGAAGTTGTCCTTGTGAGTCACCAAATATGTCGACCACCCTTTAACCATGTACACGATTTGTATAATCGTGTATCTCTTGGCCTTGGCTGATCAATTATGATTTCTAAACATGTAATCATCTTAGAAATATTATTTGGAACTCATAGAAACAAACTAGAGTCGAAACGGTTAAGAAATGAATTTATTCTATATCGATTGGTTGTAATTTTTGTCAATCATTTTGCCTCCTAGAAACATATCAAAACTCAACCTATGGATTTGAAATTCGACATGCTAATAGTTGGCAAGGTGAGGAATGAGGTAGTGCAAAAATATATAATAGTCGTGCATAAAAATAGAGAATACGAGAGGTATTTTGGAGCTAGTTTAGTCGATCATATGAAGTTTTTAGAAATTAAAGCTGGGCTTATTTCTTGGGTCTGATGAACAGTGTTCGAGGTATTGGGCTGAAATGATATTAAGGGCCCGTTTGGATTGTAATTAGTTTATAATTAGGATTAGTGAATTATTTAGTTTTGTTAAACGTATCGAGAATTTGTTTCATCGTTTGGTAAATTCTGTGATATTGTAATCGTAACCATTTAATATAATAAGAAAATTTTTAAATTTCCCCGTAAAAATGGTGATTAAAATAATGACAAAGATTAATATATAATTAATCGTTATTAATTATAAAGATTTTTGCGAGGTTTTACAGTACCCACATGTCATTCTGAATTTTGTCCCGAAATTCAAATTTAACGTGATTACTTGAGTAAAGAATTTTTGAACAGAGGGTTGTCGAGAGATTTTTATTCCTAAAATTAAGGAAACGCGATTCAGTTAGATTTACATGTATTAGACAAGACAAAATAACTGATGTATTTAAGGGTTGTAAATATTGAAAATAGTGGTCATGAATAGTGAAATAACGGCTAGTGCATAGTGTCCAACGGTCGGGAATAGTACCCAACGGCTATATTCTAGCCTATAAATACCACTTCCAATTTCCACTTCTTCCATCAACCATTTTCCTCTTATTTTCCATCTCAAAATGCAGCACCTCATCACCATCTTAGCGATTGTGTATGTCGTCCTTGCCGCTATCTACTTAGCGTATGTTCCAGATGAAGACTTTGGATTCTTGGTCGCGATCTTGATGTTTGTCGTACCCCTCACTATCCTAGCCATTACCGTTGACAAGATATGGGGGTAAAAATCTTGAGCTAGGGTTGTTTTAAATTAAGTTCTTGTTGTGTTTCTATGTACTTGTAACGAATAAGAAATAAAACTCGTTTTGTTTTTATGTTTAGGAATTTGTCCCATTATTGTTTTTAATGGTTTGTTTATAGTTATCTTTCAGCATAATTAAGGTGATTCATCCTGTGGTGGCTCTTGCTATTGTTTTGTTGGTGGGAGTCTTTATTGCCATACCAGATCAACCTATTGAAGATTCCATGGTTTATATTGTAATAATTGTAACGGTAGCACTTCCGATGTTAATTATTTGTTTATGTATTAATTTTTACGGATTTTAATAAAATTTTCGCTATTTGGGTCTTCTATCAATCTTTGTGAATTATTTGCGTTCTCTTGCTTGTACTTTTGTTGGTTTCTTATCATAATGGTAATAAGACAAAATAGGTATTTATTGTGGTTTGTTCAATGTATTATTTATGAACAGTTTATTTTAGCTCTATATTTTGCTTTTGAATAAAGATTGTTATTTAAAAATTTGAAAATATTACCGTTCCCTTCATAACATAATTCTTCCTAAATTAGACATAGTTGATCAGGCTATGTATAATCGAGTACCAAATGATGTGATGTTTGGCTCAATCATATATTTTATAAATTGTTTTAGATGGTGTTCAACATGTTGTTTTTATAATATAACACGTAATTCCCTTAAAAATGAAGTAAAAAAAAATTTAGGGTTCATACTCTGAATCAAAAATTTATGGAGTAAATATAGTATATTGTTATTTGGTAAATGGAACAGAAATTGAAATTAACGTAGATTATCATTATTATGGAAATATTACAAGGTAGACTTTTCGATAAGTTAGAAAGATTGTTGTTATACTTAAGTTACATCCATCGTAACTTAAAGTGAAATACAGGAAAGAGGTACAACTTAGGAAATTCTTAAACTAGATTTTATTTATGTACAACAGGAATTTATTCATCTGTTTAAATCTAGTTGCCATTCCCTCGATACTATCAAGGTCTTTAAAGATTCTTCATTCTCTTGTAAAAGTCTTGGCTTTCCAATTAACATTGTAGTTTGGACATCGGCTCTTGTAATGCCCTTTTCCACCACATCCGTGGCATACTACTGTTGTTGGTTGTCCTTCCCTGTCCTTAGTCTTACAGCTAATTGCCTGGTGACCTGTTTTTTGACATTTCGTGCACTTAACCCTGCAGATTCCGGTGTGATGCTTGTTGCATTTTTGACACCAGGGTTGACTTCCACGATAACCACTTCCAGTAACAGATGTGACGAGGCAATTTCTATTAGCTTTCTGATTATATTCCAGCTGACGTTGATAGTTCATACGATCTTCTAGATGTTTACGATAGCGGTCTTGAGCATTGATGATGTTGCAGTAGATGGGGTTGATGGTTCCTATTTCGGGGAGTTTTCGCTTTTGGTTATTTCCATTAGGTATAACCCCGTGCCTAATTCCTTGATTATGGTTGATGGTAGGGTTGATCATTCCTTCTTGAATATTTAAGTGAGGTGGCCTATACTTCATGAAACTTGCAGGGTGATGCTTACCAAGTATACTCGTCTCTCTTCTCGGATAAACTACGGTAGTCCCTTCTAGTACCACCGACACTATGTCATTTACCAATTTCTTGATAGCTCCTGGAGTGATGGTGATTTCTGATGATGATGAAGAATATGCATTGTTCATGTTGTCCATTTTTGGAAATCATTAATGAAATTCAACATTAGAATCCATATAATATCAGAATAATTCAAATAATGAAGTTAATTATTTCATTGATGATAGACTGAATTGACTCCCTACTGTAATCTAATTTCAAGATATGTCTGTGTTGTATCATATATAAATGATCAACTCTTGATATGGGATTACTAAGGAACAAACCGACTTGTCTACTAAAACTGAAATTCAATAATCTTTTCTTCATTCTTTAAATTCCCTTTCAAGAATTGATTTTTAGACAAATCTTAAGATTTTGGGTTAATTATGGTATGTTTAAGAAATTCTAACGATTGAAAGAAATCTTACGGTAGATTTGAATAACATTACAGATGCAAACAGAATATTAATAACTTGACTGATTGTTTTTGCAAGATAAACGATACAAGATCTTTTATTAATACTCCATCGATCTGCGTAGAATCATTTGTGTATCAAAGAAAATAACAAATGATGAGATTTTTGCATGAAGATATGAGGATTCATTACATGCATGATTGATATGAAAGAAAAGATCGATTCATAACATAGAGGTATAACAGAAAGGAGGTTATTATACATTATGATTTGATTACAAGTTCTGAAGATTCAGATTTATTGAACATTACATGAAATACTAACCAAAACAATTTGGTTTAGTAGGTACAACAAGGATACTTGTAAACTTAAGATTAGTTACGCCTCTGACGTAAATATCTAACTTCTTTCTCAAGTTCAAGTTGTGCAGCTTCCATGTTTGAGAAACGTTCTTGACACATGTTCATTTGATTTGCCAAACATAGTCTCTAATGCGGAAATCTTTTGACCCTGGTTTCTGGCAGCATCTTTGGCCATCCATAGGGTTCTTTCAATATCTTCAATTCTTACATGTGTATGACCGTGTTCTCTTCTTGCACAACGGACCCTGGAGTCCAAGCTTCCAAGCTCCTGGTTGGTGTTGTCCTTTATCTCATTAATCTTTATTCCTAACTCACACATTATTCGTCTCTCAGCATCCGCCCTTTTGAACAATGCGTCAAGGTTACGGTCATACCATTCAAATTGAGTTGGTCGTAACCCTTTTAGCTGTTCAGTGTGAGCATCCAATATGTTGGCTTGACGATAAATAAGATTCCATATTGTATCAGGAGTGCTTATATTGTAGTCGGGTGAGTTAGGTGAGGATAAATTATTTGGAAAATCTGGTATTGAGGAATCTGAAGTATAAGGTAACGGAGAATTTGGCTCAACATTCTTCCACGACATCCCTTGGCTTGAACTTTGTCCAACTTCAAATGTTGCCTGGCCACCAATCAAATCTTCATATGATTCGGTAGCTCTCCTGAGTTTTTGACGTAAAGGTGAACGAATAGGTGACGATGGAGGTGATCTCTAAGTGAGTTCTATATCAGGTTCGGATTGTGATATTTGTACGTAAGGATCTTCAGTATTTGTAGAATTTTGATAGGTAGGTGATGTTCTAGTATTACGGAGAGTAATTTCGACATTCACGGGAGTTTCTGAAGACATGTTACTACAGTAATCGAGAATAATATTTTATAAGGATTTTGTATGTTATAGATGTAATAGTACAGATGAAATAATTATTGTGTAAGAGTAACTATTAAGCATGTAAAATAATCTTAACAGATAAGGTATTGAGCACGGCAGTCTGGAGACACGGAGGGCATAAAATGGTATGGTGTAAAAATCATTATTTTGAAAGTGTAGTTATAGTTTAATGTTTGAAAACATTTAATTCTCTATAACTCTGTCTCTGATGCCAATCTGTAACACCCCAAAATTTAAGTTTGTAGCAGCGGAAAAATAATTTGGGTGTTACGGGGAGGATCGAAGTTATAATCTCATAAAACAGCTTAAAAGAAGCGTTTTGAAAGTTATTTGTCATTCAAATAATATTTTTGATAAAAGATGAACCATTTGATTTAAAAATCTTTTTAAAAGATGTAAAGGCTTGAAAGAATGACATATTTGATTTTTACACCATTTTAATTTATCAGAGTAATAAATGCCCACTCCGTGTCTTGTCCTGCTCCGTTAAATTACCTGAGATACACATGCTTAAAAGTGTCAACACAAATGTTGGTGAGTTCAGAGAGTTTTATGGAAAACTATTTATTTTGATAGAGTTCAGGAATATTTGGTAATGATAAATACAAACAGTGATGAAACAAGTATTGAGTAATGTTGATTATAATCACAGATAAATCATATAGATATTCAATCAAATTCAAATAAGGGATCAATAATCCTAACATGTGTTGGAAACTCATGATATTAATTTAAACGAGATATACAATTCAAATATGGTCAAATTCCTATACAACTGTAGCTAAATATATGTTGAAAACATACATTTCCTTATGGATATTGCAGCAAGCCTCATGACACGCAAAACTTAAACAAAAGAGGTGATTTATCAAGTCAATGATAAATTTTGCCCTCTTATAATAGGTGATTTGCCAATTCCTATTTTTGTTCAAATATAGTGTATCACAACTAATACGACTAAGCATATGCATATGGCATTCCGTCAAGTATTAGTGGTATAGGAGGTCAATCCTTAACAGGTTTCAAAGTTGTTCACTATATTCGCGCTCACATAACAGTGATTAATGGCTCATGATTGAGGGACTTTATTGCGATGAAGGTAACTTAGGCAATATCAAGGTAATAATGGAATCATTCAGGATAGTATAGTATAGTCATGTATTATGCCACAATAATCACTTTGAAAACATTATCATCTGAGTATCAGTATTTCAGTTAAGTAATTCGCCACATAATCATTTGAGTATCAGTATTTCAGTTAAGTAATTCGCCACATAATCATTTGAGTATCAGTATTTCAGTTAAGTAATTCGCCACATAATCATTTGAGTACCATTATTTCAGTAAAGTAATTCGCCACATAATCATTTGAGTATCAGTATTTCAGTTAAGTAATTCGCCACATAATCATTTGAGTATCAGTATTTCAGTAAAGTATTTCGTCAATAACATATATATATCACATCTAAAGTCATAAACCATATCAGATAAATATTAATTAAGAAATTGATTTGAATCATGTAATTTATTCATATACTTATGAAGTTATCAAAGTATATGTAAGCATATATCTCCCCCAATGAGTTAAAAACAAGTATTGGAAATGGGGCTATGACTCACCTTGATTGACGTTGAGATGATGAAAAGTAAAGTAGGATGAGATTATGAGAATAACTATGGAAACGTCTTTGATACGGAACCTGATAAATAAATTTATATGAGAATTTGACCAAATACTATTTGGTAAATACGAACGAATAACGAATAATAATTATTCGTTATGACGAATAGATGATGTGCAGTGTAATTCATATGCTATGCATGATATGACAAAATACGTTATTTAAATTATCCATCGAAGTTTTACCTTTTTAACCATAAGTAATAATATTAATTTTTGAAATATCGTTATATATATTATTAACGTTACGTTAAATAACATATATATAAATAAAAATGAAAGTTTAAATGCTTATGAAATAAATTTACAAAAATAGAAAATAAATAAGAATGTTAAATAGAATATGTTTAGTCCTTGTTCTTTTTCCAATTTTACCATTTTTACCCTAACGACGTTTGCGTTACACCGTTAGTCCTTTTTATAAATAAATTACAATTGTAGTCCTCTAATTGTCCAATAGTCAAACCTAGGCTTAGAATATTAACAATTATCAATTTTTACCCTTATATTTCTATTTTTACAGTTTCAATCCCTAGTTTTCAGTCTTTGACAGTTTTAGTCCTCCTAAGTGTCGTCGCGTTACATTTTTAGTCCAAGTTTACAAAAATTATGAGAAAATTTCTAATAAAATTTCCGAAGCTTATTTTAGTAATAAAAAGCTTATTTTAACAGCTTATTAGGCCAAGAACTTATTTTTCAGCTTATGGGCTTTTAACGAGCCAAAACTAAGGCCCAATAACGTTTTAAGATCCGGGCTTCGTGAGACGAGTTGGGATCATCAAAATAATCATTTTTCTTGTTCTATTTTCATATCAGAAGTTTCAATAAGCCAGCTTATTTAAACAGCTTAAAAATAGCTTATTGGGCTTAAAAGCCCAACTCGCTAAAATGTTTAGTTTTCTATGGTTGTTTGTGCGATTCACTTTGCTCGTTTTTAAGGGCCTAGATGTGAGTATTTTTACAAGTTTTCTACATGAACGTGGTAGTTTCCTAGGTGGTCTATTGAGTCGTATAAAAATATTGGGTGCTCCTTAGGTAATATTTCAATTTATACGTGCGTTTCTTGGGCTACATGGATCGTTTCTATATATGTTAAAAAGACTTAGAAATATTTAGATACTATAATCTGATTTTAGTAAGCTTCAAAAGTAGGTTCGTTTGATGCATGTGAAGTAAATTTAACGTGAAATATGTGTGTGTCGTGACTCCTAGGCCTTCCAAGATAGAGGCTAGCCACGTTTGTGTTGCTACAAGTTTATACGTACGTAAAATTTATATATAAAGCTTATAGATAATCGACAAAACATATACATGATGCATGGAATATATTTTATGTGTGAAATTAATTGACAAGAGCTTGAAACAACTTACTACACCTTCAAAGGTGGTAGAGAGTCGAGTGTGATGAAGGAAAACACAAGAAATAAACACGTTCGATATAACCCAAGTAATACTAAACTCGTTACTCCTTGTTTGCTTCCAAACGTACGAATGTATTACCTCTGGACTTTCAGAGGTTATTTGAGAGTTATTAGAAGTATTTTGTGGAGGAAGAAAGGTGGTAAACGAATGATAGATATAGGAGACGATTTTTTTATATCGTATGGTTCAAAATGACACAACAAACATATATTACTATGTCATGTCAGTAATGAACTATTTCTCTTATATTTTTACTGTAATCATAGGACTTTAGGTTGAATGAGAGGGCATAAAATATGGAAGTTGTCCTTGTGAGTCACCAAATATGTCGACCACCCTTTAACCATGTACACGATTTGTATAATCGTGTATCTCTTGGCCTTGGCTGATCAATTATGATATCTAAACATGTAATCATCTTAGAAATATTATTTGGAACTCATAGAAACAAACTAGAGTCGAAACAGTTAAGAAATGAATTTATTCTATATCGATTGGTTGGAATTTTTGTCAATCACTTTGCCTCCTAGAAACATATCAAAACTCGACCTATGGATTTGAAATTCGACATGCTAATAGTTGGCAAGGTGAGGAATGAGGTAGTGCAAAAATATATAATAGTCGTGTATAAAAATAGAGAATACGAAAGGTATTTTGGAGCTAGTTTAGTCGATCATATGAAGTTTTTAGAAATTAAAGTTGGGCTTATTTCTTGGGCCTGATGAACAGTGTTCGAGGTATTGGGCTGAAATGATATTAAGGGCCCGTTTGGATTGTAATTAGTTTATAATTAGGCTTAGTAAATTATTTAGTTTTGTTAAACGTATCGAGAATTTGTTTCGTCGTTGGTAAATTCTGTGATATTGTAATCGTAACCATTTAATATAATAAGAAAAATTTTAAATTTCCCCATAAAAATGGTGATTAAAATAATGACAGAGATTAATATATAATTAATCGTTATTAATTATAAAGATTTTTGCGAGGTTTTACATTTTGTGTTAGTATCACCAATGTGACCGATTGTAATATTATAATATTGTGGGTAAAATACCAACATATTTTAAGCTGAAAGCCATAAAATATAACGTACTTTTAGAATTTGTTCCAATATCACCAAGATGGTAACCCAAAATTTTAAAATTATAATTCGTGAAAAACAATTGTGCTACAGTACCTGTAGCCGATTACCATATTGATGATATGGGAACAAAATTTAAAAGCTGATTGGTATTCTATGTTAATAAAAAAGCAAGTGTTTTAAGTCAACAAAATTTCGAAAGTACGTGACTATTTTATAGGTTTTACCCTTTTAACTCTCTAAAAGCTTTGTTACAAGTGCTTGTGCAAACTTGTCGTACTTTGATAACACATTAAGATGGTAATCACTTCAAATAAGCTTAGCCAAATGTGTTTGACATTACACTCAATTCAGGCATTTGAAGGTTATTGGACTAATCGGCTATCGTTAGGACTTTCACTTATGTGTTGATTATTTGTTTGTGTCATCTTATCCCTTCATGTTTTATCTCAATCTACATTAGAACTTATGATTAGGTAGAGCAAGTAACTAACCATCAACAGGTAGAAATGTATGCATAATTAATTTTATTAATTATAGAATCCGTGCACACACGGAGTTTTAGCATAAAATTAACATTTATACTTTGTTCTAAAGTTTTTCAAGTAATAAAAAGTAAAGAAACAGATACTGCATAGTAAATATTTTCATCTCAATTTTGGAAAAAATATTTTACTTCAAATCCAACCTAATTAACATTCTTTTATAATCATTTTTCATCACTTTTCAGTCAAAATTTTCAAAATCAACCAAATTAACTTTTTTTTTTTCTTTCTTTTTTTTACCGTCTTTTAAGTCATTTTTCTTTTCTTTACTTCATTGACTTCGTCAAGTACTCAGGGCCCGTTTGGTTGGGTACTTTTGGATTCAAGGAATCCTTTTAAACCCAATAATAATTGTTTGGTACAACATAGGAATGCATTTGTGTGGGTCATGCTAGAAAATCTTGATTCCACCCTAATATAGTGTCTTTCGGCCATTCCATACCTAAGATGGGTCCCATCTTTATTTAGGGCCCGTTTGTTTTAGTGTATTTGGCATTGGATTTGGCATTAGACTCACAAAGTGCTATTTGGTTGAGGGGTATTGGATTTAATATTGGGGTTGAAGCCCTTACTATAGGGGTTGTGCAAATCCCCACCACAAAGGTGACTTTTGAAACTTAAACCACTACATCTTGTATTTATTGCATTTATTTTTTTGTCTTTTTTTAAGTTTTAGTGATAGCTTTATTTATTTTATATTAAAAAGTAATTATAATTAATTTTAACTCTTTTGCCAAACCCACTAAACAAACAACTTTTATAATCCAAATCCTAATTCAAATCAAAATCCAAATCTAAATTCAAATCCGAATCCAAATCCAGTAATAAACCAAATGGACCCTTACTCTCTCACAACATTTTCAATAAATTAATAAAAAATTATAACTATCATTAATTTTTTTTATAATACTTTAGTAACTAACTTTTAAAATATTATTTTTTTAATTCTATATTACTATGGGGGAGGTTGTCTACGTCTCAACCTCCCCCATACACCGTGAAAGATGGTATTGGGACCCATAACCCGTGGAAGACGGTATTGGGAGTTACTTTACTTTACTTTACTTTATTCTCTCTCCAAATCAAAATCTTAAACCAAATCGGAATCCAAATCCGAATCCGAATCCTAAACCTCCCAGAAACCAAACGGGCCCTCAATACTTCCTTACACACACTTATGAAACAAACATTGTGAATACAAAACCCCCCAAAACAATAGTAGTTACCATTTGCTTGAATTTCACCGCTCATTTCCCGCCAAATACAGCCATTGCCGCCGTTTGATTTAGGTTGGTTTTCTACTTTTCTGATAAATCATTTGATAGAATTCGTACTTATGTTCATTTTTTTTTTTTTCACATTTTATTTCCTACACCAACTGTTCGATTAAATGTCTTTTCACGAAAACTGTTTTATTCACATCGGAGGACGACGGGTATCCCCATGACAATTTCCGACACCACCTTCAAATATGTAAGGAGGTCAAAAATGTGATATAGACTATGCACTTGAATTGCTACTGTATATGTTTTCAATAATAATACTACTACATACACGGATGTTTGGTTTTCAAATGAAATTAGTCACAGATTGAAGTTGTTTGTATTGGTTAGACATATCTGATTGACCCTTTATATGTATTAATGGCAGTAAGTCAAGTCAGTAACAAATAACTTGAGCGTGTTTGTTGTTACAATTTGCGTTATATACTAATTGTCGAACCAAGATGAATGATCTCTAAAATGCCACATGAAAAATATATAGTCCAAAACAAAGCAGTCATACAAACTTTTGGACCTTATATGCAACTGCTTATTTTTGCATATGACAGTTTACTTAGGTGCATTTTAATCCATTTATACCATCATCATCATCTTTAACCTCAATTAATGTTTTCAACAGGGGGATATTATCATGGATAACAACTACAAATTGCGTGAGCTACGGGCTATTGCTAAACAACGCAAAATAAAACGTTATACCAAGTATCACAAGTTGGAGCTTGCAAAATTGTTAGGAATTAATGTCATTGAAGGTGTGTGACTAATTCCTTCTCCACTATAAGTAGCAATTTCAAACCGTTACTTATGATTGGGTTGACTTTGCATTAATTTTACATTTTAACATGTCGAACAGGTTAAAAAATGGTTTGTTAGAAAGAAAACAAACCATATGGATCAATCAGGTTGCAAGTAACCTAAAGTGTATGTTTCAATCCAAAATATCTTAAATTAAGTTCATCAAAAGTTAGAACGTCATAGGGAATATATAATATTTATAATCTTTTTCGTTGTTTGATACACTAGTTATTTTTCAAGACAATGATTATTCTTAAAAAGTGTTTTTGGTATAAATTATCCAACTTGTTTTGAGTTTTGACTAATAAATTACTGTACCATTTACCTGAACCACATGTGTTTCTGGGTTTAGTTTAAGACTTGATTTGAATCAACATGTGTAGGAAAAGGGAAACGAATGAGAGGGGAGACACAGACACCTCCAAAGATACTGCCACTTCCAGAAGGTTAGCCATAGTTATTTCATATGTAACTAATTTCACTGTTAAAGCATGCAATGTAGAATCGAAAGATTGTCACACCTACATACGTACTTCACCCAGTTATTGTCTATATTCAGCTAAACTCTTATCGGGTGGGGTAAGTGGACCCATGATGGTTCAACCGTCCAACGATTTTATTACAAACACATTTGATCTCCAGAAAGAACAAAACATTAACATTCATAAGTATAATTTGACACAATTATATTGATTTTATAATACGTTTAAACAGTTATGAGTTTTCATTTACTTTGTGTACATGTTGAAGTAATGAGAACATCGACATCAAAATCAAAGAAGCAACATGAGATGAAGCAAACAACAAGGAACTGGTTGGATCTTCCATCAAATGTAATGGTGAATATACTCTCTAGGGTTGGTGTGATCGAGATATTATGGAATGTTCAGATAGTGTGCACTAAATGGCATAAAATTTGCAAGGATCCGTATGTGTGGTGGGTCATTTATATCGACGGGGGATACTACCAAAACTATAAGCCTTATACTTGGCCTTCTTATTTGCCTGTTTCTGCTATGGGTTCGGAAGCAACAGCGAAGATATGTAAGCAGGCTGTGGATAGAAGCCAAGGCCAATTGGTTTATATCACCCTGGTACAATTTTATGATGATGAGATACTTCAATATATTGCTTATAGGTACGGAGCTTATTTTAATTACTTTCTGTGACTTGTGCGTACAAATAAACTGAGTAAAATTCACAAATGGTTCTTGTGATTTGGTCCCTAAATATGATAAAAATTAAAATAGAATAGTGTTTTAGGGATAACTGGATCATATCGCAAGTTAGTATATGTGAAGGACCAATTTAGTGACTATGAGTCAAAGAATAAGGACCATTTATGTAATATACTCTATAACCAAACATGCTATACAGTAAATTGATGAGAAAATTCTCGAATGAATCCAAAAAGTTGAGGCTTTTACAAAATGAAACAAAAAATAAGTATTTTTTCCAAAAGAGCCATGTGCGAATGTGCGATTCCATTAAATTTTTGACACGTGTCCAGACCAAAGGTACAAAACCAATCATTTGCAGGCCCACATGACTCGAACCATTAGTACACTCCCCCACCTACGCAGATGTGCGAACGAAGATTGTGCGAATTCCGGCTAATGTGCGAACGTTAAAAAAATCTTTTTTTTTCGGGTCACCATCAACACCGGTCAACACCACCACAAATCCGCCATCAAAAAATTTAGTATGAAACATTCATATTTTTTTTAATAAAACAACGCACCACCATTCAAATCTTATCAAAAAAAAAAAAAAAAAAAAAAAAAAAAAAAAAAAAAAAAAAAAAAAAACATCAAACCTTCATTCACCACATCTCATCTCTCTCTCTATTTCACAAGCCGCCGCTGGCTGCAAGCACCACCACCACCACCGTTCACACCACCTCACCTCCACCACCAAACGAACCACCGTCACCTCCTCTATCTCCCACTATGCTACACGCGCCCCAAAACAAACCCCATCACCTTGTTTCTTGCTCCACCACCGTCAATAACCATCACTACCACTATTCTTGACCACCACTCGACTAGATCTTGAAGATAGGTAGGTCGCGTGAGCTTCACGCGTAAGTTGACTTACGGTATTAGCCTTGATGTTGCGTTCTTGTTATTGTTTATTGTTCTTGTTGTTGTTCTTGTATCATTGTTCTTGTTGTTGGTTGTTTTTTGTTCGGATTTGGATTTATTTTGGTTGGACCGAATGGGATTTGAGTGTGAATTTAGGATTAGATAGTTGATGCTGGAGGTTGTTTTGTTTTAGGATTGGATTTTTTTTTTTTTTTTTTAATTTATTTATTTATTTATTTATTTTTGTGATAAGATTTGTGTGGTGGGTGTTTGTTTTAGTAAAAAAAATATGAAGGTTTCATACTAAATTTTTTTGATTGTGGATCTGTGGTGGTGATGGTGGTGTTATCATGTTGTGATGGTGGTGTTGATTGGTATTAATGGTGACCCGAAAAAAAATTTTTTTTTTTTAACATTCGCACATTAGCCGGAATTCGCACAACCATCGTTCGCACATCTGCGTGGGTGGGAGAGTGTACTAATGGTTGGGGATGTGGGCCAACAAATGATTGGTTTTTTACCTTAGGTATGGACACGTATCACAATTCTACTGCAATCGCACATTCGCACATGGCTCTTTTGGGAAAACCACTTATTTTTTGCTTCATTTTATAAAAGCCTCAACTTTTTGTCTTCATTTGAGAATTTTCTAAATTGATTTTGTGTGCTAGTTATAGGTCATGAGAACATGCTAAGATTATATTTAAGCTTTTGGTATATACAGTTATGCTTTTATTTGTCCAGAAACACAGTAAAAGCTTTTTGACTAATTTCTTAAAAAGCAATTTGCAATACTAATGAATTAACTCTCACATTTCAGTCCATCTCATTTCTATCTCTATTATATGTGGATTGATTGAAGTTTTATAAAACATGGAATCCTGTAAGATTTGTAACTTTGTTAGAATGCTTATTGTATAGGTACTCATAGTTAGTTGATTCTCAATGTATCTGTTCCACTTTTAACAGATCAAGTAAGCTTAAGCGTCTCGAAATAGCATTATCCGATATTGGAGAGTTGACTACAGCTTTGAAGAAACTCCCATTGTTGGAGGAACTCAGCCTTTATCAAGGAACGCTTAAACGAGAAGAAATTGAAACACTGGGTTGTTATTGCCCCATGCTTAAAACACTCAAACTCAATAACCATCATTGTAACTTGGAAGGTTATAAGTTGGCCATGGCGATTGTAGAAAACCTACCGGAGTTAAGGCATCTTGAACTGACTTGGCACCCCTTGTACGATAGTTGTTTGCGGGCCATACTTGATGGTTGTCGTCATCTCCAAGTACTAGACTTGCGAATGTGCCTGCCCGTTCGTCTCAAGGGAGAGTTGAGAAAAAGATGTTTAGAACAGATTAAAAGTCTAAAATTGTCCACTGATCCTCTTAAGTTGCACCCATCCTCAGATAATGATGCGACTGTGGATCTGTTATCATGGAAAAGAAGTTTTGGTTGGGAATCTGATGATAATTCGACCGAGGTTGATTGAACTTGTAATGGTTGGGTGCATGAGGTTGATTTTTGATTGGAAACAAGTTATGGATATAATTTTTTGTTAGGTCACCATTTATGTAAACACAAGTATGATAATGAAAGAAATAAGATGAGAATAAGAGATGGTTGATTATGAGACAATATGAAAAGTGAAAGTGCAAGAGTTTCCTTAAGATAATCAAATAACCAACAAATGAAAAGGTTACATAAGCCAAGTATTTATAGGAGGAGGAGTAGGGCAACACTCCCTTCCTCCCTCCTTTCATTTGGACATGGGCTTTAAGGCCCATGGACTTTACAAACTAAGCCTTGTAACTTAAACAATGTAGAATAAATACCTAAGCAACCTATTACAAAATGTAATGACCAAGACTTGACTAAAATACAAAAGTATGATCCCAACATTTTTCTTTTTGATCTGTTCTTATTTTGTTTGGTTGACTTTACTTTGCATTTTTGATGTTTAGTTGTAAAAGCGTTAATTACGAAATGAGGACATTTTGTTGTTGCATTTTCCCACCAATGACAAAAGTAGCTAGTGTTCCCAATTTAGTCAAGTGCTAATGTGCGATCGTGCGATCCCATTAGTTTCTTGCCACGTGTCCATGAAAAAGAGATGAATACCAATCATTGGAGGCCCACCCACTCTACCATCGTACATCCCCCCACCCACACATATGTGCGATCCCAGAACGTGCGATTTCCGGCGAATGTGCGAAAAGTACAAAAGTAAGTACATTGGAAATAAGCAAAATCTTGATTATGTACTTCATATCTTTTTGATTTGATTAATTTTTGTTTATTATTTGTAAATAATAATTTGATGTATTTTGTATTAATATATGTATTATTACTGCCAAATCCACACACACTCAAATCAAAACATATCTCCACTCAATCTTTTCATACTATGAAATGGTAAGTTTTTTTTCCTTAATTTGTTGTTGTTTAGGTTTATTTGTCTAATATATGTTGTTTTACAATTATTTTGGGGCTTATTTGTGTAATTTTAATTTCTTAATTTTTTGGTCGATTAGGTAAAATTTTTGGGGCTTATTTGTCTAATGTTAATTGCTTATTTAATAGGTTTTTAAGACTTATTTAAGGTAGTTTGTAGTTGAAACTTAGTTGTTTGGACTTTTAGTGCCCTGCACCATATACAACTTGAAGGTTAATGTTCTTGACTGTTCTTTTGAATTTATATGGTTAATTTTGGTCATTATTGGGTTATGACTTATGAGCGTAGTTCAGTTTTGGTAGAGGTTGAGTTTTTGGGATATCTTTAATCTTAGGAAGTACATAATGTTAGGCGGCGTTTTTCTTCTAGTAATTTATCCAGATGGTTGTATCCTTCTGGTAATTTATCGAAACTTTATGCTTATGCTAAATGGAATGTTCTAAATTTCTTAGTTGTAGTCATAATTTAGTTGTTACAATCTTATAGCATTTAAACTGTTTACCTACTTTATGCCCATATATAGGGATTCATTCCTTTTAGTTATAGTCATAATTTAGTTGTAGTCATAATTTAGTTGTTACAATCATGTAAAAGAATTCCAGCACCTGGATTGTGCTCGCAATCATATTTTCTGCTTTATGCCCAACTGTTTCACATAATTGAAAGAATTCTAACTTTTAGACTCAGTTGTATTATGCCAATATGCTCAACATTTAGTTACCATCAAGTCACAGTCAATATTTTCCAGTTTATAACACTATCAAATATCATAGTTGTCATATATAAGTGCTATATAGAAGTTACTTGTACTGATGTGTGAACTCAGTTTGATACTTGATTCGAACTTTGGTAAATATCCAAGCTTTGGTTGGCAAATATCCAAGCTTTGTTATGGTCACAACTCACAACTACATTGTTACACTCCTAGTAACAATGCCGATTAACCTTTGGTAAATCTTTAGTTTGAGAATTTGTGGAATTTTGTTGTTAATTTTCTGTTCATCCTGCATAATTGAGAATATGTGGAATTTTGTTGTTAATTTTCATGTTCCTATGCTTATATCAGTATAATATTTCTTAGTATGAACATAATTGATAGTTTCATGGGTTAGTTTATCTAGTTGCTTTGTTAAAGTTTCAAATCAGTTCATTAAGGAGTGTTTGGATTAGGACCAGTTAGTAAGCTTGTGACAGTTTTGGCCTTTTACTCCATTTGATTATTATTGAATTTGTTTTTAGGATTAGGAGTAGTATGAACATAATTGATAGTTTCATATTCATTTTAGCGTATTCACTTTAGCGTATCACACACTCTACCTTTGAATTGCTACTTGGGGCTTATTTAGAAAGCTTATTCTGGTCTACTAGTAGCCCTTTTAGAACCTGTTTTAGAATCTATTTTAGAACCTGTTTTAGAACCTGTATTGACATACATAGACTTTGATAAGATTTCAATAAGATGTAATTATATATTAGTGTTCTTTGGCGTTCATGTTTTATTATGTGTGTTTCGCTAAACTATCTTTGACACTTGTTTATTGATATAGGAATCTTCTGTCAAGGTTCACATTCGAAGCAAATTGCATTACTTTCAATTGATTAAAGACAGATTATCTGAGAATTGTCGTAGACTGTTTCGGTCAACATGCTTTGGTCCATGGTTGGATTTAAATTACTTTGAGAACGATGAGGGTCTTATACATTACATGCTTCAAAAACAAATTAAGTCTGATGATGCTCAATATGATTTGCCACTGATTTATCTTGTTAATGGACATCATCTTCATTTTGGACGTCGTCAATTTCACCTCATAACTGGTTTTAAATTTGGAATGCCTAGTTTCCGTAAGTTTAGAACTAGTGATATCATATTTCGCGACCGTGTATTTCCTGACAGGGTAGGTATGGACTTAAAAACCATAGACCTTCTATGTTTGATTGAGACAGAAGAATTTTGGACAAAACTATCTGATGAAGGCGCGGTCCGAGTTTGTCTTTTGTTGTCAGCTCAGGTCATATTTATGGGTCGTGAAATGTTATCCGTGGTCGATGATGTATATCTTTGGATGGCTGAGAATTTTGAAAACTGGAATGACTTTCATTGGGGCGAACACATTTGGAGACAGTTGTACGATGCCATTCGAAATACCTACTCAAAAAAGAAGTTGGAATATTCTTTGGCAGGGTTTGTTTTTGCTTTCAAGGTCAGAATTATTACACCAAATCTTTGACCTTATTATTTATTTATTTTTAATTATTTTAATAATGTTTGTTTGTTTTTTTTTTTGTTTTTTTTTTTCTCTTCAGATATGGATTTTAGAGGTTTCTACCGAGAGTTTTCGTTGGTGGAATAAGGGACTCGATCTCATCCCAAGAGCACTTTCATGGTCTAAGAAGGTGCCTTTTCAAGCAAGGGAGGATTTCGGTCAGCTTTTTCCCGAGGCAAGTGTTCATTGAGTTCATCTTAGTTATTTGTTAACATACATTTTGTTTTTGCTGATATTTTTGTTGGATACTTTGCTTATATTTGGTTTTTATTTTTTTGTTAGTTGAAAGAAATAAACCATGATCTATATCCTACGAAAGCTGAGGCTGATACAGAATGGAACACGAAAGGCATTAGGTTTTTTAACTGGTATGCACTGAGACCCGCGCCTGCTGTTAACCGTGGAGGTCTTTTTGAAGATTATTTGTCTAAACGAGTAGCACTTCGTGCTAAAATTCATGTTATTGACAATGAAGTTCCAGCGCCACAAGCATCATATACTCTTCAGGATCGTGTTAGGACATTGCAGGGTATATGTAATGGTTTTATGTTGTTACCTGCAGAAGTCAACAGTTTGAGATCACGGGTTCACAAACTTGAAACTGTTGTTCAGGTTTGTTTATAACCTTAACTATATGCTTCTTGTTTTGCTGAGGTGTTTGGATTAGCAAAAATTTATTCACTGATTCATCATGTACTATATCTTTTGTGTTACCAGTATATTACGAGAAAAATGAAGGAACACAGGCAGAACAAATTGAACAAAGTTGCTGAAAAAGAACACGTGCAGAACAAATTGCACAAAGTTGATGAGAATGACCTGACCCGAAACAAGTCGCATAACGTTGATGAGAAAGAGCACAAAGAACCGGAAAAAGTAATTACCTTTTAATATTTCTTAATAAAATATATAGTCAGTTGATGGACCTTACATTTTACTTAATAAAATATATTTACAGGATAAATTCGACAATGATGATAAGGATGCTTATATTGCTGATGAGTACTGCCCGAATTTAAATCATAATTTCCTAGAATTGTTTGAGTCAGAAATCCAGAATAAGTTTCTCAAAGATGAGAAACTATCCGAGAAAGATGTCTAAGAGGTATTTACTATTTTAACTATAATACATGTATAAAGTTAATTTTAAGTTTGTATGGTTATTCGTATTTTTTGTTGTAGAAGGATTGTGTTTATTTGGCTACGCAAGAACGCTTAGCAACTGAAAAGCAGGAGGCTGAGATTCGACGTGTATCTGCAAAAAGGGAACAGAGGCTGAGAGTCCTGAAGGAAGAGGAAAAAAATGAACAAGGACTTACCTTTGACACTTTTTTAATCTTCTTAATGTAGATATTATGCAACACGGTAGATCTCCCTTTCAAAACTTGATGTAAAAAAAAACGCCATATCATCATCGTCAATTATGTGGACGGAATTACTTCCAACATTGTAAGAGAGGACAATATCATACTCTCGCCCGATGTTGAACTTTTTCATGGCGACATTAACAAGTTGTGTGTACATAATATTTTTTGGAAGTGATGCACTAAACGTTAAATCTTCACAAACCAAAAATACACTAAATTTACCATTCATGTTTTTTTTCTTTCTATAGATACAGCTAATTGTAAAACAACATATATGGGGAACAAGGCAATATAAGTATGTAATTCGCACATTTGTCCAGTTCGCACATTCGCACAACTGAAAAATAAATGCATTTTCACTTTACAACCACATCAAATTCATTACACTTGTACTTTAAATTAAATTTTGGAACTAACACATTGTACTTTTAATTAAATTTTATACCTTCCTCATTTGTACTAACACAATTTTTATTAAAATTTTTGTTTATGTATTTTGTGGTAAATAAGTATACAGGAGTTTTAGTTGAGCGGTGTTGCAGGTATTTTCAACAAGGGTTCTTATTTTTACCCTTATGTTATCTATGTGAAACAAGGTAGGTATGTAATTCACACATTTGTCCAATTCGCACATTCGCACATCTGAAAAATAAATGCATTTGTCCAATAAACAACCACATCAAAATTATTACGGTTGTACTTTAAATTACATTTTGGAACTAACACATTTGTACTTTTAATTAAATTTTATACTTTCCTTATTTGTACTAACACAATTTTTATTAAAATATTTGTTTATGTATTTTGTGGTACAAGGTAGGTATGTAATTGGCACATTTGTCCAATTCGTACATTCGCACATCTGAAAATAAATGCATTTTCACTTTACAACAACATCAAATTTATTACACTTGTACTTTAAATTAAATTTTGGAACTAATACATTGTACTTTTAATTAAATTTTATACCTTCCTAATTTGTACTTAGAAATTTTATTAAAACATTTGTACTTTTAATTAATTTTTATACCTTCCTCATTTGTACTAACACAATTTTTATTAAAATATTTGTTTATGTATTTTGTGGTACAAGGTAGGTATGTAATTCGCACATTTGTCCAATTCGCACATTCGCACATCTGATAATAAATGCATTTTCACTTTACAACCACATCAAATTTATTACACTTGTACTTTAAATTAAATTTTGAAACTAACACATTGTACTTTTAATTAAATTTTATATCTTCCTAATTTGTACTTAGAAATTTTTATTAAAACATTTGTTCAACAAGGCAGGTATGTAATTCGCACATTTGTCCAATTCGCACATTCGCACATCTGAAAAATTATTGAACTAACATGTTTGTACCTTTTATTAAATTTTATACCTTAAAAATATTTCCCGCCAAAAACTCCCTCCATAAATTTCCCGCTAAAATTATTGCACAAAAAAAACATTATTTATAGTCAAAGTCTTTACACTCAATTTAAAAAAACAAAAGAGACACTATGCCAGAACTTGATACTAACACAATCTTGTTCAGGATACTAACACGTGTACCACCAAAGGCTGTTGGTCGGTTCAAGAGTGTTTGTAAGTCATGAAATTCATTACTCTCAGGAAATGCCTTTGTAAAGCAACATTGTTCTCGATCAGTAGTTCCATCTAATCATAAAGTTCTCGTAATTGAAGACCAAACCTCATCAATCCATCCAATCAACTTTGAAACACATGATTACGAGCCGGGCACAAGCATCACCATTCATTTTGATCATCGATCATATGATAATCGATTCAATGTTGTCTCTATTCCATCACATTTGAATGGATTATTGTGTGTTTGCAATAGTTTCACAACCGATTTGTTCCTTTGGAATCCAGTCACTACCTCTTTCAAATGCTTGCCACACCCATATTCCAACGACTTCTATAAAGGTACTCATGATGCAGTTGGTCTGTACACCGACGCACATGATGATTTGAAAGTCTTGTACATAAGGCGTAGGGATGATACGGTTGCTGTGAATGTGTATTCTTGGAGTGACGAATCATGGAGAAACATACCTCTCACACTACCACCAGATTATCTAACCACCCGTTTCTGTTGGTCATCTGGTACTTTGTGTGGTGGCACTCTTTATTTCACTGTTAGCGAGATATTTATTGGGGGTAGCCATTTCATGATATCTTTTGATGTAAATACGGAGCAATTTCAACTGATCAACTTGCCACAGATTCCTAATAATGGAATCGTTCATATTATTTTACTGAATACACAAGATGAGCTAGTGATGTTTGCTGCTACTGGATATCACGAGATGAAAATTGACATGTGGACCCTTGAAGAAGGTACATGGTATCGGATCTACTCATTTCCTGAGATATCACTCGATTTGTGGTGCTCGATAACACATTATGTGACAAACGAAAATAAGTGGTTTGTGATGACAAAATTTCAGAAGATTTTTGAAATCGATATTGGTCTGATGTGGTTTGACCATTTTTATCCCGTTACTTCCTTTCAGTGTAATAATGGTGCGTTGTTTACGGAGACCCTTGTTTCACCTAGTATCTAGGATACATAATGTTTTAATTTTTAGGATTTGTAATGTTTTAATTTGTAGGAATTGTTATCTTTTAATTTTTAAGATATGTAACGTTTTACTTTTTTAGGAATTGTAATGTTTTAAATTTTAAGATATGTAACGTTTTAGTTTCAAGTTATTACGATGAGGTTTATTGTTATTTGCGGACACAACAAATTAAAAAAACAACAAGGGTTTCCAAGCCGCACATTCGCACATATGAAAAATAAATGCATGTGAATTATTACACCATCCGCTCATTTATTACAGTGGTACTTTAAATTAAATTTCAAAAAACACAAATTTATTACAATTGTACTTTTAATTAATTTAGAACCTAACACATTTTTATTTTATTATTATTATTATTATTATTATTATTATTTTACAATTTATACCTTAATTAAGGTTTTTTGTGGTAAAATGTTATATAGAAAATTTAACTGAACGGTGTTTCCATACAGTCAAGTTTTTACAATATTGTTTATTGTTATTCGCGAACATAACAAATAAAGAAACAATAAGGGTTAATTCGCACATTTGTTCAAGTCGCACATTCGCACATTTATCCTCTTTCACACCAACCTTCCACATTATTTCCCACCAAAATTTCCCGCTAAAATTTCCCTCCATAAATTCCCGCCAAAATTTTGCCCAAAACCACATTATATATAGGAGCATATACTCTTATCCTAACAACAAAAAACATAGATACTATTATCATGAACAAGGCACAATGTCCAAGTCGCATATTCGCACATTCGCACATTTATCCTCATTTACACCAACCTTCCACATTATTTCCCACCAAAATTTCCCGCTAAAATTTCCCTCCATAAATTCCCGCCAAAATTTTGCCCAAAACCACATTATATATAGGAGCATATACTCTTATCCTAACAACAAAAAACATAGATACTATTATCATGAACAAGGCACAAAATGAAGCTTCAGCTTACTCTCAGAGTCCCGGAACTTTAGCATCAAGACATCAAAATGCAAAGTGTTCAAACTGCATCAAGTTGAAACAAGATATAATGGAACTAAAGAAAAAGCTAGGATGGTATAACAATCTGCAAAAGAAAACAACTCAATCAGCTGGCCCTTGCGACGACATGGGCAAAATTAGTTTCAAGTAATCACGCTATTAGGTTTAGGATTTTTAATTATCTATGTTTTTATGCAATTTAGTATGTGTAGGCTGTATCAGGTTTTAACTTAAATTTCGTACGTTTATGTTGTATTAGCCTATCAGAACAGAATGCAAGCAAGTTAAAATGAATGAAAACTGAGTTTTGACTAATACAATGTAAGAAAAAGAATATTTGAAAAAGTGCGTGACTGCGTGGTGATACGCTAAAGTGAATATGCAGAGATGCTATCTTAGCTAAATACACCTAAAACACCAAACAAATGTTACCTAAAACACAAACAAATTACAAAGATACATACTACTTGCGCTGTTATCCAACCATTAATTGTTTACAAAAGATGGAGGTTGGCTACGCAACCTTAAATCCTACGCCACCTAAACTGTTATGCAACCAAGATGCACAACCAGTTGACATGGTTCATAGTTCATAGACCTACTTGCAGATGCAATGTTATCCAACCATAATTGTTTACAAAAGATACAAGTCCTGAACTGAACAAATGTTTTTGACATACACAGCCACATAAACCTTCACGTCTTTTCCATTGAAATTACCTTCTTGTATTTCCAAAAGAAAGCCATCAACTGTTCCCGATAGGCTATAGCAAAGGCTGCAGGATCATCAACCATCAGCGGAAGATTGTGTGTCAAACGATAAAAAAAGATCATCACCCAAATACCACAGTCTCCGTAATATCCGCTTTGCAAAGGAACCTCTTCATACCTAAATGTTATTGAGTTACTCTTCGGATCAATATTCTTCTTAGCCATGACATCAGTTTCTTCCAGATATGGGGGAATAACAGCTGCAAAACGTTCCAACCAAGTATCCCACCATTTCTTGCCTTCTGCATCCGGACCATGCATGCTGTCATATATACTAACAACCCCTGAACGAATATGCAACATTCCCAAAGCCCAGTGAACCTTTGGCTCGTTGATGGGAAAGTAAACCTACAATATCAGAGGAAAAGATTGCTAATCAAAGGTTTGATTACAATAGTAGAATATAAAATTCAACTATGAACTATCAAAGCCAAGTAAAAGTCTTTACAGTTAGTTACAGAATTTCCACAGACCATAATGAAATTATAGTATGGAACAAGAATATTCGGCATGAATGGTGGAGCAAGAATTTTCAGAACTGAACTATTTTTTTTAAATGTAAAGAAAGATAGTGTGATGATCATGATGATAAACTATTACTAGCTAGTGAGCAGATGTGACTTATGATTCATATTTTTCCTTGTTATGATTAGCATAATATATACACAGCATTGTTGCACTCTACAATATTTCTATATAATGATTCAAGCAGATGTGATTTTGTTAATTAGTTCTAGAATTGCTAAAATTCCATATGATTTTGTTAATTAGTTCTAGATTTTCTTAACCGAGACGTATATGTTTTCCACACAACACAACACTACAAGGACATACTTATCTAAATCCCATGATCGAAATGGACTAAATGAATCGTCAAGGACAATTCTACTTATAATATACCATTGCATAAACATGAATCGTCAAGGACATGAATTGGACATCTTACCTTTTCAACATTTTCGGCAGACCAGGGCACACCATATGTAATACCTTCTGCATAATAATACAGGACCTCTCGAGTAAGAAGCTGTGTGCTGAAGAATGGGCCGACCATCACCCAATCAGCATCATTACGTAAACCATGCCTCAATGTGCTGCGATTTGAAACCATAAATAAAATAATTACTAAAATATCAAAATGACATATAGAAATTAAGGTTTTCTAATTAAAAAGCGAGTAATAATTACGTACACAATCATATAGCCATCCTCTTCTGTTTCTGTCCTTTCCCATTAAACCACCCCAAAACTTATTAAAGTAGTCACCATTAACCCATGGAAGTTGAAATCTCATCTCCTTTTTTGACCGCAATAACATGGTTATCTCTGGATGAGGATTGACCAAGCCAGCTAGTGAATCTTCAGGACGTGTCAATTGCTAGTGAAACATTTCCATATTAAATGATGATTACTAAGATATAATACTACATAAAGGTTCAAGCTATAAATAAAATAAAATATAAAAATAGGTATATGTACCTCTACCCACGGTTCAAGCTGTAAATCATTTCCATCAGGTCCAATCAGAGAGGGTTTCTTATACGATTTATACACCCTAGATCTAGTACGACACTTTTTGGACCTTCTTGGTGTAGTAGGTGGTGGAGGTGTGTATGGATCAGAGAGATGACGGCACTTCTTTCTCTCTCGTTGGAAGGGAACCTTTACAGTTTTAATACCATCATCCATATCCTGAAAATCAGATACAAATCAGTGTTATGCAATTAGTCATGAAACGTAAGACATATATGTTGGTTCGTAACACATAAAATTTGCTTACCAAATCAATCACTAAGTCTTCCGGGAGAGGGGACAAAGCTGGTTCCCCGTCAACGAGCATCTCATTAATAACCTGAAAATGAGATATTTTCATGACATATGAAAACACGAACTACTTTCTCAACTAGAATCTGGTATGGAATGCTAATTTAGGATTAGAATAGGGTTTTATCTGCTTATCTTTTAAATAATGTAAAAAGAAACTATCAAGTTTTGATAATCCAAATTTTAAAAACTCATTCATTTTGATAAGTAGGTTTCTGCAAATCGGCAGTTTCACGTTTTGATAATCCAAACTAATTATGCTAATCCATAATATTTTCATACCTCATTACTCCCTGAGTTATTCGGAACAGGGCCCAAATCTTGTTGCGCGTCAACGTGTGCGACACCAACATCCATCTGCTTATCCAACGAACAATAATTCAAATCCTGAAACTGATATACAAGTAAATCTAAGTAACAAATACATTTGCAACGCAAATCTTTAGACGATGCGATATGACAAATTGCATACCATATCATCCAGAAGAGAGGAAAAATAATTCAAATCCGTTAAATCATTTGCTGAATCCTGAAAAAGAAATACAATTTTTGTAAGGACCACACATTTGTTAAGACTTAAACTACATACAAAAACTGTAATAGTTACCATTGGAATTTCTTCGTCATCTTTCTCATTATGGTCAACAGCATCCTCTTCGATACCTGCATCCGCAACAGGATCTTCTTCAATAGTCTCCTTAACAACATCCTCATCCATAGGCTCCTTAAAAAATGACGTTAAAAAAACACAAGTTAGTAAATACATAAATGTTAACAACAATTTTACAACATCCTCACCTTTGGCTTGCCAACAACACCAGATAGTTCAATCACGATACTTGCATCCGCAACAGGATCTTCTTCAATAGGCTCCTTAACAAATGACGTTAAAAAAACACAACAAGTTAGTAAATACATAAAAAACAATTCATATATGTTAAAAACTATTTTAGTAGTACACACCTTTGGCTTATCAACATTGCCAGATAGTTCAACTACATTACTTGCATCCGCAACAGGCTCGTTATCAGGGTGGTTAGAGGCTGGTTCTGTAACATCAAAGGGAACAGAACCATTAATAGACTAGGCTAAGACGAACCCATTAATAAGTCTAGTGAGGTCTCTAAACATTTGATTTGGATCGAATAACCTCTATCAAAGTTGAGGAGTATAAATGGAGAGGTAAAACATTAAAAACAATGGATGATTGGTAGCAACTAAGGGAGGAGTGGTGAAGTAATGTAAAAGAACTAAAGAAGGGTTTAATAAAAAAAAACGTACTGCCATCTTTTTTCTGATGTGAATGGACCAAATAGAAATGACAGATCAGTATATAGTTTTGTATTTTGATTAACCAAAATGATGTCAATTGATCACCATCAGCAGGGGTCCAATTAATGAATAAATTTGTAGTTGTGGTGATTAAAATTCCAATCACTTATTATGTAGCAATTATAAATTTAAGGATACGTAGCAATTATAAATTTAAGGACGTATAATTTGTGAAAATTAAAAGGGGATAAGTCACTTGAGATTACCTGGAACTTTAACTGGTTTGACAAGTTTCTCAACTGCAGCTAAACGACCTTCCATACTAGCCACATACTTCAAAAGTTGTTTATTGCTCAGCGCCTGAGAGATTCATCCACTTCAACATTGCTAGAATCATCGTCATGAGAATAACCGCCATCCACTACACTTGTATGAACCTCGGTATAGATGCGTACTGAGGTGTGCTTCCCTTTTTGATGAAAGTTATGACAAACCCTATACTTGATCTTATCACGTTTAACTCTTTTGTTCTTTCGTGGACTTGATACGCATGGGTTGTCAAAGTATTCTAAACTTGAGATCCACTAGAGTGATGCCCTCTCGGCAGCGTTTGGAATGATAGTTTGTATTCCTGTTGTTGCATAAAAAAGCGAGTCATATTTTGATTTCGTAAACACCTGCACGTCACCCCAAGTAACCCCCCGTGGAAGAGCCTTCGCATCTTTGTGCCACCATCTCTTTGACTCAGGAAAGGTTTCAAGTACAAAAATCTGTAATGTAAATAACAATATAATTAGATTGAAACATGAGATACAACCCGATAATTCACAAAGAAATATTGAAAAACTAATATGGTTTGTGAAGTATAACTACACCTCTTATTTTTTATTTTATTTTATTTTAAGCTAATTTCGGTCATCCCGATATTCTACTTAACTGTTTTTGGAAACCAAAATTTAAAAGAAGTTTCAAAATTAAGTATAAATAAACTGAATAAGCTAAAACCAATCCGATTAAGACTAACCTTCAGCGCGAAAGCAAATCCCCATAAGTTATAAATTGGCTGGTATGCCGAGCCCTTCATTGCATACTCTTCCATATACTCATCTCTTTTGCTAGACACCAACATGTAATTCCGTTCGTGAAATTCTTGCCACATATGCTCCCCCCAAAGAAAAGCATTCCATTGATCTAAATCATCAACTAGGGCCACAAACTCTTTAACCATCATATGTCTAATCTCTTGACCCATAAAACAATAGTCTGCCGCTAGTAGAAGGAAAACACGTAAAGCATCCGGGTAATCTAGTTGCAAAAACTTTTCATCCTCAAGCAACTTGTAAAGGTTTTGCCCCTTCAAAACCTTAAGATCAGGGAACACACGCTTCATAAAAGCAGATTTAACATTCTGCAAATGGCGTAAAGAGATATCCCCAAAGCAAAAACAGTTATAAGACAAAACTCTCTTCTACCCATCTCTATTGTGTGTTGCCCAATATCAAAAATAAAGGGAGTATCATAAGTTGCATCTTTAACATTCCTTTGATGAAAATGTAGGAAATTAAGAACATGGTTATCATGATCTTCTGTTTTGATGTCTAGCCAAGGCCCGAAGACAGTACCTTTAAACATGTTGTAACAATTTAACCCCCTGTCCTTCAGGCAATCTCGGATCCTTTTTAACAGGTACAACTTACTTCTTATGTTGACCCTGGCCCTAAGAACCTACAAAAAATAAAATGAAGTAAACCATAGTTAAGTTAAAATTATGAAGTAAAAATTAAAGTTAATACAATGAAGTAATCTATCGAATGCAAACTTTAATCTTTGCTACAACGATAACAAAAGTACTGAATACGTGCAACCCAAGTTTACTTAACGTAAAGTAATATTATTCGAGCTTGGAATGAAGAATGGTTCGGTTTATCGATAACCACAAAAACAAATTTAATTGAGTTGGGGTTGAAACAAGCTAGTCCGATTTTACATGCATTGTGAAACCACCTTTATTGTCACACTCAGGTGCGTTATTAGCGCACAAAGTGTGGGTCATCAGTGATGCACTACCGCCGGTTGAGGCACTAATATGGTAGTACCATGCGACCATCATTGTGAAACCGAATAAGCAGTTAACATACAACCAATAACAACTAACAATAACTAGTAATACCAGAAGCAGATGCTAACTTCTATAAAATGCATCAGACTAAAAATCACAAATCAAATCACTTATCATTTACATCACGAGTATGAAATACATAACAAACATCGAACACAATCTTCAACTACGATCCTGATTTTTCATACAATGATAAACATATACAAATAACCTCAAAAATGATAAACCCTAATTAACTATTGATGATTTATAGTGCTTAAGTCTTTACTGCTTATGGGCTCATTTTTAAGCTGTGCGCTGAAGTTAAACCATAGTTAACCATATAACCAATAACAAATAAGAATTTTTTTATATGGCTTATAATGTTTGCACTATAACCAAAACCCTAATCAAATATTTTTCAAATCAAAACACTCAAAATAGTGCTTAAGTCTTTACTGCTTATGGGCTTATTTTCAAGCAATAAACCCTAATCAAATAAGCCTTTTTAAAATAACACTATCTATTGTCAATAAATCATAAACAATAAACATATATTATTCTACTTACTAAGGGCAACAAAAAAATCATATATTATTCAACTCAAAACCCTCAAAAAATCCTATATTATTTGAAATAAGCCTGTTTGCGGTTAACACTATACTATTTGACTAAAACCGAATCAAAAAAATCAAATAATCCTCTTACCCTAATCGAATAATCATTTTTAAGGAGATAAACAACGAATAATCAAATAATGTTAGGAATACAAATATTCCTGTAAAAGTCTCGGTCACCTGATTATTGTAATAGCATTAAGTTAGCTCGTAGTTAGTTTATATTTTAGTTAGGTAGTATTAGTTTAAGTAACACCGTGGAAGAAGGACGGGTCTTTACCCACTGTATGTCTGATCCACAGCCCGGGTGTGGGCGTTTGTAGGAAACTATATATACCCCTCTCCACATGTGGAGAGGGTTGGAGCTTCCATTATTCTCAATCTAATCTTTCACATTTTCTCTCATCTCTTTCTCTCTCTAGAAATCCCTCCCAACTTACTTCTCTCTCTAAACTTATCTTCTTCTTTCTCTTTAATTTGAACCATAATCACAAAGAACCATACATGTTATAATTATTGATATTCTACAATTGGTATCAAGAGCCAAGGTTTCATCTTAGGACTTGGTTGTCTCGGATTTGTAGTTGGTTTTGTGGTTCTATTTTTTTTATTTTTTTTTTGGTTCGAATTCTATTGCTTTATACATCCTTATTTGAGCTTTGTTTGTGGTTAAGGTTGTTAGACACTTGTATTTTCGCGTTTAGAATCACTACAATAGCTTAGTTTGGCCCTTGGATTAATCATTTCATCTTTTTTGTGGCTATTTTGGACTGAATTTGTGGGTTTTTTAAAGGTTATTCTTGGTTGAGGTTAGTTTGTCCCTTGATAGAGATTAGCTCAAAAACGGGAAAAATACGAAAATAGATGAAAGTGACTGTTTCATCCTTTTAGTTGCGTTTAACTCAAAAAATTGCGGTTTTCTTCTATTTTCTATTTGCGGTTGGATACTTTTGGTGGGTATTAGAAGACAAACTTTGTGTTTTAGCATTTTTGGGATAATAACAAAATTAAAAGAAAGTGACAGGTTTGGCTGGTTTGGACTGTGGTTACTTTTGATTTTGTCAAGCGATTGGATTTAAGCAGGGTTATCCTTTTATTCTTGCGGTTAATTTTTTCCTGCGGCTAGTGCTTGGTAGCGGGTTCCTTCTTTGCGATTACATCGTTTTTTAGTTTACCGGTTACCAGATTCTTAACCATAAACAAACACAACATCAACTAATCCTATTACCATCTTCAACTGTTACAGTTACATACATTAAGAAAATCTTACAAGATCTCAGTTTTTTTTTTTTTTTTTTTTTTTTTTTTTTTTCAAACATTACCTCAAGGGTACAATCATTCGTATAACAATAAATATCATTGATCCAAACTAGTTAATTTACGAATTGCAAAAGAAAGAACAAGAACATAAACAACAATGAAACAAAGATCTCAGAGTGGTTTTCTTTAACATCCCTTCAGAGATTTCAAGATCTTTTAGGACCTCTACATAAGAATACCAATTCATCATAGATCTTTTGAAGCACACCTCTTGCTAGTTGATATTTCATTCAGTCAAGTATAACAACAACGAAAAGAGAAACAATACTTAAAATGATCTCAGATTTGGCTCACACTTCCGTATCAATCTCTTAAGACCTTCTTGTGTGACCTTTAAAACCATCACTGATCTATTTCGATTTGATATTGTTCGAATCTTATTAAGAAAGAGCAAAACCAAAAGATTAATCAAGAACGAGTGCTCGTAATTAAATCATCACAGGGACGATATTTTTTTTCCATGGTTGAGGTGTTTTGTGACTGCGTATGATTATCAGAGGATTAGGTTAAAGTGAGCAGAATTAGGGTGATTTATATAACACAATATTTGGGTTTGTGTTATTAATGTAACTGGGCCTGTTAAACGGATTGGCAACAGATTTTTTATTGGACCTTACTTTTAATTTTTTTTGTGGCTCGTGGGCTGGTTTTTTCCACAAGGGACGATTTTTTAGTTTGGACTTATTTCTTCTTTAATTTGTTGGAACCAAGTGACGATATTTTGTTTACCATTATTTTTCGGGTTTTATTCTTGGTGCTATAGTGTTGTGATATATCTTGGCCAACGGTTTTTGACTGAGCCTTAAGAATCCGTGATTGGGACTTCTTTGTTGGTTGAGAAATTCTCGAGTTAATTGAATATCTACGGAGTTTGTTCGGTTCTCAATCATACAACCATCAAGTTCATCGAACAATCATCTAGTCATTTACCGATCCAACAGTTTCTCACTGTCTAATGGTTTTTTCTTGATTTTGTAAAATCCCGCGAAAGAATCTATTTCTCGGTTTAAATCATAGAATTGTAAAATCCCGTGAACGATCACAACATGTCTAAATCTTCCAACCTTGTACAACAAATAAAGGTGTTTGATTCTAATATTGCTAATATGGAATCATTGTGCTCTAACTTGCAAGGGAGAGAGTTGATTCAGCCACAACAAGTGCTACACAATGCAAATGAAAGCTGCATAGAATATTTTCGACAACTTCATTCACATCTCTAGGCACTTTTAGAGGAAACTGGATTCAAGATGGGATTCGAACGCGCATTTGTAACACTCTTTGGTCAAGATGTTCAGACTTTCACATGCACAATGATTCTTAACTTAGATCAACTACAACAACAACTTGACCAAGGAGAATTTTCCAAGATGGGATCCATGGCTGCCCTTTGTGTGATCAACAAACAACTCCAAGTGTTCTTTGATTCGAAATTTACTCTGGAGTATGACCATTATAGTGAGATGACGAAAAAGTGCTTTTCTGATCACACGGGAATTGAGGTTGACACGTTCAGTGATACACTTGTCTAGCTTATGGATAAAGTGAAAAGATTCATTAATGTAAAGGCACAGCATATACCCGCATATGATGACAAGGTGAAGGCATCTCGGGTGCAATCATGTGAGGGTATTGTTGATTCGGGTAAAGCATCGGATGTTGGGTCAGCTGTCACTGAATGCAAAGGATCAAAGACTGATAAGCTTGAAACTACCAACACTTCAAAGACTCTTGTTACACATGATATGGATGCTGATTTCAGACCCGTAAAAGAACAGGTGTCAAATGTTGAGGTACCCCTCACAGATCAACATAATGTGCTTTCTAATGAACGGCAGCATACTGATCAAATTAAGCCCACTTATGAAACAAATTTGTTAGAAAAGAGTGACAGCAATACCGTTTCTAATCCAACAAATATGAGTCATAAGGGGGGAGAAAGTGATCAGGATGCTGAATGTGATGATGAGTCAAGTTCTTTGTTTACGGCTGAGGTGTTTAAATCAAATGACATGGTTGATAAAGAAGTTTTTAATGAACTTTCAAATGGATTTTTACAACTTGAAAAACATTGCATTTCACTTGAAATTGCAATGCAACAACAGAAAGAAAGTTTTCAAACAAACCAACCAAGTAAAAATCCGGAACTTCCTGATTTCCGTGAATTCTTTATAATTAATGATTTAAAAGCCCAGATGGAAGCCAAAAACTTGACAATCACCAACTTGAAGAAACATATCTATGCTATGAATGTGAAATGTAGTTTAGTCGAAACAAACAAGGACATTGATGCAGCCAAGACAAGAATTAATGAACTGTCAATATATGTGGCTGAATTACTTAAGGAAAATGAGTCTTTGAAAAAGCATCAAAAGGTTTTAGGTGACTCAATCAAAGAAATGAGAACTAAGTTGATAGATCAAACAACCTCTTTGATTGCCAAAAATGATGAATTCAAAGCTCAACTTCTTGATAAGGGGTTCACAATAACCGCATTAAAGAATGAGCTAAGAAAAGCAAATGGGGATAGTGTGAACACTAAGTTTGCAAAACCATCAATCTTGGGGAAACCAGGTTTTCAATCTAATAGAAACCAATCCGTTGTTAGGCAACCAACTGCGTTTAGATCTAAACGACCAAAACTTTCAAAAACACGGGTTGCCTCCCAAGTTGATGCGGAACAAGTTTTGACAAAACCAGTCACTACACATTATTTGCCTAAGATTACTGCTTCTAGTTCGGTTAAACCTCAACAAGTAGTTACTCCTACACCCAGCTCCTCTAGGATTAGTTCAAAAACAGTGTCGAAACCTAACATTAAGGTTCAAAACACTTATGATATAAATGATTTGTACAAGAACTATGATCTAGAAAAGGCTAGGAAAAGGGCACTACTTCATAAGGATGGAATCTTAGGTTCTCAACCTTGTATGATCCCTCCTAGGATATTGAGGAACAATGCTAAGGTTCAACCTGTTAAGTCTAGGATCTACAATAAGTCATTCACATTGCATAAGAAGCAAAACAAACCTAACACTTCTCCTAGGTGGATAGAAACTGCAAAATCTTTGGAGACTAGGAATATCGATAAGCCTTCCAGTGATAAGCTTAGAAAACCTAGACCTTGCCATAAGTGGATTCCAATTGGTAGAATTTTTAAGGATGTCGGACTTAAGTGGATACCTACAGGAAAGTTGCTCACTGATGGCAATACCATGGTTGAACGTGAAACCCCTAAGGGTTTGGATACTGCTGTTACTAACCCATATATATGCAATCAAGTCTGTAATGTTAGTGCAGGTAGTCCTTACTCAGTTGCAGGTACATCAATCATTCGCTACATGAGAAGACTCAAAGTCTGGAGGCCTAAAGCAAGCATATCTCCTTCTTCAGTAGGTCTGAAAAGTCAATGTTGATGTATACATGCCAATGACGTCTGAATACTTCAGTTCAGGCCTCGTTCTTCAAAGACTATGACATCTGTTCACATCAGTTCAGGCCTCTTTCTTCATCGACTATGACGTTTGTACAAATGAGTTCAAGCCTCGGTTCTCACTGTCAACATTATGGCGTCTGCTGACAACACTTGAGGCCCCGTTCATCAATGAAAAGAAGGTGTACGATTCAGTGCACCTTATCTTCGGAAGAAGAGAAATCTTCTTGTTCTTGACCATTATCAACAACATGATTCATGCTTTCTCACTCAAAAATGGCAAACCTCGTATGCAATTTTTGAGGGGGAGAAAGGTGAATAATCTACATGATTGATTGTATTCTTATTCACATGCTCAATCAAAAATGGCATCCTCGTATGCAATTTTTGAGGGGGAGAAGTGTGAATAAACTACATGATTGATTGTATTATTATTCACTTGCTCAATAAAAAATGGCAAACCTCGTATGCAATTTTTGAGGGGGAGAAGTGTGAATATTATTACCCATGGTGATTGATGACTGAAGAATGGTCAAACGACTCTCCTCCAACACCTAATGTTCTACTTACTAAGGATGACTGGGATTTATGTTTGATGATTACTTCCAAGCTTCAACGAATGATGATTGATCAAGATGCACCATCTAGAAGCATTACGAATGATGATTGATCACTTGCTCAAGTAATCCAATCTCTAGTTATTCCTCAAGGTGTTGATGACTATCATGATTATGAAGTTGCACACATGAATAATGATCCGTCTTTTCGTTCTATAATCAAGGATTGTTGTTCCTACCAATGTGCACTTTGTAAATCAACCCGAAGAACATTATGGAAAATGTCGGTTAAAATGTCTAAACGGCTAACAATTTGGACATGAAATGTCAAGTGATCACGGAGCTTATTTGGCATCCCTTAATTGAGATTGAAGAGTATTTTACGAAGGCGTCTACTTATTTCATCTTCGAAACTTCATGTATCGATTGATGACTTGCGTGAACTCTTAAAGTTTATGATTGGGACTTGGATTATCTAGTTATACCCGATGGAAGGAGTTACATTGTAGTACTCACGGGTTATGGCTATCACTTCAAGGAGCTACATTGTAGTGCTCAGTGTCACACGCAAATGCGGATGTGGATAGTCTCAAGAGGTGCTGTACTTATTCTTCTACATCGTTCTTTAATCAACAATAGTGCAAGCTTAAGTTACGGATTTGGGGAATTCTTCTTCAGTTTCAACTTTGGTATATCGGGTTTACTTCATCTGTGGTCACTTCAAATAGCCTACATAAGGGTTGGTAATGATAGTCATAGAGAGTTTCTACAGCAGTTGATTCTCACAGGATATATCTGAGAAAATGATGTTCTTCTAATATATGTTGCTGATTCTGAGGTATCAAAACCAGCAAGGGGGAAGGAGACATACATCTGAATGCATTAAGAGTACACGTGATGAACTTAATACTTCTTCTTAGTTGAAGTTATTCCGGGAAGACAAATGTCACAACCGCAGAGATAATCAGTGTCTTAACTCGTGGCATTTGGTGTATCATTCCAACTATGTGGAGGAAGTGGTCTCTTGATACTTGTGGTATGTATTACTTCAGCTTTCAGTGGGAAGAAATATGAGAAGAACAATTGGAGTGTGAGATGATATTGCTTATCGACATCTTCATATGAGCTGATATGATTTATGGTAAAGTGCTTCTGGTTAATGCTTCATGTACACAATATTATGCTGATTCCGATGAGATCGCAACCATCAGGGGAGAGATTTGTGTACATCAAGGATGCGCAACAGGTTCACGTGATCGGGCTTAATCATATATTCCGAAGGTGATATCCACAGAGATGATCAGTGCTTCAACCTGTTACTTTGGTGTCACCGTTTCTTCTTGTGTTGGATACATGTGTACAATATGGATTAAGTTGGTATGTGTAACATAACTGGAAAGCATTTGGTGAAATGAAGATGTTGATATCTCATTCCCCTGAATAGGCAACTGCTCAAAACCGCAGAGTAATGTGTACATTGGGGACGTACAACAGGGTCATGTGATCGGGCTTCATCATACATTCCGGGATTGATTACGCAGAGATGATCCATGGTTCACCTTGTTACTTCGGTGTTATCGTTTTCTTCGGGGTTCTCGAGCTTCATTCAACGAGACTTTTTGCATCACTTCAACTGTCTGGGGAAGTGGTCTCATGAAGATGATTGTCGGTTTGGGGGGAAGCTACCAAAGCTTCACAATGAGGAGGCAATAAAAACTTTCAGAAATTTGGTGGGTGTCTAGCGATTAACTCAGTTGTGAGATTCTAGTGATTTGTTAACTACTTGTGTTTGGTGAATTGTTGTGACTTAAGTCGTTTCCATTAGTCTGATTGTAATTTGACGTTGTGAGTTAATCTTTACGACTTGACTTATTACGATCGGATCTATTCTAACTTGACTTTTCGCGATTTGACACTTAATGCTAATTGTTACTTATCCAAGATCTCTCTCTAAGTCTAACTCGCAGATTAGATCTTTCGGTTTCTTTTGTTGACTTTAGTAAAATCCCGGGAGAGAATCGATCTCTCGGTTTAAGTCACAAGAGTTGTAAAATCCCGTTTAAGATTATATCATGGCATCTACGGATTCAGCCAATTATTCAGGAACCTCGAAAGCTTTGGTGGTGAAAGTTTAAGAGATGTTGACTACATACTTTTACAACGAGCTGAACGATAATCTCATTTTGGTGCTCATGTCAACATCTCCTTAAACTGTTTGGTATCCTTTGTACATATCTTATACAAATGCATAAATAGAGAAATATAAAACCTATAAAAATCATAAAAATCTGTAAAAAAAAAAAAAAAAAAAAAAAAAAAAAAAAAAAAAAAATCCAAAAATATTCTTCTCACGACATGTCTCTTGTATAATCGATATTATGTACGTTTCTAGAAATGTCATTCAATAATGACACGGAATCATACATATGCTTGAGCAAGAGTTTTTCGGTTTCAAATAAAGTTTTTTTTTTTTCAAAAACATGTCGTATCTCAAAACATTCTTAATATTATGGCTTGCAGTCATTTCAGGCTGCAACCCGGTCTTCAAAATCATGGCTTGTAGTCATTTCAGGCTACAACCCGGTCTTCAAAAAATTATGGCTTGCTATTACTTCAGATAGCAACCCGGTTTTCAAAAATGAGGAAAACACGTCGCCAAAAAGACGGTTGTTCCTAGTAAAGGGTGCCGTTCATCCGAGCGTGAATTACTTTATATTCATGCACCCTCGATCTAATGTACGCTTCAGTGCATTATTTCTTGATAAAGAAGAGAAATCTTCTTTTTATCGCCAAATACTTTCCCTTCTATGATTTTTCCGGAAAGTGTTTGTGCAAAACTTGGTGGTACCATGAAATTTTGAATGAAAATCAAATTGAACTCAAAAGTTTGATAAAATTTTCACTCAATCAATGACGTTAATAGTTTATGAAAATATTTATGCTTTAACATCCGTCATTGATTGAGGGGGAGAGTGATTTCTCAAAATTTTATGTATCATCAAAACTCCCCACACTTCGTACATAAAACCTTGCAACAAAATGATTTGTGATGTGTTATGTGTCAGAATGAGTACATTTTCAAAGAGCTTTCGTTAAAACTTCAAATCTTTTGTAAACTCTTCAAATCTGACACATAACAACCTCCCTCACAGATTGAGGGGGAGCAAGAAAAAGGTTCCTTTTATCAGACAATATTAAAAATTAACCGCATTTCTCTCCCAAACGTTTTCTAACTTATTTAAATCAATTGAGATCAAAAATCTCGAAAGATTTGAAATTTTTGATCAGGGGAGAGAATGTGATTTAAATATGAAATCTGATAAACAAAAGTGATCTTTTGGACTCAATAAATGTGCTCCCACATATGTGCTAAACTCTTTCGAATATCGATGCACATATTGAGGGGGAGCAAAAGGCGTTTGTGGAAGTTATACCAAAGACCGACCATTTATCTTTATGCATGGAGTTATAAGGTTGGTTAAGGTTAGGTATAAGTTCCCATGATCCACCAGAACCGGAAGGATCTTCCTAGGGACAATCCATAGATAGATTAGAAGTCCTTAGGAATGATTGAAAAAAGGAGTAAAGTGAGAAAGAGACGAGTGCGGACTGAGATAGAGCTAGGACTGGAACAAACCCAACAAGGTTCTAGTGGTGAAGTCTCGGTAAGCACTGAAGGGGTTGAAGAATGAAAAAGAAATGAAATGAGAAAGGGTGAAAAGAAATAGCCCTCCAAATATTCAACCTTAGGGCAGAAACCGGGTTCAATTCATAATCTACTAGTGGTTACTAAAGTAACACTAGTATTGAAGACAAGACGTCATGGACCCAGTGACGCACTGCACTAAACTTCCCAACCACTCAAGTTCTCTTAAAAGAGCTTGTTTCATTCTCACGGGGAACCCTGTGCAATGTATCGACCGCTCATTGCGAGCTATGTTGATACCTAAAACAGGAGACACCTCCCCAGTCTCCAGGAGCAGATCAAAACGCACTATTGAGTCTAGAGCCATGAGATCATCCATAAATCTTGTTAGGACACACATTCTAAATATGCTTATTGTTTCACACAATGTGAAAAATAAGATAAAATATTTAGAGTCCTACACATTATCCTTGTGGTATTGCCAGAACATCCGAGTGATATGAAAATATTCACAATGAAGATGGAAATCCTTCTAGAGCGAACATCACTCAAGCTCTTGGTAGGTGACATGTGAGATCCATCTTGGATCAATGATCAAGTGACAACTGGAAAGCAACGATGGTGCGATTCATAATTGAATCAAACTTGTTCCAGGATATGGATTGACGGATACTTTTTCTAAAACCTCTCAATGTGCTCACCAACTAATCTTTCGAGCACATTGATTGTGTACAATATCTTTCAAACAAAAGTATTTTTGATGGAAATGTGATTCTAAATACAAAACTCTCGTTGTGTCTCAAAAATGTTTATCATAGGACACACGAGTGATTTCTATAAATCTATTTCTCATCAATCCGTGAATATTCATTCACCGATTCACTCTATCGTGTTGTCTGCTTTGAGACGTTCCGGTATGAGAACATGCTAAGTATGAAGATTCCAAAGTGGATTCTTTGGAAAATTCATTACTACAAGCTGGAAATTCTTGTCAAGGAGAGTCTTCTTTAAAAGAGACTCTACCTGATCACAGGTCGGTTTTCACAAAACCGGAGGGTAGTCTGTCATCGCAGAACGAATGACAAAGCCATGTTCGTTCTCTATCTTTATTGCTAACTGTTTTATTTCAGGAACACATATAAAGATGGCGTTGATGGCTCCAGTTTCCAGCTGAATCGGGTCAATCCATACCTCATGCTCACACATCCTCCACACTATCAATGAAGATGAGAGACTTGCTACAACAAAATGTTGAGAGACTTCTAACAACGTTTCTGCAACTCTGATGAAAAAAGTCTCCTGATTCACAAACTCCAATGCAACGTCTCCAGATAAAGAAGGGTGTGAGCATGATGGTCCCTTGTCACTACATCACATGAAGGCAATACAACTATGGATGAGCTTGAAGATTTACTTTGGCTGATGATCTCAAAGAAGCTCAAAGATCACATATCTTAAAGGAATTCAAATCAGAAGTTCTCTTGCTTGAAGTACGAAGTGTGTTGAAAAGAGAAGAATCAGATCCTACGAGCTACAAAGACTAAAGAATGCTTAAAGACCAAAGATCTTAATTTCAAAGGTGACCTCGCTTAGGGGGAGATTGTTAGGAATACAAATATTCCTGTAAAAGTCTCGGTCACCTGATTATTGTAATAGCATTAAGTTAGCTCGTAGTTAGTTTATATTTTAGTTAGGTAGTATTAGTTTAAGTAACACCGTGGAAGAAGGACGGGTCTTTACCCACTGTATGCCTGATCCACAGCCCGGGTGTGGGCGTTTGTAGGAAACTATATATACCCCTCTCCACATGTGGAGAGGGTTGGAGCTTCCATTATTCTCAATCTAATCTTTCACATTTTCTCTCATCTCTTTCTCTCTCTAGGAGTCCCTCCCAACTTACTTCTCTCTCTAAACTTATCTTCTTCTTTCTCTTTAATTTGAACCATAATCACAAAGAACCATACATGTTATAATTATTGATATTCTACAAATAAGCAACTTACGTGAATTCTAGGAGCCATTGCACCACGAGATAAACACAGATCCACTCACAACTTATGATTTTGGGACAAGAACGCTTGATTTGATTTTGTGTGTGTGTTTATTTAGGTGTGTTTTTTTTATTTTTAATGATCCGTGTATAAGATCGGTTTTGTGAAAGTGTTATTAAAAGTCAAGGTAAAAGTCTTTATTTTATTCAAAATTTGTACTTTGGCAAAGTACGAATAATATCTTTTGTAAGATTTTGTGTTCTTTTCCAAGAAAGTTGGTCACGTGGGGGGCCGAAATTCGCACATTAGCACAATCCAAATCGCACATTTGTTAATAGACACGTGGGGGACAAGTGCTAGTGGATGGGCCTCCAATGATTGGTATTCATCTCTTTTTCATGGACACGTGGCAAGAAACTAATGGGATCGCACGATCGCACATTAACAGTTGACTAAATTGGGAACACTAGCTACTTTTGTCATTGGTGTGAAAATGCAACAACAAAATGTCCTTATTTCGTAATTAACGCGTTGTAAAATGACATGCACAACATTTGTTTGTTTAGTTCATTATCTTCTGTTTTTGACTCAAATTATCCTTCATATATTTTATCACCTTTTGTTTGTCCAGAAGTTTAATCGGGTCAATGTTACATATATGAAACTTACATCTAAGATAATCTTACAAGATAACCTAATAAACGATGGTGTGACGACTGATGTGAACTGATGACCATATGAAACATTTTATATTTATGACAGTGTTGAAAAAATTAGAGCTAAAATTGTTATTTCTGAAGTACAAAAACCAGTTCAGTTAAAGAATCATCTCATATCGAAAAATTTAAAGCTATGATGGTTATCTTTGAACCGCAAAGAGGTTTAACCACATTATTCTGTTTGCCCTTTTTCATCGTCAAAACAGGCAGAACTGCAGAAGTATGCACAAGACCACCCGTTAATTCTATTATATTAAGGCAAGATCGATCTAGATTTGATCACAGTTTAATGCCAGAAAAAATAATATCTTTGCGATAAACTGTTTAGTTGTGCCAAACCATAAATACAAGGTGTTACAATGCCCGCGCATTGTGCCGACATTTAATTCATGGTTAGGGTACTGGCAATGGTTGCGGGGTGGCCAGCGGTTTGCCCCAAACCGCCGGGAACACCGCCGCCACCCCAGCGGTGAGGCTCAACGGGGAAGAACACTGCTGCGGTTTGAAACTTTGTATCCGTTGGAAGCATTAAATGCAGTGAACGTTGGGGGCTAAATTCCAAAAAATGTATACGTTGGAGCCTTGGAACAAAAAAAAAAAAAAAATTCCTATAAATACTACAATTTCAATCAAACTATATCACACTATATTTCATACTTTTACAACCAAACTCTATATCTCTATATCATACTTAAAAAAAAAGTGTATCATGGATCAAAGAAAGTCAAGTTCAACAAGAGGTCGTGGTCGTGCCATTCGTGGGCAACGTTTTCGTCCTCAAGTTGCAAGTCAACAACACCCTCAATCCGCCTACTATCCCCAACCTCCTCCACCGGTTCATCCACAATTCTTTCAAGAACAATATTATCCACGACCCCCACCACCGTTGAATCCAAGTCAATATAACGTAAAGATGACAAATGAGTTCAACCCATTTTCTGACTACCGTGAAGGTCCTTCACGTCGTGAGCCTAGTGTTGAGCGCGAACTACCACTATATGATGATGACGATGATGAGGTTGAGTTTGTTCCCGAAACGCAACCACAAACTCAAACCGGTATTAATTTCTATTTTTACGTTACAATTTTATATGTTCTATTTTTATACGTTAATATTTGTTACGTTACAATTTTATATGTTCTATTTTTATACGCTAATATTTTTTACGTTATAATTATATATGTTCTATTTTTATACGTTAATATTTTTTACGTTATAATTATATATGTTTTAATTTTATACGTTATTATTTGTTATACTAGATGAAGATGTTCAAGTTGTGAAAGGAAAAACTAAGGCGGATAAAGTTGCTTGGACGACGGCCCAAGAGGTTGCTTTGGCAAAAGCGTGGATATATGTGTCGACATGTCCAAAAGTGGGGAATCAACAACGTAGAGAGAAATTTTGGGAGAGAATTACCGAACACTTCACTCAAAACGTGAAAGGTATTACCCGAACTCATCATTCATTGAACACGAAGTGGACAACTATGAATGCCGCCATGGGTGTGTTTAACGGGCTATACATCCAACAAGTAATTTTTTAATACTTTTCTTAATTTATATTTTGTTACTTTATATTTTGTTAATTTATATACTTTTGTTAGTTTATATAATTTTGTTAATTTATATACTTTTGTTAGTTTATATAATTTTGTTAATTTATATACTTGTAGAAGCGTATTTGGGAGAGTGGATGTGGCGATGTGGATGAGTTGAAAAATGCCTTGGCCGATTTTAATAAGAAAAATAAAGGCAAATCTTTTACTCATATTGATGCATGGGAGGTTGTTAGGGGAGAACCGAAATGGTTGGAACAACCATGCTTTGTTCAAACATCTTCGGCATCTAATTCCGACAAACGAAGAAAGTCGTCGGAATCTACCTACTACGAGTCGGGAAGCAATGAGCATGTCGAAACTATTATTCCCGATCTAAATGATGACACAACTCCCACAAGGAAAAGAAAAGGGAAAAAGATTGCTAGCGAGGCATCGACAAAGAATAGCGTTGTTGAACAATTCGAGGCCTACACGTCAAAAAAATCACAAATGTTGGAGGAGGAGATGGAAAAAAAACGTGCAAATGATGCATTGGCCGAAAAGTTGAGGTCGGCACAACTCGATAGTGTTAAAGAAAAGCAATTGTTTCGGGCCTTGAAATTCTTTAACGAACCGCATGATCACATAACCAATCCGGCTATGCGAGATTTCACTCTTCGCAAAACACGTGAGCTCGCGGAGAAATATGGATGGCCTATTGATTTTGAATAATTATGTTTTTTTTTTCCAAGTATTGTGTAATTTTATTTTCAAGTATTATGTATTTTTATTTTAATTATTAATGAAATATTATGTTTTTATTAAATTATTTATTTATGAAAATAAAAAATAAAAAAATAAAAAGTTGGAAGTTTGGGAGGTATGAAAAAGTGGCCATTGCCACTAAAATAAGGATGGGAGGTATGGAAAAGGGAGATGATTGGCACACTTCATTTTTTGATTGGGACACTTATATGTACAACCGGTTAAAGCACTGTACATCCACAGTACAACAGTTTAATGCATATGGAGGAGTGTCCCAATAAAAAGATGGAGTGTGCAAATCATTTCCCTATGAAAAAAGTGTAAGTGAGGTGAAATGATATTATTGGTGGGTTGGGAGGTATGAAATTTTTTTGTAGTGACCATTGCCACCACCCTTAAGATGCTTTAAACTCTATCATAGGTTTTTATTGTAAAGGTTCTTGTAGCTTCACTTTTTATTATTTACGCTCAGTTTATTTTCTGATTGACCAGGTTTGTTGCGCAACATTTAAACAACATATGTTTGACATGCGAGTATATATAATAATATTTGATATAAACGAGTATGGCGACAGTCGGCCGCGTTGCGGCCTGGCCGGTTTTTCTCTCGTATTTTTTTGGTATTTTCTTAGCAAATTTTTGGTTATGTCATTTTTTTTGTATGGGTTTTTGTTTCTGGGTACAATCATACTTCTTAAATGGCCATTAATCTCGAGGTATCAAGAGAATGGGAACCCAAAAATAACAACTTTCTATAAAAATTTGATGAGTAGAATAAATACATAGTTAAACAGGGAAGGTGAAAAACACGAAAAGGGCTCTCTAATTCATTATTCCTTCTTGAGGATCTCTTTGTGAAGTTGAGGATGATCTGTGCATTGTATGTCCAGCTGGAATTGATATAAAGAGTGTCACAAACCTGTGCGAGACTGCATTGTTGATGGTCTGTGCATTATATGTCCAGCTGGAATTGATGTGTGTGAAGTAGTAGCCAATCGCACAGGCATGGCAGAGGGGGTTGCATCAGAGGTTTGTTGATACACCTGCAGCAAGCATTACTTAAAAGTTTTAAAACCATATGGTAACCTCTACCAATAATAATTAAAAACATATATATATACCTGGTTGAACACCGGCTGTCATATGTTGAGGAGACATTTTGAGGGACAAATGGCCGATGTTCCGACATTGATGAACCGCTGCCGCCTGATGCCTGAAATGTTTGCGATAACGATCTGCACAATGGCAGAGCAGCAGCCTGTTTACGGGGTCGCTGCGAAGGTCTTTGCCCTAAGATCATGAAAATCATATAAGCGAACAACCAATAGCAAAGGGTTTTGAAAAAAAAAGTGCGACGATATATCTAAGTATAGAGGTAAACCTTCGGGCATTTGCGTGCATCTCCTTTTGGAAGAACCACACGCAATCATCGCATCAGCTGTAAAAGGTTGCACTAACACATAACAAACACGAAAAGCATTTAACGGGAATGAAATTACCTGTTGTACATTACTCATCAGTTCCTTGTTCACCAGCTAATTCATTCCCGCTAAAAGTGTCATTTAGATCGCTTATAACAGTTGTTTGGGTTTAGTTTTGGAACATCCCATCAGGGTGATTTAACATTTCAACCAATTGCAAAATTATTAAATGCATATTATAAGTAGAATTTGATAGATTTGTCGTAGTCCTAATAACCAAAAAAAAATTTCAGTAACATGTTAAAAAGGAGTTACATGGGTTCCAATAACACATATATATAAACATCAATTATTCAATTTACAATTAGGTAATGTGTACCGTGTTACATACCAATTCAGTTTTACCTTTGTTGGTTCCTCCATTTTAATGTAGCCACTCATCACGAAACTCATGTTGGTTGTTCCTCTTGCCTCCATTCCAGCAATGTTGAAAATCAAACTATTTCTAAAAAGCTCATCTTTTACCAAGCATTTACATTTCACATTAAATAAACTCATCCTAAAAAAAGTGAAAAATAATTCTTTCAAGTAAACCCCTAATATTTCAAAAATCATCTAAATAATAGCACTTGCAAATTTATTTGGGTTCTTATAAACAATAAACACATCTTCACTCTTCAACAAATATCGCAAAAATGTAATACACAATAAAAAATCCACCAAAAGAATAACAAAAAAATGTTATATAACCATACCTGTGATTACACTATTCATAAATCTATTAAGCTAAATAGTGTTTCTTGCAGAAAGGGTATGGCCAAATATTAGCAGCGCTTAACATTTATCCTGCAAAACACCAAAAACACCACAAATAATAATCAAATCAATGATCTCAAGTAAATAAAAAAAGGAAAAAAAATCAAGAGTACCTCACTTGCATATTCAGCGCTTCATGAAAATAGTTGAGATACCGCAATCACGTCAGTTAACCGGCGTCAGCCTACGTTTTGGTGTGTCGGTGTTTTCAGCCATCGCCCATGGTGTTATGTGTTTTGACTGTAGAGAGTGTACCTTGCCATTTTTAAGGATCGTCGGGAAGTAGAAGATCTTCAACGCCCCTTTGTTGAGTAAGTGGTGTGACCTAGATGACACATGGAGAAGATGAATGTAGCTAGTTCTGGAAATTTCTGCCTATGGAGTATGGAGTGTGTGAGGTTATATCGGTTAAGGTTTAATCAAAGAAACAAATGGGCCTAACCTAATATTGTAACGCTTTATGGGCCAAGCAATCAGGCAACGAAAATGGGCCAAAGATACTGTAGATAGAGCGACGTCGTATTGGTTGTGTTTTAATATATATAGTAATAAAATCCATCTCGCAATTTGCATGAGTTTGTATCATATAGAAAATAAGAAACGATAACATATCTTATGATTCCTTGCTTTTGTATTTTGAAATTGGATACTAAAATCAACTTGTGTCTGATCTTGAATCAATGTAACACGATCTTAATGTTCAATGTTAATGGTCTCTTGCTCCTGTTAGTCTTGAACCTTATTTATGCGACCAACAATGCTCGGCTTTTCGACCATACTACTTTTATCGTAAAAGATAGATTTAGATCCGGTCATCTGGATATAATAATAATAATAATAATAATAATAATAATAATAATAATAATAATAATAATAATAATAATTTTTTGTAAATCCTATGAGTTTCTAATAAAAAGTGATGTTTTATAATAATAATAATAAAAAATAAATAATAATAATAATAATAATAATAATAATAATAATAAAACAAAAAACAGTCGTGTATTATGTTCCTTATTTCTATATTTTCTTACCAAAGAAACCATGAAAATCACGTTAGACCAAACCTCATAATACCAATTATTGGGTATTGACAAGAGCACTATCTAGGCTTTTTTTTTTTTTTTTTTTTTTTTTTTTTTTTTTTTTTTGAACAAGATCTAGCTTATTGTTCACTACTAGCTTTTTTAGCACTAAATAGACCAAACATCATTAATATATCTAGTGTGACTAAGATATTGAACCGATGTAAAACTTTACGTACAGTGCTCAGTTGTTCATTGTTGATGTTCTCTTGATCACTCCATATAGTCTTAAATAAAGAAATGACACATGAAAACCATTTATCGACCAAACATCATCATATGACTTGGTATGACTCCAATCGTAATGCACATGTTTACATTCCAATAGTCACTGATCACTCCGATCTTGGTATGACTTGCTGCCTATAGTCTTAAAACCAATTTATTATTTGTAAAAACCATTAAAATCATGTTACGCCAAATAGCAAAATTGTAATCTTATGTGACTCCAAGCTCACCAGTCACCACCATGAAATAATGTTGTGACTGGCTTTGGACCTTTTTAATTTTGCGAAGTAATGGGCTTGGGATGATCAAAAAGTTTGTGGGCTAAAATATATCTCAAAGTTTGGGCTCTTTAAACTCTCACATCGGCACTGTCTCAAGATCATTTGTGAAGATATTTATTAAAGAGGCTAGAAATGACATTTTTTGGAACTATTGCAAATAGTATTAACAAGCTATGTTTGTGCTTTAAAAGTCAGTATCATACTATCATGTATAAAATCTACTACCATGTTTGGTGATGTGACATTTAAACGTTAAAGATTATGATTCGGAGGTTGTGAAGCAGCTAAAAAGCTTTATGACCATCATTACTAAAAAGTAATATATCTAAAATTTGACTCATGATTGAAGCAAACATAGATTAGTGGCCACATCTATATCTATTGGGCTTTACACAGATTGTGTATATGTAACAATCAACTAGATCCACGAGTGTTAATTGGTCAAAGGTATGTTTTAGCACGGGTTGGTGTTGAGTTTTTTAGAGCGGTGAGCGGTGAGCATTTTAATTTTTAATAGTCGTTTGACAAATGAGTCGTAAGCTTTGTTATTTTTTAAGAATGCTCCATTTTCCAATATTCCTTTAAGAATGTGTGAGCGGTTAGCGGTGAGCTATGCCTACTGCTCACATCTCACTGCTACTACTCACTGCTATTCTTAACAAAGACACCCAAAATGTTGCATATCATAGTTAAAACAGTTTGATTGTTTGATTGATAGCTGAAAATGATAACGACATATATCTACTGAGTAATGTTAGTTGAATATCATACTTTAATTAAAAATGATAACTACTATTATCATTAAATTAATATTTAAATAAATAAATAAATAAAAAGTAGCTAAAAGAAACAAAATCTTTTCTTTTTCCCAACATGCCCTTTTAAATGCTATAAAACTAACCATGATAGGTATAAAAAAATAGCAAAATGCTAGACCAACTCAGAAAATTCATACAAAAAATCTACTCGCTGACGTGTCAGCGGGTGATTGATATATTTTATGGCAGTTTCTCTTTTCTCTCTTTTATTAAACTAATCATTAGCTAACACGTAAGCCATGGGCGGAGATAACGGGGGGTCCGGGGGGTCACTGGCGAAAAAAATTTTAATGTAAATTTTCGAAAATTTTCAGCGAGTTAATTTTTTATGCGAATTTGTGAGCGGTTTATCTACAAAAATATACTAACCTTTGCCACCTTGGTTGATCCGATGACGTGCAACTCATGCTACTTCACGTGTACAACCCAAGCAAGCATAATCCACTTGTCCGTCCTCACCAAAACATTAAATAAAAATAATTATTTTCCCTTTTCTTTTTTTTATAAAAAAATCTCAATTCTCGATAATTCCATCCATCCATCCTTACCGTAAACCACCACCACCACCGTCAGCTCTAAATCGCTAAAATAAATAAAATAATTAATCAATGATGGAATATGAGAATAATCAGGGGGCCTTAGAAGAAGAAGAAGCCCAAATGGAATCACTCATACTCAACGACGATGACAACAACGACACTAACGGAGATCCGTTATCTAACGGCCATCCGTTATCTCCACCTGCTGAAATCCCTACATCTCACGATCACACCGTTAACGATCCGTTATCTATGACGTCATCACCAAACCCTAACTCTTCATTCAATTCCTTTCTAGAACCTCCTTCTTACGCCGATGCGGTTTTCAGATCCTTTGATGACGGTCATAATACTAATAAGATAGTTTCCACGTCATCATCCGCCACGTCAGCATCCGCGTCCTCTAGTGGTGAGTATTTGAAAATATCTGTAACTGATCCGCAAAAATCACAAGATGTTGTTGGTAATTCGTTAGTCCCTGGCGGTGGTAGTTACGTCACGTATTTGATTGCCACGTGGACTAATTTGCCTGAGTTTAACGGAACTGAGTTTAGTGTTAGGCGTAGGTTTAAGGATGTGGTTACGCTTTCGGATAGGTTGGCGGAGGCGTATAGAGGCTATTTTATCCCGTTGAGGCCGGATAAGAGCGTTGTGGAAAGCCAGGTGATGCAGAAGCATGAGTTTGTTGAGAATAGGCGTGTGGCGTTGGAGAAGTATTTGAGGAAGCTGGCGGAGCATCCGGTGATTAAGAGGAGTGAGGAGTTGCGTGTTTTTTTGCAGGTGCAAGGGAAGTTGCCGTTGGTTAAGACGACTGATGTGGCGTCTAGGATGTTAGATGGTGCGGTTAAGTTGCCTAAGCAGTTGTTTGGGGAAAGTGTTGTATCGGCTGCGGTTGATCCGAGTGAAGTTGTGCAGCCTGCCAAAGGTGGACGGGATTTGTTGAGGTTGTTTAAGGAGTTGAGACAGTCGGTTACGAATGATTGGGTTGGGGCTAAGCCGTTGGTTGTGGAAGAGGATAAGGAGTTTTTGGATAAGAGGAAGAAGTTGCAGGATTTTGAGACGGAGTTGACTAATGTGTCTCAGCAGGTATAATGTTTGTGGATTACGCATTTGATTTTAAAAAAACCGAATTGTTTGATGCCAATACTAGAACTAAGTGACTTAGATATATTTGCATGCGATCCTTGTTATCTTTGCACTTGTGATATATTTAGTACGTAAGTTTGAGGTGAAATAAACGATAATTTTCTAGTAGACTAGTGCAGAGAGCGCTAAAAAAATATTCAGCAGCTTGCTGAAACGAGCTAGATCGGCGGTAATAACAAACGTAGAATGGTAAGTTTAATAAGTGGTTCAGAATTAGTATAAGTTTGATCTAAGATTCTAACTATAGTAATTTCATATATTAGCTGCGCAATATCATGGAAGATCTAGTGTGATGTAGAAAGCCATTGTTTTACCTATTAAAAAACAGTTAAGACTAAGGGAACTGGTAGAGCTTTAGGTATCTTCAAGTGAAGGAGAGAAATGGTGGTAACCGAGTATGTAGCTAAACTAATGGGTGTCAGTTATTGGGCACTTAATATACTTAGATCTACTATTAGTTTCGCAGTTATGGTATGGAAATCATTGTTTGAGAAATCTGGTACACAAGTGATTCTTATATGATAAGAAAGAATATGGAAATCATTGTTTGAGAAATCTGGTATACAAGTGATTCTTATACGGTAAGAAAGAAAGTATCTTACTAGTAGTTCTTAGTGGTATGCTTTAACGGCTTTATATGATTTTAGTACTTTACACGATGTGCTCTCAGTGCAAAACTAGATATTAAATGCAGTTATCATTTATAAGAAGAAAGTCAAAGGTATGATAAATATCTACTGGACATTCAGTTAAGCATTCAGATTTTCAGAAGTGTATTATAATCTCTAGTTTCCTTTCAGGCATGCTACATGAATGTAAATTATGTGTGCACCATAAATAGTTTCCTCTGAGTTTCGATGTTGATAATGTGTTCAATAAAAAGTATAGTTTCAGGCAATCTATGTTTAATGTGCTACAAATGCATATAATTTTAGAGCATGTCCTTTTCGCTGTTGCGTTTCTTTATGAATTTGTTGGGTTTGTGAGACAGCTGATAACATTGAGATAAGCTCATACTATCGGGATTGTCTACTCTACCACTGAATTCCTGTCATATGAAAAAGTTTTTTTGATGTTAGCTGGATCTTAGTGACTTGAAAGTTGAAAGTATTAGATTGCAATCCTTGTTATCTTTGCACTTGCAATATATTCAGTACATAAGTTTCTAGGTTTTAAAAAGCGCGATGCGCATCGATGCAATAAGGGTCAAATAGCCGAGGCGCGAGGCGCTGAGGCGAATGCGCGCGCATCACGTATCCGAGGCGACAATTTTATAAAAAAAATATTTAAATTATATATAGTGCACATACACATTTATACCACATTTAATGGCAAAAGATACCATGCATGTTCATAGTTCACGATTCTATATCGCTAAAATACATAAATAGTCGAAAACTAAGATCAAAAGTCTTGTCGTTTATAAGGAATTGGTCAAATTGGACCCATATCTTAAAAGTAAAGCCCATGAGAAGAAGCCCAATACACATTATTAAGTCCAATTTTATGTTTTAAGGCCAAAAGTACATGATGCGCAAAAAAGCGCGGATGCGTGCCTGATGCGCGCGCATCACCTCGCATCCCGTAAACGCAACGCATCAGGGTGTCTGATGCAACAGAGCCGCGCATCGCAACGCGTCATGCATCATGCGCGCTTTTTTAAACACAGATAAGTTTGAGGCGGATACCGTGGATTAAACTAAAATTTTCGAGTATACTAGTGCCAAGAGAGCTAAAAACATCTTCTGCAGCTTGCTCTTAAAAACAAGCTAGATAGGCAGTAATAGCAAACGTAAAATGGTAAGTTCTTATAAGTGGTTCAGAATTTGTGTAAGTTTGAATTATGATTCTTAATATAGTGAATTTATATATGTTGGAGGAGAGAAATGATGGTAACTGAGTATGTAGCTAAACTAATAGGTGTCACTGTGTCAGTTTTGTTTGGCACCAAATATACTTTGATCGACTATTGATTTTGCAATTATGGTATGATATTTATTGTTTGAGAAATCTAGTATGTAAGTGATTCTTATATGGTAAAAAAGTAAGTCTCTTAGTCCATTGTGGAATACTTGACGACTTTATATTGATAGTATTACAATATCAATGTTTTTTGTGGGGTTCAACTTGCACGGTCACTCCTGAGTTTCGATGTTTTTTAATGTGGTTAAGTAAAAGTATATTTTTAGGCAATCCATGTTGAATGTGTTACAAATTCATATAGTGTTGCAAAGTATTGATATGGATGGTGATTTGACACAACTTGCACTTTGGTATGTAGACACTATGCCATTTAATACTTCTTTTTCGCTGTTGCTTATCTTTTATGAGTTAGTTGTGTTTGTGAGATAGATATTTTCACCCTATTTATATAGCAGCATTGGTGGGAAGAATTAAAGAAATAAATAAATGGTCATACTATCGGTATTCACTACTTTACTGCCGAATTCCTATCATATAAAAACATATTATTGATGTTAGCTGCTATCTGCAGGCTGAATCTCTCGTTAAAGCTCAGCAAGACATTGGAGAGACCCTGGGGCAACTGGGGCTGGCATTTGTGAAATTAACCAAATTTGAGTCTGAAGAAGCTATGTTTAACTCTCAAAAAGTGAGAGCGGCAGATATGAAAAATGTGGCCACTTCTGCCGTTAAAGCCAGCAGATTGTATCGAGAGTTGAATGCACAGACAGTCAGACATTTGGTATTTTCTAGATACTTTATTTAGCTTATCACATCTTATACATAGTAGTAGGGGGTGTTTGACTGCATTTTGAAAGTGATTGTGTGATATTCATAATACGGAGTAATTAGAATTAGATAATCACCTGTAATATAACAGTCGTAGAAAATGGTGTTGGATGTGCTTATAATTATGTCTTGAATCTTTGGAAAATTCTGATTATTTGTAGAATTAACATATAACATGACCAAATAGTAGTTTTTGTGAAAAAAAAGGAGATATCTTTGCTGAAATGAGAGTAGAAAGTATTATCAAATCACTTTAGAGGAACGGGAAATAGGTAATTTTGTTTGGCCCCTTAGAGGATGAAGTTTGTTGCAATTGGTATGAAGTGAATATCCAAATATCATTATCCGACCCTAAAACAATCAGAAAAATATATAAAAACTCATTAGGTTGACTTCAAGTCGCAATAATCAGGTATTCAGATCTAAAATGCAAATCCAAACATCCCTTAAGAAGCTTCCTTCTCTCAGCCTCAGTCAAGTTCAGTAATTGGTTTCTTGTTTCATTTATTACAGGATAAGCTTCATGAATACCTTGGAGTGATGCTGGCTGTGAATAATGCATATGCAGATCGATCAAATGCTTTGTTAACTGTACAGACTCTTCTATCAGAGCTATCAAATTTGAATTCCAGGATTGAAAAGCTTGAAGCAGCTGCATCCAAGATATTCGGTGGTGACAGGTCTAGAGTTAGAAAAATTGAGGAGTTGAAAGAAACAATGAAAGTTACTGAAGATGCTAAAAGCTGTGCAGTTAAAGAATATGAGCGTATAAAGGTAACATAATCCACCTCCAGTTGTAATATTGGAGTATGTTTTGGCCATGCTCTGTAATTGAACAGTGAGTTTATCTGTTACTTTTTGTAGTAAACCTGGCAAGATTTATAGATTGCTCTTGTAGATTATAAATCTTGTTCTTCGAGAACTATCTGTCAATGAATGCATAATCATTGAGAAGTATCTAACGACAGAATGCTTATGCAGGAGAATAATAAAAATGAGCTCGAGAGACTGGACAAAGAAAGACATGATGATTTCTTTGGCATGTTGAAAGGATTCGTTGTTAACCAGGTACAGTTGTTCATCCTTGATTTGGTTATGTCATAGGCTTATAGCTTTAACATGTCAAAACGGTTAGCAAAATATGAAAAGAGAACAGGTCAAATGGGTCAAGTATGTCAAAAATTTTATTTATGCGTCAGGAATATAAGCTTCCAACTTTCATTGAATTGACATGAAATGATGCAATACAACTATGAGTTGCGATCCTATACAAAGGATCAAAAATTAAAAAGGCTAAAAAGGGTTTCTAGCCACTAAGCTAGTGCCATGTGTCCCCCACCCACTCCCTCCCTTTTTTCTTTAATATTTTCGGTTAGAGGGCATTTTGGTCATTTGACCCATTTTTTTAATTCCACCTTAAATTTCAAATGCAAATAACTTTCGAACGACAAACTTTTACAAAAAACCGATTTCACCATAATTTTTAAAATTTAATCCTCTTTAATTTGGTATAAATCTTTTTAATTTTTTCGAAACTTTTTTTTTGACATATTCATTGGGTCATGATTTTCTTGAAAATTTTAGCATTTTCGGCTCTAATTTTGTCTAGTTTAAAGGCCGAATTTTGCAAAACTTAAAACACGAAAGTTGTAGCTTCTTTGCCATTGTTTACCCAGAAATTTGAATCACTCAAATCCAATATGATATGAGTGAGATATCGTATGTTAAAGATGACGTTTTACTCATATTTGTTGCACACAACGGGTTTGATGAAATGTTTAGCTTAGATTTTTAGTCTTAAAATCGAGTTAAATGCACTAATTTTTGTACAACAATGCACCTTTAGTTATTTTATTAATGTAAGATTCAAAAAGTTTTGTTTTTTCTTTTTTTTTTGTTTTTTTTAACTGATGAACCATATTAACTGATGAACGTTATTAACTGCTTTTTAAAAAAGACATTTTGTTCATCAGTTACTTTGGTTGAACTATATTAACTGATGAACCTTATTAACTGATTTAAAAAAAAGACATATCGCGCGTTAAAGAGCCTTATTAACTGATGAACTTATTAAATCAGTTAATAAGGTTCATCAGCCTTATTAACTGGTTGAACTATATTAATTGATGAACTTATTAACTGATGAACCTTATTAACTGATGAACTTATTAAATCAGTTAATAAGGTTCATCAGTTAAAAAAAAACAAAAACTTTTTGAATCTTACATTAATAAAATGACTAAAGGTGCATTGTTGTACAAAAATTAGTGAATTTAACTCGATTTTAAGACTAAAAATCTAAGCTAAACATTTCATCAAACATGTTGTGTGCAACAAATATGAGTAAAACGTCATCTTTAACATACGATATCTCACTCATATCATATTGGATTTGATTGATTCAAATTTCTGGGTAAAGAATGGCCAAGAAGCTACGACTTTCATGTTTTAAATTTTTCACGATTCGGCATTTATGATGGTACAAAATAAGGTCGAAAATGCCCAAAAAATAAAGAAAATTAACACCCATTTCGTATGTAAAAAAAAAGTTTCGAAATTTTTAACAAAATTTATACCAAATAAAAGAGGGTTAAATTTTAAAAATTATGGTTGAAATCGGTTTTTTCTAAAAGTTTGTCGTTTAAGAGATATGTGCGTTTGAAATTTGAGGTGGAAAAAGAAAAAACAAGTAATTTTACTATTTTGCCCCTATCCAGATTTTTTAAATAAAATAAATGAGGGACACGTGGCAGCACCAAATTTCTTTTTAGGCTTTGCAAAGTTTGGGTACTTTGCAATGGATCCGGCATCATACAACTATATACCCCTTTTGTAATGTTGTAAAAACAGGGATAATTATCTAGAAATGTATTTAACTTGTCACTTTTTCTAATTATGTGTAGCCTCCTTTATTTTTTGCTATTATATACCCTTAACTCTTGATTTCGACTTTTGTGTGTATTTTGTGCATGTAAAATGACCATTTTACCCTTCTTTGTCAATAGAGTGGTTACAAAATATAAGAGTAAAATGGTCATTGTACATGAGCAAATACACACAAAGGTTAAAATTCAAATGTTTGGGGTATATAACAGCAAAAAAAAAAAAGAAGGCTACACACAATTAGAAAAAGTGACAAGTTAGATACATTTTTAGGTAGGGCTGAGCATCGGTCCGGACCGACCAAGACTGAGACCGAATTAGCCCAAAATCCGAGACTGAGAACCGGACCGAATGTGGTTGGTCCGGTCTCAATCGGTCCAACAAGGCAAAATAGTCAGTTTGTGGTCCGGACCGAACCGACCAAGACAGAGACTGAATTAGTCCAAAAGCCGAGACCGAAGACCGGACCGAATGTGGTCGGTCCGGTCTCGGTCGATCCGGTCCGTTCGGGTGGTTTGCTCAACCCTATTTTTAGGTCATTATCACTAAAATAAATAAATAAATAAATAAATAATTTAAAAATTTGTAAAATCGTAATTCATGACAAATTGAACCATTTCATAGCGCAATTCCTGCAAGCAACCTACTTTGATTTCATGCATTGGATGTCAACTTTACAAGTGTCTGTCTATGTAATGTGTATCATTTAACATTGTGCTTACGATTACAGGCAGGATATGCAGAGAAGATGGCAAGTGTGTGGGAAACAGTAGCTAAAGAAACTAGTGGATATGCAAAAAGCTCATAGGTGATATAGGTTTTGCGAACTATGTTATGGGTTGATTCGCCTTATAACTACCTTTTGTACCTTTTTATGTACACTGGTGCTACTCAATGACTATCTTATGAACAGTTTTACAAAAGTTCCTCACTTTTTCACCACCCCATTTCATGATAGTTTAGCTGCAGACCACTCTGTAATGTATCGACACTTGAGGACATATTATTGTGATGTCCTTTTGATTATTCTTTGTGTTAGGTTGCAACTCTAGGCCCCTCAATGCAGCAATGCACTTTATAAGATGGGGGTTTAATATGTGAACCGGAAATGACAGAAGAGGCTGTAATGGCAAGTGTGTTGGTTTTTTAAAAGTTATGATATGTGATATGCGTCTGTTAAGTTGTAACTATACATTTATACAAGTGGAGGAATGCACTAATACATGCAGTGTACACCTTCTTCTTCTTTTTTTTTTTTTTTTTTTTTTTTTTTTTTTTTTTTTTTTTTGTACTGCATTTTATTTGTACTGTGAGGTTCATTCTATTGAATGAAAATGGATCGAGGACCAAAATATATGTTCTAGCAACCAAATTGTATGCAAAGTGTTGTGGCGGATTTCGAATCATGATGTAATAGAGTTGGTGCGTTTCATGTATGTATATCAAACTACAGTTTGCTATGATACCGAATCATGATTTTTGTGATATCTGAATCATGATTCGGTGATGCCCAGTTACAAAATGGTAGAAAATAAATAAATTCAAATGTCCTAAAAACCAGAAACAGTCTGAGAATCAACTAACGAAAGCTACCAAAATAATTTAAAATTTATAGAACAAACGTGATCAAACTCTTTTGATACTTAAAATCTTTTCAACCTAATCATAGGAATTATTTTTCTAAAAGAATGATGTGTAAGACATATCACAATTTGCTCCTAACTTCTTGCATAAGACCAACAGGCTGAAATGATTTAAGACAAGTATCATTAATGTCAAATTTTAACATGCTTGTATAAATAGCGAAGACAACAAACTGCTCTTGCATATATCTTGTGTATTACGTTAGATGGTTGCCTCAAAATAGAAAATATCAAAGTCACGCAAAGATACATGCACCTCTTGAAAAGGTTAATACGAGTTTTTTATTACACCATCAGGGGCCAGGGGTTCTCGCCGGTGCCCGTGCACCTCATGAATTTTTTCGATATAGTGTTAATTTTTGAAAAAAAACACAATTTTTCCTAAAGTTATCTTAAATGCACCCGGTTCATCAAAATATGTTTCTAGTATTATTGTTCAAATTTTTTTGTGCACCCGATTATATTTGGTCCTGGCTCCGTCCCTGTACACCGTAATCATTTAGAAAGATAAATACATAAATGTCGTACTCTTAAATTTATTTACAATATAGAATGTTTTGATCTCTTTCCTCTTGCACATAGAAAGCCCAACGTAATAACTTTTTCTTTTCTTTTGTCGATCAAAGTATCAAACTAAATAAGTCTGAGTATGTATTCATGAGTTAAAATATACGAATATTGTTTCGAACATGATTCATATTGTAACTTCAGCAAAAAACAAGTTGTGCGCAAACTCTCAAACCACCCAAACTAAACTAACTTTTTCCAATTCGATTCGTAAAATAATTCACCTGATATGATTCGAGAATAGGTGTAACCGACGTTACTAGATTGGCCGAGATGTTACGCCCAATTCAACCTTTGCGGCCTCTCAATTCACTACTTGTTAGACTGTTATTTGTTAATATATAGTGTTCATTCAAGTTTTTTAGTTCGTATGCTAGCTAACTATGTATGATGGTCTTTAAACATAAAATGATTTTTATCTTCTACTTAAAACCTCATAAATAACACCAAACTGGAGATATCATCCTAGAATAATCATCAAATAGCAAAGTTGTGACAATTACTCCGTAATTTTTAACAACTGGGAGCAAAGATTCGAAATTCGTTTGCATGCAAACACACAAGGAATGGATGATTTTTTGTTTCCAAATATTATACATTATATTGTATTTATTTTAAGCATGCTTTTTCTTAATCTCACAATAAGAAAGAAAACTGAATTCCTCAGTGGGTCACACGGGAAAATGTTATATGCATGTACAGGTTATGGACCAACCTGAAAAAAAAAAAAAAAAAAAAAAAAAAAAAAAAAAAAAAAAAAAAAAAACCTTTAGTACTTTGCTAATTTTTGTTTTCATGCATGACGAGCCTATAGATTAGGTCCAAAAACACACAATATCACTAATCACACTCATTGTTTTTATTTCGTTATGATTCCAGTATTTTTTTTTCGATTGACACTATCATTTCACTTAGGTTAACGCTTAATTTTTTTTCCTTTTTTTTTTTCTTTGATTGGTAGTTATAAGTTTGTTATATCAATTGTATTTTAATGTGTGTAATTTTTCTTCATTTTTTTCTTATCGATCATGTATGTTTCGAGGTAGGTGGTAGTATATTTTAGAGAATATTGCCAAAAGATTTGGTGATACAATTTTTTTTTCCAATGCAATACTTTTTAGGTTCCCAATGTACTTTTGCACGTGGATTAATGTAAGTTGAGTAGCCGCCGGTTGAGTAACACAAATGTTGAGTAAGTTTGGTAGTTATGTGGGCCCATTCAAAGTAACTAGCTGCACTTGCTTAAAGCCACGTGTCACATTTTGGGAGTAGTCGCGGAGTTGAGTAGTCGCGGATGACCATGGTGAGGACCAAAAAAAATATTTTGTACTAAGTTAGTACTTACCTCTTTAATGTATTTTAGGGTGTTTAGCGATTATATATAAGAGTTTTAGCCATTACAAGTTGTTTTGGGATATTGACATGTTGGTATAGAGCTTTGGATTGTGTATACAAGTTTGGATTGTGTAGATTTTTTTTGAAAAAAATCTGGAAAACGGTTGCTATGCAGGCTGCTATGCAGCTTGCATATACATAAAATACCGACGCCACCGTCGCCATGTCGTCGGTATCTTACGAATTAATTTTGACTTTCACGTTTGACTAATTTGACTTTTTAAATACCGACGACATGGCGATGGTATTTTAAAGCATTGACCGTTTGACTTGTTGACTATTTGATTGATTAGTTAATCGTTTTTTGTTAATTATACTTAACACACCGACGAATGGATGTCGGCATATTATTTGTCGAACCACGTTTTCGTTTGACTGAAAATGGCTGTGGGCCCCACCTCAGCGTCGGGAAATGACGTCGGCACAGTAAGTCCCGACGGGGCATTCTCGACTAACGCCGACCGACTAAGTTTCATCGGCATCAACTAAATGCAGACATCATGACGTCGACATAGTTGAAAAAAAGTCGTCGCCATTTGTCCTGTTTGTACTAGTGAAGTTAGGGACCAACCAAAAAAAAAAAAAAAAAAAAAAAAAAACCTTTAGTACTTTGCTAATTTTTGTTTTCATGCATGACGAGCCTATAGATTAGGCCCAACCTCACCCAAAATATTGACCTCTCAGGCTCTGGCTATGCAAAGCATCATATGCTATTCTACTTTACGAATAGTGGGTGAGGTGAGTGAATATTGGAGTCGTGAAAAGAACATTTTTCAAAACGTGTTTGTTTATAGTCGATGGAAACTTCAAGCAAGGATCAAAACACGAGAATTTTCTCTTGTCATTTTGCTTTTGGAAAAAAACACGTTCCTATTATCCAACTGTAAAACTTAAGAATACAACGTATTCAAACGTGCTTTCGTGCACTCCTAACATTTTCAATATATTCTATTCTGTTAGAAAATATATATATTCTATTCGACTTTTCTCGATCAAGATCAACACAAATACAACATTGTTCTTCTTTTGCCACGAAGTTTACCCCCAAAATTGGAAGACCGATGCATTTAAGTATTGTACTTTTTAGGGTTCTTTTCTACCAAGGGACCATTGCCTAATTGTACAACGTAAAGTAGATGCTTCCAAATTAATACTTTTTAATTGCAATATTCGTTTTGAACAAGCAAAAGCCAAGATTCATGTTGGAAACTTGGAAAGCAATTTTTTTTTTTTTTTTTTTTTTTTTTTTTTTTTTTTTTTTTTTTTAACATAGATAGTATTTCACTTCTCACAAATAGAGTTAATTTGAACACAACAAGTTACGTCGAATATAAAGAGCAAAATCAAAACCGACTTGCCAAACAAAATACACAAGGTAACAAGTTAGGCCAAAACAAAACATACAACATAATAGTTGTGACAGACTACAACAACACCATACAAGGGTGGAGGGAATCACCAAAGTGGGCTTTTGGTAGACACAATCAAATGAAGATGTAACTTGACAAAAATACACAAAGTCATAAAACCTACATAAAAGATAAAACTGAGCATCCTTAAAAAAGTCAGACCTAAACCAAACAGAGTAACTTCTAGTTTTGTATCACCAAATGTTAAATCCATTTGTAAAGTTTAGTCTTGGAATAAAGTATAAGCTCTTCAACGTTCTTGACTTTTTTCTTCGTTTTTTTTAGTTGTGGGAGTACTATAGTTTTTGACACGTATGTGAATTGCTATATAACTATATATATATGCAATATAGATATGGATTTGAAGATTAATTGATATATTTTTCTTTACCAATTAAAGGCATTGATAGTTTTTGCTCAAAGAATTAAATGTACAACTAATGCTATTGAAATCAAAAGTAAGTTGTTTGACATTAAGAAATGCTAAAAGTACTCCCTACCTCTCAAATTGACTAATAGTTTAATTTTATTTTCCTCCCGATGTCTCAACTGAATTGTTAACTACTAAAAATAGATATGAAAATATGATCAATTTTACTATATTATCCTTGCTTGAAGTTAATTATTATTGCTAACTTTAAAGAATACATTAATTAATTAGATAAAGATATAATTGTTATTTTGCTAAAAAGTAAGAAGATAAAGCAGTAAATGGGTAAGTTGTTTAAAAACAAAAGTATGAAACAAAAACAAATAATAAGTATTGATAAATCAAGCCATGAAAGTCTCCACTAAACTAGCTCTACCCCGTCTATGGCTCTATCCCGTACTTATTCACAATCTGCACCACATATGACATATCATATCACATATGTTTTTACTGTAATTTGAACCCACAATCCGCTTTACCATTTTGAAATCCATTATGAAACTTTTATATAAGCTTGAAACAATACGTGCAATAGAAGTTTCATTCAAGCTGACTTGGAGCTAACATACTAACGCAATGTATAGATCAGTACTTGTAAGACTTACGCCTACTGAGCAAGATGCATTGTGATTTCCTCTTCTGGAGTTGGGGTTGATACAATTACTAGTTTTGTTTTAAACAAGACAGATACCACTTCGGTTAAACCTTAAAAAAAAAAAAAAAAAAAACTAGCATATGTGAATTATTATTATTATTATTATTATTATTATTATAAACATCACTTTATTATTATTATTATTATTATTATTGTTATTATTATTATTATTATCGTCGTCGTAACAAGTCTCATCATATCAAATCAAAGTTGGTGGCATATAACACCGCTATGTAGGCTATATATCCTTAGACGTCATAAATTACAACTTCAAAACAGTTATGCTATTAAAATTGATAGAAACCAAATAACCAATTGCTTTAAAGTTGCTACGCTGAATTAATTTACATAATAATAATAATGAATGTTGACCATGCACGCCACTCATAAGAATATGTGCACCTAAATCTTTATGAAAAGAAAAGAATCTAAAAAAAATTAAAAACTCAACCTGGTTTTCTTCTCATTTGATCTTAACTTATGTTTGCCAAATAATTATATATAATATATCAAATTTTAATCTTCGGTTTGTACTTAAATCTTGAGACAATTATTAACGATTATTGTTTTCCATGTATACATTGACCACGAGTTTATTTTTGCTACGCACGTACTGGATAATTATGTACTCCGTATTTGTTTACAAATCATGTGGTATCACTACAAAATAAAAGACATTTTATGACTGATATCTATAGGGGCTGATAATGCAAATGTGAGTAAAGATATTAAAAAAAGTGCTTAAAACTAAGAAAAACTTAAGTTGTAGCAAAAGTTCAAAATACTCTCATATCACATTTACCACTTCATTTTGGGCAGAAACCAAAACAAACATTCACCACTTCATATCCTCTCAAATACTCTCATATCACCATCTCAGATCACTTCCGGTCCTATCACCTCTCCAATCATCTTCACCGATTAGCTCAACGTCGCCGGTCATCTTCTCCGGTTATCTCACCGCGCCGATCATCTTCACTGGGAATATCACCGTCGCCGAACATCACGCTGTCACAACTCACGACGGTTACGGAAATGGCGGCGACTCGGTCGATCACCTTATGCTCGTTCACTCCGATCTATCTGTAAGTTAGGGTTTAGATTTATGTTTTTTTGAAATTAAGGCACGTATTGTATTTTTTATGTATGTCTATCATTTCATATCAATTGATTACAGTTTAGTAAATATTATACGTGACGTAGACGGATGAATTTGAGGAGATTTGGTTAGGCGTTGATAAGTAATGAATTAGGTTTCGTATCAAGTCGTATTCACTTATAAAAAGTAGTATAGATTAATTGAGACTTGAAAGCATTATATACTTATTTAGAGGTTTAATTAGTGTTGATTCGTGGATATGTGTGACTTCGCTTGTAGAGAGGATATTCTATACATTGTATTGAGCTTGATTATATATGTGATTGTTTCTGCAGTGATTGTAAATGTTTGTGAATAAGAGGTAAATGCAACTATTTTGAAGGTTAACGCTCACAAATGTGGTTGTGTTGTTTGTATATAGGACTTCTGGTTTGTGTGTATGAATACAGGCTTGGTTGACTGTTCGGTTGATTTTATAAGTTTATTGACCCGGTTTAGGCATAGGCTATCTGCAATTCTGCATACTGTTGGTTAGTCTGTGGAGACATATTAGTAAGTACATTTGCTCTGATTGAAGCTGACTGTCTAGTGTTAACCATCTTATTAGGTTGGGACTGTGTGCTTAGATGATTACTGATTGAGTAGAGTAAATATTACTATTCGACTAGTAGGTATAGATGAAAGACACTATAATAGTTTAGGTTTTCATTCAAATTATTAAAAAAACCGAAAGTCTAAACCAAGTTGTCTGATTGCAAAATTTGGATAATCCAATTCCTGAAGAACCTTAGATGACTAACGTCCATGTTTCTGGGCTATTTTTTGGGAACTCTGGTCACGGGTTTTATAATTGGAACGGGTAACATGTACCGTCATAATAGGTTTACTTCATATAGCAGTGACTCCAGTGTCGAAAGCATTTTATACACGGTTTTATTACTAGTACATGTTTTTATGTTTGTATGATTTCCAGGTTTATAATCTGACTTGAAGCCCGAAAAGGGTTGTCGTTGTGATGGATCTAAAGCTGTTAATTGCATCAGACGGGACATCATCTTTGTCTGTGCTTGCTAAGCTGGCCTTACTGCTGTTTCTCTTACAGTTGAGCCGAGTCTTGCGTCTGGGTCACAACCTGTTCTTGTTCTAACCAACGAGTATTGCACAGTTACTTGCTCCTCTAATAACCAAATAGTTTTGTCTAATATAAGTATTGAATTAATAGTTTTCTTATAGGATGAACTGATGAAGTTGTGTGGCACAAATGTACTTCTTCGGTATCTTGGTTGCATAGCAACAACCATTCCTACTTTGTACAAGCGAGATGATATTGAAACATCGCAGGTGAATATGGTGTTTTTTATGTCATAATTACACGAGAATTTTAGTTTGCTCTTTATATATTTTCTGTGTTGGTTTTGCCGTGCTTCTTGTAGATTGATGAGTGGCTGGACTATGCCCATATATATATATATATATATATATATATATATATATATATATATATATATATATATATATATATATATATATATATATATATATATATATATATATATATATATACTGTTCTGAATACAAGGGGACTCTGAAGAGCTTAATGACATCATGATCAAAGCAGACGATGCTGTTATAGTTAGTACAACTAATGAAGATGAAACGAGTCATCTAGTGGTATGTGATCTTATTAGTGTATACAGTATATAACGTCTCAATCATTCTTTTATGTTTTTATGTGCTTATTTGTGTGTTTTAACAGGTTTATTTAGTAGAGGATCCTGATGGTGATTCAAACATGTATGTTCACCATGAGATGATTATACCATCGTTTCATCTATGCACAGCATGGCAAGATTGCCGCATTAAAGGGGGAGAAAAAGGTAAAGTGAATGTGATTTCATTATCTTTAAGAAGTATCGAGCATGTTTCGATACATGTAAGAATATGGGTCACAAAATGACCCATTGTAATCCAAACAGATCATTGGTGTTTTAAAACACTGCTCTGAAGTTGGATGTCACTATTATACTCGCTATGATTACGAGGTCTATATTATATTTTAAAACATCCTAATACTGTAATTGAGATTTATATTCATCAGAAGTATTTTGTTTTCTGTAGAATGTTGATGCAGGTGCTGCAAAGGAACTGATGGCTCACTTGGTCAAGTTATAGGCTTCTCTCAGTGGTGTTAACATGTAAGTCCCATTTGACCCATTTCTAAGGAGTTACTTTTGGTATATAATGTTGCATAATCCCATTCGTTATGTGAAAATTTTACGCAAGCTAAATCCTGGATGATCCGACCTTAAAGTTGTTTGGAGAATGTGTTTATTAATATAATAACATGATTGTTATGTGTTTGCGTGGAATGTAATTAAAACAGAAGATAAACGAGAGGTTATATTGAGTTACTTTTGATCAAACACAAGTAGGCCCATTCAGATGTGTGAATGTTTTATACTTTTACGAAATAGGATTTCTGGATGATCTGACGTTAGGCTGCTTGCAGAACGTCTGACCTAATTTCTCGTAAATTGGTGTGCATTGATTTGTTTTTGAGTTGAACATAAACTGGAGTATAATGATTTATAGTACTCTACTTTCGTATGGTTGGATGCACACTGTGATGCCAATCAAACTGTTATTTTATTTAGGATGATTAGAAGTGGACTTTGGTAGATTTAATGTTAAATGTGAACGTTTAATAAGATAGTTGTGTAACAGCCATGGTTTTAGCAAGTCAGTTTAACTGATAGTCTTGACTCGGTTGACGTTTGTTTGGTGTGTCTTAGGTGTATGAAGTGATATAGGTGAGTTTTAACATTAAATCCCTTTGCGTAAATGGTTGTCATTGTGATTTTGGGAAGTGTTGATTTTGGGAAAGTTCATTTTGATCGCCTTTGTGGTGTAAAAATGACTATTGTATATTTGGTGTTTTGTGGCTTTGCGTAACGAGTCTTCGTTCAAGTATTTGAGCGTTAGTAAGTTACGGGAAGGTTGTTTTCGTGGGATATGTTTATAGAGTGTGTGAAATTCTATTTTTGGAAACTTTATTTGAAAATGATCATTTTCCGGTTTGTTGTAAAATTAAAGTTTATCGTGAAAGACGTTAGGTTTCGTTATGGGAAAACATAAAATATGAAAAGTATGAGGTTTTGAGTGTAATAAATAAATTTTATAAAAAATAATATATATATATATATATATATATATATATATATATATATATATATATATATATATATATTATATATATATATATAATAAAGGGGCGGCCGATTTAGGGGATTTAGGGGAAAAAGGAAACCAAATTTGATACCAAATACAACTCTAAGCCTTAAGGGTTATCCAAAATAATTATAAATACAAAATTAAAACTTCTCTAACCTTTTTCTTTTGAATGTACGGTCGACCAAGAGGAGGAACAAGGGAGAAAAATTTAGGGTTTTGTTTTTGAAGCTAAAATCAAGATCAAAGTATATTTTTAATACTAGTTTTCATGTAATTAATTAGTTATTGTTATAATTCATGTAATAATGATTATGATGGAATCTAGGGTTTATATACTTCTGTAAATTAATGAAGTAAAACATGTTAGGATCATTAGTTGATAATAGTATGGTAATTGGTTAACGGAATTGAGTGTAAAATGCGTTAGATTATGCGTTAGGGTTTAGACAGAAAACTAGGGCTGTAAAGATGTGAGTGTAATTAACAGATGGTGAGGAGCTAGGTCACGAATTTTTGGTCTAAATTGAAGTTTAATGAAAGAGATTTCTAAAAAGTCCGGCTAAGATTAATTTCAAGGTTGGGAAGTTAGTCTTTTGATTTTCCTTTGATAAGGTATCAAAGCTGTTAAACCGGGACAGAATTTGGGTAAAAGTTTGATAGTGAATTGTTGTTGAAAAAGTGATATTAAGGTTAGCCCTTCTGGAAAAGTTAAGTTTAGAGTTATCTTAGACTTATACTACCACGAAAAGGATTCGCGATAAAAAGTTGTAGAAGTATTTTATTTTAATTAAAAAATTTTGTTGTGCGTTCAGGTCCGAATTTGGATAGTTGACAAGTTTGATTTTCTTGTGAGTACTTGTGTGTGTTATTAGCCCATGACCTTCTGGGATTAGCTTGTATGGTTATAAGAGACCATGGTGAATTTTTGGTGTGAGTTGTTGAGCTTTAATTGTTATGATTTCATGTGGGTGAATGTACCCTAAAATTTTGCGTTTTTCTGATTTTAAAAGTGCAAGGGATTTAGTGAGTGTTAGGTTATGGTGATGGTTAGTATGAGGTCTAGGAGATCCATGGTGGGTCATATGAGTCTTAGACATCCATCATATGTGTATTACATGGGTTATAGCTTTTAGCTTTACCATGTGTAATGTGGATTTATTTTTGTGTTTTATAGATTGTGATTTGGTTTTGTGGAAGCTTCAAGGTTTGAGGTGAGTTCATAGTCCCATATTTTTACTTTGTTTTAAACTTGGGGTGGGAATGATGCTTGTCTTAAATGGTTTGGGTTACTGTGATTATGTGTGTGTCAAAGAGCTTGGACTTATAATGTTATCGTATGTATGTTATGTGTGATGTTTATGCGGTGATTATTTGATTGTGAGATTATACGTGATTCATTTGGGGACACATTTGATGCCAAGTTTTGTGTGGATATATACGTGATTCAATTGGGAGGATGCTTATCCTGTTGCTCGCGTATGCGACCTAATTGATGCCAATATGGGATCGGTGGAGACGTTCCGTCCAAATGGTTGCCTTTGTGTGTGATGGTCGGTTTGTGAATACATGTAGCTTATATGATAACTATAGTTGTTTGTCCAACTATATTTTATAATCACAGTGAACTGGTTGCCTTGAGAGTGTATGTGTGTCTTAAACCTATGAATCTCACCAACATTATGTTGACGTTTTAAGCATCATTTTCAGATGAGCTTTCTAAGGATAAGATAGAAGGATGTGATTAGACGAGACCCTAGTTGCATTAGCAGTGATTTATCATCTTTGTTTGGATCTTATGTTTTGCTTTGGATTTTGTTTTGGTTATTTTATTTTGGGATATTGTTACAACACTTTGTGTTTTACTTTGCTCTATTTTTGTGCATGTAGTTGTTCTCTATATAGACACCAGGTGTTGTGATGATATCCATGAAGTTATACCCTCGCGTTTTCTTCTTGGCGAGGTGTGACAAGTTGACCCACCTAGGACTTCTGCTTACTTTTGTTTTTGGCGTAGGGCTAACCACTAACCTTGTTACGGCTTGCTTCTACAACATATCATTCCACTTTATTGAAACAAATGTGTTGGTTGAATATGAACAATATGTTAATTTGTATAAATCCTCATGTTAAGCTCCTTCAATTCTTACTCAGGGAGTTGGGGTCAGAGAATCACGTACTTTCAGTTTAGGCTATCAGAGTTTCATCATTTTCATTTGATCTTTATCGAACTCTACTATTATCTCTGACATATAATTTCTTTTGTTGCAGCAACTATTAATGTACGAGACATCAGCTTCTGAGCTAGACATAATACGAGGTGTATCACCAGGTGTAACATAAATAGAGTTTTCCATACTTTAGGATAGCCATTGTATTCAGGATGAATGATATTCATTTATTGATTCTTTCAGGCTTTCATTGCGAATCTTCTTTCAAGATCAAATCTGCTTATTACTAGAGACATAGAATGGGCCAACCTCACATTTGGTTTTGAACAGGTGAAATGTCAGAACACCGATCATCAATAATCGAATTTCACCATTCCTGTTAATTATTTCCACTCTGTATGCAAAAAAAAATTGAATGTCTGCCTACATTATCTGACTATGCACGGTGTTTAATTACCATTGATAGATTGATAACCAATGAGAATAGATAAGCCCGATTATGTATTTACTAAGGTTCTATATTTTTTGAAATGTAGGAGAACATATATGCAATAGTTGATGTCACCAACCCAGAAAAGGTATTTTCCATATCTGTTTCCTCTTTATGTCTTAAGTGATGTAAGATTTAAGATATGCGTTTCAGTGTTTGTGTATGATATTTATTATTTTTCTTTCAGGCTGCAGGTTTTATCTGTGAGCAGAGCAATGTCATTGTCAGATAGGTATATCAACCTATACAATTTATAGTTTCATCTTATACATTCTTGGGGACTAGTGGTCATTTGGAAGTTGAGTTAATTGCCTTCATATACATAAATCTGTTTTGAAAAGTAGTTTTGGTCTACAGATATTGAAAACTGATGACCAGCTTTTTGCTCCTGTTTCTCCACAGCAGCATGCAGTTCAAGGTATAAGCTTCGAGTCTTAAACTTCATGACATGGACGTATTTTCTACGCGTAGAAATTTGAGGTAATGTATACCCACAATTCTGTTTATAGCAATACTATGTCACATGTTAGATTGTTACTAACATGGTTTAAATTCTAAACAAAAATGTTCAGGCGGAGCCAGAATTTTGGTCACCAATGTCGAAAGTGGTTCAGGCATTGGTTAGGCATGTGTAGAGGGCAAATATGAGCAAGAGAACTGTTGGTATCGAACAAGGTTCTTCATTACGCTCCAGCAACCAGGATTCACAGGAATTTATGTGATGAACATCCTCCTTCATTTGCCCTGTATTTATTGCAGTACTATTTTGTTTATTGTCATTATTCCCTGGCTATTCGAAATTCGTTTGACCGAATAATTTCATATTCTTGAGTTAAGTATAAAGTTACTTTGTGGTTTCATATATGTGATTTTCTCGTAAATTCATGTTTTACATAGTTGTAAACAAATACAGCATATAAAATGCAGTAGAAATGAGAAAAATGCAGTAGAAATAGAAAAATGATTGTTCAAGACTTTTAGTGACTGAATAATTCAGTCACTAATAAATTTGTGACAACCGGCAATTTAGGGAGTTATTTTGAAAACCCGCATTACGTTAAAGTTCGTTTATAATTTTTATTTGGAAATTTTATTTCACAACGAACTTGTAAGACCTATTTTATGGATATTTATAATTAATGATGTTATGGAATTCGTGAATTATTTTCATAATTCATTCTTGATATTATGCTCGGTGACGTATTCTTAAATTCTCACTGGTACTACGTTGACTCTGGCACTAGGTTTACCTAACAAAAACTTTTATGATTCGTTTTACGAGTCCGACTATATATAATTATTTACGAGATGTTTTTCGGGAGATATTAAAGTTTGAAAGGAGTTCGGGTTTCGGGCCACATGTTTTACATTTACCCACTCTTACTACTAATAATATTATTATTACTTTTATTATCATTATTATTATTAATTGAAAAAAAAAAAGAGAAAAAAAAATATAAACTACATATTGGTCCTTTGGGGGCCGGTTCACACAAACTACACCAACACTCCCACTCATCTCTCTCATTATCTCCCTCTCCCTCTTCTTGCAAACCCTAGCCGCCGGCCATACTTTCCGGTCGCCACCACTCCACCGCCGGTTATCACCACACACAAACACCACCACACCACCATTATTTTCGAAGTTTAATATAGATCCGTGTTTTGGAAGGTGAGAAAACGCGTCTTTACGCGAGGGTTTTTACCAAACCGAGTCAAACTCGGATTTTATATGGTACTGGGGTTATAAACTACAAATCCTTTTTAAAGATTTGATAAAGATTAGTTTGGTATCCGATTATGGGTCGATTTGGGTTCGGATTGTGGAAGGATTCGGTTGTTTCATGATATGTCGAGGCTTTGGTTTTTTGATTCGAGCCTAACCGAGACCCTTGAGGTCTCGAGGTCACTTTTGGTTGCTCGTATAACCAAGTCGAGACCCAAATGGGGCTCTCGTTTGGTTGTGACTCGAGCCTGAGGCTCGTTATTGCTGTGGTTCGACTCTTAGCCGTAATATTGTTGCTATTGCCGTGACTCATATGGGTCGATTGGTTAATTTGGTGTGCTCGTTGGAGCCTATTTGGTGACCTTTGATACTTGGTTCGAGCCCTCATGGCTCGCGATAAGTGCCACGACTCGGTCGAGTCATGTGGACTTTGGTGTGGCTTGGTAAACCTACCCAAGTAGGACATGATAACTTGGTTTGGAACATTTGTTATTAATTGGTCGTTTAATTGTTCTTTAGCCGAATACATGTGGGTCGAGACCATGTTTGGGTCTCGACATTGGAAATAAAATTTTGGTATTGAGAAGTGTTGACGAATTGTGATGTTGGGGACCGATTGTGAGACGGTCACTTAGAATGACGGATATAGGTTAGTCGGGTGCCGTAGTCGGACCCTATTGTTGTAGCACGTGGATTGGGATTGTGTTGGACGGAGATACTATTGTTTTTATGACATTTACGTATTACTTTGGACTTGGACAATGAGCCGAGAGTCATGACTCGGACATGTGACCATTTCGTATGACTCGATAACTATTTACAATTAAAATGTAAATAATAAAACTCGTAATAATAATTATTGATAATATAAACGTTTATATGAATATATAGACGTGAATAACGGATATATAATTATATAAGCGCGTATATTAATAATAATAATCACGAGTCGTATTATAAATAATATAATTAGATACATATTAGGCTACGAAAGTGGCGTAATATTATTGAACGTATTATTATAAAGAAATTGTTATAAAAACGAGGAATCCTCGACAATTCTCAAATATTAAATAAAAATGTCATTTTGTATATATACTAAATAAACTTATCGAGTTATGCGGAGTCGTTGTCACTCGAGTTCAGGTAAGTTTCATTGGTGACTTTCGTGTTGTCACGGATATATGACGATTAATATAAACGTTTTCTATAACTAGATAACCACTTAACTGTAGGGTTGAATCGGGTTATTTGGTTATACAAAATGAATATATTAATGGGCATCGTATCCTACGACGCCCATAGGTTGTGGTATATGTAAAGTGTAATAAATTGCAAGTGTATATATCGGGAAATCTGGCCAATTTGACGATATATATGAGAAATTTATTAAACTACGATATATATCATATAGTATTTATGTGCTATGTGCTTTAGGATTGAGTGTAATTTTGGAACGGTATGTTACGTAAATAAATATGAGGATTATCAAATCGACGGATTTAATAAACTTCGGCGATTTATTTAAATGATATATTGGGCTAATATTAGATCCATAGTTTATTTTATTATCCTTTGTGTGACCTTTGGTTTGTTTTGTGTCGACCCACCACCCGTATGGATACCAAACGCAAATACACCAAACTAATACGAAATGGATTTTCGGAAATAAAACGGATTCTCGTCCGGGTTTGGGAATATCTTGAATTTGAGGAAATGATTGCTGAACGAGTTAATATTGTTAGGTCGTGCCGAGTCCGTAGTTGCTGTTTTGTGAGTTACTATACGTCTTATTTCTACCGACTTCTTCTTGCTATTTTCTGGACTTGAGGTGAGTCATAACCCCACTTTTACTCTTGAACTATGTTTTCAATACTCGGGGTGAGAAACGTGCAAATTATTTTATGTGGACTATTATCGCTTTTATATTCTTTTTAAACTTGCTATGCGTATGGACTAGGATATATGGTCAGCTTTAGTCACACATTTTGTGTGTACTATTCAAGGTTGACTTATTTGGTTATTGTTTGGAATTGTCAGCTTTAGTCACACGGATCGTGTGTACTATTCAAGGTTGGCTTATTTAGATACTATAGTCAATGTTCTGAAAGGCTCAAGGCGCACTAAGGCGCAAAGGAGGTCAAAGAGCCTCGAGTCGAGGCGCAAATCAAGGCGCGGGATTCATAAATATGAGGCGCACTATACATTTAGGTTTTTTTTAATAACATATGTGACAACTTATGCAGCTTAAATAACAGAAAAATATCAATATTCAATGTATAATGCCACTTAATAGTTATTAAATCTAACAAAGGTTGCATTTAAACCCAAAATATTAAGCAAGCAACATATCAGAATCCATGAACTACCCTAAATTCCTGAATATACATTACAATATATGAGTTTATGACTTATAAAATTTAACAAATTACCATGTATCAAACTATCAACTATCAACAACAAAAAATCTATAGTTGTTTGGTAACACTTAACACTAAACAAACAACATTTGTATCTGTTAATAAGCTACTATTCTTAGACATTAGATTACAAAAAAAACATAATTTTTTGTTGATTGTGTGTTTTAGTTATTTTCTAAAATATTAGGGTTATTAGATACTTTATAACTTAAAGGGCCAAATGTATATAACATGTAAACGCAAAATGTATCTTACTATTAAGAAAAAAAAGGCCAAAACCCCGTTACATCTTCTAGGCGCACAAATCCCCAAGGCGCAGCGATTTTTACGGGATTCATGCATGTCGTGAGCCTCGATCTAAAAAAATCCCAAAGGCTAGAGCCTCGTGGGATTTAGGGAGTAGGCGCGCCTTAGGCGCGATTTTTAAAACATTGACTATAGTGTGCACCTATAGGTTATTAATACTTCGGAGGTTATCCGAGTATTTATGATATTGCGGGGGTTACCCGAATATCTATGTTAGAACGGAGGGTATCCGTGTGTTAGGTTGGAGCGGAGGGTATTCGCAGGCTTTTAGCGAATCCTTAGTCTAGCTAGCAAGCGTTTTGCGTATATGTCCACTATATTGTTAGATGAATGTAAACCTATGATCTCACCAGCGAAAGCTGACTTTTAGCACGTTTTCTCAGGTAATTAAGTGATGATATGCATGCTTGGAATGGAAGGCTCGGCCAAGGCTCATGGGTTATGGATCTATTTTTCTAAACTCTGATAAATAATTATGGACCTATTGTTATAATATTTTGGGCCTGACTCTGAATGATGTTGGGATAAATGTAAACGTTAAAACCCCGTTTTGGTTGCGTTTTTATTATGTTTACTTTATCTCGTTCTATATTGTCTTGTGTTGGATACCAATCCCCGTAGCACCCCGAAAGCTTGTTGAGTCTTCCGCTGTATCAAATTTTGGGGGTGTTACAGATTGGTATCAGAGCCAAGGTTATAGAGAACTAGGTAAATAAACGCCTAAACTATAACCGTATTTTTAAAGAAAATGATCCTTGACCACCGCCCGCCAGCTCGCCAAGCCGAAGCATCTTCTATTATTTGAGGTATTATGAGATAATTGAGATGATTGTTAGATTTGGGATTTATTGAGATGATTTGAGGTTTATGGATTTTAGTAATAAGATGGCGTTTCGAGGAATTATATGGTCTATATGTTTTATAAACATTTTAGTAATGCGGTGTTTGAAATTCTTTTTATTGAGATTATATGTTTGAACCATTTGATGAGGATTTTTAGTAGGGTATTATGAGTTGTGATTTAGTTGTTTTAAAACACTTACACCTACCCTACGCCGTTGTCACAGACCATGGCCTCCCATATGCCCGATGTCGTCGAGGATATTCTTACTGCACCGGTTTTACCTGCGCAGTTCACTATGGCATCTGATGATCCTTACCAGATGGCCATGCTTTCAGCTACTGTACCGCAGGCAGCTTCTACTTCAGCACCACCTGCTGCATCTACGCAGGGACCCTCATCTTCTCTAGGGCTCCCTGGTACATCGAGGCAGCTTACTCTTCATCAGGCTTTGGCTCGCGTGGCCCCACGCTTTGCCCACCGAGCTACGGCACGCATGTCGGTACGCCCTACTCCATCACCTTTACAAATTGATGCTCACTCTCTCCTGTCTGAGGCGCCACCTACATCATTGCATCGTCGTCCTAGATCACCTACCACATCTCCACATGGTTCACCTAGTAGGAGACGACGATTGATGAGGTACTCTTCCGATGAGGAGGAGGAGGAGTACGAGGGTGAGGATGAGGCTGATGACCCTGAGCAGGAGGATGACCCTCAGGAGGCTGAGTAGGGTGATGATGATGACCCTGAGGAGGAGGATGACTTTCAGGAGGATGAGATGCCTGATGATGATGATGTGTTAGTACCACCAGCTCAGGCTGAGGAGCCTGATTCACCTGTACATCCGATTGAGCCTGATTCACCTGATCATCCGTTCTTGTTTGAGTTGCCACCTGGTAGTCCCGTTGAGTCGGATGCATCTTCTGAGGTTTCTGCTGAGCATGCAGAGTTAGGTGAGATTGGCAGGTTATGGGCTCGGATTACTGAGCTTGGTGAGAGAGTTGCACGTGTATCTGATCGACTTGAGAGAGTTATTGGAGAGTTTTTAGCGAATTTGAGAGTTGACATGACTGTCGTTGTGGGCAGGACTACTGAGATGAGGAGAGTTTTGATGGAGGTCCACGAGCATATCGATAGTTTGCAGCGAGGATTTGTTACTGCTCGAGAGGCCGACCGCAAGCTATGGCAAAGGAATGCCGAGCTAGAGAAGGAGGTGGCTGACCTCAAGAGAGACCGAGACACCCATAGCGTGGAGCTAGGATCGTTATGGAGGGATCTTGATGGCTTGAGGCAGGAGTTGAGGAGCCTCCGCCAGCAGCGTGGCTAGTCGCTTGGGTTATGTTGTCTGGTTGCTTTCTTAGCCGAGGAGTGTTCGGTTAGAAAAGCTAGTTATCATATTTTGATGTATTTTGTTCAGTATTCGTCTCTTTTGGAACGATTAGTATGTTTTGTGTTATCCAGTCGTTGGAACGATGTTAGATCGCTATTGTATGGTTGATGGTTATTAGTATATGATTTTGGGTATTGTGGAAATTGAGTCCTTATCCGTTTTATTGATGTTTCATGGTGTATTGTGCTATCCTTTCCATGACTTGGCTCCGTCGAATTGCTTTTGTTGAGCATATTGATAAGTTCTATTGGAGACTCATGAACTTGTGTGATGTTTCAGATCAATGGCCACACGACGAAACCCTGTTAGAGCTACCAGAACTGGCCCTGCAGTGACTACTCCTGGTCGCCGAGGACACCGACCTACTCGAAATGTTGAAACCCCTACTCCTGACAACATGGACACTACTAACCGCAACAACAGGAATCAAAATGTTGATGTTCAGGGAGACAATGATCATGTTCCACTTAATGCACCTACTGTGGATCAAGCAATGATCAATCAACTTGTGGAGCAAAGAGTTGCTGAGCTACTAGCTGAGTCAAATCATTCCAACAATTCTGCTGGAACATTTCCACCTGTTCGTGCTAACGGATGTCAATACAAGGAGTTTAAGATTTGTGGACCTATTGAGTTTGGTGGAACTGAAGGAGTGGTTTACTTGGTTAGGTGGATTGAGAAGACTGAGTCAGTGTTTAATGTCAGTGGTTGTGCGGAGAATGCGAAGGTAAAGTTTGCTTCTTTTACTTTCAAGGATGAAGCTTTAACTTGGTGGAACAATTACCGAAATGCAGTTGGGAGTGATGTAGCTTATGCCATGACTTGGGAACAATTTAAGTCTCTGCTGATTCAGACTTATTGCCCAAGGAATGAGGTCAAGAAGCTAGAGATTGAGTTTTGGAACCACAAAGTGAAAGGTAATGATATGACAATTTACAATCGTCGTTACCAGGAATTAGCCTTGCTTTGCCCAGATATGGTAAAAACCGAGACTCAAAAGATCGAGAGGTATACTGATGGGTTGCCTGTAGCTACGAGAAATGATGTGATTTCTGGTAGGCCTGCAAACATCCATGAGGCAATCACAATTGCTCAACAACTTATGGATTCGTTGGAATTAGAAGAAGCTGATAAGGAGAAGAATGGAAAGAGAAAGAGAGACCGTCACTCTAAGGGTAATGATCACCAAAGCAAGAGACAAGCTAAGGCTTATGCTATTGGAAATGGAGATAAGAAGAATCGAAACAGTGATGCACCCAAGTGTGATCGTTGCCACCAGCATCATACTTGATGGTGTAGTGTGAAATGCCAGAACTGCTCAAGGAAAGAACACACAGCTAAGGATTGTAGAGCTCGACCTCTTGCTATGGTTCAGGCTGCTCCTGAGATGAGAAACAAGGCATATGTTACTTGTTATGGGTGTGGAAAGAAGGGACACTATAGGAATGAGTGTAGAGAATCGTGGAACCGTGGAAATCAAGGCTCGGGTGGTAATGGGTACAATCATGGAAACCGAGGAGCTGGAGGAAACCGTGGACGACAGGATAATGGAGACCAACGTGTGGAAGCTGGAGCTGCTCAGGGAAGAGTGTATGCACTCAGGAACGAGAGAGGAGAAGATCCGAACGTCGTTACTGGTACGTTCCTTCTCAATAATCGTTATGCTTCCATACTATTTGATACTGGTGCCGATAGGAGTTTTGTGTCCACAACATTTGCACCCTTACTAGAGAAACCCCCGATGGCCTTAGGAATTGGATATGATATCGAGTTAGCAAATGGAAATATAGAAAGGATTAATACCATCATTCGCGGTTGTACGTTAAATTTCTTGAACCACCCTTTCAACATAGATCTTCTACCCGTCACGTTAGGAAATTTTGATGTCATCATTGGTATGGATTGGTTGTCGAAGTATCGTGCTCACATACTCTGCGACGAGAAGATCGTGCGTGTACCTTACTGATGAGGCGAAAAATGATCCGTTTTTAGGGGGTCATTTAAGCCCGAATCCGACTTTATTTGATCAAATATTGCCCTAAATCGTTCCTTTTGTGATTTTAGGTACTTGGAGAGCGAATTCTGGAAAAGAAGCCATTTTGGACGTTTTTGGAGCATAAAAGTGAAGAAAACGGCAAAGTATCAATTTTCCATGCTGAAGACACTAGGTGACGGCGTCAAGAGTTACACCCTGACGGCGTCAGACATCAAGAATAAAACACCGTAGTTGATGACGGCGTCAAAAGTCATCCTGACGGCGTCAAAGTACTAAGAATAAAATACCGTGGTTGGTGACGGCGTCACATAGGCCGTCATAAGTAGATCAAGGCCGTTCGAGGAAGTATTTGGCGGCGAGGTGACGGCGTCACAAGGTTGTCTTGACGCCGTCAGCCCAGTTTTCCTATATATAGTTTTCTAGTTTTTTCATTAGGGAGAGAAGTTTTGGTGAAACCCTAAAGACGAATTTGGTGTATCTTTTACAGGTTTTTCAAGGGTTCCAAACCCTTGATACCTTGCATTGAAATTGAGATAAGTGTTCTTCTAATTCAATCAATATGTCTATGTGTTGGTTGTTTATATCTTGTTCTTGTCTCAATTCCATTATGCTAGGCTAGATCTCTTTTGTGTTTGCTTAGATCTAATGAAACCTAGATGTTGATTATGTGTTGATTACTTGTCTATTCTTGTCTTGGATGAATGATTTTATATGTTAGGCTTAAGAAAACTGGCAGATCTCCAAATGGTAACATGCTTGAACGTCTTAAGAAACATGAACCGAGGCGTACTAGGTCTTTATTGGTTGTATTTAATGCATGAGCCACTGTTTACAATCCCTATAGTTGTGATGGGTCATGGTGTAGGAGGAGATAAGAGCTCATAGAGTTGGGGAGTTATGTATGCCACCCCACGAATGGTATTAAGGAATACAATCCGTCATCCATACAAGTATAACAAGTAATTAACGTGTAAAAGATATCTAGGGAGTAGTGAAGTCTAAGTAAACACAATTTCTCCAATCACTGCTCACAACCTTAGTATAATTTAGTTTAATTTCATTTTCAGTATTTTATTTTGATTATATATTAGTTTTGGGTTAGTTGAATAGCAACTAATTCCGCCCATTCCTCCAAAACCCGAGATTTTACTTGCTTTCATAAAAATACAAAAACACAAAAATAATCATCCCTCACCTCTAGAACTAGTAATTAGGTTTTCTAATCCTAGCGACACTATTTCTAAGCTGAACGATCAATCCCCCGGTACTTGTCACTATACTATACTACAACGATCAGGTACACTGCCTGGTGGGGGTTGTAAGCTTCTCGAGATCCCTCGAGAGGTAAAGCCTGTTGCGATTCCCACGCATCACTTACGGAAAGGAGATCCTAAATATATTAGGAGATCGAAAGGATTCTAGGAGCCCATCCCGATTAGCGGTGATTTCCTGCACTAAGTTACCAAAGCTAATGGAGAAGGGATGTTACGTCTTCTTAGCTCAAATTTCTGAGAAGGAAGAGAAGAAGAAAAAGGAAAGGTGCATTGGAGATGTGCCTATAGTTCGTGATTTTCCTGATGTGTTTCCCGATGATTTGCCGGGAATCCCGCCGACTAGACGAGTGGAGTTTCAGATTGAGTTGATACCTGGTGCTGCACCTGTAGCACGAGCGCATTATCGTCTTGCACCTACCGAGCTAGAAGAGTTGTCAAAACAATTGGCGGAGTTAGCCGAAAAAGGATTCATAAGACCAAGTTCTTCACCTTGGGGAGCCCTAGTCTTATTCGTGAAGAAGAAGGATGGATCGTCCCGTATGTGCATTGATTACCGAGAGTTGAACAAGTTAACGGTGAAGAATAGATACCCGTTACCTAGGATCGACGACTTGTTCGATCAACTCCAAGGATCGATTGTTTACTCGAAGATCGATTTGAGATCGGGATATCATCAACTTCGAGTTCGCGAGGAAGATATTCCGAAAACGGCTTTCAGAACCCGTTACGGGCATTACGAGTTTCAGGTGATGCCGTTTGGGTTGACTAACGCACCGGCGGTATTCATGGATCTCATGAATCGGGTGTGTAAGCCTTACTTAGATAAGTTCGTGATTGTGTTCATCGATGACATTCTGATTTATTCAAAGAGTGAGAAAGAGCATGAGGAGCATCTAAGACTCATCTTAGAATTGTTCAGGAAGGAGAAACTCTATGCCAAGTTTTCAAAATTCGAATTCTGGATTCCGACGGTACAATTTTTGGGTCATGTGATTGATAGACAAGGAGTCCATGTGGATCCTGCTAAGATTGAGGCGATAAAAGATTGGGATGCACCTACAACCCCAACCGAAGTTCGTCAATTTTTGGGTTTAGCTGGTTATTACCGAAGATTCATTGAGGGATTTTCGAAGATAGCTAAACCATTGACCAAATTGACTCAAAAGAGTGTTACGTATGAATGGGGAGATAAAGAAGAGGAAGTATTTCAATTGCTTAAGAAGATGTTGTGTAGTGCTCCTATCTTAGCGTTACCGGAAGGTAACGAGGATTTCGTCGTCTATTGTGACGCCTCACATAAAGGATTGGGAGCTGTATTAATGCAACGAGAGAAGGTGATAGCTTATGCTTCCCAACAGCTCAAGAAGCATGAGAAAAACTACACTACCCATGATTTGGAATTAGGTGCTGTGGTTTTCGCCTTAAGAATATGGAGACATTACTTGTACGGAACCAAGTGTGTTGTATTTACTGACCATAAAAGTCTACAACACATTTTGAATCAAAAAGAGCTCAATATGAGACAGCGACGTTGGATTGAGTTGCTAAGCGATTATGATTGTGAAATTCGCTACCATCCTGGTAAAGCAAACGTTGTCGCTGATGCTCTTAGTCGAAAGGAAAGAATACCACCGTTACGAGTTAGGTCATTGGGAATGACTATCGTATCGCCATTACCGTCTCAAATATTTGAAGTCCAAACGGAAGCGTTGAAAGCAGAAAATAGATCTGCCGAGAATATATTTGGGATGGCTGAGAATGAGAAAGGATTTGTTAAGCGTTCTGATGGATTGTTATGTTTTGGAGATCGGATTTGGGTACCTTTGTATGGAGGAATTCGGGAGTTGATTATGCATGAGTCGCATAAGTCAAGGTACTCTATTCATCCCGGGTCAGACAAGATGTACCAGGATCTTAAGAAGTTCTATTGGTGGCCAAATATGAAGGCAGATATAGCATCGTACGTTAGTAAATGCTTGACATGTGCTAAGGTTAAAGCCGAACACTAGAGACCGTCAGGATTACTAACGCAACCAGAACTTCCAGTCTGGAAATGGGAGCGGATTACTATGGACTTCATTACCAAATTACCGAGGACAGCTAGCGGTTGTGACGCTATCTGGGTAATAGTGGATCGTCTGACAAAGTCTGCTCATTTCCTAGCAATAAGTGAAGATGATAGTGTGGATAAACTTGCGAGGTTATATGTGAAGGAAATTATTTCGCGTCATGGAGTCCCGATATCTATTATTTCGGATCGCGATAGCCGTTTTACGTCAGCTTTGTGGCGATCACTTCAAACGGCTTTGGGGACGAGACTTGATATGAGTACTGCGTATCATCCCCAAACCGATGGTCAAAGTGAGAGGACCATTCAGACATTGGAGGATATGCTTCGTGCATGCATCATAGACTTTGGTAAAGGCTGAGAGAAGTAATTTCCCCTCGCGGAATTCTCCTATAATAATAGTTACCACACAAGCCTTAAGGCTGCACCATTCGAAGCTTTGTATGGCAGAAAGTGTCGTTCGCCTATTGGTTGGGCAGAAGTTGGAGATAGCCAACTCACAGGCCCTGAACTGATTTTAGAAACTACAGAGAAAGTAGCTCGGATTCGTGATCGGTTGCAAGCAGCCAGAGATAGGCAGAAAAGTTACGCCGATCAGAGACGTAAACCCTTAGAGTTCCAGGTTGGAGACAAAGTGATGCTGAAAGTCTCGCCTTGGAAGGGTGTAATACGTTTCGGGAAACGTGGTAAACTCAACCCACGCTACATTGGACCATTTCTGATCTTAGAAAGAATTGGGCCCGTGGCTTATAGGTTGGAATTACCACATGAACTGAGTAAAGTTCACGACGTGTTTCACGTTAGTAATTTGAAGAAATGTATTTCCGATGAGATGCCTGTCATTCCAACGAAGGATATTCGTGTTGATGAGAAATTGAACTTCGTTGAAGAGCCAATTGAGATTTTAGATCGTGAAGTTAAACGACTCAAGCGAAGTCGCATTTCGCTCGTCAAGGTTCGTTGGAATTCCCGACATGGACCAGAATTTACGTGGGAACGTGAGGACGAGTTCCGGAAGAGATATCCGAAGCTTTTCACTTCGTAGATGAATTTTTCCGAGTGAAACCCGGGACGGGTTTCTTCTGAGACTGGGAGGATGTGACAACCGGCAATTTAGGGAGTTATTTTGAAAACCCGCATTACGTTAAAGTTCGTTTATAATTTTTATTTGGAAATTTTATTTCACAACGAACTTGTAAGGCCTATTTTATGGATATTTATAATTAATGATGTTATGGAATTCGTGAATTATTTTCATAATTCATTCTTGATATTATGCTCGGTGATGTATTCTTAAATTCTCACTGGTACTACGTTGACTCTGGCACTAGGTTTACCTAACGAAAATTTTTATGATTTGTTTTACGAGTCCGACTATATATAATTATTTACGAGATGTTTTTCGGGAGATATTAAAGTTTGAAAGGAGTTCGGGTTTCGAGCCACATGTTTTACATTTACCCACTCTTACTACTACTAATATTATTATTACTTTTATTATCATTATTATTATTAATTGAAAAAAAAGAGAAAAAAAAATATAAACTACATATTGGTCCTTTGGGGGCCGGTTCACACAAACCACACCAACACTCCCACTCATCTCTCTCATTATCTCCCTCTCCCTCTTCTTGCAAACCCTAGCCGCCGGCCATACTTTCCGGTCGCCACCACTCCACCGCCGGTTATCACCACACACAAACACCACCACACCACCATTATTTTCGAAGTTTAATATAGATCTGTGTTTTGGAAGGTGAGAAAACGCGTCTTTACGCGAGGGTTTTTACCAAACCGAGTCAAACTCGGATTTTATATGGTACTGGGGTTATAAACTACAAATCCTTTTTAAAGATTTGATAAAGATTAGTTTGGTATCCGATTATGGGTCGATTTGGGTTCGGATTGTGGAAGGATTCGGTTGTTTCATGATATGTCGAGGCTTTGGTTTTTTGATTCGAGCCTAACCGAGACCCTTGAGGTCTCGGGGTCACTTTTGGTTGCTCGTATAACCAAGTCGAGACCCAAATGGGGCTCTCGTTTGGTTGTGACTCGAGCCTGAGGCTCGTTATTGCTGTGGTTTGACTCTTAGCCGTAATATTGTTGCTATTGCCGTGACTCATATGGGTCGATTGGTTAATTTGGTGTGCTCGTTGGAGCCTATTTGGTGACCTTTGATACTTGGTTCGAGCCCTCATGGCTCGCGATAAGTGCCACGACTCGGTCGAGTCATGTGGACTTTGGTGTGGCTTGGTAAACCTACCCAAGTAGGACATGATAACTTGGTTTGGAACATTTGTTATTAATTGGTCGTTTAATTGTTCTTTAGCCGAATACATGTGGGTCGAGACCATGTTTGGGTCTCGACATTGGATATAAAATTTTGGTATTGAGAAGTGTTGACGAATTGTGATGTTGGGGACCGATTGTGAGACGGTCACTTAGAATGACGGAGATAGGTTAGTCGGGTGCCGTAGTCGGACCCTATTGTTGTAGCACGTGGACTGGGATTGTGTTGGACGGAGATACTATTGTTTTTATGACATTTACGTATTACTTTGGACTTGGACAATGAGCCGAGAGTCATGACTCGGACATGTGACCATTTCGTATGACTCGATAACTATTTACAATTAAAATGTAAATAATAAAACTCGTAATAATAATTATTGATAATATAAACGTTTATATGAATATATAGACGTGAATAACTGATATATAATTATATAAGCGCGTATATTAATAATAATAATCACGAGTTGTATTATAAATAATATAATTAGATACATATTAGGCTACGAAAGTGGCGTAATATTATTGAACGTATTATTATAAAGAAATTGTTATAAAAACGAGGAATCCTCGACAATTCTCAAATATTAAATAAAAATGTCATTTTGTATATATACTAAATAAACTTATCGAGTTATGCGGAGTCGTTGTCACTCGAGTTCAGGTAAGTTTCATTGGTGACTTTCGTGTTGTCACGGATATATGACGATTAATATAAACGTTTTCTATAACTAGATAACCACTTAACTGTAGGGTTGAATCGGGTTATTTGGTTATACAAAATGAATATATTAATGGGCATCGTATCCTACGACGCCCATAGGTTGTGGTATATGTAAAGTGTAATAAATTGCGAGTGTATATATCGGGAAATCTGGCCAATTTGACGATATATATGAGAAATTTATTAAACTACGATATATATCATATAGTATTTATGTGCTATGTGCTTTAGGATTGAGTGTAATTTTGGAACGGTATGTTACGTAAATAAATATGAGGATTATCAAATCGACGGATTTGATAAACTTCGGCGATTTATTTAAATGATATATTGGGCTAATATTAGATCCATAGTTTATTTTATTATCCTTTGTGTGACCTTTGGTTTGTTTTGTGTCGACCCACCACCCGTATGGATACCAAACGCAAATACACCAAACTAATACGAAATGGATTTTCGGAAATAAAACGGATTCTCGTCCGGGTTTGGGAATATCTTGAATTTGAGGAAATGATTGCTGAACGAGTTAATATTGTTAGGTCGTGCCGAGTCCGTAGTTGCTGTTTTGTGAGTTACTATACGTCTTATTTCTACCGACTTCTTCTTGCTATTTTCTGGACTTGAGGTGAGTCATAGCCCCACTTTTATTCTTGAACTATGTTTTCAATACTCGAGGTGAGAAACGTGCAAATTATTTTATGTGGACTATTATCGCTTTTATATTCTTTCTAAACTTGCTATGCGTATGGACTAGGATATATTGTCAGCTTTTGTCACACATTTTGTGTGTACTATTCAAGGTTGACTTATTTGGTTATTGTTTGGAATTGTCAGCTTTAGTCACACGGATCGTGTGTACTATTCAAGGTTGGCTTATTTAGATACTATAGTGTGCACCTATAGGTTATTAATACTTCGGAGGTTATCCGAGTATTTATGATATTGCGGGGGTTACCCGAATATCTATGTTAGAACGGAGGGTATCCGTGTGTTAGGTTGGAGCGGAGGGTATCCGCAGGCTTTTAGCGAATCCTTAGTCTAGCTAGCAAGCGTTTTGCGTATATGTCCACTATATTGTTAGATGAATGTAAACCTATGATCTCACCAGCGAAAGCTGACTTTTAGCACGTTTTCTCAGGTAATTAAGTGATGATATGCATGCTTGGAATGGAAGGCTCGGCCAAGGCTCATGGGTTATGGATCTATTTTTCTAGACTCTGAATGATGTTGGGATAAATGTAAACGTTAAAACCCCGTTTTGGTTGCGTTTTTATTATGTTTACTTTATCTCGTTCTATATTTTCTTGTGTTGGATACCAATCCCCGTAGCACCCTGAAAGCTTGTTGAGTCTTCCGCTGTATCAAATTTAGGGGGTGTTACAAAATTGTTTTGAGTTTTTCTTTCAGGACCTATATTGACACATAAAAATCAGACATAAAATCTAATACACTTTTTGTAACTGATATTAAGCGTCAATAAAGACATTTAGTGATGGTTCCTTTAGTGTCTCTTTTTCCTTCAGTGGGAGAAGACCAAAATGCCTTTAGTGACTGATTTTATGCTTTTTCTGACACTTTTTATCAGTCATTAAATGTCATTTATCTTGTAGTGTATAGATATGTTTAAAAATATGTTATGTCAAACTTTATTAAATCATGGTCGATCAGAACTGTTTTGAAGTTGGAATTTATAATGTCTAAGGATATATAGCCTAAATAGCGGTTTGTACTTAAAGATTTAGGTGCACATATGCTTACGAGTGGCGTGCATGGTCAACATTCATTATTATTACGTAGTATTATGTAAATTAATTTAGCGTAGCAACTTTAAAGCAAATTGGTTATTTGGTTTCTATCAATTTTAATAACACCGAACTAAAGCAAAACATATTTCTTCGAACGTACTTAAAAAACAAGTATGCATTTTTTTCCAACCGTGTTTTGTGGTGGAATAGACATCTCCATGAATCTATAATGCATACGTGCATTAATCAAGTTAATGCATAATAAACATATCTTTTGACATTTATAATGCATAATGATGTACTATGTTTGAAAGGTGATATTTCGAAAGCTATTTATCCTTTGTTATCATAATCTCTTGTTGAAATTTTTAGATATATAGTTAGATGCTTAAATAGTTAAATGTATCAATGATAATCACAACATCGTAAGCTATACAATCTTTACAAATATAACAACTTTTTGTACACAAGTGACTTCAATAGTCAGTTTTGTTTATCTAATGTGAAACCATTTTTGTGTATCATGGTTTGCATAAATATTTCTACTATACTTTTCTTCTTGCATAAACCATTTTTGTGTACATCTAAATTGTTAAGTTAGTTTTATATACATGTGATATGTCATTCTCATAATTTTACATTTTAGTTTGTCTAATCGTCTAACAGTAAGTGTTAATTTTTTAACCTATACAAGATTTTCTAAAATATTGAAAGAGTATCTTGTTAGTTTTTTTCTAGAAACAGCAGAAAACATTAAGCTCAACCAGGGTGGCAATCGAGTCATGTTCGGATTGATCTATTCGGGTTGTCGGGTTAGTATAACATCTATTCAAACACGACCCGTTTATTAATCGTGTCAAGAAACTCAATCCTAACCTACACCTGCATATCACGTATTCACGTGTAACCCGTTTGTGACTCGTTTAACATGTTTAAGTAAGTAGGTCAATCAGTGAAGAAGGTTGACAATTTCAATTCAACAAGTTTAAATCAAAAAATAATATAAATAATATACAAATAACTATATAACAATTTCAATAATATCCGAGCTATAATCGTAATTTATACATATTAGATATATAAAACATCGCATTTAATCTAAATCTCATAAAATCAAAGTTATATATTTTATTTTTAGGTTGACCAGTTTAATGTTTACTCAACCCAAACACGACCCGTTAATTAAATGGGTTAGACGGGTTGACCTATTTTTGACCCAACCTGTTTATCGTCAACCCAAACATGTTTAATTGTGTTCGTGGGTTTTGAGAGATGGAAAAAGGTTTTTTAAACATTAATAGTGCATCCAAAGGGGCGAAATCTGATGGCAAAGTGATGGGTAGGTGAGAGTAATGATTCAAATATGGGTAATTCGAAGGTGGGTTCTTCAACTAATTTGGCTGATCAAATTAGTTCAGAGCATTCTCCTTCTAGTCGTGTTGAAGAAGATGGGGCTTCTCCCTTGTCGAGTTTTGATGTCGTTATGCAATCACAGAAGTTTGGTACACTTGGGGTCGTTAGCCAACCGAATGGTATTGATAAGGTTGTTGAGGATGCTTGTAAGGATTTTGATAATGCAATGCATAAGGTCTAATTGGAGAATGCCGAGAATGCTTTGAAACAGCCGCCTACATCATATGCTGGTGTGACTTCCAATGTACCTAAGAAAAATTCGTCTAACTTTCATAGGCTGGAGTGTAGCAAGAAATCGAATGATGTGGATTTGTCTGTGCCTATGAAAGTGGTAGAAGAGGTAAATTCCAGATTTAAGAATACGTTATATTATTATTTTCTTGGTAAACGTATTGCTTTTCCGGTTGTTGATTATTATGTGCGCAATGCATGGGCTAAGTATTGCATTCAAAATTTTATGATGAATGTGCAGGGCTTCTTCTTCTTTACGTTTACCACTCAGAAAGGTGTTGAAGATCTTCTTGAGAACTGCCCGTAGATGATTCGGAATGTGCCTATAATACTTAAAACTTGGACTCTATATAGTAATCTCCTTAAAGAGGATTTGACCAACATTCCGGTGTGGGTTAAATTCTATGATGTTCCTCTTGCTATGTTCTCAGATGATGGCCTTAGTCTCCTAGCCACATTGATTGGTACACCGAAAATGTTAGATGCTTATACTAGTCAAATGTGATTGGAATCATGGGGTCGAAGTAGTTTTGCTAGGTGCTTGATTGAAGTCAAGGCAGATAAGGTACTTAGGGAGAGCCTCACTGTTGAGATACCATTACTTGATGGGACGGGTTCTACTATTGAAAAGATTCGGGTTGAATACGAGTGGAAACCGCCTCGGTGTGATACGTGTAAGCTTTTTAGTCATACGCTGCTTGATTGTCCTAATTCTGTTTCACCTCCTACTCAGCCTAAACAGAGTGTTAATGATGGTTTTCAAACGATCAATAACAAGAATAAGGGTAAGAATGGTGGTCACAATGCTTTGGGTAAAGGAAGTTTTACTAAACCTACTATAGGTCCTAAGTTTAGGTATCAACCTAAAACGCCTCCTCCTAAACCCAAGAAGGTGGATACTACAAAAAAGAAGGCCGCTGATGTGGCTAGTACGAGTGGTACGAAGATTGCTACATCAAACCGGTTTGATGCCCTTCATATGGATGATACTGATGACTTTGGTATTCCTACCAATGAAGTGACTAAGGATGTGAATTCTGGTATGCCAAAGGAAGCTAAGGAGGACGGGTCTTTAGAGACTGGTAATGCATCACAAGAACCACTTGTGAGTGATTCAATAGGAACAAACGAGGTTGGTTCTACTCCTATAGTTGAGAAAATTGGGAGCTTGAAAAGCTACTTATTGATAAGAAAGCTACTCTTGTGGATGATGATGGTCATCCTATTTTAAAGGTTGATTATCCGGGGTCTACTTCTTCTACTAAAAGAGTTAACCCATTCTCTAAGGTGGGAGTGATTGTTGTTTCAGGCAGTGATGAAGAGGAGGTTATGAATACGTTTGATGAGTCCATGAACCTATTTGGTGGTGGTCATGATCGTGAAGATGATTATGATGACTATGCGGATCAGGTCTACGATCTTTTAGGGAATTTGGATGTTTTATATGACACGTATAGTATGAAGGTCCGAGGTCTTGGAAGAAAGTAATTTTGTTTTCACATGAGTCTAATGGTATCTTTTGAGTAGTGGTTTTTTCTTATTTAGAGAATTGGAAGTATCTTGTTATGTAAGTTTTTCAACCTTTGTAACTGGCTGAGATATAGGATTCACCCACATCCTTTATACTTAAACGTTTTTTGGAGTAATATATTTACCGGGTCTTTTGACCTTTTACTAAAAAAAACATGTTCAACTTCGTGTCAGGTTCATGTCATTTAACGTTTCATATTGAAAATTGCCAACCTAGTACAAATACACACCAAGGCAACCCCTTTTACACCACATATGAAGAAAAAAGGGACCCAAAAGAAAGAGGGAAAAAATACAAATACAATGGATGGCCTAAAAACTACAGCTCGAACAAGATGACTGGAGGAAGCAAATGACATTGGAGCAGAGGGGTAAGGTCACATAGGTTAAACTTTAACCTGGTGTCACGTCAGAGCCACATCAGCCACTAAACTTTAACCAAACTTTAACCAAAAACCCCCGTTATAATAACCAAACTATTTTCAAATTCAACCCCTAAACTAAAACTAACACTTCATTTATTAAAAAACATAACATTAATTCTTAAACATTACAATACGAAATATAAATAAACTAAAAAAAATACGAAAAATAGAAAATTTAAAAACATACATATTACAAATACTTATTCATCGTCTTCGCAATCTTCTTGTTGTCGTCGTTGAAGATATTTCTACCAAATATGATCCATTAGGTCTCTTTGAAGTTGAGTATGCATTTCTTGGTCACATAGTTCTCTTGCCACGTGACGTTGGGTATCACATCTTTCGACCCAAGTTTGCTGCCTCAAATGTGGTGTCGGATCCACCCACATTTCATGATACTCACGTAATACGAACTTTTGATCTTTTAAAATCATGTTTTGCAAAATAATGCAAGTATACATGATTCTAAGTATCTTGACAAGTTTCAGTGCACGTGCCGGTTGTTGTAGTATACCCCACCAAAAGCATGTTCGACATCCTTTCGTGCACTTTCTTGTTTCCTTTTAAAATACCCATGTTTTTCATTGGTCAATGCCAAGAAAGATTTGACGAAAGTTGCCCACCTTAGGTAAATTCCGTCAGCTAAGTAATACCCACGTTCATACCTTCTTCCATTTACCATATACTGTGCTTTTGGGGCTTCGTTAGCAAGAATGTCGTCGAATAACGGAGAGTTATCTAAAACATTAATATCATTATTCGCCCCAGCCATCCCAAAAAAATGCATGCAAAATCCATAAATTTTGCGAAGCAACAGCTTCAAGCAAAATGGTTGGGTATTTTTTAAAACCGCTATCATATTGCCCTTGTCACGCAACCGAACAATTTTTTCACTCCCAATGCATGCAATCAATGCTGCTAAGCATTCCCGAAAAACCATGTACACACCCATGTTTTTTCGTAAAGACTTTGAATGTCAGACCATGTTGGTGTTCTTTAATATTCCGGCATAAACAAATCCATAACGCACTTGTTAAAATTATCAAGACAATCACGTAAACTACGCTTACGCATTTGCAAATACTCATCAAACGCATCGGGTGCGGTGTCGTATGCCAATTGGCGTCTGGTAGATGTACACCTCATAAGTACACTCATTCTCTGTTGACCCGTACAATCGGGTCCTTTGTTAAAAAATTTAAAATGATTTGGAAGAGGATCGGAATAATAAGATTCAATACATTCCGGCTCATACGAAATCTTCTTCGAAAATTACGGTGCGTATACTTGCAACCTTGAATGAAATAGTCGTTACGCAAACATTCTTCGGCAAGCTCACGTTCACGAAAGATCGGGGTACGAGACAAGCGAGGTTGAGCTGATGCTGCTTGTTCCAATTTTTGATGATACTCGTACGCGACAATCATAAACTCAATATCAGTTTCGTCATCTACATCTGACCAACACGTTGGTGATTTGGCACTTTGATTCGGATCTATTGTGAATGAACAAGATTTTTTTTGATTTATATAGAATGTAAATAAAGTTTTGGAAGTGTGAAAAAAATTGTTGTGTTAGTTTGATATTTATAGTGGTGGAAAAATTGTTGTGTCTAAATTCCAACGGGTTTTTGACCGGTTACAATTAATCTACTTACAATATGAATTATAAAAGCTGTTGTGTCTAATATGAAGACATTTTCTATGAGGGACGGAGTCAGGACTAAATATGACCGGGTGCACAAAAAAAATTGAACAGTAATACTAGAAACACATTTCGATGGATCGGATGCATTTAAGATAACTTTAAGAAAAATCGATGTTTTTTTTCAAAAATTAACACTATATCAAAAAAAATCTATAAGGTGCACGGGCACCCGCGAGAACCCCCTCTGCTCCGTCCCTGTTCTATAATCTACTTACAATATGGATAAGAAAAGCTGAACAACGATTAGATAATGAGTTAGTCTTTAGATAACATTGCATAATGCTTGAGGCTGTATGTCAGTGAATTTATAAAAATAGATAACGAGTTAGTCTTTTGTAATATATTTTCATTTGTTGTTGTCAAAGTATGTCAGTGAATTTATAAAAATAGTACTCCGTAGCTTCTTGTTCCGGATATATATGAAAGATAGATGCACGTCAAATACCAAGAAAAAGGAAAACTACAACACAAAGGAATATTTTATTACTTCACCAATATGCTAGTACTACTCAATTGCATGTACGTACTTTATCTTCCATCTTTTGAACTTTCCTTGTGTTATTCACTTATTCCTTCTATATATATGTGTGTTTGAGTTTCCGTTAAGATCAAGTATTCAAGTGCATAAATTAATATCTCAAAATGGCCCCTTCTTTCCCTGATATATGGGGTTGGATTCAAAACCTACCACCACCGTCTCAATGGCAAACAAACACCAAATCAATATGCATTTGTTCTTCATCAACTTCATCTCAACCATCTCTTGAACTCTCAATTTCCAAAAACCAAATTCACCCATCTTCATTATCATTCAAAATTCTTGCAAATTACAACTTAATTGTATCTCTTTGGACCTCTACACCACTCACATTCACCGTTAATTATGGCATACTTCATGAGCAAATTACCATATCCAAACTCTTAACCAATATCATTCAAGACATCCTTAATTACACCCCTATAAAACACTCCAATTATTTCCTCAAGCTCCCTGAACCAAACTCGATCCCCGACCTTAAGGACATAGTTAACTTTTTGTTTCTTGCACTAACATTTATTGTATCGATATATGAAGCTCCTCAAGATATAAGGTGTGATGCTATAGATACACTAAAAGATCAATTTGCATGTCCATGGGCTAGAGAAACATCTAAAAAGTTAATGAGGTTAATGGGGTCCAACGCGGAAGAGCAATGGATGAGGTCAATGAATCTTGCTATCACGAATTGGTTGATGGAGCTAAGAACAATGAACCATGTCCTAAAAGCACCATCACCCATGTATTCTTCTGCGGTTTCAGGATTAGGGTTATGGAAAGTTCAATTATATAGTGCAGTGATTGTTATGGAGATTGAAAAGAGTAATAGTAATACTGGACTAGAAGATGAAAAGCTCGAGTTTTCGTTGAATTATCATCAACTTGAAGGGGTGATTCAGTTTAATAACCATGTGACGGTTCGTGAAAAGTGGATTGATGTTTTGGTTAGCATCGATAACGTGAGGTATGCAAGGTTTCTATTTCTTGTTATATTACATACGTTCTTGTAATTGGCACTATAAATATGATTAAAAATCTGTTTTAGGGAAATAAAAAACGACATAAGAGCATCTACAATGGCTCAAGTGATGAAAAGCTTTTTACTATTCTAAGAAGCCTTTTTAATGAGTTTTTGCCATTGCAACCAAGGCTTTTTGAAAAGCTTTTCAACAAAGACTTGGTAAAGCTCAAGTCTTTGCTCCAAGCTTTAGCCATTAAATGCTTTATGCATTAAATGCATTAAATGCATCAAGTCTTAAAGACTTTTACCATTGCTCATGCTCTAAGTTAAGGTAATAGTTTAAGCATTTATCCGTCTACCAGTGCATGTAATTATTTTAAGCTATTTTAATTAGTTGTCAGATCATCAAATAATTCTGACAGATTAAGCTAAAAAAATCAAGAAGAAACTCAATGCTAACCAAATAACCTATAAAATTATAAATAATACTGTAATAGTTAATCATTTGAATCTTATTTATATGAGGTATATATACATGTATGGTTTGTCTAACTTGTATCCTAAGATCAATGAACACATGCTATAGCACACATATTTTCTTATAAATAAATAGTAGTTGACTTTCATGATCTCACATGTTCATATACTATTTTGCTGAGTGTAATTAGGAAAACAAAAGATTAGAAGATCATTTAATTTAGTAGTGACTATCTTTTAGCAATGCATGAAATTGTTCTTTAAGATGACCTGGGAATGTTGGTAGGAATGATTTGAATAATATGTATATACAAATAAATTAAAAGGGGTACGTTAGTTTCACATATATCTCTCTAAAGCTTCATTATATCGTATAAATTTTATTTAATTAACATCTGGTTTGCACAAAGAAAGTCATTGTAATGTGAAAAATAGAGTGGAATGAACAGGAGATAATGATATATTACATCTAATCAGTTTTTTGTAATCTTTCTACTAGCATCTTGCATGTTAGTTGTTTGATAAATCCTTACCCTTCAAAAACGAAAATTTTATGGTATGCATGAAACATCGAACCCATATCCTAAATTAGACAAGTCCTTTAAAACAAAACTCTCTAAAAAAGAATTGCATAATCTAGGAAACAATTTTTGAGAACCCTAATAGTGATAGATTGCTTGAAAGCAAAGGACACCATTATGTATTAGGTTTGTGGCCAAGACAATGCGTTGTCGTATACTCATATTCCTACTGTTAGTATTTCTAGATGTATATGAGATAATCATTTCTAAATGTATCTAAGTAACCATTTTATTCTTTTTTATATATACTTAACCTTTTTTTTCCTATTGTGTGACTAAACTTTTTAAAATCACCTATTATATGTATCTTTACCTACGAATGTATTATGAAATTATAACGAAATGTATTGCAAAATCAACGATACATACAATAGGTAGTTTTAAAAGTTTAGTCACACAATCAGTGGCGGAGCTTGAGCATATCATTTGGGGGGGCCGAAACGTTCTAGCGTAATATTATGTTTTTTTTCATTCAAGAATTTTCTCAATTGTTACTATTGATTGTGAATTTAAAAAGTACTGGTAGTATATATGATTCATTCAATATACTCATATTAAAAAATAAAATAAAATCAGATATTAACATAAATAAACTAAACAAACATCATTGAATTCTGCCAAAAAGTACAAAAAATTGTCAGTTGGAATTATATGAATGAGAGGTATTTTTTGGAACTTAGACATCTCATGAGGATTTTATGCTTTGTAGTCATATTCTAAAAGGCCCATAATGTAAAATATATTTACTCATTTCATTTTTCTACTACAAATTAGTAACTGATGGTGAGAATCTTGGGGGGGCCACCACCCCTCCCTGCCCTTATTATCCTCCGCCCCTGCACACAATAGAAAAATAAAATGTTAAATACAGACAAAATAATAAAGCGTGTTGGATACATTTAGAGATGATTATACCAAGTAAAACTCTCTAAGACTTTATCTTATTCATAATATATACTATTAGTATTATTTGCTGCTCGTTGTACGTTAACCTTCTACATAACGTTAGCATCAATGTGATACGGGTTTCTAACTTTTAGAGCTTCTGTTTTTGCAATATCTAAACAGGTATCGTATCAAAATGACCGAATTATCTAAAAGCAATGGTAATTGTTCTTAAATTTGGAAACACTTATAATGAAGTAATTACCTTGCATTATGTGATTGAATATTTAAATCTTTGTAATAATTACGAGTCCAATAATGAAATAATACCGGAAGTGACCATAATACTTGAAACTTTGTCCGATCCCTGTCCAACTCGAAGTGGGAGTGTATGCTCGATCTCATAGTAATTACATGCCAATAATTGGCTTAAACTGGTTCATCATAATTAAAGCGAGACACTCCATCCTAACACAAATCCGGGCCTAAAATGGGAATCATATATATATATATATATATATATATATATATATATATATATATATATATATATATATATATATATATATATATATATATATATATATATATAGCTAAGTTTTATGCCAAACAGATATGCAGTGATCAGGATCAAATTAAAAAAAAAGCAAAGATTTTTTTGGAATATATGTCAAGGACGGTTGGATGAACTCATAAACCTAACTAGAAATACTTTTGGTCATTTCACATCAACAAGAAAAACTGCAATTAGTTATAATAACTTGACGTTTTATGATTGACTTTTTAAAAGTTTAATTTAATGATTACACCTAATTAAAGATATCCAGATGATCAAGTTCTTCGTAAGTAAATGCTTGTCTTGTCTATACGAAACCCTTATAGGCACTAATCAATAAACACGTGGTCCAAGTGGTCCTGGTATATGTTTAATTCATTGTTCGTAAAATAACGAGACTTTGGAAGCGTTTATTATCGTTTATGAATACGACGTTAGAACGATAGTACCATGCACTACAATTCAAACACATCAAATCCATGCATATATACGTACATATAAGCGGAAACATATTATAATCTTTTATACTAACTCGATCATATCTCTCGAAAAACTATATGATGTACTTAGACTTGATTTTTATTATCTGTCAAGTTAACACAGTGTGTATTGTAAAATAAAGTGGAAATTTATTAAAATCCATATACAAATAATAACTTTCAATAATATACTTTGTACCAAAGTCACCACCAATTTAATTCGCATACCACGTTGTACGTTTGCTTAATTTCTCTGCAAAATAAATTCAGCTCTCAAATAAGTCAAAATACGGAGAAAAAAGTTCCGTAAAGCTTGGTTGGGCATATAAGTTTAAGCTAGCTAGATATAGGGGTGATTTGGGGATAAACACATCTATGACATTTTGTTAAGAACTATTTGTCATATGATTTTTTAATAGAATTCCTGTATAAGAAAGTTTATACTAAAATTGGTAAACAATTTTTTACCTCACTATTTACTAATTTGTTATGTTTACATGTTGTGTTAACCACAGATGTGATGTCATACGACTAGTGAACGAAACACTGATGAAAGAACGAGGAGCAGGAATTGACGAAAAGCACTTCCCATCACGAATCTCTCTGCAACTCACTCCCACATATCAAACAAACATCTTAAGTGTCTCTGTTAGTCGATCCTCTGAAAACCCTTCTCGAGAAATTGGTGTTGAAAGATCCATTGAAGGCTCATTTGAACCACCAAATCCTCACATTGGTATATCTGTATCCGCAGGTGAAACCATCACCACAAACCTTAAGCCATGGAAGTTCGAACAATCGGTTTATGGCAACAGTGGAACATTTAACTGGTTTCTTCATGATAGTGTTAATGGCCGTGAGGTTTTCTCATCAAAGCCTTCAAAGGTTGTTACAATACATATTACTCCGTAACATTTATAGATACTCGATCAGTCCAAAAATATAAAAAGAGAACATTAATTTAAACTACAACGTAGATCGTTTTACACTTAGATACTTTATCTTTTTATGTCTATATATAGTTTTGTCCTTGAACCTCTTATCTTATGCATACAGTTTGCGTTGCTTCAGCCGAAAGCTTGGTTTAAGAACAGATACTCGAGTGCTTATAGACCGTTTACGAGGCAAGGAGGGGTAATATTTGCTGGAGACGAGTATGGTGAAAGTGTGTCGTGGAAGTTTGCAAAAGGCGCGATGGGGCAAACGATGGAGTGGGAAGCGAAAGGATGGATTTGGTTAACGTATTGGCCTAACAAGTACAAGACATTTTATACCGAAACTAGAAGGTTGGAGTTTCGTGATGTTCTTCGTCTTACTCTTGCTTGAGTGTGAAATCTAAGTTTGTATATATATGGTTTGCCTAAAATGAACTGTTTATCGATTTTGTGTATAATGTTTGATATATTTGGAAACTTTGGTGTACAATAAATAAAGATATCATCCGACTTAGTATTCTTGTTCTTTTAAATTCGACTAGTTTTTTATAATACTGCATTTTATGTGTGAATTATCGGTTGACTTATTTAGACGACTCACTTCTTTACTTATCGATTAATGCATGATTGACAGATTACAATAAAAAGATAGTAACTAAATATATTACTATTTCTCTAACATAAGATACGCGATTACTTTTTTTTTTTTTTTTTTTTTTTTTTTTTTTTTTTTTTTTTAACGACTTTGCATTAAAAACAACACACTAGCAAGAAGCTAGTGAAAAAGATTACATGAAGATTGTACAAGCTTTGAACGGGTCATCAATCCAAACGGGTTTTATTTTCCTATTCCTATTTAGAAACCAAGAATGAGAAAGCATTTTAATCTCCTCAACGAGGAAATCTTTTCTAGGAGGTTTTAGGTCGAAACAAACCGATTACGATATCGCCATATGACCTAAAACGTAGTTTGAACAACCGCGTCGAAACATTTCCTGGTAATATAGTTAAAATTGATTGAAATCCCCCATGATAAAATATCAGACATACAATGATTTTGGGGAGTTAGCCAACCGCCACCATTCTTTGATTGAGGACCATAGGTTGGAAGCCACCGAACAATCCACAAAAAGGTGTTGAGCATCTTCAAGACCTTGATCGCATAATGGGCACCGAGTCGAATCTAGATCAATCCTACGCGCATCAAGATTACATCTTGTAGGAAGGATGTCATTTGAGAGACGCCACGAGTGAATGTTGACTTTTATCGGTATTGTATTGTTTCATTTAAGGATACATGATTACTAATGTAGGATGCAAGAATAGTAAAAGAAAAGATACACTAGTAATTAACATGGTCCTTCAAATTGTGTGATATCCACAGTGCACATTCAATAGCTACAAATATTCACCGGTGTTTCGGTACGCGTCTCTCCTGTCTAGCTCGATTTGAACAAGGTAGGCTGATAAGTGGGTAGGCTTCTATCCAACTAGTAGGGCATGCATACAGGCTTATTAAAAAATCGATAAAGTTACAAACTAATTATTTTTGTAAACTTACTAGCTTATTTATTTAAATTTATAAGCTTATAAACACAACTGAATAAGTTTTTAATAGAGTTAAGTCCATTTATTAGCAACGGGCTTTCTACACTTTACACATCTAGGTAACAACTTATTATATTACCAATTTAGTAAATCAAACTTTCAAATTTGCAACAATCTAGTATATATGGTAACCGGCTACCGCCTGACTAGGTAAAATCATTTGCTACATAATACTACGTATACATTTAAATTTTATGCGTAGGTGGATATATTCATATATGATAACATACACATCACTCATGTTAAACATGTATCCAAACACACCTAGTAAAACTCATCCCCTCACATTGTCTCCTTAGAAAACACAGGTCACAATCAGCCGCCTCTGGCCAATGGCGGTCGCAACACACACCACCACCACAATCCATGTATTAGATTGTTACACCAAGCATTTAATAGATAAAACCTATAACAATTGGTGTAATAAATTATCACACCAATCATCAAGTCATTTAATTCACCTGAATCAAACAATTGATAAATCAAATTATAAAATACATCTTTAATCTAAAAAGTTAAAACATGACCTCACCTGCACCTTGAGATCCATCTCTATACCCATCGCACGATGACCTTGATGATGACATCATCATCGATACTGACCAAACCTACGATCCAAAATCCCAAACACAATTATCCACTTAATCGACAAACAACATAGTATCGAACTTGCTTCCAACGACTTTGAAATCATCCGTCAACATAGTATCGAACGTGTTCCGGGTCATGGGTCGAGTCAGGTTATGGATAGGTTTGATAAGGTGTTGGAGTGTGTCGCGGTTGATTGCATATAAAAGATTTTATGTTTTAATGTGTAATTGAATCTTGTAGAAGATGGAGATTTGATGATAACCTGCAAGCTGAAGTCAACTAAACTTTTTAGAAAAATCAGTCAACTAAACTTGTTATTAATGAGGTGGAAAAAAATTTAAGATTTAGAAAAAAAATTTATCTACTTGGAAAATCAGCAGGTCATATTTAATATATCGTAAAAAAATTGCCGGTTTCAATGATTATATTGGTAATAAAATATAATTTGGGTACATACATGTGTAAAATGATGAAAGTTGGTTGCTAATATATTGACTTAACCCTTTTTAATATGAGAATGAGCTTAAAAGCTTATAAATGTATCAATAACTTTACAAGTCCATTAAATAATAAGCTTAGACAAATAACCATTTATAAACTACAACAATAAATTTTATACAAATAAACTTTAACGACAAATGTCTCAAAAAGCCCTACATATTTTGATTTAATTATTGAAAAACACACGATAAAACATCTTTCTGTCGATTAAGCTATTCATTTATGTTTTAGTTGTTGAAAAAGCCCGAACGACGGGGCTCTTATTTTTTTAAGTTGAAATGCATTGATTATGTTGTCGTGGCAAACTTATCGTGTTTTTGTATGTTGGAACATGGAAATTTAGTGCAATTGAGGGTTCAAATCATACTTGAAAATGAGTTTGAATGTACGGATTGTACATACCATTAAGTTACTGAATCTCCCTGACTCAAATAGTGATGTTGTAGAAACTTAGGAACGGGTGAGTTCAGTGAGTTATACTCTGTAATGAGTAGACTCTAAACGATCTCATCAAGCAGTTGATGAATTCAGTAAGTTATACTCTTCAGTGATCAAGTAGACTCTCAACGATATCATCAAGGAGTAGTCCCATCAGAGGGTTCAATCATTTAATGAGAAAGCTCATCGGTGAGAGAACTCATCAGTGAGTATAATCAAGGAGCAAGCTCATCAGCGAGTAAACACATCAGCAACTAGGACATGTTACTTAAGGATAGTGTTATTTGTATCCTATGTATCCCTTCTACTCTTTTTTACCCACTTTATTGACAACACAAGACTATTTTTTATGGTCTTTTGTTTAGTATCTTTTGTGTTTTAATATTTTTGACTTATCAAACTTTATATTTTATGTTTTGTATTTTTTCCGCAGTTTTCCGCTTTATTAACAAGACAAGACAATTTTTATAGTTTTTTGCTTCATATTTTGTGTTTTACCACTTTTGACTTGTCAAACTTTATATTTTTTGTTTCTAATTTCTGTGTCGCAGTTTTGTAATAAAAACAAAAATATAAAAACTGAATAAAAAATTAAGAGATTTTACAATCATTTTAGGGGTACCAATAACCAATCCTCTTACTAAATTGCACTTTTTTCTTTTGGTAAAAATAAATAATCATTTTTTATGAGTTTTAAGGCCAATAAGAATGAATAAATAAAAAATGTTTGCTTGAATGGAAGTCAACTTTTTAGTCAAAGGTTGATTCGAAGAACATGAATTGGTGAGTGAGGTGACAATAAGTAAGTAGGGTAAAGCATGTGAATGAATTTATTATTAGGGCGGAAATATCCAATAGAAAATCTAATCCAAGGAGCTAGTCAGTTACTCTCATAATTCAAAGATCGCATGGCATCAGCAGCAGTTGTCTTAAACATTTTTCATTGTAAACCATTCTCTTTTCACAATATTTATGATGGGATCCTTACTTAGAATACGGAGTGGAGTGGAGTGGAGTGGAGTGGAGTGGAGTATATGCTGAATTTTCGCATAGTTTGTGCAAATGTAGTGTCTAAGTTTTTGTCAGATTATCCTTTACTTTCCTCGAATCTCAAATTTTCACCAAGTATTTGTAGGCAAAATATTATTAGTCCAAAAAAATATTTTAAGTATAACGGGTTTGGGTGAATTCCAAACCTCAGCCCCAAAAGACAAATCAAACACACCTACAGTGCTTAAGACCTAGCATAGCATAAGAAAGATAAGTCAATCTTATGAACAACTACTATAAGGACAAGAAATATATCTATTTTTAAACTGACCACGAAGATTTATATCCATCGAATCGCAAAACGCGCGATGTTCCGGAGTTAAACCTTGAAGGTCATAAGTGTCATATAGATCAAAATCTTGATCCCCATGTAAACTATCATCATATGCACCTCCACTCGTCATAAAATAAGAAGTCTCTGTGGAAAACTAGAAGAGGGGTTGAATAGTTTACCGTTTAAAAACTTTAAACTTGTTGTATCAAATGTCCATTTTTAGCTTGTTCTAATATAAAAGATGTTACTTGTAGTTTATGACTAATATAACTTAAAACATGTTATCACACAAGTACAATTAACAAGTCACAACACAAACAATCAACAATGCAAACATTAAAGTAAGACAATAAGTAAAAGGAAAGTGCAAACCGAACACGAGGATTTATAGTGGTTCGGTCACGGATCTCCTCTCCGCCCTACTCCACTCCTCGAGTACCCAACTCGAGAGTTACTTCACTAGATCAACAACCTCCCTTTTCGGCAGAGAAAACCTTACAATCGTCGCTTACACTTTTACCGACACTAAGCTAGATGTCGAGTTCTTTTACAAGGGTACAACCACTCTCGTTCTTCGCTTACACTTTTACCGACACTAAGCTAGATGTCGAGTTCTTTTACATGGGTACAACCACTCCCGTTCGTCGCTTACACTTTTACCGACACTAAGCTAGATGTCGAGTTCTTTACCAAGGGTACAACCACTCCCGCTATGTTTTGTGGCCCAACATAAAAACCTTGTGTTTTATGGCACAAACACATAAACCATCTAATCTATATTGTTATGATACAATGATGATCCAAGACATAAAAGTCTAATGGATATGCATGCCTAATCTACATGAACTTCTTGAATAAGAAGTCTTCAACCATTGAGGATGTCAAGTGCCCTTGAATCTTCATATGTTGGAATTCTTTAATGAATGATGACTTCAAGATCTTGTAACCTTCTTGGTGGATCATGAAGTATGATATGCTTATAACAAAGATGAATGTTAGAAGCATTATGATCATTATGGAAAGGGTGATCTACATGGTTTCCTACTTATCTATGTGTATGTGTTTATTTCATCTTTTCATCATCAAGTTATGAGAAAACCATGGACTACTATTTATAGGAAAACAAGTAAAGAGGTTTTTCTAAAACCATATTCCTAAAACTAGCAAAAGTAAAAACCATGTTCTAGTCACTTTCACAATTTCACATCTAATAAATATTAGTCAACATGCATTGAACCAAATATGGAATACTTCCAAAATGTGTAAGAGTATTGCTAGTCAAACACATAAACCTTCCATAAATGCATGATGTGACATATATATATATATATATATATATATATATATATATATATATATATTTCTATTTTAAGATTTAGATATATATGAAAGTAAACTTGTATATATTACCTAAGTAATGTTATTATAGTAAGTTAATGAGTTATTTAAAAATGTTTGATTCCTAATGTAATCACATTTTTGTCATTTGTAAAACTTACTAATATTACTTTAACACCTAAAACGACACTTATTCTATTTGACACCTAAAGTGCACTTTAACACCTAATATACTTAAAGACCCTAAAAGTATTTTAGTCATTCTAAATGGTTGGTCAAGGGGTTTGATCATAATGCTACATAACTAACATGTACGAACCTGTGTTGTAGCATACGATGACTCGAGACGTTGAGAGGTGTTGAATGTTTGTTGAGACAAAGTATTATTACAAGTAACTTGTACATTTTACGTTATGTATCAAGTTATACGTTTGTCATCAATCAAAACAAACGAGACTGTATAGATTAAATATCGTAATATTTGCACTAACAATCTCCCCCTTTTTGATGATGACAAAATATGTAAACGTGATAGAACGTAAAATGTAAAAAGTTACTTGTGTCCATATTACTTATTTGTATCCGCAACACACCTTCTACATTTCCTTCTCCGTTTACACTCTTCTCCCCCTTTGTCGAAACAAAAAGGGGTGTGTCCTTGGAGTTAACTTAATTTCTCCCCGAAATGGCGAGCTTGTATCATCCCTAGTGAAGTGAATTCTTCAACTCCAATTTCCTAAGGTTGTTAGCGGATCCATGGATCAAATTAAGTTCCTTGACCTACACCAAGGTTAGTGTTGTGCAACATAAAAGAATTATACGAAAAATGCATGATGAATAAAAATCATTTTGGACTATGTTGACTTATCTCCTTCTTTTTGTCGAAACACAAAGGTGCGTCGAAGAATGAGAATAAAGAAAAATGCATGCATGCTTCCCCTAGATTGTAGCTCCCCCTTGATCAATACTCCCCTTTGCTAGGGTCCCAGCGTATATGACACAAGAAATAAGAAAGCTACAAAAAATAAAGGTTAGTGCATGATTAACTCCCCCTTGATCAATACTCCCCGTTGTTAGGGTGTCAACGTATATGATACAAGGATAAGAAAGCTACAAAAGACACAAGGTTAGTATATGATTGACTCCCCCTTGATCAATACTCCTCGTTGCTAGGGTACCAACGTATATGATACAAGGATAAGAAAGCTACAAAAGACACAAAGGTTAGTGTATGATTGACTCCCCCTTGATCAATACTCCCCGTTGCTAGGGTACCAACGTATGTGATTCAAGGATGAAGAACCCTACAAAATAAAGGTTAGTATAAGACAATAATTTTCCTATGCTTGACGGAAGCTCCCCCTTGTTATAGGGCGTCAATATGAACCTAAAATAAAAGAAGAAAAATAATCGATGCAAAACTTCATCCTTAGATGAGTATGCTATATACGATTGATCGTATATAATGGTGAACCTACAATGAAAGAGTTAATGCAATATATTTCATCTCAAAGAAAAATAAGATGTATATATATAAATGATATAGGCGGCTCAAGGTAGAGACCCATGATATCAAAGATCTCATGAGGTGCATTCTTGTAGAAAGAAATACAATCATAAGAAAAATAAGTTGTATTCTTCTAATAAGAATTACAATAAAAACACGAATATAATATGATAGAAACTTACAAAACAATGCCTAGAGAGAAGACATGAGGATGAGATGCTTCTAATGATGTTGTAAACTAACAAGGAATGAGTTTCTCACCTAAAAGATTGTTTTGAAGAAGTGTGGTAGTTGAAAATTTGAAAAATGGAAAATAAAAATTTGCAGGTAGTCTGGCGGAACCCTGCGATAACACGGGCGGAACCCTTGTGAGGGTTCCGTCTGATCCGCTAGGCCATTTCTAGGTTTCCAGAAAATTGCACTGGCGGAACCCTCGTGAAGGTTCCGCCTGATCCGCCAGACCTGGAAAACAACACAGTCCCCTTTTTAAAGTGCCGAGACGATTTTCAGAATTTTCGAAAACTCTTAAAAACACAAATATAACTCATATCTGGTTGGGAAAAGATAACAGGGCAAGTAAAAACACACGTAACGTTAGAGTTTGAACGAGGGCTAACGATTTTCATTATACTTTAGAAAAAGTATTGAAAATATGACAACATCACAAGATGAATAGAAGTAGGTTTTACGCTAATCCATGGTGGTGATGATTAGTGAAAGAGTTGATTGAAGGTGGTGGTGATGCGTAGACAACTATTTAAAGAGTTAGAAGCTCGTGTGTATAGCAAATTCTTTATCGAAAGATAAGGATAGAACATATCTACTCATGCAATTCTAAAATTCACAACTAGAGGAATAAGCAACGAATATGACTTTATCATCTACCAAAGATGATGTATCTTGCCATAATGCATGCTTGAATGGAATTGAAAGGAAGTGATAACAATAAGCACCTATGAACAAGAGTTCACATGAAAAGAGTACTAAAAACACCTATATGAGGATGAAAATGACATCATAAGATGCGAGAGTGTTGATTAAACCAACGTGTTGAGAATGAGAGTTTGATTAAAATATCGTTTGCACTTATAATGACGTGCATGATAAGTGTCGAGGAAGAAAAAGGATGAGATCCTATGATGGTGTTCTTCACAATGAAGTTGTGAAGTCCTAGTTTTGAGAATAATCCTAGACTCCATTTGTTGTTGGTTGTGGAGATGAAAAACTTTGTTGAACATATGATGTGTTTTTCACTTGATGAGGTATTGGGGGTGAAAAGGGCTTGAAATATTAAAAAGAGAAAAAGTCAAAGGCTTGAAGCACTTGTGTTTTTGTGAACCGACTTTAACTAAATGAAGTGTACCTATGTGTTGGTATTTTAGGGTGTAAGAAACATGAGTAGATGTTCTTTGAATACAATTTGACAAAATACAAATATGTGAATGAATTTCTCTCCTCTTAAATAGGTGGACATCCAACATATTGTGTAACGCATCGTATAAGGAATTATGATGAAGTGTTTAGGAGGTTGTAGGTTAATGTAAGCGATGAGCTTAGTGAAAGCGATGAGCTTTGTGAAATTGAATGATTTTGAAGTGTTTAGGGATGTTGATTAGCATACAAAGAACTTTATCCTTGAAGTCATGTAGCTCTTCTCTATCAATGTGAGATGATCGCATGAAGAGGCATGTGGTTTTCTCAAAGGAGGTGGAAAGGATTAGAATATTGGTATGGAGGCGACGATGAGTAATCTTGAGGATTGACGTTAGGAGACTCTTTGTGAATGTGGATTATCATTAATGGATGATTGGGAATCATGGAGTTTTGAGGTGTTTTGTTGGTTGACGACTGAAGGTGAATGTGTGAAATGAGGTGATGATGACTTGACAACACTTGAAGCTTGGATATCTTCTTTGTGTTCTTCACTAGCTAGAAAGTGGAAAAGACGCATTTCATAATGAAATTTACTTGACTATCGACTATATACACAAATATGACAATGAGTGTATGGATATGATAATTGCCCTTTATTTCAAAGAGCCACACAAGGGTGAATATAAGTTTATGTATCATGAGAGATGGTTTAACCTTAATGGGTAAGGTTGTAGTGGGGATGACACACTTGTTTGGTTACATGGTGGAATATTCTTGTGAAGATAACTAGGTGTATGATATTGACTCTTGGTTTCTTTGAGGGCATGGAAGTGGTGGATGACTTGATATTGATAGAACAAAGGATAACTCGGTTTTTCATTTCACATTGGTGGTTTAAGGTTTGAGTGATGAAAGGTTATGAGGGTGATTTGATCATCAAAGACCAAGAGATGTGTTAGTGTGTGATGATGGAATATGTTAAGAACGTTCTCAATAGAGATCTTTGGAACAAGTGTATAAAGTTACTAACTTTACAGGATCTTAATTGTGTATGCTCTAGAGATGTGTAGGATATGCATAAAGTTTGAATTGGGTTATGAGCAAGGTTTGGTTATGATGAACGCTTAAAAGGAAATAGACACATATGGTGTCTTTCAACAAGTAAGATTATCACGTGGAATAAAGTCACCATGCTTATGAAACATAAGGATGACGGGATGATGAAGAGGCTCTAGATCCTAGAACTTGTAGATGTTGATTAAAGATCATTAACCCAATGGGGTATAATGAAATCTCATGTAACACAACCATTCATGTTCAATGAGAGAATGACACATTGGATATACAATATCCTTTTAATCATGATGAAAACTTGACGCATGATTTCTTAGGCATAATGTCTTTCAAGACATCATGCTTTCCTAAATGAAGATATGAAGCCAAAGTGTTTGAATCGGATAGTCCTATCCTAAATATACTTGGTCTCAAGATTATAATCACTAGATGATGACTAGAGGAATTCACTCGAGTTTCTTATGTATACTCCTCAAGAGTCATTGTTGCTCAGGGTATATGAGGTTGGCTTTAAGATTGCATTTCAACATATGTTGTTAAAATGTTGATTTGAAGTTTAATGAAACATGTGCAGAAGTTAAAAGTATTACTAATACTTTGATAACTTGTGAAAGCGGAACTACTTAAACCTAGTGTAATTAAATGTGCGCTTCATGCTCATTTGATGGTGAAGGTTCTAATCCTATAGGTGGTAAAGTATGGTTGAGTTTGTTAAACGAGTGTTTAGATAAAGGGCTTTTTGAGCAATGCAGTTAATGGATTCAAATGAAGGTAAGGATGGTGGATTGGTTTATCTAGATGGTAGCTCCTTTAGTGTGTCCAAAGAAGGATGTGGTGATGTGGAGGTTTGTTGTGCTAAGGAAGTACTTAAGTTTCATAGATGTAGAAAGTGAAGAAAGATTAATCCTAATTTGTTCTCATCTATTGGTTGATACAACTAGCGGGCGAGGTGCTTGAAGTTTTGCTCATGTTTGTGAAGCTTATGGGCTCAGATATATCACAAGGTGAATGTGATGAGATGATGGTGAAAGAACAAGTGAACTTAAGTGCTAAATGTTTAAGATGAAAACCTATTGACATTTGTTTTTGTTCCTATTGATTGGGAGAGTACTATGATGAGTGTTTTAGTTGTGATGAGTGTTTTAACAAACATTGTTAAAATACTTGGGTGTTGATTTTTCGGATATGACATTTAATGACTACGGTAGTAAGTCAAGTTTACTTGAATATTTTGAACGAAATACTTAAGTTGTCAATCCTACTTAGTTGAGATTGAATAGCATAAAAGGATAGCAACACTCGATAATACATCTATAACTTAAGAGTAAGTTATGACTCAATGTAAATCCTTATCGTCTTGAAGGATGACACATTATTTTCATGTTAACCAAGTGAGGTAACATATGTAGATACAAGACAATATCTATAGTCATAAGTTGGACTTGTGATTTCGATATTGTATGTAATCTTTGCTAACAACGAGTCCGGATTGGTTAGGAAGTTGTCAATTTACAAATCAAGCTAATGAATGAGTAAAGGACAAAAGAATGCAGTGAGTGTGTGTAGTGATCACAAATACTCAATGGTTCGAGGATTGCAAGGAACAAGTTTCCGGATTCCTTCCTCTAAGGAGAAAGGTATCTTGGATTATTCTTGTGAAGTTTGAAAGTATTATTATGGATGAATATCTTATAGGTGCAGGTGAGATGTCCTAATCCTAATATGAGTGAACATTAGTGAGAAGAATCCTAGTGATGAAAGTGAGTGATCTTGAGTGAGGGATTTAAATGAAAATTTAAAAAGGAGTCTACAGGACTGGCGGAACCCTGACACATCAAGGGCGGAACCCTTTTGAGGGTTTCGTATGATCCGTTGGGCCAAATTCTGGAGTACCCAGAAATTACACTGGCGGAACCCTATATTTGGTTCCGCCAGTTCCGCCAGGGGGTAAAAAGTAGACAGTCCAGGTTTTCGGGGGTCGAGACAATTTCCAATTTTTCCGAAAACTCCTAAAACATAAAATTTATACCATATCTGATTAGGAAATGCAAAGATTGGATATAGAAACATTCTAACCGTTAGACTTTGACCGGGGGCTAGCGAATTTCACTATACTTAGTGAAATATCCAAAACTTGAAAATTTGACAACATCCCAAGTGTTGTCTACCTGCATATCCGTTAGTACAAGACAATGTACAGAGATAACAAAAGATCCTAGAAGTACATATATCTATGAAACACATTGTTTAACTACCAAATAGTTCAAATTACAAGTAATGCCAAACACTCCTTAACAATGGACATTTATTGACTCCCGAAACTCGTTCAAGTATCCTAATAATACTTGGAACATATGCCACTAATTAGATGTGATAGATTAAAACCAAAAACACATATTCTAACACACGTTAGCATATAGATTAAGCCGAGGATTATGAGCTTACCATAAATAGAAATTAAGCCAAACATGGAAAATTGATTACAACAAAGTGTTATCATTCAAATATGGTACGGTTAGTTTGCATGATCAACCTAAGATGAGTTTCTATCTTTTAGCAAAACACATTCATTAAGCATCATTGTAGAAGCATGTATATCAAACACCATTTTACAAGAATACTACATGTTTAAAAATGTAGTGACTCATTTAGACGCGTGACCATATTCCAAGATATTTAATTAGTATTACTTAATTCTCATTCCTATATGAATTATGCAAAATAATCACATAACATATGAAAGGAAGAGTAACTAAAACAATAAGCAATAAAAACACAAATTTTCAACTTAGTACACACAATCTAGCAAATATCCTATTGTGTATAAACATGAAATCGACAAACAAGCAAATGAATATCATGACAAGATTGACACTCATAAATCACAAAAAAAAAAAAAAAAAAAAAAAAAAAAAAAAAAAAAAAAAAACAATATGCAATCAGCAATCACAACTTTCAATAAGCAAATATCATATATGCATACAACTAAAACAAGTAGTCATTTAGCATAACATAAAAAGAAATATATTTTTCGTCACTTTGCGTTTAAATATGACGATGTATGCCAAGCTTGATTAGTTTCTTTTGTATATATGAATATCACAAAATTCTTTAGTTTCAAAGAAAATAATGTCAATGTTCAAAGGATACTAAATTATATTGCCTAACTCAAAAGTTTGAGTTTCTACGTCAAAATGAAACTTGATATTTTGGACACACTATATTATTTGGTTTATTCTTTTGACTTCAGATTAGATTTAGGTCATGACATTATTTTTAAAAGAAAGTAGACTCAATTACCTTTAAAATGATAGGTGGCGCGACTCCTACGGACTTACTGTTAATTTGTTATGAATTTTTTAAGTTTGACAAAAACTGTATACTGTGCAGCCCACGGAACCTTCGTCCAAAGGGCAAGGAACCCTTCTGAGGGTTCCGTGGGATCCGCGGGGTCTGCTGTAACAAAATGTCACAAAATGCTAAAAACGTGTATTTCGCATAGCGAAAATGTGTAGGACTTACTAGATTTGTTAGTAAACATATAATACACATATTTTAACATCATTACTTCTTATGTGACTTATCTAAACATTTATGGAAGTGATTTTTCAACTAAATTTATAGTTAACCCAAACACTTCATTTAAAACCGTATTTTACGTACATTAGCTCTAACCACATAATTTGACACTTACAACTTTTTAAGAAAAGTTTTCTTTTATTTTTCAAGGACACCTTCAAGCTTGTATACAAAGTAATATTTAACCACAAAATTTCTAAGTATACTTAACGAAACATTTTTCATATTATATTCCGCTTCAATGGTAATTTGATACATGGATCGTGCTCCATTTTAAAAACCATTTGTTTTGAAAATAAGAGCTACGAAGCTCTGATGCCAATTGTGAAAAACTAGAAGGGGGGTTGAATAGTTTACCGTTTAAAAACTTTAAACTTGTTGTATCAAATGTCTATTTTTAGCTTGTTCTAATATAAAAGATGTTACTTGTAGTTTATGACTAATATAACTTAAAACATGTTATCACACAAGTACAATTAACAAGTCACAACACAAACAATCACACAATGCAAACATTAAAGTAAGACAATAAGTAAAAGGAAAGTGCAAACCGAACACGAGAATTTATAGTGGTTCGGTCACGGATCTCCTCTCCGCCCTACTCCACTCCTCGAGTACCCAACTCGAGAGTTACTTTATTAGATCAACAACCTCCCTTTTCGGCGGAGAAAACCTTACAATCGTCGCTTACACTTTTACCGACACTAAGCTAGATGTCGAGTTCTTTTACAAGGGTACAACCACTCCCGTTCGTCGCTTACACTTTTACCGACACTAAGCTAGATGTCGAGTTCTTTTACATGGGTACAACCACTCCCGTTCGTCGCTTACACTTTTACCGACACTAAGCTAGATGTCGAGTTCTTTACCAAGGGTACAACCACTCCCGCTATGTTTTGTGGCCCAACATAAAAACCTTGTGTTTTATGGCACAAACACATAAACCATCTAATCTATATTGTTATGATACAGTGATGATCCAAGACATAAAAGTCTAATGGATATGCATGCCTGATTGGCTCCAAACAGTCAACCTAATTGACCAGGTGATGGCCAACAGGGTCAAACAGCCTAGAGTCAATGCTCCGTGGAATATAGTGTTTCCCCGGGTCGTTATGTCCCGACGAGGTGTGGATTGTATTCAAACGGTTTCGTGATCGGGTGAATTTGAATGAAAAGGGGTTTGAGATTGGTTAAGCTAAGGAATATATAAAGAAATAGCTTAAGGAAGCTATATGAATAAGACGGGAAACTAGGAAAAACCAGAAACGATTAAAACCTAAAAACGCGTACGTTACGTTTAAATAAAACGTAAACGTACAAAATAAAACATAAAAACGGAAATCTGAAAACACCGAGGGGGTGAAAATGACTTTTTTACAAACTAAAAATTAAAAGAAAATTTAAAATGAAAATGAAATTATTAAAATGATTATTTTAATATTTAAATTCTATTTAACTAATTAAAACTATTTTAAATCTAATTTAATAATAAACTAAAAATGATAAAAGTTACAAAATAAACTAAAAACTTACAAAAATATTTTCTAAACTTAAAATTGAACTTGAAGAAAGTATAAAAAATAAAAATAAATATTTTTGTCTTTTTATGAGTTTTTTATTAATTAAAAACTATTTATATTAATTAAACTAATTAAACTATTTTAAATTACTATTAATACTAAATTAACTTAGAAAATTATGGAAAAATTCCTAAAATTATTTTATAACATATAAAAGCTATAAAAAATATAAAAACTAGGTTTTGCTTAATAAAAACTAATTATGCTATTTAAAACTAATTATTAATTTATAATTAATAAAACTAAGATTAATTCTAATAAATACCAAATTGTAAAATAAAAATCTGAAAAATTTATTATAAATACTTTAATATAAGAGGTAATTAATAAAAATATAAAAATGACAAGTACTTAATTAAAATCTAAAAATGAAAAATAAAATTTAAATAAAATTAAATAGAAACTATCACTTAAAATAAAACTTGGATTTTCTGGATTTTTATTTTACAAACTTATTTTACATCTAAAAACAGCAAACTTTTACAAAAACAACTTTTGTGAAAATCAAAAATAAGCACTTGAGGTGCTTATTTGGTCAATAGTTGACTTCTGTTGACCAAATGGTAAAATGAGCTGAGATGGCTTAAAGTGGGACCCACAAAGGGTAATTCTAACTCAAATGAGTTTTGTGAACAAGTTTGAGCAAGAAAAAGCAAGTATGATCCACTGAATAGGCAAGTAAGCTAATAATAAGCACTTGCTTGTTGTTTAGAAACTGAAAAAGGGGACAAACCTTTGGGCTTAATTTGAGTAGGGACCACAGGGTCCCAGGTCAAATGGATGGTCAATATTGAAAGCCTGGTAGGAAGTGAGTTCAAAGAAACCAATATGGGTGGCTGTGGACCACCATGGTGACCAGAAGACCACCACAAAGTCGGTGGTGTGGAGTGGTAACTGATGCAGCAGGGCAGATGCTTGCCCTGCAAGTGTCTTTGGGACGATGGTGGGCCCCACACAAAATTACCAAAAATAAAAGGAAGTGGGGAATTGAAAGTTGAGCTGGTAGACAAATAATAGAAACAAGTTTCACATCATGAAAGTAAACACATAAATCAAATAAAATCTTGCAACTTTTGAGAAAAACTGATTAATGCAAGTTTGACTTTTGTAAAAAACTTGAACTCTTGACTTTTATGAACTTTGGATTGATCCTACATACTAAATTGGGTGTAAGATGTTAATGTGGGACCAGATCGAGATTAATTAACAAGTTTTACACCCAAATGGTTAAAATGGACACCAACTGATCCATCAGTGGACAGTTAAGAGGCAAAAAACTTGGATTTTGACTTTTGCTTGATTAAGGTACCCTTTTCTTGATCCCTAGACCCTAATTAAACCTAATGTGAGCTAGTGAAACAAAGTTTAAGGCCAAACATACACTGGGAACCTCAGCACTCACCTGAGCCAAACACCCCCTTATACTTGACTGATTTTGGATTTTCAAAGCAATTGACTACTTGAGACCATACAACTGAATCCTAAGGCTACAACAAGGTAGAATAACTTTAAAGGAACACCTAAACAACAACAATAACAACAAAACACTAGTAAAACAAAATTACACTTAAATGGTAGTCAAAATGAAATCTGTGAGCACAATAGAAACTAATGAACAAAGACCAAATATTAAGCTATAAACTAATTAGATAACACCAAATAAGCACATAGAAACAAGACCAAGCAGATAATAAGCTTTAGAACAGTAAAACATTAAGATGGTTAAACAGGCTTATATATTGAATTCAGACCAAAAACATGGAACCAAGTACCCAATTCACATCCTAAGGCTTCCCATGAAGCAATACAACCAGAACCATCCATAATTTGTCCTGCTCCATGCATGTTTCCTTCATTTCTTCTTTTTTTTATTTATGAGCTATTTTAATGGTATTTTTGGTATTTTTGGATTTTCCCACTAAAATTTGTTGAAATGTTTTCTAGTCTTCAAAAACCTATTCCCAAGCTTGACTGAGCTCAATCAAACAGAAATAAACAACCTTCAAGTTATTAAATCCAAAATGAGATTTTTGATGAAAATGGCAAAAACTGAATTTGCAAAGTTAAACTGAAATTATGCTTAAATAAGAGTTGAATTACATAAATGGAACTGAGAACAAGCTTTTTAAACTAATTGCAATAACTAGAAACTTAAATTACATAAAACCGACCTAAAAACTATACTATGAGAAAATAAAACCTAACTACTCTTTATCTTCCTTCTTTTCTTTTCTTTTATAGCCCTTTGCAGCTTCTTTAGACTTTCCCACTCATTTCTGATCACTGGATTGGTTGAAATAATCTCAACCGTTCAAACACAATTTTGGCGGGAACAGTGGGATTGGCAGATAAGTGGTGTTTGGTGAGGTAATTAATGAGGGTAGGAGGGGGAAGGTGAAGTTGGTGATATCATTAAATGAAAAGGTGAGGTTTGGTGAGGAGCGGGGGCATGAGCCTGATAATTAGGGGTGTGTTAGGGACGATGAACAGTAGCCCGTGGGTGAGGGTTGACTGTGGTCAAATCCAAGGTATTAGTTTTAGGCGATGGGCTTGGATGTGGTTTTGGGCTTGGGGAGTTGTGGTAATTCATGGATCAGGTAAGGTTTTTGGGTTAAAGAAATAAAAAGGGTCCAAATGGTTAAGTTAATAAATCACAAGGACCAATCATGTAATTTTGCAAAAGTGATGGACTGAAAATGTAGCTTTCCCACAGTTCTCATAAGTACCAAAATTGCCAATCACCAATATTTCCAAAACCATTTTTGCTATTTTCATTTTTCAAATATTTCCCGGGGACCAAATTTGTAAATTTCCAAACCTCGGGGACTAAACTTGCAATTTTCTGAAAATTTCACCCAAGGACTATTTGTGATACATTTTGATTTTCCAAGGCCAAAAAATGATTTTCCTTTCAAAAATATCCCACCAGGGACTGAATCTGCCAAAATCTGAAACTCCAGAGACTTAAACTGTAAATTTCCAAAACTTTCCAATTTTTCACCAAAGGACAAAATATGACAACTTATGATTGTAAAAGGACCTTTGGTGATAATTTTCTATATTTTGAATATCCAGGGACTAGTTTTGTCATTTTATGAAAGTTGAGGGACTGAAACTGCCAATTTTGCAAACTTTGTACGTTTTTCATTTGTTTTTGCTCATTTTGCATCTAAAACATATAAAACACAATTTTGAAATATTTTCAATATTTTAATGCATTACTGAGTGTTTTTGTATGTTTTGCAGTTCAGATTTGACCAAAAATGATGAGTGTTTGAGCACTCATCAATGCCTAATCTACATGAACTTCTTGAATAAGAAGTCTTCAACCATTGAGGATGTCAAGTGCCCTTGAATCTTCATATGTTGGAATTCTTTAATGAATGATGACTTCAAGATCTTGTAACCTTCTTGGTGGATCATGAAGTATGATATGCTTATAACAAAGATGAATGTTAGAAGCATTATGATCATTATGGAAAGGGTGATCTACATGGTTTCCTACTTATCTATGTGTGTGTGTTTATTTCATCTTTTCATCATCAAGTTATGAGAAAACCACGGACTACTATTTATAGGAAAACAAGTAAAGAGGTTTTTCTAAAACCATATTCCTAAAACTAGAAAAAGTAAAAACCATGTTCTAGTCACTTTCACAATGTTACATCTAGTAAATACTGGTCAATATGCATTGAACCAAATATGGAATACTTCCAAAATGTGTAAGAGTATTGCTAGTCAAACACATAAACCTTCCATAAATGCATGATGTGACATATATATATATATATATATTTCTATTTTAAGATTTAGATATATATGAAAGTAAACTTGTATATATTACCTAAGTAATGTTATTATAGTAAGTTAATGAGTTATTTAAAAATGTTTGATTCCTAATGTCATCACATTTTTGTCATTTGTAAAACTTACTAATATTACTTTAACACCTAAAGTGGCACTTATTCTATTTGACACCTAATATACTTAAAGACCCTAAAAGTATTTTAGTCATTCTAAATGGTTGGTCAAGGGGTTTGATCATAATGCTACATAACAAACATGTACGAACCTGTGTTGTAGCATACGATGACTCGAGACGTTGAGAGGTGTTGAATGTTTGTTGAGACAATGTATTATTACAAGTAACTTGTACATTTTACGTTATGTATTAAGTTATACTTTTGTCATCAATCAAAACAAACGAGACTGTATAGATTAAATATCGTAATATTTGCACTAACAGTCTCATCATAAACATCTTTGACTTCATCATCACTATCACTGTCCGAAAATAACCAAAGTCCCAACCTTAGAAAACGGATTACCTACCTTTGAAAAGTATAAGAAGCAGCATTGGATGAGCTAGAGATATCTACATTTTTACCCACGTGTCCCACATTAACTTTCTTTTGCATAGGAAGTGGTTTCCCATCATCACCCAGAAGGCCAGAAGCACAAGCTTTCCCTCAATTATTTGACTTTCAAGCTTATTAATCTTTTCAACAAGAGGTGTAGTGCTTGGAATATCAAATGAATCAATTAGTAACACTTGCCTGTTTATCCATGATTCCAAATCCATTATTAAAATCCGAATCTTTACTAACTGTATGATCCTCATCCAAAGCACCTAGAGCATCAAAAGCATTAGACGTGTTAACCACTGCAACATCCTTACATGGGTGTTTACACGCAGAAGCCTCCTTAGTAGAGTCTTTAGGAGGAGAAGCCTTTGTACTCTTAGGAGAAACCGGCCGATACTCCATTTTTTTTGTCTTAGAAACCCCAAACACCTGCTTAGACATGGGACCTTTTCGCTTGATAGTAGTAAAACCATCATTCGACACCTCTTTAGTAGCTCCTTAAGAGCTAGGAACATGTTCATGAGGAGCTTTAGGGCACTCCTCTAAAACATGACCATATACCAAGCATTTACTACATCTAGGAGGATCCCATTCATATTCAACACGAATAGTGTGTTTCGTATATCTAGTTCCTTTGAGATTAGGGACAGCGACAACCAAAGTATCTCGAAATTCATTAGTCGCATTGATTTCAATCAAGGCTCTAGCATAACTATTTCTACCTCATGATTCCAAGCACATCTCATTAGTATATGAATCAAGGAGCATAGGATTACCTATTTTTTAGGCAATAGAGCTCAAAGCATCGAAAGAATATGCAACAATTGGTACATCATAGAACTTTACCCAAATTGGAACACAAGACAAATCTTCCTTGAGGAGTTTAGTCTCAGGAGACCACTTATTAAGAATTATTGGAATTTCACAAATCATCCATGGACCATCACGAAGAACAGATTCGGCACCCTGAATGGCCGAGAATTTAAAAAAGAAAAACCCTTTCGTGTTCATTGTTGCTTTCTCAACACCATACTTTTTCCAATTACTGCGTTCATTGTCGCGTTCATTTGTAGGAAATTTTGTCTTGTGTAATGTGTGTTCACTTTCATATTAAAGTATTTCAACCTTATATTACTCGAGTGTGATCACTTTTAGATTAAAGAATTTGATCCTATATGCCTCGGTTTTACGAAATCTTTAGTCGGAAAAGCTAGTTTGTTAATTGAATACTAAGGTATGAGAAATCAAACCGAAAGACGTTAGAGTACATTTTTTATTTATTTTTAAATGTCTTTCAAATAAGAGACCAAAAATATGGCTATAAACTATAAGCACCAATCGATACTGACTCCTCCTAAACCAACCAGTCGACCGGGTGCAGTTGATAGGCCCACCTAGGAGGAAGTGCAAGTATTAAATCTGTGGAAGTACAGGGAAATCCCCGGTTCGTTATGTCCCAACGAGGTTGAAATTGTATTTGTAAACATTTTTAGGAATGAATGGTACTGAGGACAGTAACAAAAGATGATGTGGTTTTGAATTATACTAATGATTACTTAGATAACAGTTAATAACAAACACAGGAATTATATATGTATACACGTAAACAGATTACAAATCAGAAATGTTTACAGTCAGAGAAAAATGTGAGTTTTAAGCTAAATTAAACTACAGGGGGTGAAAATAAAAATTTTATAAACTTAATATTAAAAGAAAATTTAATTAAAAATAAAATTATTTTTTTGATTATTTTATTATTTTTTATTAATTAATAACTATTTTAACTATTTAATAATTAATAAAAACTAATTTAAATCTACTTTTTAATTACTAATAATACCTAAATGATTTAGAAAATTATGGATAAATTTGAAAAACTAATTAACCATCACAGGAATCCTTAAAAATTATAAAAAGTTTATAAAAATTATATTTAGACTATTTTACCAATTAATTACTTATTTATTAATTAAAAACTAATTAACTAAATTACTTAAGAAAAATAGGAAATGAACAGTAGTAATTAAGAAACTATTTTCTAAAAATACTTAATGATTTATAAAACCTAGAAAAATTATAAAAAGGTACTGTTGTTAAATAAAAATTAATAAAATTATTTAATTAACTAATATTACTTAATTATTAATTAAATTAATATTAATTCTAATAAATACTAAATTAAAAGAGAAAAATCTAGAATGCCGTTAGCACCCTTTTTAGTACTCCTTGAGCTAATTTCTTATTGTTTTCGCACATTAAGCTTAGGAATACGTTTATTTGCTAATATGATGGTCGGTCATAGTTTAGTAAAGATTTTAAGTGGGTTCGCTTGGACTATGCTATGTATGAATGATATTTTGTTTTTTATAGGGGATCTTGGTCCTTTATTTATAGTTCTTGCATTAACAGGTCTGGAATTAGGTGTAGCTAAATTACTGAAAATACTTTAATATAAAAATGATAAAGTGCTTAATAATAAGCTGAAAAGAAAAATTAAATATATAAATCCTATTAAATAGAAGCTATCACTAATTTTAAAGTTGGTTTTTCTTTGTTTTCTTTTTACAAACTTACTAAACAACTGAAAACATTGAACTTTTGTGAAGGGCTTTTGTTGTAGCTTATAAATAAGCTGTTTTGAAAAGCTCACAAGTGGACATGAAGTCCTAATAAGCTGTGAGATTTGGATTTGTGAGCCAAGAAGCTACAAATGGACTATAATCTACTGAATAAGCTATAACAAACTTAAACACAGACAAATGAGCTCAAATGATTGAATAAGCACAGGGTAATAAGCTATAAGCAACAATAAGCACTTAAGCCAAAATCCAAGTACAACATAGGCCAAAAGGGTCAACTTTGCAGGCCTGTGGGGCCCACAGGAGAGGTTGGAAGCCCAAACAAAAAGTAGGTCTAATAAGCTGAGCTTATTGGCTTTTCAAAAAGCTAAAGCTCAACCTCTTAGTCCCATTATTGAAGTCAGGGGGGCTTGGAACTTGGCTCACAAAACTGAATGCTCAGTTTTGGTTCTGAGAACAGGTCACAAGGAATGTCTAAATAAGCTATGTCCCAATAAGCCAAGGTCCAATTTAAGCCTAGGTCTGAAAAGTTGAGAAGATAAGCTCCTTAAAAAGCCAAAGAACAGGTAGTGGGGTCCACTAGGCAAGTCACAAAGGGACTAAGAAAAATGGCCAATGGCCTGGTGCAGGGGAGGTTGTTTGCCCTGCACCCTCAAATAAGCTCATGCACAAGCCCCATAAAAAATCTAAAAAATAAGTTGTGCATAGATTTCTGAAGATTAGGTGGTATATTATGACCACAAAAAGTTTCAAGACCTAATTCTTTACACAAAATTCACAATAATTCTTGTAAAATCTAGGTTTCTGATAAACTATGCAATTTTTGACTTTTTGATAAACACTAAAGTTTGACTAAATTGAACTTTGATTGATGCTAATGGACTGAAATGGGGATGTTATGCTATAATAAGACTAAATTAAGCTACAATGCACACTTGTGAATTGAAATGAGGCTTATGCCACTTAAAATTCAACACAGACAGATAATGAGGCCAAGTTTTGAGTGATTTTGACTTTTTTGAACTAAACCTACCAATTTTATGTTTGACTAATTCTAATACACCCTATAATGACTAAAAGAAACTACAAGCAACAGTTATACTACCCTGGTTTACCCTGAATACCCTTGATCCAAACAGTTCTTTTAAGGACTTGATTTTTTATTTTCAAGACAAATGATAGATTAAGACCATGAGACTGATTCACAAAGATTCAATATGATGAAATAGATCAAATGTAACACAGATATACCAACAATAATCACAAATACCCAAGAATCTCTATAATGCTATAATGACAGTAAAAAGTAATAAATGAGCAACTATGGATTCTAGCAAACAAGGTCCTAATATTAAGCTATATTATGACTGATTAACTCTAAATAAGCATGAAATCACACAGACAAGCAGTAACAAGCAAGCTACAGTAACAATGGAATATGAGATTCTTACAATGTGCACTCTAGCCAAGAATCATGAACCAAGAACCCCAAACTACTATCTATAGGCTCTCCACAGAACCACTAACCCAGGGCCATCCATAACTTACCATGCTCCAGCTTGATCACCATCATTATTGCCATTTTTTTTCTTCTTATTTTCTTATTTTTTTGGTATTTTTGATTTCTTATTACTAACTGAGTTTTAAGGGTTTCTAAAAGCTTGAATAAGCGAATCTTCCAATCCATTATCCAATACTAGAGTAAAAAACCCTAAAATTCTCTCTCCCTTTGGAGATATCCGGCCGTCACCCTTAATCACTTTTCCGGCCAAGTTTCACCCCTAATTCGTCCTCTCTACTCATCTTTGATGGGTATGCAATACGATTAGGGCTGTTACTATTCTCTTGAGGGTGGTTGGTTTCGATTATCATGCTTATCTAATCGGATTTCTCCATTTATTGGTGGTTTTAACCCGTATTCATTCAATAATCGTTTTTTTTAGGGTGGTTGGAGAGAGTCATATCGCCTATGTAACGGGCAGAGGACATGGGATGTACGTCCATGTCAATTGTACTTTCATTGATTTTTTGATATATTTACCGGGGTTTTAAGGCCCTTTTACCCAAAAAAAAGCTTGAATAAGTTTATTGGAGCTTATATGAGCCTAAGAAGTCCAGATTAACAACCATAAACAACCTTTACCTAATTTGAGATTTTTGAAATAAATTAACAAGCATAAACTGAATTTAAGGAGAATTCTGGGATTGATTAATAAAAAAGGTTTGGAATACAATTAAAACACTTGGTACAATACTTTAAAGCTAAGAATTACATTTGAAATTGAAATTTATACTAAGTCGACACTAAGAAACTAAATTACACTAGATATTATTTCTCTTTGCTTCCCCTTCTCTCTTTTATAGACTTTCTGAGACTCCCACATGCTTCTGAACATTTCCCATCACTAATCTCAGTTGTTGGATGAGAGAGATTTAATCTTGATCCTTGAAGTTGTTTTGGCGCCAAAAAAAGAAACAGATCAAATTGCTCTGTTTGCGTGTATAGGAGGTGGCATTAATTGGGGTTGTCCTGTTAGGTAAGGGTAGTGGATTGGGCTGTTTGATGGGATGGTGATGGTGGGAGTGTGAGGTGATGGTGCAACTTGGTGGGGGAGAGGGAAGGGGGTGATGGTTTGACTGCGTTTGACCAGGGTCAAACCATCGTTGACCCTGCGTTTGTATTAAAGGGGGTGTTGTTTTGGGCTTGTGATTGGGCTTGGGTGTAAGGACTGGATCAGGTGTAGTTTTGGGTTAATAATATTTAGTGTTGGGTTTGTTTGTTTAGTTTAAGTAAAAACCACAAGGACTAAATATGTAATTGGCCAAAAGTTGAGGGGTAGTTCTGCCAATTTTTCCAAGTTATCATAAGGACCATATTTGCCATAATTGAATAGTACAAGGGTAGAAATTGTAAATTTTCCATTTTTTATTCCTTAGGGACCATTTTTGACATTTTGAAACTTGGGGGACCAAAGTTGTAATTTTGCAATTTTGAACTTTAAAGGACTTATTTTGACAACTTGTGAATCCCCAAGGACCTTTGATGATATTTTCCCATGTTTTGAATAACCAGGGACTAGTTTTGGCAACTTTTGAAAGTTCAGGGACTGAAACTGCCAATTATGCAAACTTTGTTCGTTTTTCATCTGTTTTTAATCATTTTGCATCTGAAACATATAAGACACTCATCAATACTAAGTTATTTTCGATTAATTACCAAAGTCGAAAGGTTGTGATGGTTGCTTAAATTGCTGGAAAAGTCATGTTAGTCGGTTTTGTTAGGTAAAACCTTTGATAACGGTTAGTGTAAAATTGTTGAGGTTCCCCTTGACCCCACTCTTTGTCATAGCAATACAAAGCTAGCTATAACGAGTGTGCACTCCACACCTCCTGGCTCTTCTTGAGCTATTCTTGAATAAGCCATTTGATCTCAAGTAAAACACAATCACCTAAAATGGTTGATAACACCAAATTTATCAACATTAGTTAGCAGATTGTTGTGAAGATTGTGTTTGTTTGTTTTTTTTTTTTTTAAGTCTTACTAGCCCTCTTACTCCTTCTTACTCTCACCAGTAAAAGATGGGCAGACGTTTTGCTTGTTTGTTTTTTTCTTTTGAGTCAGACCCATTTAGACATATAACATCTTGCGCACTAAGAGGTGGGAGACTTATCTTACTGTCTCTTACTCGATAAGAGATATTGAAGACTCGTGTTAATATAATACAGTATATTTGATGGTTTATTAACTATGTTATATTTATGATAAAAAGTCTTATTTTATATTTACACAAGTTACTTAAATAAATTGTAGAAACGAGCACTTAAAATCGTTCGGGAAATTATACAAAAACAAACAACATTATTTCGTTTAGATTTAGACGTTCTAGCCACCTCTTACTAGTAAGATGTGGTAGTCAGATTCAGACCTAAAACATCTAAATGAAACAAACATTAAAGTTATAATTTTTTAAGGTAGCTTCAAACTAGTGGGCATGCTTAAGTTCGTATTTGATCTTATGATTGCAGATTCTATAGCTGCAAGACGTGGTGTAGTTTCTATATGCATAATGTCAATGTGTCTGTATTCAGTAAGAGTCGTGTTCTACTCCAACAAAGCGTACAGGAATGCTTGCATAACAAGTCTAATGGTGAGTGTTTCTTTTAGCCACCTGTGAAATTATTTCTTATCCTTATGCCGACCAAGATCGGTTCACGTTTCCTGATACAGATGAATTTATTTATATGTTTCTTATTCTTGAAGTTTATAATGTTTTTTCTTAATTTATAACGAAAGCACCAACATAGAGTGTCGATATGTACATGACAATTATGCATACCTGTTTAATTTTCTTATACATGTTTCTTTGAAATTCTCCAATTTAAAGTTATAATTCCTTATGAGCTATGTATCTATAATAAAGTGAAATGACTACGTTGAGATACAATTACACATAACTTTAGCACTCGCTGAATTAAGTTTCCCCTTACTTGGTACGGATCATGCATGATGAGCCTATAAATTAGGCCTAACATCACTAGAACATTAACCTCTGAGGCTCTGGCTATGCAAGCATCATATGCTATTCTACTTTATGAATAGTAGGCAAGTGAATATTCTGAGTCTAGAAAAGAAATTTTTTTTGAAACTTGTTTGCTTATAGTCGATGGAAACTTCAAGCAAGGATCATGTCATCCCCATACTTCATGAGTAATAAGGCTGCATGCAGGAAGAGAAAATGAATCGATCCATTAGTCGATCTCTTTCGATCGTTATTACTGTGGGCTTGGTCAATCGGCTGATTATTTTGGATGTGGGTCGTCCCTGCGATTGATATTCGTTTGGTGTTGTGTGTATGATATTAAATATAAAAAGTATTTTTGTAGGTATGTTTTTTTGTAGTGTAGGTCGCCTTACTGTGGCAACCAATAATCGAAGAGAGAAAGCTGACGTGCCATATAAAATGAGGGTCAATCTCTCCCTTTACTGTGTCCAGTGTCCAGCCTAAGCCCACGCGAGAATTTTTCACATGTCATTTTACTTTTATAAAATAAGCATGTTTCTATTGTCTAACCGTAAACTTAAGAATATAATGTATTCAAACGTGCTTTCGTACACGCCTAGCTTTATATCCTTGTATTCAATTTATTCTATTCGACTTTTCTCGATCAAGATCAACACAAATATAACCATTATTCTTTTGCCACGAAGTTTACTCCCAAAATCGGAAGACCGATGCATTTAAGTATTGTACTTTTTAGGGTTCTTTTGGAAAAAAGGGACCATTTGCCTAATTGTACAACGTAAAGTGGATGCTTCCAAATTAGTTTTTTGTTATGCAATCTCCGTTTTGAACAAGCAAAAGCCAAGAATCATGTTGAAAAAGCAATTTTTTACACCTTAGCTTTATCATTGGTCACATACCCACTCTTTCTACTTTAATTGTGTATTTCACCAAAATACTACAATTGGCTCTCATGAACCTAAATGATGGTAACTTCCAATTTTAATCACCAAATGTCAAATCAATGATATTGTAAATTTGTGTAATACGTCAGTAAAACCCGAATCATATTTTTATAATTGTAAAGTCGTTTAGTCTTGGAATAAAGGTTAAGCAATTCTAGCTTCAACGTTCTTGACTTTTTTCTTCTTCGCTTTTTTTAGTTGTGGGAATACTATAGTTTCCGACACGTATGTGAATTGCTATATAACTATATATGGATATTGATATGGATTTGAAGACTGATATTTTTTTCTTTTCCAATTCAAGGCATTACTTCACCAATATGCTAGTACTACTCAATGCATATACTTTATCTTCCATCTTTTGAACTTTGCTTGTGTTATTCACTTATTCTTTCTATATATATGCGTGTGTTTGAGTGTCCATTGAGATCAAGTATATAAATTAAGTTCATAATTAAATTAATATCTCAAAATGGCCCCTTCTTTCCCTGATATATGGGTTTGGATTCAAAACCTACCACCACCGTCTCAATGGCAAACAAGCACCAAATCAATATGCATTTGTTCTTCATCAACTTCATCTCAACCATCTCTTGACCTCTCAATTTCCAAAAGCCAAATTCACCCATCTTCAGTATCATTCAAAATTCTTGCAAATTACAACTTATTTGTTTCTCTTTGGACCTCTATACCACTCAAATTCACTGTCAATTACGGCGTACTTCATGAGCAAATTACCATATCCAAACTCTTAACCAATATCATTAAAGACATCCTTAATTACACCCCTATCAAACGTTCCGATTCTTTCCTCAAGCTCCCAGAACCAAACTCGATCCCCGACCTTAAGGACATACTTAACTTCTTGTTTCTTGCACTAACATTTATTGTATCGATATATGAAGCTCCTCAAGATTTAAGGTGTGATGCTATAGATACACTAAAAGATCAATTTGCATGTCCATGGGCTAGAGAAACATCTAAAAAGTTAATGAGGTTAATGGGGTCCAACGCGGAAGAACAATGGATGAGGTCCATGAATCTTGCGATCACAAATTGGTTGATGGAGCTAAGAACAATGAATCATGTCCTAAAAGCACCATCACCCATGTACTCTTCCGCGGTTTCAGGATTAGGGTTATTGAAAATTCAATTGTATTGTCCAGTGATTGTTATGGAGATTGAAAAGTGTAATAGTAACAATGGACAAGAAGATGAGAAGCTCGGGTTTTCGTTGAATTATCATCAACTTGAAGGGGTGATTCAGTTGAATAATCATGTGATGGTTCGTGAAAAGTGGATTGATGTTTTGGTTAGCATCGACAACGTGAGGTATGCAAGGTTTCTATTTCTTGTTATATTACGTACGTTCTTGTAATTGGCACTATAAATATGATTAAAAATCTGTTTAGCGAAATATAAAACGACATAAGGTAATAGGTTAAGCATTTATCGATCTTTTCTAGTGCATGTAATTAATTATTATAAGCTATTTTGACTAGCTAGACTCGTTCTTAATGACTGACCATCTAAGTTATCAGATCAAATAGTTTAAGCTTAAATAAAATCAAGAAGAAACTCAATGCTAACCAAATAACCTGCGACTAATAATAGTTAATCATTTTAATCTTATTTATATGAGGTATATATACATGTCTGGTTTGTCTAACTTGTATCCTAAGATCAATGAACACATGCTATAGCACACATATTTTCTTATAAATAAATAGTAGTTGACTTTCATGATCTCACATGTTCATATACTATTTTGCCGAGTGTAATTAGAAAAACAAAAATTCTGAAGATCATTTAGTATTTTAGTAGTGACTATCTTTAAGATGACCGGGGAATGTTGGTAAGAAAATAATACGTATATACAAATAAATTAAAAGGGGTACATAATTTCATATATATCTCTATAAAGCTTCATAGTATCGTGTAAATTATAAAATTAATGTTATTTATTTAACATCTGGTTTGCACATAGAAAGTCATTGTAATGTGAAAAATAGAGTGGAATGAACAGGAGATAATGAGAAACATCTAATCAGTTTTTTTGTAATCTTTCTACTACATCTTGCAGGTTAGTTGTATAATAAATCATTACCCTTCAAAAATGGAAATTTTATCGTATGCATGAAACATCAAACCAATATCCTAAATTAGACAAGTCCTTTAAAACAAAACTCTCCAAAAAAGAATTGCATAATTTCGGAAATGATTTTTGAGAACCCTAATGGTTATAGATTGCTTGAAAGCAAAGGACACCATTATGTATTAGGTTTGTGGCCAAGACAACGCATTGATTCCTCTTAATGTTTAAGTATTTTCTAGAAGTAGAGATAGTGGAGGATCCTTTTAATCTAAAGCAACTCTACATGCTTAAAAACGTTGACGTTTACTCAACAATAATTGTTCCAATATCTTACCTTACTTGTATATATAGCTTAGAAGCAAAAGGTAAAATCCTTTCTAAATATATATATTGTACGTGTTGTTACACCATACGAATGTATTACGAAATGTAATACGATGTATTGGGAGGTATTGCAAAATCAACTATATGTACAATAGGTGGTTTTAAAAGTTTAGCCACACACAACAGGAAAAGAAAAAGTTAAATACAGACAAAAGAATAAAGTGGTAAGTTGCATTCATTTAGAGATTATACCAAGTAAAATTCCCTATGACTTTATCTTATTCATAGTATTTACGATTAATATTTTTTGCAGCTCACTGCACGTTAACCTTCTACATAACGGTAGCGTCAATGTGATACAGTTTTCTAACTTTTAGAGCTATTGTTTTTTACCGAATTATCTTAAAACAATGGTAATTTTTCTTGAATTTGCTGGTAAGACTTATAATGAAGTAGATTTATTATCAAATGAGAAGAAAAATTAACATGCAAATGACTTCTCATGTAATTATCTTGCATTATGTAGTGATCAGGATCAAATTAAAAAGGCAAAAAATTTTATGATTATATGTAAAGGACGGTTGGATGAACTCATAAACCTAGCTAGAAACACTTTTGGTCATTTCACATTAACAAGAAAAACTGCAATTAGTTAGAACAACATGACGTTTTATGATTGACTTTTTGAAAATTTAATTTAATGATTGCACCTAATTAAACATATCCAGATGATCAAGTTCTTCGTAAGTAAATGTTTGTCTTGTCTATACGAAACCCTTATAGGTACTAATCGACTAGCTAACACCCAAGTGGTACCTGGTATATGTTTAATTCATCGAAAAAGTCAAATATATAACTAGGTCATGTCATTGTTCGTAAAATTATGAGACTTTGGAGAGGGTTTATCATTTATGAATACGACGTTATAAGTTATAACGATAGTACCATGCACTACAATTCAAAAACATCATATATATCCATGCATCTATATATTCACATATAAGCGGAAACATATATGGTACTATATATATATATATATATATATATATATATATATATATATATATATATATATATATATATATATATATATATATATATATATATTTGAAAGGCAAAATTATATAAACCACCAAGGCAAAACGAACAATACAAACTAAATGGCATCACCATTCCTCAAACAAGTTGATTCAAGGAAAGGAGACCCAAAACAAGACAACAACCTTGCACTTACCAAGGCCTTACAAAATGCTTAAATACAAGACACAGTACGAGAGGACAATATGAACCAAACACTAGTAAGATGCCCCCTATATCACATAAAGATGGATAAAACTAGGTGTACCCAAATCCCACCATTTCTAGGCAAAATTATATATGATACTATACTAATGTAACTTTAATCTTTTTATATTAACCCAAACTATTTTATATATATGTAACTAGACTCTACGTACTTTAATTACCTTTCAAGTTAACATACTGCATAATAAAGTACGTGAAATTCGTTAAAATTTCTGTATAAAAATAACTTATAAAAGTTTTTACAATAATTTTTGTACCCTCGCAAAGAAGTCAAAATATGGAGAAAAAGGTTCCATAAAGCTTGGTTGGCCAAAATAAGTTATTCTCAAAGTAAGTTTAAGCAATTAGCTAGCTATAGGGGTGATTTGGGGATAAACACATCTATGATATTTTGTTAAGAACGATTTTTCATATGATTTTTTAATAGAATTTCTGTATAATAAAGTTTATACTAAAATTGGTAAACTATTTTCTGCTGCACTATTTACTTTGTTTTTATGTTTACGTATTGTGTTAACCACAGGTGTGATGTCGTACGACTAGTGAACGAAATACTGATGAAAGAACGAGGAGCAGGAATCGATGAAAAGCACTTCCCATCACGAATCTCCCTACAACTCACTCCCACAAATCAAACAAACATCTTAAGTGTCTCCGTTAGTCGATCCTCTGAAAACCCTTCTCGAGAAATTGGTGTGGAAAGATCCATTGAAGGCTCATTTGAACCGCCAAATCCTATTAGTATATCTGTATCCGCAGGTGAAACCGCCACCACAAACCTTAAGCCATGGAAGTTTGAACAATCGGTTAATGGCAACAGTGGAACATTTAACTGGTTTCTTCATGATAGTGTTAATGGCCGTGAGGTTTTCTCATCAAAGCCTTCAAAGGTTGTTACAATACATATTACTCCGTAACATTTATAGATACTCGATCAGTCCAAAAATATAAAAAGTGAACATTGATTTAAACTACAACGTAGATCGTTTTACACTTAGATACTTTATCTTTTTGATGTCTATATATAGTTTTGTCCTTGAACCTTGTATTTTATGCATGCAGTTTGCGTTGCTTCAGCCGAAAGCTTGGTTTAAGAACAGATACTCGAGTGCTTATAGACCGTTTACGAGGCAAGGAGGGGTAATATTTGCTGGAGATGAGTATGGAGAAAGTGTGTTGTGGAAGTTTGGAAAAGGCGCGATGGGGCAAACGATGGAGTGGGAAGCGAAAGGGTGGATTTGGTTAACGTATTGGCCTAACAAGTACAAGACGTTTTATACCGAAACTAGAAGGTTGGAGTTTCGTGATGTTCTTCGTCTTACTCTTGCTTGAGTGTGAAATTATATGGTTTGGTTAAAATGAATTGTCTGTCGATCTTGTGGATAATTTTTGATATATTTGGAAACTCTAGTGTCCAATAAATAAAGTTATCATCCGATTTAGATTTTTTTTTTTTTTTTTTTTTTTTCCACGTATTCTTGTTCTGTTACATTCTACTATAGTTTTTTTTTATAGTACTGCATTTTATGAGTAAATTATCGGTTGACTTATTTAGACGAACTCACTTCTTTACTTATTGACTTATTTAGACTAACTCACTTCTTTACTTATCGATTAATGATTCACAGATTACAATAAAAAGATAGTAACTGAATATTTTATTTCTCTAACTAGCTAAAACCGAAACATAGATCACACATTGGATACATGATTACTAATGTAGGATGAAACAAGAAAAGAAACACAAATAATTAACATGTCCCTTCAAATTGTGTGATATCCACGAACCCATGAATACTGTTGGAGAATTTAGTGTACTTGAAGGATTAATTCACATCTGGTAATGTGTTTGGAGGTACGGAGTGTACACCAATTTGGTCAATAAATACCCTGACTCATATAGTGATTATGAAGAGATTTAACTGTTAGTATGATCCTACTAATGGATCCTACTGCTGAGTTGTTTCTGCTGATAAACTTATTTCTGCTGATAAGCTTGTTCCTGCTGATTAGCTTGTTTCTACTGATAAGCTTGTTTCTGCTGATAAGCTTATTGTTTTAGCTGATAAATACTGATTCCTACTATTATGGTATAATTAATGGGCCGTTAATTATACATAATTCCATGGGTTAGGGTTTGAGTAAACTCTATTATAAATAGAGGTCATAACAGATTTACATGTACGAGATACAACAAAAATCCTAAACACTTGAATACGTTTCTGTTCTTGATTTGTGCCTAAAACAAGAATATCACTTGGTCTTATCACATAGAGATATTCGTGTACCCAGGCATATGGTCGAATAGTTTCTATTGGAAGTGATAACACGATTTCAAGTGAATATCCGGTACTCATTGATTATCTTTACCCTATTCTGGGAACACTCGAACATATAATAACCAACAATACTCAACTGCACATTCAACAACTACAAATATGCACCGGTGTTTGTGTATGCGTCTCTCATGTCCGGCTATGAATAAGGTAGGCTGGTAAGTGGGTAGGCTTCTATCCAACTAGTAGGGCATGCATACAAGCTTATTAAAAAATTGATAAAGTTATAAACTAATTATTTTCGTAAGCTCACCAGCTTATTTATTTAAATTTATAAGCTTATACACACAACTGAATAAGTTTTTATTATGAAGAATTAGCTTATAAGCTTATAACTTTTTCAATAACCTTATAAATCCATTAAATAAGGTTAGACAAACAACCATCTATAAACTACAACAACAAATTTTTTACAAATAAAATTTAAAGGCAAATGTCACAAAAAGCTCTACTATACATATTTTGATTAAATTATTAAAAAAATCACTATAAAGTATCTCTTGTCAATTAACTCATTCATTTATGTTTTAGTTATTGAAAAAAGCCTTTATGAGGGGGATGACTTATTTTTTAAGTTGAAATGCATTGATTATGTTGTCGTGGCAAACTTATTCGATATGGTTTTTTGTATGTTGGAACCTTGAAATTTAGTGCAATTGGGGTATAAGTTATACTTGGAAATGATTTGAAGGTGCGGAATATACATCCATTAAGTCATTGAACCTCCTTGACTCAAATAGTGATGTATTAGAAATTAGGGAACGGATTAGTTCAATGAGTTATACTCTGCAGTGAGTAGACTCTCAACGATCTCATCAGGGAGCTGAGTTCAGTTAGTAGACTCTGAACGATATCATCAGGGAGTAGACTCATCAGAGGGTTCAACCCTTGAGTGAACAAGCTCATCGATGAGAGAACTCATCAATGAGTATACTCATGGAGCAAGCTCGTTCAGTCAGCAAGCTTATCATCGAGCAAACACATCAACAAGTATGTTGATGAGTTTGTGACTTATTAAAACTAATTCACTACTAACTTGTAACGATCTTTGACCTATTCGAGGGCAGGTTTAATGATAATAATCAATTGTACTTGTAACCACTATTGTTATAATAGAGGAACATTATGAGGAGATTAATGGGACGATTAATTTTCATAAATTCCATTGAATAGGGTACTCTCTATATAAGAGAGACATTATGCATGAGATACACACAAAAGAAAAAACCTAAGCACTCATAAGCGAAAGGGTTCTTGTATTTGTGTCTAAATCAAGAACACAACTCTCTGAATTATCCCAAAAAGATATTCGTGTCATGCAATATATGGTCAAATGGTTTCTTTTGAAAAGTGATTACACGATTCATTGAGATATCCGGTTCGATTATCTTTACCCTACTGGTGTTTTAACCCCAACATGGTATATGTCACTACAAGGATCAGGAGAACAGGCGTCGAGGGTTTTCCCGTCGACATTATGTCGACGGCATAAGGCACAAAACGACAAAAAAAACGCTTGACCGAGCCCAGCTGCGTTGAATTTTTCATAATCGTATTTTCCCGTCGACATGTCGACGGGACCATTTTAGAATATTTTTTTAGCCTCAATAATTCACCAAAGTTGGGCGCGAAATTTACCCGCTAATATATTCCCGTCGACATGTCGACGGTAATATATTAATAACGTTTTATCTCGTAGTTAACGTGTGATTAAGCATAATAATTATTATGTTTAAGAGTCCCATCGACATGTCGACGGGAATATATTACTAATTATAAACGTTTTTAATAAATGGGTAAAATATTGGGCGGGATATTTTCCCGCTTTCTTGTTCCCGTCGACATGTCGACGGGAATATATCTTCAAAAATCAGGCTATATATATCCTCTCAAATACATTCCCATCTCATTTTTTTACCAATATATACATTCTCACAAAATTATTTCCGTCTCATTTTACACATCTCACAAATAATTCAATCGTCAATTTTTACAAGACACACATGACTTGGCGTGGTTGCACAGTTGAAGAGGAGTACTCAAAAATCTTGTCACACGAGCTCCTCTTTAATGAAGTTATGTTAACTTTTGGTCATGCAGTTTATGAGGAATATGGTGATTTTAAGGATGCTGAACCGTGGATGAGAGACAAGATTATCGAATGGTGTAGGAAAAAGCCGTACTACAAAGAGTACATGGACGAGCTAGATGCTGCTGAAGCTCAAGTTCTTGCTGTTGGAGGTGACGACGAAGCTGAAAGTACGTTGGAAACAAAACTTGATAATCTGGGAAATAGGATCACAAATCTTGAAGCTACGTTTGCACATATCAAGGAAATGAGAGCAAGGAAGGGAAAAGATGGTGCGAGTTCGAGTAAAGCGGGAAGTAGCCGCAAAAAAAAATAAACGGGTTGTTTCGTTTGATATGTTGTTTTAGTTGTCGAGTTGTTTCGTTTGGTTGTCGAGTTGTTTAGTTTTAGTTGTTTCGTTTGGTTGTCGAGTTGTTTAGTTTGAGTCTGTATGAAAATGCATGTGGTTAAGAACTCTTGCTTGTTTTAAATAAACAGTTTGCCTTTGTGTTTGATAATTATTGCTCCTTCAGTTCTAATTATTGCTCCACAACAACAACATTTTATTAAACAACAACAACATTTTATTAAACATCAAAAACATCAACAACAACAACAACAACAAACAACAACAACAACGACGATAACAGTACTACATATGAAATTTATCCATGTCACCTACAAGGTCACGGAGTATTGCATCCGACTGACATGCGTGGTCGTGGTTGGGATACGTTGCCATGTCAAGTTTTGCCTCCAGCACCCTTAATTTTGTCTCTAACACCTGTTTTTGTGCCTCCAACACCTGTTTTTGTGCCTCCAGCAAGTTTATTCTAAGATTTTTTTCATGACAGTTTGAGCACCTTTTTGGAGTAGATCCAGAACCGCTTGATGTTGAAGCTCCCAGAGAACCGATCATCATTTTGGCGAGTCGTTCCTCCTTCCATAAAAAAAAATTACATCCATGGTCGTCTGTCCCAGGCTGTTAAAGAGTAAAAACTATTATTATTAACAACTAACCAAATTATTTAAAGAAAAAAGATGTAATTGTTCACCTGCGAGAAAGGACACGCATAGTATAGTTTACCACGGGAGTAAGATTTACACGATTCTCGCAGAACCACGTCTCCTCGTTCACAAGGACAAGGAAAAGCTTCAAATTCTCCCATCTTCTTCACCATGATAACAGTGTATGTTTGTGGTTGTGAGGTTGAGTGGTTGAATCGTGACCGGTGTGGCCCGATCTACAAGTTGAGGTGATAAAAGGTGGTGGCCAGAAAAAGATTCCGGCGGCCGGAAAATGCTGGTGTCGCCAGAAAACAGAAACTGCTAGAGAGAGATATAATGAGATGAGTATGTGTGTGTGTGTGTTTATATTGTGAGGATAAGGTGTTAGGTAGAGAGAGATATATAGTGAGATGAGACATATCATGTATAACCATAGCATCTCGACTCGTTCGTTTTACATATCATGTATAACCATAGCATCTCGACTCGTTCGTTTAACATCTCATGTATAACCATAGCATCTCGACTCGTTCGTTTAACATCTCATGTATAACCATTGCATCTCGACTCGTTCGTTTAACATCTCATGTATAACCATTGCATCTCGACTCGTTCGTTTAACATGTCATATATAACCATAGCATCTCGACTCGTTCGTTTTAACATCGCATGTTTAACCATTGCATCTCGACTCGTTCGTTTTACATATCATGTATAACCATAGCATCTCGACTCGTTCGTTTAACATCTCATGTATAACCATAGCATCTCGACTCGTTCGTTTAACATCTCATGTATAACCATAGCATCTCGACTCGTTCGTTTAACATCTCATGTATAACCATTGCATCTCGACTCGTTCGTTTAACATCTCATGTATAACCATAGCATCTCGACTCGTTCGTTTAACATCTCATGTATAACCATAGCATCTCGACTCGTTCGTTTAACATCTCATGTATAACCATTGCATCTCGACTCGTTCGTTTAACATCTCATGTATAACCATTGCATCTCGACTCGTTCGTTTAACATGTCATATATAACCATAGCATCTCGACTCGTTCGTTTTAACATCGCATGTTTAACCATTGCATCTCGACTCGTTCGTTTTACATATCATGTATAACCATAGCATCTCGACTCGTTCGTTTAACATCTCATGTATAACCATAGCATCTCGACTCGTTCGTTTAACATCTCATGTATAACCATAGCATCTCGACTCGTTCGTTTAACATCTCATGTATAACCATTGCATCTCGACTCGTTCGTTTAACATCTCATGTATAACCATAGCATCTCGACTCGTTCGTTTAACATCTCATGTATAACCATAGCATCTCGACTCGTTCGTTTAACATCTCATGTATAACCATTGCATCTCGACTCGTTCGTTTAACATCTCATGTATAACCATTGCATCTCGACTCGTTCGTTTAACATGTCATATATAACCATAGCATCTCGACTCGTTCGTTTTAACATCGCATGTTTAACCATTGCATCTCGACTCGTTCGTTTTACATATCATGTATAACCATTGCATCTCGACTCGTTCGTTTAACATCTCATGTATAACCATAGCATCTCGACTCGTTTATTAATTTTATAATGGTTGGGATTTAGTATTTTGTGATATTTTAATTATTTTATTTTATATTTTAATAAATGATTTTTTTTAATTATAATATAAGTAATTAATTTTAAATTTATATATTTTTTTAATTTTATAAAAGTATTTATAATAAATAATTTTTTTCAATTATATAATTAATTTAGTTTATTAATTTTATAAAACTTATTTTTTAATATTTTATAAAAGTATTTATAATAAATAATTTTTTTTAATTATATTAAAGTAATTTTATAAAAGTATTTATAATAAAGTAATTTTATAAAAGTATTTACTATAAATAATTTTTTTTAATAAAAGCTATTTTCCCGTCGACATGTCGACGGGAATAATACCGCCAAAAATTTAGTGAAAATTTTATACGTCCCGCCAAAACGCAAACGACAAAAAAGTGTGATATTACCGTCGACATGTCGACAGTATTAGTAATAATATAAAAAATTCCCTTAATATTCCCGTCGACATGTCGACGGGATAAAAAAAGTTATAACAAAACCAGATCTGGTCAATTATTTCTCACAAAACGCAATACCCAAAAAAATTAAACCATCGCACCGGCGATTATACCACCACCACACCACCTCCACTCTAACACCACCACATTATACCAACACCACCACCACAGCTCCACCCCAACAACACCACCACAGCTCCACCCCACCACATTATACCACCACCACCACCACAGCTCCACCCCAACAACACCACCACATTTACCACCACCACCACACGAGCACCACTGTGCACCTCCTCCTCCTCCTCTCATGTTTAATTCTCTCCTCTACCCCTCCATTATTTAATTCTTCTTCTTCCCCACTTCTTCTTCTTCCCCACTTCGACAGGTAATAGTTTTCATTTTTAAGTTTTTAATTTTTTTTGTTAATTTGTTAATTTTGTTTAATTTTATTGTTAATTTGGTTTTTTTGTTTTTTGTTTTTTGTTTCTTTTTAATACAGCCGAGCCAGGACAGCCGAGAGCGAGAGTCGAGAGCTGAGATATATAGCCGAGACAGAGGTAATGTAGTTCCTTTTTTATTTTTTTTAAACTTTTGGTATCCCGGCGACATGTCGCCGATAATATATTTTTTTTTTAACTTTTTATATATGAATATAGCCCAAGCCCCGAGACCGCAGCCTGAGACTGCAGCCCAAGATATCACAGCCCGAACCCGAGACCGCAGCCCAAGACTGCAGCCCCGACACCACAGCTGAGACAGTATGTAATTTTTTTTCATTTCCGTATTATTTTTCACATGTTAGTATGTTTGTGAAATGTGAGTGATTAAGTATTAGTTTGCGGATGTGTTTGTTTCGGATATTGCGGATTAAGTAGTACATAGTTTCAATTTAGGTTAGAGGGTGTTTGTTTCGGATTAAGTAGAATAATTAGAAGTTTTGCGTTATATATAAGTTGAAACAATTAGTTGAAGGGAAGTAGAATATTAGTAGTTTTGCGTTATATATAGAAGTATAATTAGAATTGGAATTTTTTGCGATTGAATTAGAAGTAGAATACTTCAAGTTAGAGGGTGTTTGTTTCGGCTTATATATTTCATATTAGTGCGATAGAAGTAGAAGTAGAATATTTATTGCTTGTTTGGTTTTCGGCTTATATTTCATAAGCTAAATTTTTGTGGCTTATTTTGAAACTGTTTACCTTATATGAAATAGTTTCAAAATAACTCACAAAAAATAAGCTTATGAAACATAAGCCGAAAATTAAATTTCATATATGAATGCGTATATATGATATTATTTGTTCCTTTTTAATGTGTATATTTGAAATAAATTGTTTAACTTAAAATATATGATATTGTTAGACTTTTGTGAATGTTTTAGGATTTTAGTGATTAATTTCGGAAAGTCCCCGTCCGAAGTTAATCATCCTATAGAAAACCCGTCCGAAATTAATTTATTAGAAATTAATTTCGGAAAGTCCCCTGTTTGGGACTGCTTTTTGAATGTTTTGTCTCATTTAGGATATGGATGCGTATAATTGATTTACTATTTGAGATGATTTCGACAGTGTTTCTCCTTTACTCCTACGAATATGTCTTTAATGTACATATTTGGGGAGTTGAGGGGAAATGCTGCCGAAATTTTCTCAGATAGTAAATCAGTTATACGCATTCATATATGAGATGAATCATTCAAAGAGTGGGTTAGGATTGCCTTTCATAGTTGCACTAGGTGAACAAAACAACTTTCCTTTATTTTGAATGTGTAATAACTAAGAGTTGAACAAAACAATATGCAGTTATGATACTTGATAAGAGTTGGACCCGTTTAGACACTCGTGTTTCCAAAGAGTTTTTTGATGGTCTTGCCGCATTCGTTGAACATTGCAAGCCGTTATTGAATAGTTACGGCAACATAAAATGTCCATGTCGTCTTTGTTGTAATGTTCCATGGGTATCTCTCGACTTACTTAAAAGCCACATAAGCGAAAATGGGTGGGACCCAACTTATACACAATGGCGTGAACACGGTGAACCGGATCCTCTTCCTATACAAGATAACACAACACGATGTGAGATGAGTGACATGCGTGCGTGCATTAATGATATTTTTGATATTCCTCCAAATAATGAACAAAATGAGCCAACTCTTCCAAATATTGGCGAGACAAGTAACGAGCCAGCTCAAGCAACGACACCTCCTGTACGTAACGAGTATGAAGAGTTACTTGCCAGTTCCACTCAGCCTCTTTACCCGGGTTGTGACTTTATGACAACCTTGGATTTTATGTCAAAGTTTACGCATCTCAAGGTCAGCGGTAAATGGAGTGATACTTCATTTAACAATACGCTAAAATTTCTCCAGGAAGTATTTCCTCCTAGGTTAGGTTACAATCTCCCACCATCATACTCTGCTATAAAAAAAACATTTAAAAAGGTCGGGTTAGGGTATGAGTCGATACATGCTTGTGAAAATGATTGTTTTTTATATCGGGGGACTGGTGCCGAAGATTTGGAGTATTGTCCGGTCTGTAAAACGAGTAGATGGAAAGACAAGAACACAACGGGGAAGAAAGTTCCTAACAAGGTGTTGCGTTACTTTCCTATCATTCCTAGGCTACAACGTTTGTACAAATCTATTCACACCGCAAAACATATGACTTGGCATGCTACTGGAAAGTCTACGGTAAACGGTATGATGCAACACCCGGTTGATGGTGAAGCATGGCAGAAGTTTGACAGCGGTAAATATTCGGAATTTGCTAACGAACCGAGAAACGTTCGATTAGGGTTGGCTGCTGATGGTTTCAATCCATTCGGCAACCTTAGTCAGACTTACAGCATGTGGCCTGTTATCTTAACAACATACAACTTGCCTCCGTGGTTATGCATGAAAGAGACTACTTTGATGCTGACGTTGTTGATTCCTGGACCTAAATCACCCGCGAAGGACATTGATGTTTACTTAAAGCCTTTGATTGATGACCTTAAGGAATTATGGAAAATACCAGGTATCCCGACTATGGACGCTGTTACAGGCAAAGTATTCAACATGAGAGCGATGCTTTTATGGACCATCAATGATTTTCCTGCTCGTAGTAGTTTGTCAGGTTGGAGTGGGCAAGGTTACTACGCATGCCCTACATGCAAAGTAGACACTCCGGCTACGCGTGTGATAAGCAAAATAGGTTATGTTGGCCATAGAAGATTCTTAAAAAAAAACCATAAATGGAGGAGGGATACTACTACATTCAATGGTGCACCTGATTTTACAGATCCTCCTAAAAAAGAATGTCCGGCTGATATCTTGACTCAACTTGCAATATTGCCTACACGTTTGCCGGGGAAACATCCAGATTATGGGGGTGGGAAGATAAAACGTAATACTACAACCGACCTGAACTGGACTAAACGGTCTATTTTCTACGAGCTTGAATATTGGTCTTCTCTTACTCTAAAACACAATTTAGATGTCATGCATATTGAAAAAAATGTGTTGGAGAGTATCTTGAACACTTTGTTAATGAATGACAAATCTAAAGACACCGCTAAGGCAAGACAAGACTTGCAAGCTTTGGGCATTCGACAGGAGTTGTGGCTCGGAAACAAACAAAACGGGAAGTGCTCGAAGCCTAAAGCTAAGTACTCCCTCACACCCGATAAAAGAAAATTGTTCTGTCAATACATCAAAACAATTAAACTGCCAGATGGGTTCGGATCCAAGTTCAAGTCGAAAGTGACCAAAGATGATAACAATATAACGGGCATGAAGTCTCATGACTGTCATATAATGATGCAACGGTTACTTCCTTATGGACTTCAGCAATACCTGGACACACCGACTTATACACCATTAATCGAGCTTTGTTCATTCTTTAAGCAAATTTGTGCCCGAACTTTGATGGTGAATGACATGGTGAAAGCTAAAGAACAGTTGATCAAAATTTTGTGCAGTCTCGAGCAAATATATCCTCCTGCTTTTTTTGACATTATGATTCACTTGGTTATGCATTTACCTGAAGAGGCTCTTCAAGGCGGGCCTGTTTCATTTCGGTGGATGTATCCATTTGAAAGATACATGAAGAAGCTAAAAAACTATGTACGAAATAAAGCTAAGCCGGAAGGTTCAATAGCGGAGGGTTATGTTGCAGACGAAGCATTAACTTTTTGTTCTCGTTATTTTCGGGGCGAAATTGGGACGAAATTTAATCGTCCCACTGCATCTCAGGGCTGTCCTCGCCCAACAAGTGATTTCCAGGTGTTCCGATCATTATGTAAAACGTCTGGTAAAGTGACAATTATTCGGTTAGGTCTCCAAGAAATGAAGAAAGTGATATGGTATGTACTTCACAACAGTCCTGAGATCGACGCGTACATGAACGAGTTCGAGAGGTACGCGTTTTTATTTTGAAATTTCCTTTTCCCAAGTTATCTTTTCGATTAATTCTAATATCATGTCCATTTTCAGTGAACATCCTGATAGCGACATGCAACAAGAATTTCCTAGATGGTTTCAGACGAAGGTAAACTTATTATATGTAATTCCTTGTATAAATAACGACTATATATATTACTCATCTCCATCTATTCTTATCTTTGTTCATAGATCGGTAAACTTTATACAGACAATGACCCAAGGTGTACTCCCGACTTATTCGCTTTGGCTTGTGGACCATTATCGACCGTAACCTCAGTTCACTCTTGCGTAGTCAACGGTGTGAAGTTTGTTGTACACAGCCGCGATGTAAAACGTACAACTCAGAACAGCGGAATTTGTTCTCCTGGCGAGAAGGAAGGAGAAATGTATTATGGTCATCTAGAAGAAATTCTGGAGTTCGCGTATACCCAGTTCAAAGTTGTGCTGTTTCGAGTTAAGTGGTTCGACTTGGTCAAAAGAGGTAGAGTCGAACGTTATAACACTAGAAACAACATGACACAAATTTGGGCATGTAGCACAGCGTTTGAAGATCAACCTTACATTCTCGCAACACAAGCAAAACAAGTCTTCTACCTTGAAGATCCTGCCAGACGACCACTCCATTGGAAGGTCGTCCAAGAAGTGAATCACAACACGACCTGGGATGTCATTGTGGCAGAAGACGATGATGATGTGATACATGGCAACAACTCATCGAATCTCCAACTGTCTGCTAATTTGAATGATTTGGCATTTGAAACCTTAAATATCGATGGTCAATCAACGTTAGTTGAGGCACCACCACCAATCATTCATGTTGATGACGACGATGAATTTATTGATGATGAGGACGACGATCCTTATGATTTAGCAGACTCTGACGCAAACAATTCTGATGATGAAGTTGAAGATGCGACTCATGCTGTTTATGATAGTGATGTAGATGTAGCAGATTGATCTTAAATTGTAACTTGTAAAACGACACTTAGCTTATTTGAATGAAATTGTTATGGATTGTTTAAATGTGTTTATTTATTTTAAATGTGTATGTATTTGAATGTGTGCATGCTTATGTTAATTTGTTCCCGAATTTCTATATGTTAATTCAACTTGTACTTTTTACAGATGGCAGCAGTAGCGCGAGGTCACGGTGGTGACGGTGCCGATGACCCACCACCGCCTCCTCGTTCGATTACTAGCGGTCACCGTAGTGGTAAGAAAATTAAACTTGATAATTTGAATTTTGTTACTTGTTATTTTTTAACGTTTTCACTCACTTCAATTGTAGGTTCCTCACAAAAACCTCGACGAGGAGGTAGAGCGAGACAAGCTGGCGGCAGGGGTGGAGGTCGGGCTGGCGGCAGGGCACAGGTCCGTGAATCCAACAAAAACAAAGACCTCAGGAAAGCTGTGACTGCCTCGGGCCCGCAATCGATCGAGTTCGAGTGGCAAGATCAGAAGATATTTAAGCATGTTGGGCCCCACCACGCATGGTTCAGTAACTATGTTGGCGAGCTGGTTAGGTCCTTGCCGTTGCACTATCCCTCCTGGCACAACCTTGACCAAGCGACTCGACAGGGCTTCATGAACCGACTCGGGGTCAGTTATTTTATTTTCCTTTTAATTATATCTTTGAATGTGTACATTTATTTAAATTTGTTTAATTGTGTATATTTGTTTAAATTTGTTTGCAGGAATTCTTCGACTTGCAGAGCCACATGGTGGGACCCAATTGGACTACCATTTCGAAGGGCCTCAATGCGTACATTGCTAAGGTCTACTCCGACAACAAGGGCACGATGAAGAGGGTTTACTTCGACGGGGAGGGTGGGCCTGAAAAAGTGGATGAGATACGAAGAAACCCTCCTCCGAACGTCGAGCCATCTGTGTGGGAGGAGCATATCAAGTTTTACATGAAGGAGGAGAACCTGAAGCGTGCTGCTGTGAACAAGGAGAACCGAAAGAAGTTGAAGGTGTACAGCCGCCACGGTTCCAAGTCATTGGCCGCTATTCGCCACGACTATGTAAGACACATTTTATTTTTATAAAAGTATTTTATTTTTATAAAATTATTTAATTACAACAACGATAAAAGTAATTAATTTTAATTTTATAAAAGTATTTAAGTTTAATTAGAATAAATATGGTGTTTGATTTGCCATTTTTAATTTGTTTCATCTTATATATATGCATGTGTATATACAGTTTCTGAACAGCAAGGAGAAAGAATACCCGTCCCTCATCCAGTCGTTTTACGACACACACTGCGACAATGATGGTATGTGGTTGCAGGATGAGGCTCGTGTTCAATATGTAAGTATCTTTTTTTTTTTTTTTAATTTATTATTTATTTATTTCCCCAAACACGCACTTTAATGATTCATTGAAACATAATCTTGTAATTAACCCGATATATATATATATATATATATATATATATATATATATATATATATATATATATACACACACTTACATATATATATAAATTTTCTCAATTTTTTTCTCAATTAAATAGCAAGAGATGGTCCGGCTGCGAGATCTGGGAGCGAATACGCCGGAAGGGGTGGCGTATACGGAGGAGCAGATACTTGCGATGGTTTTGAAGGGCAAGCAGCGGGGCCACATCCCCGGACGGGGTAGGGTCGTACCCGGGCTCTCCAGGCCACCGTTACCATACACCCCGCCTCCACCTCCAGGTATGTACAGTTTGATAATATATTAATTATAGATTACTCGATCATGACTCAAATTAAGTATTGCAATAGATGTTTTTTAATTTTGATTATTTCATTTTCAGGATATGCTGAGATGGAGAAAAAGCTTGCTGAGGCCGAGAAGAAGATTGCTGAGGCCGAGGAGAAGAGCCGTAAAGACGCTGAAGAGCGTAAGCTCTTGAAGGCGCAGATTGATATGGTCATAGGTTTTATGTCCTCCAACCCGCGATGGAATGAGTATGTTAGTCAGGCGGGTTCTCAGCACGTGGATGGCTCAGGCAGTGGCGTTGGAGGTAGTGGCGTTGGAGGTAGTGGCTCAGCTGGAGGGAGCGGGAGTCTCAGAGGCGATGAGGATGGTTCTGGCGATGATGAGGGTCCTACTGATGATCACGAGTGATTTTGGATGTAGAGGTACAAACTTGGGTATTTTGTGTTGTACTTATGCTTGAAACAATATTTTGGCGACCCATATGTTAGTATTGTATAGTTTAACCTTTTGGCGACTTGAACGTCGCGGATATTAAAACATTTGTGGATATGGCAGCTAGGTTTAGATATTACCACACCCCGTTTTGTAAACTTTATATGTTTTTATGCATTTTGAGGGTGTTTAGCGATATTTTGCAAGTGTTATAGCCGATGGCGAGTTATACGTTTAGGACATGTTGATATTGAGTGGTTATAGGTGCTATTACTGTTACAGGTTTTGGTAGATTTTTTCCGGAAAATCCGGAAAAAATCTGGAAAATTGCAATATTTGCAGCCTGCTATTAGCAGGATGGTAATAATGATGCCGTCGACATGTCGACGGCATAATTATAACATAGTAATTGGGTATTTATAATACCGTCGACATGTCGACGGTATCATTAAAACAAAAATAATGTTTTTACTTTTATGCCGTTGACATGTCGACGGCATAATATAATAATACTATTATTGTTTTATATAATACCGTCGACATGTCGACGGTATTATATAAAACATAATTATTATTAACTAATTAAAACATTAATTAATTATATGTTCCCGTCGACATGTCGACGGTATGGGTTTTGACGGACAACAAATCCTTTGACTGGAAAACGATGTGGGACCCACCGTGTCGACGGCGATTTTCGACGGGAACACGGTTCCCGTCGAAGGATAGCCGTCGATATGGTGCCGTCGACATGTCGACGGGAAGGTATTATTCCGTCGATATGTCGACGGGTAGGGGTTAAAAAAGTCGCCGGGGAAAGCCTGTTTTGTACTAGTGTGTTCAACTAAGCTTCATAATCAATAAGAATGACAAGTAAGTTTGTTACATCAATGAAATTAAGGGACGTTTGGTAGATGGGTTTCGAAATGTGGGAATGATTTGATTCCAAGAAAAAATGTTTGGTATGCATGATTTGAAATTAAATGTAGAAGAATGATAGATTGATAGGAGGGGAGAGAAGGGAGAATGATAGATTAATGGTATATTTTTACTTTATTTTTTTATTTAGTTTGTTGAATAGGGTCATCTATATCATACCTCAATTTACCAAAAAAAAAATTAAGAAAAAAAAAAAAAAAAAAAAAAAAAAAAAAAAAACCCGCAATGGTAATCATATATTTAGTCTCATACTATCCTCTTATCAAATTCACACTAATTTACGATTCCAGATAGCAAACCAAACATGCCCTTAATCTATTTCGGTTCAAAATTTTAGCCAGCCCGCCAAAAAGACTCTTTTAATAATTAAAATATAACTTAATGTCTTAATTAACAAAATATATCTTACCACGTAACAGTTTTTCAACAAATAGGCATACTTTCTTGAACTTTAACAAAAAGAACGACATGTTACTTAAAGGTAGTGTTATTGGTACTTCTTGCATCTCTTCTACTCTTCTTTTACAATTTTATTAACAAGAAAAGATCATTTTTTATGATCTTTTATTTTATATCTTTTGTTTTTTATTACTTTTGACTTGTCAAATTTTATATTTTATATTTCGTACTTTTTTATATAGTTTTACCCACTTTATTAACATGGCAAGACAGTTTTTTTATGATTTTCTGCTCCGTATTTTTGTGTTTTACTACTTTTAACTTGTCAAACTTTATATTTTTTGTTTGTATTTTTTGATTCGCAACTTTACAACAAAAACAAAATTACACAAATAAATAAAAATAATTAAAAGATATTACAATATCATTTTAAGGGTATCAATAACCAATCCTCTTAAGTGTACCTTTTTCTTTTGGTCAAGATAAAGATACATTTTTTATGAGTTCTAAGGCCAATAAGGATGAATAAATAAAAAATGTTTGTTTGAAATGAAGTCAACTTTCTAGTCAAAGGTTGATTCGAAGAACATGAGTGAGTGAGTGAGGTGACAACCAAATAAATAAGTAGGGTAAAGCAGATGAATGAATCTATTATTAGGACGGTAATATCCAACAGAAAATCTAATCTAAGGAGACACTCACTCACATGGCATCATCAGCAGCAGCAGCAGCAGCAGCAGCAGCTGTCTTAAGCACTTTTCATTGTAAACCATCCTCCTTAATTTACTTTCACTCTATTTAATTATTTATTATTGTATGATCCCCTTAACTTTTTTTGACTCAAAATATGGAGTAGAGTAGTAGATGTGCTGAATTTTCGCATACTTTGTGCAAATTTAATGTCAACTTTTGTCACTTTATGCTTACCTTAATTCCTTGAATCTTTAATTTCAGCTAATTATTTCTAGAAAATTTTGTCATGTGTAATATAATGTGTGATCACTTTCATATTAGGGGCGGGTTTGCGAAATCCTTAGTTGGATAAGACATTTTTTCAATTGAATTCTATGGCATGAGAAATCAATCCCAAAACCACTAACCAATATTCATTTATTTTCGGTTATTTACCAAAGGTTGTGATGGTTAAATTGCTAGAAAAGTCATGCCGGTTGGTTTTGGTGGGTAAAAACTTTTAACAACAATTAGTGTAAAATCGCTTAGGTTTCAGGTTCTTGCCCCTTGACCCTGCTCTTTGTCATGGCGGTCATCAAGCTAGCTATAACAAGTGTGCACTGGCTCGTCTTGAGCTGTGAAGATTACCAACATTATTTAGCAGATTGTTGTGAAGATTTAAAGTCTTAATTTTTTAAGGTTGCTTCAAACTAGTGGGCATGCTTAAGTTCGTATGTGATTTTTGATTGTAGATTCTATAGCTGCAAGACATGGTGTAGTTTCTATGCATAATGCCAATGTGTCAGCATTCGGTAAGAGTCGTTCTTCTACTCCAACAAAGCGTGCAGGAATGCTTGTTTCATGTGTGAAAACATCTGAAGCCTCTGTTACTAACAAGTCTAATGGTAAGAGTTTTTTTTTTTTTTTTTTTTTTTTTTTTTTTTTGGGTAAAGGGTTAATACCCGGTTAATAATAAGTGTTTCTTTTTGCCACCTAGGAAAATATTTTTTATCCTGAAGCCAAACAAGAGATGAAATGTTATTTCTATGTTTCTTTTTCATATTTGTTTAAGTTGCCCTTAATATGACTTTTACATTGATAAACTAAGTTAGACTGATGTGTTACATAAACTGCCAAAATCGTTACATCGACCTTCTCTCTATTCCAAGGTTTGGTAGATACATCATACATGTGTGAATAATTCTTCTGTCTTTTCCATAATGAAGGCTTGCTAGAGAAAAGTACTCCTAGAGGTGCAACTTTCCCTAGTGGTTGTGAGGTTAGTGTCTTCAAAGTTACGAACAGCGTGTTTGATCTCCTTTAACATTCTTTTCTTAATGCCTTTAGTGGTTTTCATGTTGACGGTATGCGTACTGTTAAAATATCAGGAACTTGTTGCGGGAGTCTGTGACGAGACACAAATCGCTGAGCTGAAAATTAAGGTACACTTGATATAACTGTGATGTTTTTTGCATTGATGTTTTAAGATACTTGATTGTCAGTTTATCGAGTATGAACATGCAATGGGAATGATGTTCCAATTAGACGTCATATTGCAGACAATCAAAGACCAGTAACATAGATACATTACCTGTTTTTCTGAAATGTTATGTCATGTGCTCTTTAAAAATCCAATTGTCTAACACGCTTTTTTTCATTCCCTTAGATTGGGGACTTTGAAATGCATCTTAAAAGGAACATCAATTCAGCAGTAGCCCCCGTGCTGTTTGCTTCGCCTACAGAAGCACCACCAATTCCTAGTAAACCAATGTCTGATTCTGCCCCTGCTGCCGTACCGTCGTCTTCTGTAAAAGCAAAAGAAAACCCATTTGTAAATGATTCTGTTAAGAAGTCAAGAAAATTAGCAGCACTTGAAGCATCTGGAGCTACTGGATATGTTCTAGTATCGTGCCCAACGGTATAAGTCTGAATTATGATCTTTTTAATATAATTTGAACTCCATGATAGTGCACTGAACAGTTATTGTTATAAACTCATTATTTTTGCAACAAATTTTTATATACCAGGTTGGATCATTCCGTAAGGCCAGGACACTCAAGGGCAAGAAGCAGCCACCTGCATGTAAAGAGGTAACGAGGAAAACACCCATATCTTCTGTGTGCTTCAAATTTTAATTTCCCCTTTCGACCTTTTCTCAATAACTTGTAAACAAAATCAAGGGTCGTCTAATTGGCAAACAACTCTGTTTCATCTTTTTTAAATGAGTCTTCATATCTTGTTTGCATTTATATTATCTTGCCGATAGTAGCAAGCTTGTTTAAGTTTTGCTAAAACCAATCAATTTTTGTGTGCACAATGAATATGAAAGTCAAGAATGTTTATAATAAACAGGGTGATGTGATTAAAGAAGGAAAAACGATCTGCTACTTGGACCAGTTCGGCACTGAACTTCCTGTGAAGGTGAGATGAGGTCCTGGACAATTACTTATCTTAAAAGAGCAAGCTTTTTATCATAATCTGATCAATGTTTCTCTATTTTTTGGAAAACAAATCATTTATACAGTCGGATGTAGATGGAGAAGTTATAAAGATCCTCTTTGATGATGGAGGTATGATTGTGTTTATGTTTTACGATTAACTTTTGTGATATATTGCTCTTTAAATAACTTTTGCTTCTTCACAGTAATCAATCAATTTGTTACATAACTAATATGGAGCTGAGGTTATCAACTACTGTAAATTAGTTGCAAAATTGTTCTTGTTTCACAAACTAAATGAATATGGATGTGATTTTGCAGAGGCTGTTGGTTATGGAGATCCCCTTATTGCGGTCTTGCCCTCATTTCATGATACTATAGCCGTTTGAGTAGTTGTCGTTGAAGGCTTGCAGCTTCCATATTACATCATGTGATTAACTAGTATTCATAACAAACATTAGAAAACTTGGTCATTGAAATTTGCAAGAGTTTTTGTAAATCCATGATAAAAGTATCGTATCTTTGTTGTAGATTGACCTCATGTTCTATATTACTCCCACAAACTTTATACTACATTTGTCGTTTAAAGCTTTCCATATGGATGTCCTTTCCGAATAAATGCATCTCTGGCAAAATGAATATGTATTGATGTTAATCGACAAGTATTCTTATATTTGTCACTCCTGCCAAATTGATTTGGCCTTACTAAAACTACGGTGAGTAAATAAACTACATCACGGTTCTTTAAGCTACATGCGGTTGAATGTAAAAGCGGATACTATTCAAGTTGTCGGGCTTGAATAGTGCTTGCAAATCTGAAACGGATATCATTGACTAAAGCACTTGTCAATAGAGCATTATTTTTGGGTATGATTGATGCTATATGAGTATATGATTAGTTTTTGTCACCAAATTATCAGCAATATTCAATACCAATTTTATTGTTGGTATAGAGTTTTATTTATCACAAAATCTAGTCATTCTGAAATTGGTTCAAACAAACTCTACAACTTACTTTTTAGGTAAAAAAGATCTTAAAATCAATGACAGTTCATGTTTAATACAATTGAAAGTAAAAGGTTTAGATTTAAAGATTAGTATATAGCTTATTCAAGAAGTATTTTCTTCACCAATACTTCTGATTTTCATCACCAAAGTTTAGCGACTGAAGATCTGCAAGAGCTTCAAATGTGTATATTCATTGCATAAACAGATATATGACTTGGTCAAAATGACTTCCAAGCATGCATTAAATTGCTGGTGATTTGCCAATTCAGAATGATTTCCTCAGCTAAAACTTGAAAAATGCATTCAAATAATCACCCAAAACATGCAAATTTCAGATCCTGTTCCGTAGTTCAGTTCTCAAAAACATTTGCAACTACCTTAATGTTATGAGTAAGGTAGAGATGCAAATGTATATATAGCCAGGCTTCATCAACATGACCTCAAGGGTTTAATGAAGGATACTTTCTATCAATGTACAACTAGCCACACCTCACTACCCCATCCCCAAAAAAACATAAGACTGATCGAGGCTCGTCGTAAGTAACAGGCAAAACTCACGCCACAATCGCAGAGAAATGACTCCTTTTCCCGATCCCTTTCAAATCAACAATCTCCCAGCCACTACCCTCCTTGTAACATTCAACCTGCCAAAAAGTTGGTCAAAAAGTTGGTTAAAATATATAAGAATCACTAAATTAAGAAAAGTCTTGTTGGTTTGGTTACATACAATATCCATAACTTCTTCATTTTTCTTCACTCCGCCAATTGTGTACAGTTTTTCTTCCAACACGAAGGTCCCAAAATTGCCTTTAGAAATGTTCATCGGCTCAGCCTCCACCCAAGATCCCATTCGGGTATCAAAGCATTCAACAGTTGGTACATACTTCTCTCCGTCAAATCCACCAAGAGTGTATCTGTAACATAATTGAACAGATTTTTAGTATAAGGTATACGGAAGACTTGCACATCCTTATCATGCTGTCCAATCAGAATGTCCAAGTGATAACCTATAAATACCAAATGATACCTTCTTCCCAGAATTGATACAATGTTTGACTAGATACGAAGTTTAACATAGTGTACGGGCAATCTCAAAAAGTTTATCTATTAAGGAGCCAGATGGTCGAAAGTTCCCAACAGTGCACTTGATTGCATGAAATCTTCTAAATCATTTTATTCAAAATATTAGACTATGTTTAAAATAATTCAACCTTTTGTCATCGTATTAACACACTAATTACTTACATAAAAATTTGGACAAGAAGCCATTTTAGGTCAACCCAACCCCATCCGCACCAAAAATTACCCATTTCATACTATTATGTGTTATCCAACCCACCGACCTGTTCATTTTGCTACCTTTAACGAATGATTACTAAAATCTAGTCGACCATTACCATGTTAACTTTACCAAGTACGATAACGTAGCATTTATATCAGAATAAACCATAGTAGAAATTGTTATTAATATCTAAGCCAAACTTACAGTTTCTCGTTTAGGATGACCATTGAATGGCAACCCTTCTTTGTCTTCATACTAGGAAGTGTTTCCCATGCTTCTTCACGGGGATCATGCCTTTCAAACGAACTGCATGACATTATTAAAATTTATCATCTAGTTAACTATGGGATGATAAAAAAATAAAAATAAAAAATGTATGTGTAAAGACGAACATGATAAAGGCCCTAAGTTTTCCTTGTAAGTTCTGAATTGAAATGGAATGGTCTTATAGTTAAGGGACTAATAATTATGTATTACCTTATATAAGAAGCTCCATCGTATCCACCCGTAACATAAAGTGCATTGTTCAGTTCTGCCATTGCTGGAGCTAACCTCTACAGAGAAACAACAGCTTATAGAGTTATAGCAGATATATGTATATTACATGTGGCAAAATAGGCAAGTTGGGTAACAAGTCAACTGGGTATTTTTTTGTATAGGTAAAATGGGTCGGATCGGATTGATCCAAAACACTGTAAAAAGTAAAAACAAGTAACAAAAAAAAAATAGTGTCAAAAAGATTCCAGAAGTTATATCAGTTTAGTAATACTAATGTAGATTCTGAATCAAAGGGGCAATTACATATCTACCCCCTAAAACTTGCATATTTACATATTTCCACAAAACATGCTTAAACACTATTGTACATTATGCATTACTTGTATTTTGGGGAAATATGCAAATATATAAGTTTCATTGGGTGTATATGCAATTCCCCTCTGAATCAAATATATTAGGATATTTTATTTATTAAAAATGTCATTTGGGATACTTTTGAGAGTCAACCCAGTTGAGATGTTTTCTTTTTTACTTTGTAGCTTAAGATTAGCGATTTGACTCATTTGACTGGTTTGAGATTAAACATAACCCAGATTGCCACCTCTATGCATATGAAAGGTGAAGTAGCATAATCTGTGAAAATGAAAATAATGGTACCTTGCTTAGCATTGGGCAAGTAGGGATCCACTTCCCAATATCTAGGTCCAGATACTCCACCTCTGAGGAGCATTGGCGTCCATTAGCACCACCAACAACAAAAAGTCTGTCCTTAACTGAAGCTCCAGCAACATGTATATTTTTCCAAAATAATGGTGGTCTTGGAACCCACTGATTCGTTGAAGGGATGAATGATTCAACTAAAAAAAAAAAAAAAAAAAATATGACAACACGTCTTTGTAGATTAAGAGCACAAATATTGCAATATGTAACAATTTGAAGAGAATATTATTACCTGTGTGAAATCCCTCGCCACCAAAATGGTAAAGTTCACCATTCAAGATTGCAGCAGATGCATATTTCTTCACAAATTGCATTGAATTAAGTGGACTTCTGGTATCTTTAAATGGGCTATAGGATTCTAGTGATGAGGACCATGAGGAACCATCGAATCCACCAACAATGTACACAGACTTGTCCAAGTTTGACTGAGATTTGCTCGATAGATTATCATCTACTTCAACAGGGTCTACAACAGGTTGTGATCCATGTTCCAAAGTATGAATACGGCTTTTGAGTTGTTGGACTTCTTGTTTTGATTCAACCTGTGTAGCCAAATTCAATTAAGTAACTTGAATAATGTAATAAAACATTCTAGGAAGGAGAAACATATTGGGATTGAAGATTGTACCAATCTTTTCTCTAGCATACTGATTTTCACAATCTGCTTCAACTGAGATCCCTTCAATGATTTAACTTCATCAATTAACTATACACAAAAGAAATATAACTGAATTAGACAAATAAAGTAGCAAAAAACAGAAATTGCATGAACCAATAAGCATGTATAACTTGAATAAAGTTAAATTACATTGAGCACCCATGACGGAACATCCGTTGAAATCTGAGGCTCGGCAACTGTATTAGACACTGAAGAATCTTCTTCCACATGATTTTCCTCTTCGCCACTCTCACTTGCTTCGTCAGATGATGACTTATTGCAATCTGGATTGTTATCTGAAGACTGATCACTCGACTCTGATTCTTGGGTTTCCATAAGTTTGACTTTGTCAGTGGTTGCAGGAACAGGTTGACTTTCTTCCCAAGTGTTTTCTTGCAAGAAATCAGGCTGATCTGTAGTAGTGTTAACTTGAGCATTCACATCTGATTCCCAAGGTTGCTCCCATTCTCCTCCACCCCACTTGTTTTCTTCCATGAAGCCATTGGCTTTGTAATCTTGGTTCAATTGAAACTCGTCTGTGGTAGTGTTTACTTGAGGATCCTCGTCTGATTCCCAAGGTTGATCCCACTTTCCATCCCAATTTTTTTCTTCCACGAAACCGCCACTGAAATTGCCCTTGTCTTCATATCCTTTAGGACTTGAGTCATCTTCCCATGTGTTTGCTGCAATGAGTTCGCTTTCCACCCAGTCGTTTACTTGCACAGATTTGTCCTTGTCTTCACATGGATTTGAAGCAGCAAAAGATACACTCACAGCTTGGGTACTGTTGCTAGTCCCTTCAGAAGCTGGTTGAGCTTTGAATAATGAGCTCCAGGTAGGATGGGAACTAGAAGCAGTAGCGGGAATATCAGCACTACTTTTGCCAACAACCGAAGCAAATGACATGTTGGTGGCCGTTACTGGTGGTATATGAGAGACCCTTGGGCTACTAGAAATCACAGGATTGGTGGTTGTTATTCGGGGTATATGAGAAACCCTTAAACTATTAGAAATCACAGGAAAGCTCTCAAACAATGAGATCAGCTGATTTGTCTGATCCTTGTCCAACTCAAAGTGAAAGTGTTTGCTCTCATAGTAATTATTAGCAATAATTGGCTTAAACTGGTTTTCTAATAACGGGAGACACTCCATCCTAACACGAACCCGAACCTAAAATGTGAACCATACATACAAAGCTAAGTATTAGTATGTGTGTGCTCCTCTAGAAAAAATTACCCAAAGGCTATCAGCCAATGACAGAGCTACTACATTACAACGGGAAATGATACCTGAGCAGGAAAACTTGTGTATCCTGTATCTCCCTCTTGAACCCAAGCATATCTATCAATATTCATTTGACCAGGACCGTCAGCCTCAAATATTCCATGAAGTTTCCGATCATGATAGTTAAACAGAAAAAGCACAAGTCCTTCGCTTATGTTCTTTATGTATGGAAAGTGTGGCCCTGGCAAACCTGTCAGCAAAACACAAAGTTAATTTTATATGAATGTAGATATAAGCAAAAAAAGATGATGGAAACATAAAATAAAAAACCTAACCAAACAGATGTTTTGTAAAGCATTCATTAATGGTGTTGTGAGTGCATCCAAATATAACACCACCAAGTTCAGATTTCCTCATGTTTCTAGCAGGTAGACTAAAATTGGAAGGGGCTTCTTTTAAGGCCCTATCAAGACTGAACTTATTCTTTTGCTTCCCACCTCCCATTCTGCGAAACAAATGTATGGTCATCAATATTAAGAACACAACTCCAATATAATGTGATGCAGAGCACATAGAACATTCTCTTTGAGTATCTATCTATAAATTCCATTCCCACACCCAACAAAGCCCACTGTTACAACTATTATTAAAACCGAGAACTGAAGATAACTTGATATAACAAGCAATGACCGAATATAGTGCAGCAACATAGAGCATGGCACATAACAATACACCACATGGCACAGAGAACAATACAGCCGATAAGCTGGCTAAGTAAATGATAGCACAGCCATTTCGGTCACAGAAATACCAAACAAACATTTTCTTAACTGGTGGAGGGAATGTCTTCTTTTGCACATATAAAACTTAAACCTAATAACCTCATGTGATTCATAGCAATGTATAAAATAGCATCAAACAGTCTGTCACATTGTGATTTGAGACGTACAGTTTGTGTGTGAGGGCAGACCACCCAAAATACAAATCTTAGGCATCGTCTCATGAACGATTCAAAGACTTTGTAACATATTTTCTATCACATCAACAATACTTCAACATTGCAGTGAAACCAAGCGGCCAATGACAGACAAAGAAAATGAAAAATACAAGGCTAGTGAAGAACAGCAATACTAGTATCATTACTTCACCACTTGACAACTTTTAGTTCACATAGTGAACACACATCTTAATATAAAGATATGTAAGCAAATAAATAAATAACATGAAGTGCTCTATATCTTCTGATAACACAACATACTTCCAAACTTACTAAAGCTTTTCACAGATGACATACATCTACAGACAAAGAATCAAAAGAATAACAAAGAAAATAAAGAAACCTATATTTACTTCCATTGATACCAACATTATCAAGTTTGAAAAGCCCTAACATGTGATTGTTCCATTCTCATACCCAACAAAGCCCATTGTTACGACCATTAATAAAACCGAGAACTGAAGGTAACTTGATATAACAAGCAATGATAGAAATATAGAATATAGTGTAACAACATAGAGCATGGCACATAACAATACACCACATGGCACAGAGAACAAATAAAACCGATAAGATAGCTTATGTAAAAGATAGCATAGCCTTTGTGGTCACAGGATATCAAACAAACATTTTCTCAACTGGTTGAGGGAATGCCTTCTTCTGTACATCAAACAGTCTCACATTTTGTGTGTGAGGGCAGACCACCCAAACTACAAATCTTAGGGCATGGTCGCATGAATGATTTAAAAACTTTGTAACGTCTTTTTTATCGCATTAACCATACTTAAACATTACAATGAAACCAAGCGGCCAATGACAAACAAAGAAAATGAAACATACAAGGCTAGTTCATTAATTCACCACTTGATAACATTAAGTTCACATACCAAACACACATCTTAGTTAAAGGATATGCAAACAAATAAATAAATAGTATAAAGTACTCTATATCTTTTGATAACACAACATACTTCCAAACTTACAAAGCTTTTCACAGACACCATACATCTGCAGACAAAAATCCAAGAGAATAACAAAGAAAATAGAGGGTAAAGTGGTAAACCATATTTACTTCCACAATACTACCATTATCAAGTTTGAAAAGCCCTAACATCTGTCATAGCCTAATAATATATAAATATCTAATCTGCCAAAACCACACTTTAGCAATAAAATGATGAACATTGTATCGTCTACTGCATCATCAATTGTCATCATCTATTTCACACACGCACAAAAATAAATAATAAACAGCATATCATGCATATCTCTGATAAACAAACATAACTTTAATCCGAGAGAATATATGTACAATTACCGCTCATTTACTCAATATTTTCACAAAAGAAAAACAAATAAAAAAAAAATATATACTAATAAGTGGATAACTAGCTTAAGTATCTCTAATTTCCATTCTCACACCCAACAAAGCCCGCTACTACCACTATTAACCAAACTTAAAGCTGAAGGTAACTTTATGACATCATATAACAAGCAGTGATCAAACATTTTGTAGCAACATAGAGCATGGCAAACAATAGCACTGCACAGAACACATAGAACAATGCAACTGATAAAATAGTTGGTCACAAAATTACGAATATCAAACAAACATTTCATTAACTGGTGCATGGAATGTCTCTTTTTGTATATTCAAAAATCAAACCTAATATCCTCTATGTGGCTGGAACATTAGCAGTCTATGTATAAAATCTCAAAAAACAGTGTCACATTGCATGTGTTTTGAGACATTCATTATGTGTGTAAGGGCAGACCACCCCAACTACAAGTTGTAGACACCGTCTCGTGAAAGGTTCACAAACTTAATAATGTCTTTTCTATCGCATCAACCATACTTCACGTTGCAAAAAAACCAAGTGGCCAAATGACAAACAAGGAAAATGAAACATACAAGGCTGGTGAAGAAAAATATTACGAGTATGGCATCACTACTCCACCACTTGACAACATCAACTTCACACACCAAAAACACCTCTAATAAAAAAAATACCTAAACAAATAACACTTGGTACTCTATTTTTTCCGATAAGAAGACATACTTCACGAAACCTTTTCACAGACATCATACATCTACAAACAAAAATTCACAAAAACAAGAGAAAAAACACTAGCAAATCCATATGCGTTTCCTTTGATACTACCATTATCAAGTTTTAAAAGCCCAAATATGTGTCATGCCTTATAACAATATCTACTCTACCTAAACCAGAGCATACAAGTAACATCAAACTCAAATAAAGCAAACAAACGCCTATTCAGCATTCACAGCTATATCACAAGCGCGCGCACACACAACTATTCAGAACACCAAAATAATAAACAACATATCATGCATATCTCTTATGACACAAACATAACTTCTATCCGAGCAAATATTTTGACAATAATCCTTCTTCTATTCACAAGATTTCACACAGATACCTAAAATACAAAAAAAAAATGACTTAAGCATCAATAGCCGAAATCATATCGTCCATACAAGTTTGAAGTTCCTACTATTACATCATCTATATCACACAAACGCAAAAACAGTTAAAAAGACCTAAATAATAAACAATAGATCATGCATATCTCTGCTTAAAAAGATACCTAAACAAACAAACAAATACAACACTTAGTACTCTATTTCTTCCGATAACTCGACTTACTTCCAATTCAAAATGTGTCGTGGTTTAATACATCAATATCTACTAACGCCGCACTCAAATAAAGCAAACAAGCGCTTATTCACAACTATCATCACACACAAACACACAAATATCAAAAACGCCTAAATAATAAACAACATATCATGCATATCTCTTATAACGCAAACATAACTTCAATCCGAGCAAATATTTGCACAATAATCCTTCATCTACTCACAAAATTCCACACAAATACCGAAAACACAAGAAATTAGAGAAGTAACTTAAGCATCAATGACCTAAATCAAACTCGCCGCGCAGTACAAGCACCTAAGTATAAAATAAGTCACTCAAAACTATCATTTATTTCACAAACAAACACAAATAGCTAAAAAAAACTAATAATAAACAATATATCATGCATTTATAACAAATATAGCTTAAATCTGATAAAATATCTTCATAAACACCGTTATCTACTCAATATTTTAACAAAAAATTTATTAAAAAAAAAAAGTGACGTCAGCTCGTACGGACGCTATAGCTTCCAAAAAATATCAAAAAAATTCAGAATAAAAAAAAATAGTTAATAGATAAGAGGCTAAACCTTTATCGGCTTCAATAACACTCCGATCAACTGAAAAGTGACGTCAGCGCCTGAAAATATAAAAAAAGAAAATGAAGAAAATATCAAAATATATAGCAAAAAAAAAGTTGTGTTAAAAAATGTACGGTACGGTTAACGGCATTACGTCTGAAAAAAGGTGAGATGAACCGGAAAAGAAAAAATGAGTGTATTTTGAACCGGAGTGAGGTAGCTTATAGGGTGGTAGTATGAGAGTGGGACCTACTACTTGGTAATGGTAATGGGAGCACCTTACTTACTGCTACCGAAATGACCGGTTTTGACAGTAATAAAGAAAAAAAATAAAAAAATAGTTTCAGTTTTGGCACATTAGTTTGGACTATGTGCAGTTTTGGTATTCTTTTTTGCTATTTTTGGTTATGTTGCTTTTGGGTAAATAGGCTGATGAGAGTCCTATGTTGGTGTAGGTTTATTTTGAATTGTGTAAAGCAAGAAGTGAATGTATATGGTAAATTTTGGAAAATGGGATTAGATATCGTTTTGTGTAATTTTGTTGTGTGACAGTTGTCATCATTTTTTTTTTTTTTTTTTGACATATGAGTTGAAGTTTTAAGAGATACAAGTTATATAAATAACATGAGACGTGACGAGGCGGCATGATCAAGGCTTACACTTTAGCGGCTAAGGGAGAAGCTTTTGCGTTTATAAGGTGTGGCATAAGGCGGCACAAAATATGAAAATATTTATATATTCATATTATATTTTTTATATATAGTTTACAAAAGACGTAACATAAGACGGTATAACAAGTGACATTTCAGCATAACCAATGCGTGAGATTTAAAATGATGAAAGTGTAGTTTGGATTTGACATGTTCATGGTAAAAGTAAATACATGATAAGTCATCTCAAAAGATTGTATTAATGATGAAAAATCTCAGTATTTTTAACTTTAAGTAATTTTATCATGTCATAACTAAAGAAAAAATCACTTGTTAAATGTTACATACGGTATAAAATATAGTGGTATTGTAAACAGATTGTTGAAAAGGCTATCCTGATGTAAGTTTATTTTGAAATGTTTACGCAAGAGATATGACAAATTTTAAAAGATGAGATTACAGATGATTTTGTCTAACTTTGTAATGTGACTGCTGTCATCATTTTATTTTTAGGGGTGTTTGTTTTGGCTTATGCCTTATTTGGTTTTGGGATTATGTTTTATAAGCTTAATTTTTGTGGCTTATTTTGAAACTTTTCGGCTTATATAAGTTTATTATGACCTAATAAAAATAGATAGGCCGAAAAGTTTTGAAACAAGTCACAAAAAGTGAGCTTATAAAGCATAAGCTCAAAACCAAATAAGCCATAAGCCAGCTATATAAGCCGAAACAAACACACTTTTAGATATATGAGTTGAAGTTTTAAAAGATACTAGAGATTTAAAATGATGATAGTTTGAGTTTGGATTTAACATTTTCATAGTAAAAGTAAATAGATACTATGTGGCTGGGTCCTCACTGCCCCGCTCGCCACAAGGGAATCCTTTGCAGCATTGATGTGTGGTTTTGCAATTTTGCAAAAGGTTTTATCTCTCAAGGGATCTTGAGAAGCTTACAACCTTTATCAGGCAGTGTACCTGATCGTTGTAGTATAGTATAGTGACAAGTACCGGGGGATTGATCGTTCAACTTAGAAATAGTGTCGCTAGGATTAGAAAATCTCTTAAACTAAGTATAGAGGTGAGGGATGATTCTTTTTGTATTTTTATAAAAGCAAGTAAAATCTCGGATTTTGAAGGAGTGGACGGAATTAGTTGCTAGCCAACTAACCCAATTTACTACTAATGCAATTAAATTAAAATAACAAAAATAAAAATAAACCTAATTATACTAATGTGGTGTAAACAACGATAAGAAAAGTTGTGTTTACTTATATTTCATTACTCCCTAGATATCTTTTACATGTTAATCACTTGTTATAATTGCATGGATGACAGGTCATATTCCTTAATACTAGTCGTAGGGCTGTGTACAATATTCCCTAACTCTATAGGATCCTACTTCACTCCATGTCGAGCCGTTAGAAGCTCCTAACATGGGATCATTAGAATTCTCCTACGCATTAAATACAACCAAATATCATAGTACATGTAACACCCCCAAAATCTGGTTTAGCGGAAGCATACATGTTTGGGTGCTACTAAATTGGTAACACAACACAAAGTACAAAGAACAGTTTTACCTCAACCGTTTAATAGAAATTTCATATTCAAAAGGATTTCGTTTACGACGTTCCAAAATCAGTGTGGAAATATAAGCCCATAAAAGGAATAAAGTGGTCTTAAATACATCAGAGTCATCTATGACCATGCCATGTCATGCCCTGCCAAAGCCTCCAACAGTAAGCTATCGCTTTAAACCTGAAAATACATGCTAAAAGTGTCAACACGAGGTTGGTGAGTTCATATGTTTGTATGAATAACCATGTAGATTAAAAGTAATGAGAGTTCAATATAAAGTCTTGTGACCATTGTGTCACTCACAATGTCATGAAAATAAGTAAATTAATAGTGTGGATCACAAGGTTTCCGGGTGTGAATAAATGTTCACATACAAGTCAAGTTCAGTATAGTGACCACTGACCACTGCTTTAGCCACAACGTCATGAAAAGTGTCATTAAAGTAGACCATAAATATTATGCATAAAGTCGAACCATAGATAAGGTATGTGGTCATTACAACGAATACAATGTCACACAAAAGTAAAAGTCTATTACGCTAACACTAAGTTCATGCAACCGAAGCTACGACAGTGGTGTATGCAAAATGTTGTCATACTAAAAAGGGGCCCATTGCGAGTGCTTATCCCGTTACACTCGATTTCGATATGCTATATGTTTCGCATTGACTCATGTATGGCAAACCGTACGGGGGAGTCACCCCAATAGATCTATCTATAACAATCGCGCTTACCGCAGGAACTAACGGTTCATGAGTTTGGGCATAGTGGGATTCAAGGGCTTAGGCTAATCCGCGTAATAGTTTAAATAAAGCATAAATTTTAGTGTGGTCCGTAAAAGTGTTTTGCATGTTTCGTGCCCCAAGTTTTGTAAAACAGGTATAAGTAAAGTGGGGATATAAACTCACATAACTGATTTAAACACGTGTGTCCATCATAAGGTAATCAAGTATGCAATGAGTAAATAAATCATGTTTCAAGTAACAACAAGTAATGAGTTTAAGTATAAACAAGCCTTGAGTTTAGTTAAAACCGAACATGTATTCTCCCCCAAAATATTTATAAACAAGTAAAAGTAGGGGGTATGAATTCACCTCAATATGAAGCAACAGAAACATATCACAATTGGCATCAAGTGGCAAAACACAACGGTATCAAGAAGTACAGGCACAACGTTATGTGATCGGCACGACCTAATGAATATGTAGTTGATCTTAACGGTTATAACATGCTAGGAATAGAATAATGAAATTGATTTTTTCGAAGCATGGTTACATCAACGCAACACGTTGATAAAAGATTTAGTTTTCAATTTGTAATAGTTTGGTGGTTGGTTAAATAAATCAAGAGAAAATAGCAAGTTATGTAATATATATATATATATATATATATATATATATATATATATATATATATATATATATATATATATATATATATATATATATATATATATATAACAAAAATGAGAAAGGGAAGTAAAATCGTTCAAGTATATTACATGTCGCAAGTATTATATAATAATGGAAGTGTTGTGAAAATTACTAAGTAATAGAATTTTTGAAATTTCGGCATGACCTATTCGTTTATACAATGTTTCCCAAGTTTTCAAAATCGATATTTCCACATAAAACAATCCGACAAATTAATATAGTTACTATGTCTAAAACCAATGAGGCTCCTTTTGGTTTATAAAAACTAAAAGTGCAGCATACAAAAGTCAATGAAACAATCAAAATAAATATTTTCATGACAAAAGAAATGTCACTACTTTAGGTAAAATATCATTCCGGACAAGTTTCATTTTATAAGTTTTGGCCGAAAAGGAATGGAAAGTGGTCAAAATCCCATTTTAAAAATCAGATCAGCAAGTTTATTTCTATAAAATGCTGTCAAAATTTCTAATATTTTATAAATCTTAAATCGGTCGTATTTCCTTCGTTATGTGTCCGTTTTCAATGTTATTTATATCCCCGGAAAGGTAACTAAGTGTACTAACATATTTTTAAGATTATAAGTTGTCAAGAATATTTTATAGCTACTGTTCATCCTGAATTAGAAATCTAACAGATTATATGTATTAAAATGAGCAGTTTCAAACACCCCTTTGGTGCAGAAATATAGGCAATCCAAACAGTCTTTGGGGCTGTGATACGCAAGACCAAATGCACCCTATGGGGGGGGGGGCTGAAATAAGCAGAACCAAACGCCCCTGATGAGCTGAAAATTAAGCAGAAGAAAGCGCACCCTTGTGTAGAAAAATAACAAACAAAACACACCTTTTCGGGCTGTCGTGAGGACCGAGACGAACAAGCCAACCCGCAACCTTTTGGGGGCTGTTGTGGTGGGTCAAATAAACCAAACCAAGCACACCCTTGCGGGCTGCCTTGGTGGACCGAAGCCCAAGCCACACGCACCCTTTCGGGGCTGCTGTGGTGGGTCGCAATTAAACTAAATGGACACCCTTTTGGGGCTGAAAATAAACAGATCCAACGCACCCTTGGTGCTGAAATAAGTCGATCCAAATGCACCCTTTCGGTGCAGAACATAAGCAGACCAAGACCACCCTGCGGTGGCTGTTAATATGCAAAAACAAACACCCCTTAAGCTGACAAAACGAAATAAGGTATGAGCTGAAAATAAATCATTTAGTAAAACGTTTTATTTAACCATTCCAACTGATGAGGCGAAAAATGAACCGTTTTTAGGGGGTCATTTAAGCCGGAATTGGAATTTATTTGATCAAATATTGCCCTAAATCGTTCCTTTTGTGATTTTAGGTACTTTGGGAGTGAATTCTTGAAAAGGAAGCATTTTGGACGTTTTTAGAGCATGAAAGTGAAGCAAACGGCGAAGTCTTAATTTTCCTTGCTGGGAACAGTACCTGACGGCGTCAAGAAGAATTTTATGACGGCGTCAAGAGCAAAATGGATGACCGCCCAGAGAAAACGTGACGGCGTCAGAAGTAGGGCGTCAAGAGTAAATTTGGTGACGGCCTGGAGAAGAATTACACATGACGGCGTCAGCTTTGGATCTAGGCAGTCCGAGAACTTTATTGGCGGGAGATGACGGCGTCAGATTTTTCCTCTTGACGCCGTCACCTCACAAAATCTATATATACTTTTCTAATTTTCATTCATTAAAGAGGAACTTATGTGGAGAATTCTAGGGCCGAACCTAATAATCCCTAGGTCGTTTGTAACAGTATTTTCAAGGGTTTTCACCCCTTGAAACCCTTCATGTTCAATTGAGATAAGTTTTCTTCCAATTCATTCAATATGTCTATGTGTTGTTTGAATATATCTTATGCTTGTCTCGATTATAACATGCTAGGCTAGATCTTTTATGTGTTTGCTTAGATGTAATGAGACCTAGATGTTGATTATAGGTTGATTGCTTGTTTATAGTTGTAATGGATGAATGATTTCAATGTTAGGCTTAAGAAAACTGGCAGATCTCCATTGTGTAACTTGCTTGAACCTCTTAAGTAACATGAACCGATGTGTACTAGGTTTTTATGGTTGTATTTAATGCATGAGCAAATTCTAATGATCCCATATTAGGAGCTTCTTAGCCGGCTCGACATAGGAGTGAAGTAGGAGCTTATAGAATTGGGGAAGTAAGTACGCCACCCCATGAATGGTATTAAGGAATACAATCCGTCATCCACGCAACTGTAACAAGTAATTAACCTGTAAAAGATATCTAGGGAGTAGTGAAATCTAAGTAAACACAATTCTCCCATTTATTGTTCACTCCACTATCTTAATTTAGTTTATTTTCATTTTTGTTATTTTATTTTGATTGCATCTTAGTTTTTGGGTTAGTTGACTAGCAACTAATTCCGCCCACTCTTCCAATACCCAAGATTTTTAATTGCTTTCATAAAAATATAAAAATACAAAAAGAATCGTCCCTCACCTCTAGACCTACTTCTTAGATTTTCTAATCCTAGCGACACTATTCCTGAGTTGAACGATCAATCCCCCGGTACTTGTCATTATACTATACTACAACGATCAGGTACACTGCCTGGTGGGGGTTGTAAGCTTCTCGAGATCCCTTGAGAGGTAAAGCCTGGTGCAATTCCCACGCATCAAGTTTTTGGCGCCACAGCCCGGGGAATAGTTATTGTCTAGGTTAGAATTTCTTTTTATTAGGTCTACTTGCTAGATTCCTTTCTAGTAAGATTTTATTTTTATTTTTAGGTTTTCTTTAGTCTATCTTATTTCTTCGTGTTTTTGTTCGTAACTCTTTACCATCCGACATCATGGAAGGTGGTAACATCTTTGAACCCATCAACCCACCACAACAAGACCACCCACAAAACCCGCCACTAGCTAACCAACCTCTTAGGCCCCGAACCCTAGGAGAGTACTCCCGACCTAGCCACCAAGGCTACCGAAACACCATTGAACTCATCCAAGGAGCCAATGTGTCTCCCTTGCGATCCGACACCATCCGGTTGGTGCAAAGCGGATGTGTATTCCATGGACTTCGTTCCGAAGAACCAAATCAACATCTCAAGGACTTCCTTAAAATCGTATATTCCATAGACCTAGATGTTGCAACTAGAGAGACGACCCGATTACGCCTATTCTAATTCTCTCTACGTGATCAAGCTAGTCAATGGCTTGAACGTTTCCCCGCGGGATCCATCACCTCATGAGATGATCTCACCACTCGTTTACTAGCCCAATTCTTCCCACCGGGGAAGACTGCGATGCTTAGAAATGACATCTTGATGTTTGAACAACATCAGGGTGAAACTTTCTACGAAGCATGGGCTCGTTTCAAGGATCAACTCCACAAAGTCCCTCATCATGGTATAAATCTTTGGTTATTAGTTCAGATCTTCTATGACCATGTCGACTATCACACTAAATGTACCATCGATCGAGTCGCAGGAGGTAGATTGCGTGATAAGAACGCCGAGGAGTCTTGGGCAATTATTGACGAGCTTACCGCCGATAATCAAGAGTTATGGGAGTTTAATCACACTATAAAAGCGGCCATCAAAGCAATCTCGACACCTGGAGGGACTAATCAAATCTCTGATGAACTCCTTTGCAAACTTGAGGCAAAAGTTGACTATTTTGAGGAAAGGCAAAAGAGACCCTTAAGTCCTAGACGGGCTGCTGTCAATTTCATCTCGAAAAAGACTTCAACGCCGTTATCAGAGTCACCCTCTAGAGAGAATGTTGAGACTTTTCAAAATTATGCCCCACCTTATTCCCCTCCTGAGAAACTTAGCCCGGAATTTGAAGCCAGAATGAGGGAATATATGGTAACCCATTCTGAGCGGCTTGCCAGATTCGAGGAAGCAATTTATAAACAAAAGGAGGAGATGCAGGAGAAAATGAATGAGATAATGAGCCTAGTGGAGGAGTATGCCAACCAGAGAACCCCGGAAAGGATGTTACTGAGGAAAGAAAGCGTCATCCCCACTACTCGATTTGTTAATTCCATCACAATTGTCCACACGGATAATGAGAAAGCAGAAACCCCTAATGAACAAACCACAGAAGAACCGCCAAAATCCCAATCCTTAAGTTACTACCTGAAACATGATATAAATGAAAGCACTATAACAAATTGGATAAAGGGTGACGGGCGTAACCAATCCTCCAAACAGGGTTCAGAGAAGGAGGAAGAGGAAAAAGATGAGTATGATACATTACCTGGGGGCCGATATTCGAGAAACTACTACAGAAAGTGGCTACTAAGCAGATGGCGTGTGGGAACTTTGAGATACCGGCCAGCATCGGGAATTTGAAATATCTAAACGCTTTCGCCGACCAAGGATCAGAAGTAAATCTTATATCCCTAACTATCTACACCCAGTTAACGTAAAAAATGCCAGCCCCCACTCGTGTTAGGCTATCCTTCGTTGGACACTCTTACGTGTACCCCCTGGGAATCGCAGAAGATGTGTTGATCAATGTCGCAGGATTCATGTATCCTGTTGATTTCATGATCATCGATGATAAGGGAGGTGGATGCATGCCAATAATCCTTGGGGCACCATTTCTTACCACCGCAAGAGCTGTGATTAAGTATAAAAATAGGAAAATTGAGCTTAAATCAGGAAAGAGAAAGATTAGCTTTCCCATGACCCCGCGATATGCGCAAGAGAGTTTGATAGGGAGAAGGCTCAAAAACAACATTGACACATCACCTATTCATGTTCAGGAAAAGATACTTGTATGGGAGGCAAGAATTAAAAGCTACCAAGAAACTAAACATGAAGGAATCAAAAGCAACAAAGTTCATGTCGAGCTTGAACATAGTCAACCAACGAGGAACCATGTACCATTCGAATTAGGGGACTTAGTACTCTTAAGACACTTGGAGATGACGATACCTCCCGATAAACTGAGTCCCTGGTGGTATGGGCCTTTCACAATTGAAAGCATAATCCAAGATGGGATGGCTAACTTGAGAAGTAACGGAGGAGGAGAGGTGATTGCAAGTATCAACAGATTGAAACACCACCACCATGATAGTAATGATCGCAACTATATGGGGTACATCATCTCGAAAGATGAGGTCACGTAGTAACCCATGACCTTGAGTCTAGCTACAAGACTCGTAAATAAAGAAAAGCGCTTCTTGGGAGGCAACCCATGCTTTGTGTGATTTTTATTTTGTTTGATTGTTATTTGTTTCCGTATGCATGCTTTATTTTTATTGTTGGTAGATCATGTTTCAAATAAAATGGTGAAAATACTTTATTTTGTTGTTTGGCTTAGTCTTAACTTCATCCAAAGGTATTTCGCAAAAGATAAGTGTAAGAGGAAACCCCAAATATGTTTTTAAGAAACAAACTCGATCATGATTCTCCACAATATTAAGTGAACATGTATATTCGTATTTGTTAGAGTCAAATGCTTGTATCGAGTCATAATGATGTTTTGCAGGATTTTCCAAGAAGTAGGACAAGGTTTTTCCAGAAATTTTCTGGAAACTTAACATAAGAATTTCTGCAGGTCACTTCTGACGGCGTCAGGAAGAAATTCCTGACGGCGTCACGTGTAAAATTCTGGAAATTTCACTAGTTTTGTTTTTCTAACGGAGTCTTAAAGTTTTTGTTGAATCTTTAGTTTTATAATCTCCAAGAAATCTGCAAACATCATTCCACAAGCATTATATCTTACTTTGTTTTCTAGGATTTGTTATCATATATAGATTGCCGCCGATTTTACGCGAGGTTGCCTTGTTTGTTTTCTCAGGTTTAACAGGTTATGTATGACAAGAAGATGATTTATATTCTGGAAGGGAAGCTTTGATTGTTCATTTTCTTGGAGGAAGATCTAACCTGGTTACCATACTATCCATACCGAGTGAATCAGGGGAGTATTTGATTTCATTCTTTTACCTGTTTTTCTTTTACATTCTTTAATTGAACATTGGGTACAATGTTCATCCTAAGTGTAAGGGGAGGGTAAAATGATGATACCTTATAGATACACTTTCGCTTGAGTTTGATTGTTTGATGGTAGATGTGTAATAAAACTATGAGAAATACTTGTTAGTGCAATTTTAGCGCCAAATTTAAAATTTTTTACAACATTTAGGAGTGAAACTTTAGCCATAGCAAGCGTCTCATGGATAGGAGTCATATGACTAGCACAAAACCGTATCATTCAGAAAAATTTTCCACCCAAATATGTGAGGTTCGCCTTTAGATTTGATAGGAAAAGCATTCATCATTAGTGCTTATGAGTGTACCGGTAGCATTTAGATTCTAGAACTTGCGTTAGTGATGCATCCCGAGACCGCTAGTGAGACTACATTCGTGTAGTAGGATTTACTACATGATAAGAGGCATTAGGATTACCCTTGTGTTAAACCCGTATCATAATTTCTTAACCATTTAAGTCATATTACTTGGCTAGTTAAGTCAATTAATTTTTCCCACACCTTAGCGTTGTACTCATTTTTAGTACACGAAACCCCTAGTACACCCCTCCGAGCCTATCTTTTCGTTTCTAACTTTAAGCATCTTACTTAAAGGAAGAATTTGTTACACCCCACTTAAATGTACACCCAAATCGCCTTAGCCTTTCGTGTATGCACTCATCTTTAGTGCATTATTGTTATTTGTTTAAACCCTTAGTTAATTATCTAATTGATTACATGGTTGCTAAGTCGAGTCATATCCTTTTACATATTGTTTTGGGATGATTGGGACTCATGGGTAAAGTACTTATGTTATGGAGTAATGGGGAAGAACATAGTATTATTACCCCCATATGTACGTTAATCTTAAAAGTACTCAAAGTGTTTTGATTATCTTAATTCGAGTCATTAGATTAGTTTATTGTAAAGTATGTAAAGATTCAAGTGTAAGGGAAATGTACATTCCCTATGATGTATTACTTTGGATGGTAGGGTAAGAGTGTATGCAAAAAAATAAAAAATAAATAAAATAGAAAAAGAAAAGAGAAAAACAGGCGGACTACCATCCCGTTTCATTCTATGTTTCTTTTGTGTTTTTGTTATTTTTCATTTATTAGCTTAAATGGAGTCTAGTCTTGGCTTAGCAACGCCATATTGTACATGTAATTAACCAAGATGATTAACTCGCCATCAGTAAAGATTGCTTTTATCCAACAAAACCGTGTATTTCATACCCCTACACATAACATTATTACCCTTTAAAAGACCTCTTTGATAGTTTATCCTAGGTGCTTACATCATGTGGTGGAGGTTTGATCCTTTTCCAAGCCTATGGTAATCTATTTTGCTATGACAGGTAGTGAGAGATGTTTTCCATTTCCATATTGTGATATATACTTTATTACACCCGAGAGATGTGAGTATCTAAATACTATTTATGAGGTGCTAGTGTATGACCTCCGTGCTTGTCTTTGGTCTTTAGTGGAACGATTATTTGTTGTAATTACTTTTATATTAGTGTTAAATGACCCCTAGCTTGTATTTTGATTAGAATAAAAGCGCATTTGCTTGAGGACAAGCTGATGCGTGGGAATCGCACCTTGCTTTACCTCTCGAGGGATCTCGAGAGGCTTACAACCCCCACCAGGCAGTGTACCTGATCGTTGTAGTATAGTATAGTGACAAGTACCGGGGGATTGATCGTTCAGCTTAGGAATAGTGTCGCTAGGATTAGAAAACCTAATTACTAGTTCTAGAGGTGAGGGATGATTATTTTTGTGTTTTTATATTTTTATGAAAGCAAGTAAAATCTCGGGTTTTGAAGGAGTGGGCGGAATTAGTTGCTATTCAACTAACCCAAAACTAATATATAATCAAAATAAAATACTGAAAATGAAATTAAACTAAATTATACTAAGGTTGTGAGCAGTAATTGGAGAAATTGTGTTTACTTAGACTTCACTACTCCCTAGATATCTTTTACACGTTAATTACTTGTTATACTTGTATGGATGACGGATTGTATTCCTTAATACCATTCGTGGGGTGGCATACATAACTCCCCAACTCTATGAGCTCTTATCTCCTCCTACACCATGACCCAGCACAACTATAGGGATTGTAAACAGTGGCTCATGCATTAAATACAACCAATAAAGACCTAGTACGCCTCGGTTCATGTTTCTTAAGACGTTCAAGCATGTTACCATTTGAAGATCTGCCAGTTTTCTTAAGCCTAACATATAAATCATTCATCCAAGAACAAGAATAAACAAGTAATCAACACATAATCAACATCTAGGTTTCATTAGATCTAAGCAAACACAAGAGAGATCTAGCCTAGCATAATTGAATTGAGACAAGAACAAGATATAAACAACCAACACATAGACATATTGATTGAATTAGAAGAACACTTATCTCAATTACAATGCAAGGTATCAAGGGTTTGGAACCCTTGAAAAACCTGTAAAAGAGGCACCAAATTCGTCTTTAGGGTTTCACCAAAACTTCTCTCTCTTTAATGAAAAAACTAGAAAACTATATATAGGAAAACTGGGCTGACGGCGTCAAGACAAGCATGTGATGCCGTCACCTCGCCGCCAAATACTTCCTCGGACGGCCTTGATCTACTTATGACGGCCTATGTGACGCCGTCACCACCTACGGTATTTTATTCTTGGGACTTTGACGCCGTCAGGATGGATTTTGACGCCGTCATCAACTACGGTGTTTTATTCTTGATGTCTGACGCCGTCAGGGTGTAACTCTTGACGCCGTCACCTAGTGTCTTCAGCATGGAAAATTGATACTTTGCCGTTTTCTTCACTTTTATGCTCCAAAAACGTCCAAAATGGCTTCTTTTCCAGAATTCACTCTCCAAACACCTAAAATCACAAAAGGAACGATTTAGGGCAATATTTGATCAAATAAAGTCGGATTCGGGCTTAAATGACCCCCTAAAAACGGATCATTTTTCGCCTCATCACAAGCAAATCTCAAGTGTAAGGGTATATAATGAGGCGAAAAATGAACTGTTTTTAGGGGGTCATTTAAGCCGGAATTGGAATTTATTTGATCAAATATTGCCTTAAATCGTTCCTTTTGTGATTTTAGGTACTTTGGAAGTGAATTCTGGAAAAGGAAGCATTTTGGACGTTTTTGGAGCATAAAAGTGAAGAAAACGGCAAAGTCTTAATTTTCCTTGCTGGGAACAGTACCTGTCGGTGTCAAGAAGAATTTTATGACGGCGTCAAGAGCAAAATGGATGATGGCCCAGAGAAAACGTGACGACGTCAGAAGTAGGGCGTCAAGAGTAAATTTGGTGACGGCCTGGAGAAGAATTACACATAACGGGGTCAGCTTTGGATCTAGGCAGTCCGAGAACTTTATTGGCGGCGAGATAACGGCGTCAGATTTTTCCTCTTGACGCCGTCACCTCACAAAATCTATATATACTTTTCTAATTTTCATTCATTAAAGAGGAACTTGTGTGGAGAATTCTAGGGCCGAACCTAATAAACCCTAGGTCGTTTGTAACAGTATTTTCAAGGGTTTTCACCCCTTGAAACCCTTCATGTTCAATTGAGATAAGTTTTCTTCAAATTCATTAAATATGTCTATGTGTTGTTTGAATATATCTTATGCTTGTCTCGATTATAACATGCTAGGCTAGATCTTTTATGTGTTTGCTTAGATGTAATGAAACCTAGATGTTGATTATAGGTTGATTGCTTGTTTATAGTTGTAATGGATGAATGATTTCAATGTTAGGCTTAAGAAAACTGGCAGATCTCCATTGTGTAACTTGCTTGAACGTCTTAAGAAACATGAACCGATGTGTACTAAGTTTTTATGGTTGTATTTAATGCATGAGCGAATTCTAATGATCCCATGTTAGGAGCTTCTTAGCCGGCTCGACATAGGAGTGAAGTAGGAGCTTATAGAATTGGGGAAGTAAGTACGCCACCCCATGAATGGTGTTAAGGAATACAATCCGTAATCCACGCAACTGTAACAAGTAATTGACCTGTAAAAGATATCTAGGGAGTAGTGAAATCTAAGTAAACACAATTCTCCCATTTATTGTTCACTCCACTATCTTAATTTAGTTTATTTTCATTTTTGTTATTTTATTTTGATTGCATCTTAGTTTTTAGGTTAGTTAACTAGCAACTAATTCCGCCCACTCTTCCAATACCCGAGATTTTTAATTGCTTTCATAAAAATATAAAAATACAAAAAGAATCATCCCTCACCTCTAGACCTACTTCTTAGGTTTTCTAATCCTAGCGACACTATTCCTGAGTTGAACGATCAATCCCCCGGTATTTGTCACTATACTATACTACAACGATCAGGTACTCTGCCTGGTGGGGGTTGTAAGCTTCTCGAGATCCCTTGAGAGGTAAAGCCTGGTGCAATTCCCACGCATCACCAACCACCATAAATTAACTATTACTTTCTATAAAATGGAAATATATCAAATTCGATTCTTATAAAAGATAAAAGCTTTCGATCTATTGATTTATATTAATAAAATAACATCAAGAAAAGTGTAAGATTACGAATCCTTACAACGGGGAGGGTTCGTGGATTGAAGAAATCGGAATCAAGGAACCCGAGTGCCAACTGATCCGAACCAAATCTGATTCCAAATTATCGAGGACCTCTGCCAAAGCTTCACAATAACCCTTAAGAAAACCTTTCTTCGTAATTGAGATTAGCTGTGGCCTCTCCTTGTGATCGATTGACAGATAATTAAAAATAAAAAGAACATAAAGGGAAACTCATAACCGTTGACTCTGGGGAGAAGGTATACGAGAGCGACAGAAGAAGCCAAGAGGAAAAAGAGAAAAGTGATATAGCTTCAGTCATCTAGTGATGGTGACAGGGTATAGCTTAGGTTGAGTTGGAGAAGAAGCCAAGAGGAAAAGATAAAAAGGAGGGGCACTTGTGGTGAGGTTCATATCAGGGGAAGGATATGATAAGGATAGTTATCTCTTGTTTTATTATAATAAAGTGTATTTTGTGTACTCCGTGTCCCGTTGAGTTCCGGTGTAATGGTGGCACCCCGGTTTTGTATAGACGTGAAAAATTAAAATTCTGAGAACGTTTTCATAAGAATGGTATAAAAACAAAATCATCAACTCCGGGAATAATTTATAGAAATTAAACCGTAATTTATGCGATGCCGGTACGCGTGCGGCGTCGTGCTCTAGTAAACGCGAGATATTTCTCGGTATAATTTGTAATAATCAGTAATGGTCAGAAAATGGAAGATCTATATTTTTTTTGAAATTTAGTGATGTAGCGAATTACTGTAAGCTATAGTGTGCGGTTAATCTTCCCACAACAATTATGTAAGCTCATGTATGGTTAAATAAATAGTTAGGTGATAATAAATTGACATTTATTATTTAAACCAGTTTGGAAAATTTCGGTTTGTTACAGTCTACCCTCCTTACAAGGAATCGCGTCCCGCGATTCAGTTTACGATATTCGATGGTACGGTGTTTGGGAAGGAATGATGGTACTTGTAACCGATTTGGGTCCCATAAGATTGTTTAAGGTTTTCTCTTTGTTTGCGGGAGAGTAATTAGGTTGTCTGTTGGTGGTTATCCCCTTTTGATAATTCTGGTAAGGTACAATGGTTCATGGAATAAGTTTAATAAGATAATAGTTCTAGTCTCAACCTCATGATGCTTCGCCGCCTTGTTAGTGCAGCTTCTTTAAATTCCTAGGTCCTAATCCCATATATGATCAATATCTTAGTGATACAAAATTCTAACATGATAGATGTAAATTGGTAAAAATTGTATAATGACTGGTTTTTAAGGTTTGTTCCAGAGTTGTGTGTTTTCCATCCGCAGAGGAATGAAAAAAAAATGTTTGAAAACTATTTCTTTGTTTGGAATTTAATAGTTACGTAAGATGACGCAGTTTAAAAGATTTAGAGTTTCATTAAACGGGTTTTTAATCATGGTGTGGATAAGATAATTTTCACAAAGATCGTCATTTGGCATCCCTTTACAAAGGTTTAATGAAGTTTGTCGAGAAAATTTAATCCATCAAGATAGATATTTCAGAAAATATCTCTACGAGTTTATGGTCGATACAACGAATTTAAAGAAGTGCCCTTAAAAATTAAAGGTGTCAAGGAAGAAGGGTGTAGTCAGGTCTGTTTGTCTACGCAAATTTCAGGTGCTTAATGACGGAGTCTAGTTGTCAAGGCTGAGTAGGGTTCGATGTTTAGTATCAGGCGAAGTTCCTAGATGTGAGTATTCAACTTACTTTAGTTGTACCAAGTAGTAGTACATAAAATGTTTTTCACAGGAGTAACATAAAATGTTTTTCACAGGAGTAAATAGTTCATCAGGTGATTGCAGATTAGTTTATAAAACAGTTTGTAAGACTGTTTATAGAGTAGTAGGAAAACAATTTATTATAAGTAAAATAGTAGCAAAATTGTAGTTTGGTTTTGTGAGTTAGTAGCAACGCAGTTTATAAGGGAGTAAAATAGTTCGTGATGTGTGGTAAGACTTGTAGGGTAATTGTAATATTGTTTACAAAATGCTAGTGAAACTGTTTGTTGTTTTATAGAATAGTAGTAAGGTAATGAATCAGTTCATCACAACATGATAGAATAGTTGTAAAAATGATTCGTAAAACAGTTTATAGGACAGTAGGAAAACAATACATTATGATAGAATAGTTCATTACATTTTTTTTTCTCTCATAGTAGCATGGTCAAAATCTTGATTTCATGAAATAGTAGTTAAATATTTTGTAGGATGACCACAAAGTGGTCTGTAGAATAATTGAAAATAGTTTATATGCTAATAGCAACACATTTTATCTTATAAGAGGGTAGTAAGGTAGACAACCAGCATTCTCGAGGGATACATGAAGGATTAGGTGTCTGTTCTAAATATAGTGCTCCAGGTTGCTCCCTAATGTTTTAAAGTTTCTGTTGGGCATAACATATCTCTGCTTAAATTGGGAGTTTGGTAAGTTCAGAGTACGACCCTGAAGGAGGGTGATGATTGCTACTAGCAATCAGTTGGCTGTCTTAGTAGTGTACTTAGCACTTAACGTGGAAGGTACCACATCGATTCGGTGTAGGGTTTGGGGTGGAGGTGACTGTAACACAACCAGGTTATGATAAAGAGCATTCCAGTTAAGAAAAAGTATGGTGATTCCAGTATGTTGTGTGTAGATGTGAATGTTATGCAATGATTATGTACACACATAGAAATTTTTGAAACTTCGAGAAATCAAGTAGAAAATCAATTTGGACATAATTCCATTATAACTGCTCTCAGTATCGCAAAATTCACCTCTGAGTCGGACATATGTGATCAGGCTATGTCCCACTGTCCCTGGTCGAATATAGGTGATCAGTCTATATTCAACCGAGGTTCAATGAATTTTGAAATGCTCAGCTCAGTTATGCTAGTAATATGCCCCAATGGCTTTAAAAGGTGCCTTGAAAGACTAAGACAAATATTCAAATTACATAGGAGGAAAAGGCGTAGCACTGTGACAGATACAGTATGTAACGTACGTATAAGGAAACTATTTATAGCATATAGTGACATTTAGTGAATATAAGTCATCCAGTAATAAAACACATATCTTATAACAGCAACAAAAATCGCAAGTGAGGCATGAGTTTGGCAGGTAGGCACGTGTCGGTCATAGGGTTAAGTTTTTGTAAAAGCGGTTATAGTCTAGGTTTTCAAAATACCCAGTTCTCTATAAACCTGGCTCTGATACCAATCTGTAACACCCCCAGAATCTGGTTTAGCGGAAGCATACATGTTTAGGTGCTACTAAATTGGTAACACAACACAAAGTACAAAGAACAGTTTTACCTCAACCGTTTAATAGAAATTTCGTATTCAAAAGGATTTTGTTTACAACGTTCCAAAAATAGTGTGGAAATATAAGCCCATAAAAGGAATAAAGCGGTCCCAAATACATCAGGGTCATCTATTACCATGCCATGCCCTGCCAAAGCCTCCAACAGTAAGATATCGCTTTAAACCTGAAAATACATGCTAAAAGTGTCAACATGAGGTTGGTGAGTTCATATATTTGTATGAAAAACCATGTAGATTAAAAGTAATGAGAGTTCAATATAAAGTCTTGTGACCATTGTGTCGCTCACAATGTCATGAAAATAAGTAAATTAATAGTGTGGATCACAAGGTTTCCGGGTGTGAATAAATGTTCACATACAAGTCAAGTTCAGTATAGTGACCACTGACCACTGCTTTAGCCACAACGTCATGAAAAGTGTCATTAAAGTAGACCATAAATATTACGCATAAATTCGAACCATAGATAAGGTATGTGGTCATTACAACGAATACAATGTCACACAAAAGTAAAAGTCTATTACGCTAGCACTAAGTTCATGCAACCGAAGCTACGACAGTGGTGTATGCAAAATGTTGTCATACTAAAAAGGGGCCCATTGCGAGTGCTTATCCCGTTACACTCGATTCTGATATGCTATACGTTTCGCATTGACTCATGTATGGCAAACCGAATGGGGGAGTCACCCCCAATAGATCTATCTATAACAATCGCGCTTCCCGCAGGAACTAAAGGTTCACGAGTTTGGGCATAGTGGGATTCAAGGGCTTAGGCTAATCCGCGTAATAGTTTAAATAAAGCATAAATTTTAGTATGGTCCGTAAAAGTGTTTTGCATGTTTCGTGCCCCAAGTTTTGTAAAACATGTATAAGTAAAGTGGGGATATAAACTCACATAAATGATTTAAACACGTGTGTCCATCATAAGGTAATCCAGCATGCAATGAGTAAATAAATCATGTTTCAAGTAACATCAAGTAATTAGTTTAAGTATAAACAAGCTTTGAGTTTAGTTAAAACCGAGCATGTATTCTCTCCCAAAATATTTATAAACAAGTAAAAGTAGGGTGTATGAACTCACCTCAATATGAAGCAACGGAAACATATCACAACTGACAGAACTGGCATCAAGTGGCAAAACACAACAGTATCAAGAAGTACAGGCACAACGTTATGTGATCGGCACGACCTAATGAATATGTAGTTGATCTTAATGGTTATAACATGCTAGGAATAGAATAATGAAATTGAGTTTTTCGAAGCATGGTTACATCAACGCAACACGTTGATAAAAGATTTAGTTTTCAATTTGTAATAGTTTGGTGGTTGGTTAAATAAATCAAGAGAAAATAGCAAGTTATGTAATATATATATATAAAACATGGTGGGTATTATATATATATAAGAAAAATGAGAAAGGGAAGTAAAATCGTTCAAGTATATAATACGTCGCAAGTATTGTATAAGAAAATAGGAGAATACATAAAACTATATGATTCGACACATTACCGGAAATCCCAAAGTAATGAAATAAAGAGTTCACGTTCAAAAGAAACATACGATATAATGTTGCGAATTAAATGGAAGTAGTTTTAAAGTTTATACAAAAGTAATGATTTTTGTCTTTTTGTCGGAATTTATAAAATAATGGAAGTGTTGCGAAAATTACTAAGTAATAGAATTTTTGAAATTTCGGAATGACCTATTCGTTTATACAACGTTTCCCAAGTTTTCAAAATCGATATTTTCCACATAAAACAATCCGACAAATTAATATAGTTACTATGTCTAAAACCAATTAGGCTCCTTTTGGTTTATAAAACCTAAAAGTGCAGCATACAAAAGTCAATGAAACAATCAAAATAAGCATTTTCATGACAAAAGAAATGTCACTAGCTTAGGTAAAATATCATTCCGGACAAGTTTTATTTTATAAGTTTTGGCCGAAAAGGAATGGAAAGTGGTCAAAATCCCATTTTAAAAATCAGATCAGCAAGTTTATTTCTATAAAATGCTGTCAAAATTTCTAATATTTTATAAATCTTAAATCAGCCGTATTTCCTTCGTTATGTGTCCGTTTTCAATGTTCTTTATATCCCCGGAAAGGTAACTAAGTGTACTAACATATTTTTAAGATTATAAGTTGTCAAGAATATTTTATAGCTACTGTTCATCCTGAATTAGAAATCTGACAGATTATATGTATTAAAATGAGCAGTTTCAAACACCCCTTTGGTGCAGAAATATAGGCAATCCAAACAGTCTTCGGGGCTGTGATACGCAAGACCAAATGCACCCTATGATGGGGGCTGAAATAAGCAGAACCAAACGCCCCTGATAGGCTGAAAATTAAGCAGAAGCAAGCGCACCCTTGTGCAGAAAAATAACAAACAAAAGACACCTTTTCGGGCTGTCGTGGGGACCGAGACGAACAAGCCAACCCGCAACCTTTTGGGGGCTGTTGTGGTGGGTCAAATAAACCAAACCAAGCACACCCTTGCGGGCTGCCTTGGTGGACCGAAGCCCACGCCACACGCACCCTTTCGGGGCTGCTGTGGTGGGTCGCAATTAAACTAAATGGACACCCTCTTGGGGCTGAAAATAAACAGATCCAACGCACCCTTGGTGCTGAAATAAGTCGATCCAAATGCACCCTTTTGGTGCAGAACATAAGCAGACCAAGACCACCCTTCGGTGGCTGTTAATACGCAAAAACAAACACCCCTTAAGCTGACAAAACAAAATAAGGTATGAGCTGAAAATAAATCATTTAGTAAAATGTTTTATTTAACCATTTCAACCACCATAAATTAACTATTGCTTTCTATAAATTGAAAATATATCAAATTAGATTCTTATAAAAGATTAAAGCTTTCGATCTATTGATTTATATTAACACAATAACATCAAGAAAAGTGTAAGATTACGAATCCTTACAACGGGGAGGGTTCGTGGATTGAAGAAATCAGAATCAAGGAACCCGAGTGCCAACTGATCCGAACCAAATTTGTGGAAAACTAGAAGGGGGGGTTGAATAGTTTTACGTCCTTTTAAATTTATTACCAAAATATTTTGTAGCTTATTAAAAACTTTCGATTCGATCTCAAGTGAATTCAAGTAACAACCAATATAAACAATTCTAATATAATAATGAAAGTATTGAAATAGAATGAAGAAAAGATAGAGTTAGAAAGATCAAACCACAACACGCGAATTTATAGTGGTTCGGCTACAAGGACACCTTCCTTGCCCTACTCCACTCCCCGAGTACCACACTCGAGAGTTTTCTTCACTATGTCAACAAACTCCTTATGGTGGAGAAACCTTACACACCTTGGCTTACACAAGTTAACGACACTAAGCTAAATGTTGAGTTCTAATCGTAGCTAGAACCAATCTCACACCTTCTTCAAGACTTCACACCTTCTTCACACCTTCACAACTTCTTCAAGACTTCACACCTTCTTCATACCTTGTCAACTTCACACCTTCTTCTATGCACAACTAAGTCACAACTACTAAACTACTTTACAACACACCTAGTTTCTATAATCAACAAATTCACACAACACTTTTACAAATATCTAACACTACTACAATATGAAACTAGCTAATCACAACACTACTATAATTAGATGGATGTAGAGGAGTGTTCTTCTTCTTGCACTTGAGTGGATGAAGCTTTGGATCACTTGGAAACAAAGACTTATGAGTTATATGATCAAAGGATTTTTGATATAGAAATGGAGGTTGGATCAGAAAGTTTATAGTGCAAAAAAGTGAGAAAAATATGTGGAATGATCCAATATTTATAGGGCCAGAAAATACTGTTCTGGAGCGTGCCGGTCCCCTTAATTAGGGGGCGGTCCCCTTAATGATTAAGGGGGCCGCCTAGTAAAATTAAGGGGGCCGCCCTCCTGAACGTTGGAAAAGTTTTTCTGGATAAAATTTGCCCTTTTTGGTTGAGAATTTGAAATCATATCTTTGTAGTTTAATATAACAATACCAAAAATGATTTACAAATATATATAAAATGTTAATATCATTTTATAAAAAGTTATGTTTTAAGACAAGGTTTCCTTTGATCATGTAATGCATAAGATGCTTAGTTTATGCATACCTTAAGTGATATTAGATGTAGAGGTAAATATTTGTTACCAAATACTTGTTTATGTCTTAATCTTGACTTAATTTGATTTGAGTTTTGTGATTATCAAAACATAAGTTTATTGAGAAATATTAATAACGTTTTTAAACATTATTTATATCAACAATCTCCCCCTTTTTGATGATTACAAAACTTAAACTCATTAACTCAAAAATTAGTTTTTAAACAAGTATTTTAGTGAGTTTATATTTACTTCTCCCCCTTTTTGTAGAATCAAAAAGGTTATGCCGACAATTTTTCAAACGTGAAAATTTGACGGGAAGATATCTCCCCCTTTTTGTGTACTCCCCCTCGTTTGGGGGCACCAAGAGAACGAGCTATGGAATGCTTTGCAAAACAAAAATATTAGAAGCACACGTATATACATGCAAATATATATAAGGTGACAAGATAATAATTAAGCATGTTGGAGAAGAAGCATTCATATTAAGACAATAGTTGTGTCAAGACACAACAATACAAGTACAAATAATAAAGATTACAAGAGAATAGCTATTACATAAACTAATAACTAGAAGAATATGTCATCATGCAAAGAGTACATGGGCTTCATAGAGCTTGCAAGCAAAATGGTGGTAAAGGCTTTATTTATTAAGCATATCATATGCTTAATTTGGAGAGCATGATGGTGATGGTGATGGTGGAGGAATGGGTGAGACTTGTGGTGGAGGAATTATTGGAGAGGATGGTGGAGTTGGTGGTGGTGGTGGGTTGTTAAGCAAATGTTCAATATATGAAAACATATATTGAATTTCATCTCTAAGACCAAAGATTATGGTGCGGTTGTGGATGCAACAAAGACAAGTATCCCCATGGGATTCAAGTAACCTCCAAGGCACGGGATTGACAAAGAATGGTGGTGTAATTGGTGGAGATGAGAGATGAGCATCAAGTGGTGTTATCGGTGAAAGTGAGATGGTAAGATGGGTGGAGATAGGTTCTTGTGTAGGAAGTGGTGATGATACTTGTGGTGACAAGTGTGAATTGATGTAGTCATTGATTGATGAGGTTGAGGGTATGGAGGATGAGGAAGTTCCATGAGTGGAAGGTGTTTTGGATGGTGCATTAGGTGCACTTGGAGATGAGCATTTGGGTGGCGGTGATGGGGTTTTGTCATCTTCATTTGTTAAGTCAATGAAGAGTTGTTTTGGAGGGATGATGACAATCTTTTGTTTCTTGGAGGCTTTGGATTTTGAGGTGCTTGGTGGAGTCATGATGATTTTAGATGATGAATGATGAGATGAAGAATGGTGATTATGGAGGGAATTTATAGTATGGAAATGGTTGATTTAGGTATGTATTTGAAATGGTTGAATGAGATTCTAAAATCAGTTGGGTTAAAATGGGAAATGGTAGCTGAAACTAGAGAAATGGTTCACAAGATGCAAAAGAAAACAGTGAATCCAGTTCCAGATGGCCGGTCCCCTTAATTGTAGGCCGGCCCCCTTAATGATTAAGGGGACCGCCTAGGGAATTAAGGGGGCCGCCTATCTGGTGTTTTCCCAGACGACCAGAAACCCAAAATTTTCAAAAATGGGTGATTTTTCAAGTGTTTGTTTCCAGTAAGCTCTATTAGAAGTATATACTCTAGGAATGATGATATATAAACATATATATAAACAAATTATGCATGCAAGCAACCATATAATATTCCACTTTTAAAAGAAACATAGCATAACATTAATATTTAAAGTCTAAGCATCATCCAAGAAATAAACAACAAGAGAGAACATAAGTATTTCCGAATAAATCGGACAAATAACAAGCCATACAAATGTCAAATAGAAACAAATAATAATAAGTAGCACAACATCAACATCATCTACTTCTTTTTCTTCCCAATCATCTTCCTAAACATCTTTCCAACGGATTTGAATCCTCCTCGAATTTCTTCATGCATTTGTTGTTGACGGTTGATAATGGACGTTTGACGGGTGAAGAGAAGCTCATCGGTACGTTCATGAGGAAGAGGAACTTGATACTCGGTATCGTCAATATCGGAAAGATTTTCAACAAAGGTCATGGGGGATGGAGTACTAACACGTGAGGTGTGTTCCTCCTCATCATCATCGTCTTCACGATGAGATGTAGAACCACGAGGCCTAGAATACAAAGGAACACGAGATTTTCCTTTGTCACTTCGAGAACGACGAGTACGAACAAGAGTGATTTGGTTCAAAGTAGGAAGGATTTGAACGTAGTAATCTATTTGAAGATGTGGGTAATGTTCCATGACATAACGATAAAGTCGTGTGAGGAACATACCATAAGGAAGATTGGCATTTGGGGTGTTTTTGGCGGACATGATTCGATGAACAAAAAGATAAGCCAAATTGTAATGCTCTTCAGCAACTACACAATATAACATGTGGGCAATGCTCGCCGTGACATGATCACGGTGACCACCAGTACCAAACACATTCTCGCGATTGAGTTCTTCCCACTTTTTCATATATTGGCTTAACTCTTTGAGGGGGATTTGATTTGCATGAATATCGACATTCTTCGACTTGATTACTCGACTAGTCGTACGACGTTCTAGTTCAAGCATTCGACGAATGTCTTCAGGACTAGGAATCTCAGAATAGTATGGGCCATCCTGAGGACGATTTCTTTCAAGAAAGGAAAGATCCCATTCATTTGAGAATACGGCTTGGTCGTTGTATGGGATTCTAAGAATTTGTCCAAATTAAGCAAGAGTAAGAGTGATGAATTGATTTTGAATCATGAAGGAAATAAGGAGATGACCATAGGGATCGGTTTGCACCGTCACTTGGCTATAGAAGTCGAGGATAAAACGAGGAATGATTGGTTTGTTGATTTGGTAAAGACATTCAAAACGAATATTGGAGAACATTCGTTCGGTTTGATCAGATTCATAGAAAGATGGATCGACAATTCTTCCTTCGTGACTGTTTCTATTTTCAATGGGACGATAGAAACATGCAACCGAAGGAGACATGCCGGGAGTAGAGGAAACATTTCGAATGTATTGTTTGGTTTTGGAGACATCACCAACCATGGTCTTAGGCATTTTCACCTAAACAATATAACAACAAAAATAAAGTTAATACAAAAACAACTATATATATATATATATATATATACTAGACTTCTAAGCCCGCCCGATGGGCGGGCATGACTTGTAATAATAATTTGGATGCTTTTAGTTAACGTAAATTATAGTTTTAAGATGTTGTATATATATATATATATATATATATATATATATATATATATATATATATATATATATATATATATATATTAATGTTATTGAATGGATTAAGAACCAAAACAAATGTATGTTTAGCATGAAACTTGTTAAATAAATTGATTATTTATTTCTTGTTGTAGCATATAGGTGCATATTGGTTACATGATTTTTAATACTATTTAAAACAACGGATAGTCCAAGGTTCTTAAAAAGTAAAATATAAAAGTTTGTAATATGACTCGTTATTATCAGTTGAACCAAAAGTTACTACCAAGAGACCTCAATAGTAAAAGCAACAACAATATTTACATCAAACTCAAACTTAGACAAACACAATCTAATAATCGACATTACGAAACTTTGACTGTTGCGCATGTATTTACATAGGTTAAACCAAGTCCAACTCTACCTCGTGGTAACTTGAAGAACATAGTCATACCAAATTTAGACATTCAGTGCAGTTTTAAACTTTGAAGCCAATTGGAGTCAACATACCTTTTGTAATCATTCACTTTATGTTTCTTGATCTCAATAAGTTTATCATGAATGCACCATGTGAAACTCAAAAAATGTACGTCTGTCATATCCTGGTTGTACATTCCCCAATATTTCGGATGATACGTGACATGATACCAAGCATATTCTATTGCGTAGACATTATCATCTCCATCATCTAAATCCCCCAAAGTTGAAAACAAACTGCAAGAATTTATTTTATTTAAATTAAAAAAAATAGAATATCAAAATTACTAATGCAGACACAACGTTATATACACGTTTGTATTTATATATTTTGGGAGCATATAGCCTATCAAAGTACGCTTTGCGATTCGCACTAATCATGTGATGTTATCTATATTCGCATTTGTAATTTTTGGAAAAATAAATTTGCGGTCTTCTTTCTTTATTTATTTTTATCGTGTCTTTTGTTTGACTAATTATATATGGGTGTTCATATGTGTTTACTCAAATGTACTTACTTTGAACTATAGGACTTTGGTAGCTAAATGTATATTAAAATTGTTTTGAAAACATTAATATAAAATGTTAAACTGAGTATGTCACTTTAAAGTATAGATAAACCTTAAATATCAAATATTGATATCACTTAATATACAATAAAATGGTATTTAGGTAGCAAACTTATATTAGAATGGTATTTAGCTCTAACCATCAATACTTTCTAACAATAAAGCAGATGTCATGTAACCTTAGTTTGGAAAGAGTGAAACATACGTATAGATTTCTCTAAATAAATTATAAGATATTAGTGATCAAATGCAAAATGTGCGCCAACATAATGGGATCTCATCTGTATTCCGATCAAAGAATCAAAGAAAGAAGGTTTGAGTTTCATATAGCAATCACCTCTTTACAGCCTTAGTCAAATACCTTCACCTATAATATGTCAATTGAAAGAGACGTACACTAACCGTCTCTTAAAGAAAGAGACTAACCTGATCATGTGGAGCTTGTGTAACATGCATAATAGCTATATCCTACAAACTAAATGCCTTCATATTAGTTTTATCCAACAAACTAAATGCCTTCTCATTTGATCAAACGGTTTAAGATTTTAAAGAAGTAATCCATACTCCCATATCACTGTTAGTGCCATTTTATCAATGAAAACATAAAATACCATTTCAATAAAAAACCAAACAGCCCTTATTATCTTTCTAAACATAAAACCCGAACCCGATAAGGTCGGGTTGAGTCACAATAAACTTGCAGTCACCTACATGGGTTCGAGAAACTCAGACCCACCCTTGTTGCTCCTTGTCCACAAACTCTTTCTTGGTTTCTTTTTGAACTATCCACCACAGACGATTACAAATAAAACAATATCTCATTTTGTACTTGCAATAACCAAACCATAACCATACAATTTCATTTTCGTTCTGCCGTGAGTGACATCCACCACACATGTGTTGGTGCGTGACTGCATATATAGTATATACACTCGCATATACAACTTTCATTACTAATGAGAAACCAATTGTTTTATAACATACTGTACTTAACCATATTCCAATAAAGATATCTTATGTTAAAGTGTAACATATCAGCAATCCTAATAAATCTAAGGTTTTGCTACAGATTGAGAGCGCCCAACAATAACGGGTGGGTACTGGGCATTTTCATCATCCTCATGTCTTCGTCTATTACTCATCCTCCCATGAAGTAATTCTGCAATGCTCTTGTTCTTGTTCTTGTTCTTGTTTTGTACATCATCTATATGTAAAAACTGTTCAGATTTTGACCTTAGATAAGTTAAGTTCTTTCCCTTTCCATACAATGGTACTAATTTTTCTTCTTCAATAAGGGGCTTACAAACATGGCATTCTTGGGAGTGCGAATGAATGTGAAGCCACTTGTAAAGACAAAGCCACCAAAAGAGATGACCACACAATGTAATGATTGGATCTTGGGCTAAATCAAAGCATATGTTGCACTCAAAGTTTCCAGCATCACTATTGTTTGGATTGTTGTCGTTTGAAGTAAATGGGCTTGGTACTTCCCCAAACCCAACAGACATTTCTCTTAGACTAAACGCTAAAGTTTCCTATAAATAAGACCAAATGCCCAACTGTGAAACAGATATGAAGTACATCAAACCTTTTAAATTTCTAGCCTTAATATGTAAACCTTTCTGTTTCATCAGATACGGGAATAATACACTTACAAAATATTTACAGAAGTAAAAAGCTTAACATAGGCGATATAGTAGTAAGTGAAATACCTTTAAAATTCTAACTTGATGGGCTCAACCAACATGTATAAAGGCAACATCCCTAAGCTTTTGGGAAAAAGTCCATGGTTCAATTCCTGATCAGAACCAAAAGAATGAGCACAATCAGAACTAATACATGATCAGTAAAAGATGATACATGAGTGGGTAGATAGCCTTGTTATTACATCTTCAACGGGACATTTGTATTTCAACCAATCTACCATCAAAACCATGGAAACCAATCTTCTTCAATCAACAAAAACCTTTTAACACTCTTAGCGACATTTTAAATAAATCAAACGATACTTGTATTTATATCGTTCACCTCCTTCATATTTGATATAATATCAGAAATCATAACATAACCATACCTCCATGATCTAACTCTCCTTGTTATGAGATGATCAAACCCTACGTGTGGAACTTGAAGCTCCCCCAAATTGATGGTCAAGGGTATCACCGACTGCTTGCTCTTGGGTTCCTCTAATCTTAGCAAGTAACTCAGATGAAGATAATGCTTTACCACTGGATGCACCAGCAACGACATTATTTTGTTTTGATCGTTCACTGTTAGAGGATCCTTCGTCAGTTCGGGTTTTATTAATCAACTTGTAGTTCACGGTTGACTGAAATTTACGGACTACAGATGGTCCTGGTGCACCAGCGGTTCCAGATTTTCCAGTCCAGGTTGGAACAGAAACACTTTATCGGCTTCAGATCATTCGTGATTGGCGTAATGCTTCTGCGGCTCTCTGTGCAAATTGAGAAGCTTGTTCATCGAGCTTCACCTTCTCCTCACCATAAGCATTCATTATTAAGTCATGGTTCACTGCACTCTGAAAATTTTTCATAGAAAAAGAGGTCTTGTTAAAGGGGTTCCTGATAGAGAAGTTCCTTGCTTAGCAAGATCGGCGGCCAAGTCCGGCAGGTTAGGTAACAGGTGAAAATTGATTTGGATTTTGACAACTCATTTTGAATACTGTTGGAAACAGGCGTGTCAGTTAATTTTCCATTTTTTCACTTTCATAAATAGATAATGTGGTCGTTTATGACTAAAGAAACAATATTATGACACTTAATCTTTCAACAAATATGACTTAAGAGGGGTGACAACTTCTGTTTTATATAAATGAATATTTCGTGCATATTTATGCCTGGTAAATGGTGGAAAAGATGATGGGCTTACATGAATTCCTTGAGCATCAAATAGACTCTTCAAGATATTTGTTTCGTCGCCTTCCCCTTCTTTACTTTCATCAATCTTTTCCTTATCTTTCTTATTATATGACTTTCTGGTACCCGTTACAGAATTGTCATTTTTGTCAATTGTTGCTCCGGTTAAGCCTTGTATGTTCTGGTTATTTGCATTAGGCGCGACAACATTTACATTTTCAGATAACTCACCAAACTATTATATGATACAATTGGAGCTGATTTTGTGACCAAGGAATTGCAGATAGATGCCAAAATTGTAACACCTCAGGTCATTCTTCACTTTAGAGAAGATTAACATTAAAGAGGGGAACACTGTTAAATCTTGCTACAAATAATAACAGTAAGAGGTATGGATGAATAATGTACTATTAATGATGGATACATTTTAGACCATTTATATGTTTAATAATGTCTCATGTTTTAGCGCTAAAACAATCTATAAGCGTGCTTAGGTAATGATGTAAATTGACATACCAAAGAAAACAATTAGACTCTCACAGTCCACCTTTATTCTCACATATGTGTTTTTCTGCTTTGAGGCATCAACTGCAGCTGGGATTGCATCTCCGTTTTAATTACTTACTACAATAATAATAAAAATTCTTGTTAATCAACAGATATGTACACAGATGTCACGTCAACAACTGCACAAAGTTACAAAACATGTTATAATTCTCTCTTCATAAAACGCAAAGAAATAAGTTAAAATTGGTATGGGCACGAAAGGATATGAGAGTCGTTGTAATGTACTTGATTTCCTGTAGTCTCAGCTTCTATACGTTGTATTAAAAGATTGGAATAATAAGAAAACTATTATTTTGTAATTATTGTTGTGTATAATTATGGAGCATATACACAACAGCTTATTGTTACAAAACATAACGATACATAGATGTACATAAATTATCGGTTTCACTTTTACATCCACATCATGTCAAAAGTTCAAAAGCACCTTATTGTTCACTCTAGCTCTATAGAAATGCAAATATGATTGCGTAGTCACACAAACCTCCACGCCTGCAAGTGCAAATAATGATGCTCCTTCGGACACCATATATTTGGATGACGATGTGTGCATTGATCCTTTACCTGAAATAACCACAAAAACAGACGGGCCAGGAAGTGTGGAAACACAACAGATGCTCCCTGGTCATGTGTGGAGACTTGAGATTCAAATGTCCAAAAATGTTGACTGTGAATTCCCATCAAGATACATTTCACAATAGCCAACACTATTTATAAAGATAATCATTCTAATATGGCAACGGGAAATGCCACTTAAGAAATTTCAGAACCATATGCACCTTAGATGAACATTTGCTCTTAAAAACTATCAAAAGTCCCTATATATAAGGTGTTTTTGATTGACTGTGCAAAACAGATTATGTTATTTCAGAAGATATCGAAAAATATGAACATGTATGCATAAGTAAATGTAAAAGAAAGGTTGCAAACCTTCTAGGTTTTTAGAAGCGATTAACACATGCTGAATGTCGGCAGGGCTGGTTCCCTATAGAACATGTGCGCATTTTTTGGGGACGTCATTCATGCACTCATGCGTAGGTAACTTTTTACCACGTGTAAAACTTTTTAAGGAAATTGCATCCTGTGATTCCAGCCACTTGTTGTCGATACACGTATCGGGTAAATGGCTATCATCGCAAGAACAGCAGACACCTGGAACCAATCCATTTGGAATATGAAAATAGATATATACCATTTGCATGTCAAACCAAAATGACATGTTTAAATTAAGGTTGCAGCTTGTCGTAAATCTTTTTACTTACCTTGGACATGAACATCCACCAAGTTTTTAGATGGACTTTCCATGTCATTACCTTCAGAATGACAAAAGACATTTAGCCCGAATAATAAACATCACATATACATTTTAGATTTTGTAAAACACGACAAACAATGTGACACATCAGTGCATCTTGCCGAATCTGTTGTGGCCTTAAGTTGCAAGAGGAAGAAACACCTATAGGCAATAATTTAAAATAAATAAATAAATAAATAACTGATACTCAAATAGTGAATGAAAATGTATTTTAAAAACATCATGATAACGCACATCATGCTTCCTATTCACCTTGAATCTGAACGTCAAATAACACAGTATTAACCACTGATTTGAAATAGGGTATTGAAATCAACTTACACTTTTTATCTGCTTTTAAAAGTACTTAAATAAGCCATCCCGAACACCCTTTTGATTTGGATTTTCCCTTTTAAATGGTGTTTACCTGTATTTGGAATGAGGATGGTACGCTAACGATGTATAAACATGGAATGGATGAATAACGTGCTCAAGTAACCAAAATGACTGACCATTTTATGTGAGCCAACGACTGTGGAAAGAGATATGATGTCCTTTTCTTTTGGATAAGGCAATAGCAGGCTATGGTTCTTGTAGCTTTCTGTTTCAAGCAGACGTTGAAGTTCCTACTTGTTGTTATTGTACTAAAATTTAAAATATACAATTAAAAAAGTGTGAAATATGTTCCGTTTTGCAACACGTGTAATAAATCACATTCGCTATACCATTGTCTCATTTGTAAATCTTGTTTGACAGGTCGGTTGATCATTAATACAGAGGATAGGTTCATGCTCAATGAGAGGCCTGCATATTTTATAATGCACAATTAAGTTACGACTCATGATACTCAAAACCTAAAAGGGATAAAGTAGTACCTTGACACCATTTTCCAGCTCTCCAACGGTTCCATAACATACCCAAGGATATATGCTTCATGAGACAAACACACTCCCCAACTTTGGTTTGATTAACAGGTGTCTACGCTTCTACATCCTATTATAAAGTAAGGGCTTTAACAAAATAAAATAGAAACTATTAATAGTTTAACATATTTAGATGATTAAAGGGTATGACAATTAATCTTGTTGTATAGATTGTAGTCGGAACATCATATGTTAATTGTGTCAACACAACCTATCATCGACTTTGTAGAAAAACAATTAGAACATTATATGTTAATTGTGTGAGCTTTTAACATATTTTACATGATAAAGCTCACCCGCGTTCAGAGAAGACTTGCTTCTCATCAGATACATCATAATTAAAAAGTCCCTGATCCAAAAATAAAAATAAAAATAATAAAATAAATAAAAAAACAACCAACAGCATATGCATTACGCTTAAGATATCTTCACACCATGGTAATAAATCTTGTTATATATCATTCAATGTTAAACATGTTATTAGAAAATAACATCCCTAATAAATTTACAGGTTCATGCTCATTTGATCCTGCATGTTTACAAAGTTTAGTGGCGTACCTCTGGCCTATTGGCAAATGACTTCAACAGAATATCAATACTAACGAAGTATTGCTTGACTGATTTTGCAACTTTGAGAATACAAAAACTGCACATATTAGTAACATGTGTTGATTAAAGAAGTAAATAAAGATAGTTTAAATAAGCCCCGAACATAGGGGTATCCTTCGTACAAATAGAGGTTACAATAAATTCTATGATCCTTTCTTTTAGACAATTCATCATCCTGGGCGAATCCTTCATTAAACACACATTATAAAAATCATGATAGATCACACTAAACATCAACTATTAAGTAAATATAAAATTTTGTTAAAAAAAACATACCTTTGGATTAATTGTGTTGTGTGAATTATGGTTCTCAATTAATATTTTGAAAGTGATATGATCTAAATAAAAATCGACACAACTCATAATATGAGTCGTGGAACCAAACAATAAAAATTCATGATATTAGGGCAGAATGGCAGGGGTGTTATGTTTACTGATCGCGTATTGATTTTTGATGGGCTTAGGGTTTTTTTTTAAGTAAAACTCTACTTGCACTGTTTATAGATTATAAGTTGCAGAATACATACCAAGTGATGTGTTGGTCTAGTGGTAAAAGATGTATGTGTAAAATGTTTACAACCCATGTTCGAATCTTGTAAAATTCTTTTTGAAAAAAAAACCGGATTTAAAATAAATGCTAAAAGATTTCCGAAATTAATTATAAAAATACAAAATAAATTATAAAAATTAAATTTAAAAAATTGCTTACATGGCGACAATGTGATGACATGGCATAATGAATTACTGGGTAATGAGGTGAATGTGATGACATGGCTGATGACATGGCTGATAATGAATTACTGGGCAATGACTGGGCATTGACTGGACAATGACTGGACATATCCTTCAAATGCCTCCTGTTATATATAATGTAGAGATGTGTGTGGAACGAAATTCTACTTCGACCAAAAAAAATATTCTATGAAGTTGTTTCACAATGTTCCTTGCATTTTGATTTTAAACTCGTTTTAGAATATATGATGTCAAGGAGTATGATATCATAATTCATTTAGAAGTAAGGCTAGATATATATTAGATTAGATATCTTGCTCTTTCATAAGAGTTTGACTTAGCGTAAACATGTTTAAAAGGTTAAAATGTGAATTTTGGTTTTCAAAATATCTTTTTCAAGATAAACCAAACGCTCCCTTAACTAGATAAAAATGACCTAAAACATCAATATATATATATATATATATATATATATATATATATATATATATATATATATATATATATATATATATATATATATATATATATATATATATATATATATATATATATTGATTATATATCTTGATAACATTTATTGACTCTAATGGTTTTAACAAATTTTATGAGCTAATTATAAGTTTCAAATAACTACATATAATTATAATTTGTTTATGAACCAAACGCCCATGTTGTCTTCATGAACCATTTTATAACGAATTGAGAAGTATATTTTGATTGTTTACAACATTGAACTAATATAATGTAGTAGGTTTTAATTAGTTTTTAAGAGTTATATCAACAATGTGCCTTTTGAAAAATGAAATTCAACAAGGGTTTATGGGCGATTAAAGATTTTGACAAATTGATGTGTTATACTAAGTTTGAGTTGCAATACATCATTCTAATCCTATGGGAAGCATTTGGTAGTTCAATTTCTAGCTTCTATTTCACTAAAATTCGAATTAAAATAAATTTTAATAAAATGCCTAATTATTGATTTGACATCAAATTGAATGAAATGTGATGAAATGTATGTTGGAAAACTTACAAAAGATGTTGTTATACGTTTGGATAACGTTTGCCCCTTGCGAAACAACCCCGGATTGGTGATTTGGTGAAGGATTTTGGTGGTTTTGGTTGTATTGGTTCGTTCACAGCAGTGATGAGGGAGGAATATATGAGAAAATGGAGTGTTTGGGAAAAGATTTAAGGTGGAAAGCGAATTTGAAAGTGTCAGATGGCCGGCCCCCTTAAATATTAAGGGGACCGCCCTCGATAACAAGCCGGTCCCCTTAATTATTAAGGGGGCCGCCCTTTGAATTTTTGAATTTTCGCGGAATTAGTTTCTGGAACAAATATATTTATACGTATATAATTAGATTTATAATATATCAAAAATATGTAAGCGTTTATTGGCACGATGATAAGATACTTAACAATTTTTAATTATCATTTCGATAATTAAAATGTACCTTTGACAATTTTGGATAAAATAATCAAAGTGTTAAGTTGATGAGGGGTTTGAGGTGTGTTCGGGAATATGTGAATATATATATATATATATATATATATATATATATATATATATATATATATATATATATATATATATATATATATAAGTATAATTGTGAGTGAATGATTGGTTGATAGATGAGGTTTGAAAGATGATAACGGAGATAGAATATAGTCAGCGAAAGGAGTTTGTTTCATCCATAGTGTTCAAGTGCGAAGGCGTTCTTACATGATAATAGTCCACTTGACTCATATCCCTTCATCATCATGAGTCTTCTAAAAGTGGACTTAATAGATTTACGCGAGGGGGAAGGAAAGGGTTCGATAACGAACAATTTCCCGGAGTTCTAGAAAGTCAACTAATGACGTATCTAGGTTATGTGCAAGTATTTGCAAGTAGGTTGTGAAAGAATGGCGTACCCGGTGGTCTTCAAAAAAAATCTTCAAAATCATCAAGATGACATATAGACTTTGAAAAAGTCTACGTTGAGAAAAATTTCAAGATTGCCTCAAGGAATGTTCATCTAGCTATTCGGTCCCCATTGCCTCTTTGGTCCAAAGTTGTTTGGTCCAAACATGTTTAACATTTGACTAGGATGCATGAAAGGTGGTAGTATACCCAAGGATTGTAGTTTTGTTGGTAGTTCCACATTTGTTTACTATTGTTATTATAGTTTTGCCTATATTGGTTTCTTCTTGGTTGAGGTGTTTTAGACCTAGGATGAGGATTATTTGGTTTTCTAGGTGGTGGAGTTTTAGATCTTGTCTTGGGTTTAGAAGATCCTACTTCGTTCTTTAAAGACGGTTTATAAAAAGATTTTACTTCTTCATTGTTGGCAAGAGGTATTTTTCTATCATTTATAAGTATATACTTAGGATTAGATTTTAGAGGTTTTTGTTCATTAAGTTCATTTTTGAATTTGACATTTTTAATCTCGCTTGTTGAAGCTTCATTTGAGTTAAATCCTAAACCGGTTTTATCTCCGGATACTCTTTGAATACTTATTATTTTACTAAGTGAGTGACTACTATTTTCAAATTTATCAAGTTTGCGAATTTCTTCCTTAAGTATTTCGTTTTCACCTTTAAGCTCTTGACATGATTTACATTCTTCAAATATTTCTTTACATTTTTCAAGTTGATGTATTTTAATTTTTAGTTCTAGTACTTCATTTTCCAATTGATTGTTTATGTATTTTAGTGATTTGTTTTTGGCCATTACTAGTTGTCCTAATTTGCATAGTCTATTATATTCATTATCTAGGTCTTTTTCATCTAATGATAAACTTTCATCACTAAAATATTCGGTTTCGGAACGTACCTCATTTGATGTATTCGCCATAAGACACTTCTCTTCCTTTGTCGTTTCTTTCTCATCTTCATCGCTATCACTCCAAGATCCTCCAACAAATGATCTTTGGTTTTGATCTCTTGTCATCATTGGACATTTTCCAATAAGGTGATTTGGATCACCACACTTGAAATATTTCCTTTCATTCTTGTTGTTCTTGTCATCCTTACTCTTTTGAAATGTTTTCTTTTCATCATGCGGTTGTCTTACGAATCTTCCTTGCCTTTTGAAGAATTTCTTGAAATCTCTTACGGCCATGGCGTATTCTTCGTCATCACTTTCGGAAGATGAGCTATCTTTGATACTAGATTCCTTTCTAGCTTTCAAGGCGATTGACTTGCTTTGCTCTCGTTTTTCTTTGACCATTTCGGAATCCTTCTTAATAATAACTTCATAGACTTTTAGATTTCCAATTAATTCATCAAGTTGCAATGTTGACAAATTCTTTGATTCTTTAATAGCCGTCACTTTAGCTCGCCATTTTAGGTAAAGAGCCCTAAGAAACTTCCTAACAAAATTCTTACTAGAAAAATTCTCATCAAGTGCTTTTAAACTTGTGATGATGGTGTTAAATCTAGCAAAAGCATTATCAATTGATTCCTCTTTCGGAATCGTGAATTGCTCATATTGTTGAACAATTAGATCTATCTTATTATCTTTGACTTAACTATTACCTTGATGAGTTATTAGTAAAGAGTTCCAAATTTCTTTTGCGGTTTCACACATAAAGATCCTTTCGTACTCTTTACGTGGTAGCGCATTATACATAACCATTTTTGCTTCATTATTTTTAGCAAGTTTTCTTTTTAAATCATCATTTTATTTTTCAAAAGGTACGATTTCATCTTTCTTTGTTTCGGGGTTATTTTGAATAGGTAAAAAATCACCATTAGTAATAACATGCCAAAGATCAAGATCTTTTGACTTCACATAAGTTTCGAATCGATTTTTCCAATATAAAAATCCATCACTTTCAAATAGTGGTGGTCTTTGCATAGATTGCCATTCTAAATATTTTTCAGATTCCATAGATCGTTACAAGTTTTAAAATACAATATATTTTAAAGATCTCGCTAGACGTGGCTCTTGATACCAATTGTGGAAAACTAGAAGGGGGGTTGAATAGTTTTATGTCCTTTTAAATTTATTACCAAAATATTTTGTAGCTTATTAAAAACTTTCGATTCGATCTCAAGTGAATTCAAGTAACAACCAATATAAACAATTCTAATCTAATAATGAAAGTATTGAAATAGAATGAAGAAAAGATAAAGTTAGAAAGATCAAACCACAACACGCGAATTTATAGTGGTTCGGCTACAAGGACACCTTCCTTGCCCTACTCCACTCCCCGAGTACCACACTCGAGAGTTTTCTTCACTATGTCAACAAACTCCTTATGGTGGAGAAACCTTACACACCTTGGCTTACACAAGTTAACGACACTAAGCTAAATGTCGAGTTCTAATCGTAGCTAGAACCAATCTCACACCTTCTTCAAGACTTCACACCTTCTTCACACCTTCACAACTTCTTCAAGACTTCACACCTTGTCAACTTCACACCTTCTTCTATGCACAACTAAGTCACAACTACTAAACAACTTTACAACACACCTAGTTTCTATAATCAACAAATTCACACAACACTTTTACAAATATCTAACACTACTAAAATATGAAACTAGCTAATCACAACACTACTACAATTAGGTGGATGTAGAGGAGTGTTCTTCTTCTTGCACTTGAGTGGATGAAGCTTTGGATCACTTGGAAACAAAGACTTATGAGTTATATGATCAAAGGATTTTTGATATAGAAATGGAGGTTGGATCAGAAAGTTTATAGTGCAAAAATGTGAGAAAAATGTGTGGAATGATCCAATATTTATAGGGCCAGAAAATACTGTTCTGGAGCGTGCCGGTCCCCTTAATTAGGGGGCGGTCCCCTTAATGATTAAGGGGGCCGCCTAGTAAAATTAAGGGGGCCGCCCTCCTGAACGTTGGAAAAGTTTTTCTGGATAAAATTTGCCCTTTTTGGTTGGAAATTTGAAATCATATCTTTGTAGTTTAATATAACAATACCAAAAATGATTTACAAATATATATAAAATGTTAATATCATTTTATAAAAAGTTATGTCTTAAGACAAGGTTTCCTTTAATCATGTAATGCATAAGATGCTTAGTTTATGCATACCTTAAGTGATATTAGATGTAGAGGTAAATATTTGTTACCAAATACTTGTTTATGTCTTAATCTTGACTGAATTTGATTTGAGTTTTGTGATTATCAAAACACAGGTTTATTGAGAAATATTAATAACGTTTTTAAACATTATTTATATCAACAAAATCCGATTCCAAATGATCGAGGACCTCTGCCAAAGCTTCACAATAACATTTAAGAAAACCTTTCTTCGTAATTGAGATTAGTTGTGGCATCTCCTTGTGATCGATTGGCAGATAATTAAAAACAAAAAGAACAGAAAGAGAAACTCATAACCGTTGACTCTGGGGAGAAGGTATACGAGAGCGACAGAAGAAGCCAAGAGGAAAAAGAGAAAAGTGATATAGCTTCAGTCTTCTAGTGATGGTGACAGGGTATAGCTTAGGTTGAGTTGGAGAAGAAGCCAAGAGGAAAAGATAAAAAAGAGGGGCACTTGTGGTGACGTTCGTATCAGGGGAAGGATATGATAAGGATAGTTATCTCTTGTTTTATTATAATAAAGTGTATTTTGTATACTCCGTGTCCCGTTGAGTTCCGGTGTAATGGTGGCACCCCGGTTTTGTATAGACGTGAAAAATTAAAATTCTGAGAACGTTTTCATAAGAATGGTATAAAAACAAAATCATCAACTCCGGGAATAATTTATAGAAATTAAACCGTAATTTATGCGATGCCGGTACGCGTGCGGCGTCGTGCTCTAGTAAACGCGAGATATTTCTCGGTATAATTTGTAATAATCAGTAATGGTTAGAAAATGGAAGATCTATATTTTTTTGAAATTTAGTGATGTAGCGAATTACTGTAAGCTACAGTGTGCGGTTAATCTTCCTACAACAATTATGTAAGCTCATGTATGGTTAAATAAATAGTTAGGTGATAATAAATTGACATTTATTATTTAAACGAGTTTGGAAAATTTCGGTTTGTTACAGTACACCTACGATCATTTTTCTTAAGACTTTCAAGCAAGTTACCAATGGAAGTCTGCCAGTTTTCTTAAGCCTAACATCGAATACAATCATCCGTAACAATTCTAAACAAACAATCAATCCATAATTAACATCTAGGTTTCACTATATCTAAGCAAACATAAAAGAAATCTAGCCTAGCATGTTAAATTGAAGACAAGCGTAAGATATATTCAAACAACACATAGACATATTGAATGAATTGAAATAGTACTTATCTCAATTAAAACATGGAAGATTCAAGGGGTTGGAACCCTTGAAAAAGCTGTGAAGATCGGCCTAGGGTTTTTTCCCTCAAAGTTGCACACTTATGAATAAAATTTGGAAAACTATATATAGATTTTACATGGTGACGACGTCAAGAAGGAATCTGTGATGCCGTCAACTCGCCGCCATAATGAAATCGTATTGCCTAGATCCAATTGTGACGCCGTCATGTGTAATTCTGTTCTGGGCCGTCTCTAATAGTTGGACCATGATGGCCTTGGGTGACGCCATCATGTCCAATGCACAAAACTCTTCTGGATCGTCACGGATTTTGTCCACTTCCACCTCTTGTGTTACTCTTGACGCCGTCATTAAGGAAGACGTGACGCCGTCAGGTACTGTTCCCAGCAAGGAAAATTGAGACTTTGTTGTTTTCTTCACTTTTATGCTCCAAAAACGTCCAAAATGCTTCCTTTTCCAGATTTCTCTCCAAAAGTACCTAAAATGACAAAAGGAATGATTTAGGGCAATATTTGATCAAATAAATTCGAATTCGGGGCTTAAATGACCCCTTAAAAATGGTTCATTTTTTGCTTCATCAAATACCCTTACACTTGAGATTTGCTTGTCCTCAAGCAAATGCGCTTTTATTCTAATCAAAATACAAGTTATGGGTCATTTAACACTAATATAAATGTAATTACAACAAATAATCGTTCCACTAAAGACCAAAGACAAGCACGGAGGTCATACACTAGCACCTCGCAAATAGTGTTTAGATACTCACATCTCTCGGGTGTAATAAAGTGATGAGGCAAAAAATGAACCACTTTTAGGGGGCCATTTAAGCCCGAAATTGAATTTATTTGATCAAATATTACCCTAAATCGTTCCTTTTGTGATTTTAGGTACTTTGGGAGTGAATTCTGGAAAAGGAAGCAATTCGGACGTTTTTGGAGCATAAAAGTGAAGAAAACGGCAAAGTCTTAATTTTCCATGCTGAGAACAGTACCTGACGGCGTCAAGAGGAAGATCCTGACGGCGTCAAGAGTAAAAACCATGACGACCCAGTACAAACCTGACGGCGTCACAACAAGGGCGTCAAGAGTTAAATTGGTGACGGCCTGCATAAGCTGAATACATGTCGGCGTCAGACCCAGATCTAGGCAGTCCGAGAAACTATTTGGCGACGAGATGACAACGTCAGACATTGGTTCTTGACACCTAATGAGGCGAAAAATAAACCACTTTTAGGGGGTCATTTAAGACTGGAATTGAACTTATTTGATCAAATATTGCCCTAAATCGTTCCTTTTGTGATTTTAGGTACTTTGGGAGTGAAATCTGGAAAAGGAAGCAATTCGGACGTTTTTGGAGCATAAAAGTGAAGAAAACGCCAAAGTCTTAATTTTCCTTGCTGGGAACAGTAGGTGACGGCGTCAAGAAGGAATTCCTGATGGCGTCAAGAGCAATTTCCATGACGATCCAGTACAGATTTGACGGCGTCACGAAGTAGGGCGTCAAGAGTAAAATTCATGACGGCCTGGAAACGCATAACACATGACGGCGTCAAAAGTAGATCAAGGCAGTCCGAGAATTATTTTGGCGGCGAGGTGACGGCGTCACAAGATTGGTCTTGACGCCGTCAGACCCTATTTCCTATATATAGTTTTCTAATTTTCACATTAAAAGGAGAGAAGTTTTGGAGAAACCCTAAGTACGAACTTGGTGCAAATTTTACAGGTTTTTCAAGGGTTCTAAACCCTTGATACCTTTCATGTGTAATTAAGATAAGTATTCTTTTAATTCAATCAATATGTCTATGTGTTGGTTGTCTATCTCTTGTTCTTGTCTTAATTCCATCATGCTAGGCTAGATCTATCTTGTGTTTGCTTGGATCTAATGAAACCTAGATGTTAATTATGTGTTGATTACTTGTTTATAGTTGTTTTTGGATGAATGAATTTAATGTTAGGCTTAAGAAAACTGGCAGATCTCCAAATGGTAACATGCTTGATCGTCTTAGGAAACATGAACCGATGTGCACTAGGTCTTTATTGGTTGTATTTAACGTATGAGCCACTGTTTATAATCCCTATGGTTGTGTTGGGCATGGCATAGGAGGAGATAAGAGCTCATAGAATTGGGGAGTTAAGTGCGCTACCCCATGAATGGTATTAAGGAATACAATCCGTCATCATGCAACTATAACAAGTAATTAACGTGTAAAAGATGTCTAGGGAGTAGTGAAATCTAAGTAAACACATTTTCTCCAATTATTGCTCACAACCTTAGTATAATTTAGTTTATTTTCATTTCTAGTATTTTATTTTGATTGCATCTTTAGTATTGGGTTAGTTGACTAGCAACTAATTCCGCCCAAATCATTCAAACCCGAGATTTTTACTTGATTTCTAAAAAATATAAAAATACAAAAAGAATCATCTCTCACCTTTAGAACTAGTATTTAGGTTTTCTAATCCTAGCGACACTATTCCTAGCTGAACGATCAATCCCCCGGTACTTGTCACTATACTATACTACAACGATCAGGTACACTGCCTGGTGGGGGTTGTAAGCTTCTCAAGATCCCTTGAGAGGTAAAGCCTGGTGCGATTCCCACGTATCAAGTTTTTGGCGCCACTGCCGGGGAATAGTTATTGTCTAGGTTAGAATTTCTTTTTATTAGGTCTACTTGCTAGATTCCTTTCTAGTAAGATTTTATTTTTATTTTTAGGTTCTCTTTAGTTTATCTTATTTCTTTGTGTCTTTGTTCGTAACTCTTCACCACCCGACATCATGGACGATGGGAACATCCTTGAACCCGTCATCCCACCACAACAAAACCCACCATTAGAACCCTTTAGGCCCCGAACCTTAGGAGAGTATTCCCGACCTAGCCACCAAGGCTACCGAAACACCATTGAGCTCACCGGAGCCAATGTGACCCCCTTGCGATCCGACACCATCCGGTTGGTGCAAAGCGGATGTGCATTCCATGGACTTCGTTTCGAAGATCCAAACCAACATCTTAAGGACTTCCTCAAAATCGTAGATTCCATAGACCTAGATGTTGCAACTAGAGAGACAACCCGATTACGCCTATTCCAATTCTCTCTACGGGATCAAGCTAGTCAATGGCTTGAGCGTTTACCCGCGGGATCCATCACCTCATAGGATGATCTCACCACTCGTTTCCTTGCTCAATTTTTCCCACCGGGGAGAACTACTAAGCTTAGAAATGACATCTTGATGTTCCAACAACGTCAAAATGAATCTCTTTATGAAGCATGGAGTCGTTTCAAGGACTTACTCCAAAGAGTCCCTCATCATGGCATAGATCTTTGGCTCCAAGTCCAAATCTTTTATGACCATATCGATTTCTCCACGAGGCGAGCCATTGACCAATCGGCCGGTGGTAAGCTACGTGATCTAAGTGCGGAACAATCATGGGAACTCATAGAAGATCTTGCTCTCTATGACAACGAAAGTTGTAATGATCCCCGTGATTTGAACAAAACGGTCAAGGCAATATCTTTGCCTTCGAACAACTCTAGCACTCCCGACCGTAGGATCATGGAACTTGAGGACCAAGTCAAGTTTCTCATGAAATCTTACGAAGTTCCTAAGCCTTCAAGCCAAGTGAATAAAATCACTTCTTCATGCGAATTATGTAGTGGTCCCCACGACACTCGTGATTGTGTGGAACTCCCCGGAACAGCTTTTGCGGACTACGCATCCACGCGTACCGACGAAGCGGGAGATAAGTGGTACACTTTCAAGCCCGAGCCAAGCGCTTATGGTGATTCATACAACCCCTCTTGGAAAAATCACCCAAACCTTAGGTGGAAACAAAATCAACCCAATTCTTCCAATCCGCCTAATCGTTACCAACCAAACGGACCACCCTCCAACCGTACTTTCAACAACAATCCTTCTAACAACTATGGTAGTACCAACAATCTTAAAGGATTGATGTCTAAGTTCATGGCATCTCAAGAAGCTCGCATAGCTAGGTTCGAAACCGAATTCAACCAACAACAAACGGAGATGACCAACAAGATTGACAACTTGTTGAAGGCCCTCAACAACCAAGCGTTAGTCACACCTAGGAAGGACACTAGGGACACCAATAACGGAATCCAAATTAAGGACCCCTCATCATCCAAACATGTCCACTTTGTCAATGTTGTCACCATTAAGCCAATAGATAAGGAGATAGAAGAGAGTGACAAGGATGAAGTTAGAGTAGAAGCCGAGACTAAGGATGAGAGTAGGGAAGTTGAGGTTAATAGGAGAGAGGAATTAGAGGAGGTAGAGCCTATAGAAAAATACTTTGATAAGTTGCCCACCAAGGAAGAACGGGAATACCATAAGGATTTATTCGATAGTCCCGAGAGACCATATATCCTTGGCACCCCCCTTATCAAAATAGGAGACCCCTCTAACATTAACATACCATGCAATATCGGGCACATGCATATATGGAAAGCTTACATCGACCCTAGATCCCCCGTGAACATCATGACTAGGACTTATTACAATTGGGTGATGAAGAAGCAACTTAATTTTAGGATGATGCCCAATAAGAATCTGATAAGTAATTTTGCAGGAAGAGTGAAGGGATTGCATGTGATTATAGGAAATCTCACCTATGAGATCGATTTTATGATAGTTGAAGACACTCGTCCGGTGGTAGATGCTTGCCTAAGCCAAATAATATTTGGAAAACCATTTGTTGTGGCCACTAGGATGAGTTATGATCCGACTTTAGGGATAGTTAGATTCAAGGAAGAGAATGATGAGGTTGCCTATCAAATGCCCTACAAGATTGAGCAATACCGCCTTCTCTCTAATTTCGAAAAGGAACACAAGCAAGCGGCTTATTATAGGAATAAGGAGGATAGACATAGAGGAGTAGAGTATGTAAAGAATAGGATGCTTGGTTTCTACAAAGAATGCTTGCAACTAGGTCCGGAATACAAAACTGGTTTAGAAGACGACCTAGAGAGTGGAACCAATGATGAGGTCACGTAGTAACCCATGACCTTGAGTCTAGATACAAGACTCATAAATAAAGAAAAGCGCTTATTGGGAGGCAACCCATGTTTTGTGTGATTTTGTTTTTGTTTGTTTGTTATTTGCTTCCGTATGCATGCTTGATTTTTATTGTTGGTTGATCATGTTTCTGAATTAAATAGTGGAAATACTTTACTTTGTTGTTTTGGCTTAGTCTTAACTCCACCTAAAAGTATTTTTGCAAAAGATAAGTGTAAGGGGAAACCCCAAATATGTTTTTAAGAAACAAACCGATCAAGATTCTCCACAATATTAAATGAACATGTGTATTCGTATTTGTTAGAGTCAAATGCTTGTATTGAGTCATAATGAAGTTTTGTAGGATTTTCCAGGAAGTAGGACCAAGTTTTTCCAGAAATTTTCCGGAAACTTAACATAAGAATTCCTGCAGGTCACTTCTGACGGCGTCACGAGTTTACTCTTGACGGCGTCACATGTAAAAATCTGGAAATTTTACCGGTTTTGTTTTTCTAACGGAGTCTTATGGTTTTTGTGAATTATTAAGTTTTAGAATCTCCAGGAAATCTGCAAACTTCATTCCACAAGCATTATATCTTATTTTGTTTTCTAGGATTTAGTAACTTATATAGGATGCCGCCAATTTTACGCGAGGTTGTTTTGTCTATTTTCTCAGGTTTTACAGGTTATGTATGACAAGAAGATGATTTATATTCTGGAAGGGAAGCTTTGATTGTTCATTTTCTTGGAGGAAGATTTAACCTGGCCACCTTATTATCCATACCGAGTGAATCAGGGGAGTACTTGATTTCATTTTTTTTACTTTTTAACTTTTACATTCTTTACTTGAACATTGGGAACAATGTTCATCTTAAGTGTAAGGGGAGGGTAAAAAGATGATACCTTACATATGCACTTTCACTTAAGTTTGTTTTGTTTAATGGTAGATGTGTAATAAAACTATGAGAAATACTTGTTAGTGCAATTTTAGCGCCAAATTTAAATTTTTTTACAACATTTAGGAGTGAAACTTTAGCCATAGCAAGCGTCTCATGGATAGGAGATTGTATGACTAGCACATAACCGTATATTTAGAAAAATTTTCCACCCAAATATGTGAGGTTCGCCTTTAGATTTGATAGGAAAAGCATTTACTATTAGTGCTTATGAGTGTACCGGTAGCATTTAGATTCTAGAACTTGCGTTAGTGATGCATCCCGAGACCGCTAGTGAGACTACATTCGTGTAGTAGGATTTACTACATGATGAGAGGCATTAGGATCACCCTTGTGTTAAACCCGTATAATAATTACTTGACCATTTAAGTCATACTATTTGGCTAGTTAAGTCAACTAATTTTTCCCACACCCTTAGCGTTGTACTCATTTTTAGTACACGAAACCCCTAGTACACCCCTCCGAGCCTATCTTTTCGTTTCTAACTTTAAGCATCTTACTTAAAGGAAGAATTTGTTACACCCCACTTAAATGTACAACCAAATCGCCTTAGCCTTCCGTGTATGCGCTCATTTTTAGTGCATTATTGTTATTTGTTAAACCCTAAGTTAACTTTCTAATTGATTACATGGTTGCTAAGTCGAGTCATATCCTTGTACATATTGTTTTGGGACGATTGAGACTCATGGGTAAAATACTTATTTTATGGAGTAATGGGGAAGAACATCATATTATTACCCCCATATGTACGTTAATCTTAAAAGTACTCCAAGTGTTTTGATTTTTTTAATTCAAGTCATTAGATTAGTTTAATATAAAGTATGTAAAGATTCAAGTGTAAGGGGAATGTTCATCCCCTATGATGTATTATTTTGGATGGTAATGTAACAGTGTATGCAAAAAAAAAAAAAAAATCGAAAGAAAAAAAAATAGAAAAATCAAGAAAAAGAAAAAAAAATAGAAAAAGAAAAAAAGAGAAAAAACATACGGACTACCATCCCTTTTTATTCTATGTTCATTTTATGTTTTTGTTAATTTTCATTTATTAGCTTAAGTCGAGTCTAGTCTTGGCTTAGCAACGCCATATTGTACATGTAATTAACCAAGATTGTTAACTCGCCACCAGTAAAACTTCCTTTATCCAACAAAACCGTGTATTTCATATCCCTACACCTAACGTTACAACCCTTTAAAAGACCTCTTTGATAGTTTATCCTAGGTGCTTACGCCATGTGGTGGAGGTTTGATCCTTTTCCAAGCCTATGGTAATCTATTTTGCTATGACATGTAGTGAGAGATATCTTCCGTTTCCATATTGTAATTTATACTTTATTACACCCGAGAGATGTGAGTATCTAAACACTATTTGTGAGGTGCTAGTGTATGACCTCCGTGCTTGTCTATTGGTCTTTAGTGGAATGATTATTTGTTGTAATTACTTTTATATTAGTGTTAAAAGCGCATTTGCTTGAGGACAAGCAAATCTCAAGTGTAAGGGTATATGATGAGGCAAAAAATGAACCACTTTTAGGGGGTTATTTAAGCCCGGAATTGAACTTATTTGATCAAATATTGCCCTAAATCATTCCTTTTGTGATTTTAGGTACTTTGGGAGTGAAATCTGGAAAAGGAAGCAATTCGGACGTTTTTGGAGCATAAAAGTGAAGAAAACGCCAAAGTCTTAGTTTTCCTTGTTGGGAACAGTAGGTGACGGCGTCAAGAAGGAATTCCTGACGGCGTCAAGAGCAATTTCCATGACGATCCAGTACAGATTTGACGGCGTCACGAAGTATGGCGTCAAGTGTAAAATTCATGACGGCCTGGAAACGCATAACACATGACGGGGTTAAAAGTAGATCAAGCCAGTCCGAGAATTATTTTGGCGGCGAGGTGACGGCGTCACAAGATTGGTCTTGACGCCGTCAGACCCTATTTCCTATATATAGTTTTCTAATTTTCACATTAAAAGGAGAGAAGTTTTGGAGAAACCCTAAGTACGAACTTGGTGCAAATTTTACATGTTTTTCAAGGGTTCTAAACCCTTGACACCTTTCATGTGTAATTAAGATAAGTATTCTTTTAATTCAATCAATATGTCTATGTGTTGGTTGTCTATCTCTTGTTCTTGTCTTAATTCCATCATGCTAGGCTAGATCTATCTTGTGTTTGCTTGGATCTAATGAAACCTAGATGTTAATTATGTGTTGATTACTTGTTTATAGTTGTTTTTGGATGAATGAATTTAATGTTAGGCTTAAGAAAATTGGCAGATCTCCAAATGGTAACATGCTTGAACGTCTTAGGAAACATGAACCGATGTGCACTAGGTCTTTATTGGTTGTATTTAACGTATGAGCCACTATTTATAATCCCTATGGTTGTGCTGGGCATGGCATAGGAGGAGATAAGAGCTCATAGAATTGGGGAGTTAAGTGCGCTACCCCATGAATGGTATTAAGGAATACAATCCGTCATCCATTCAACTATAACAAGTAACTAACGTGTAAAAGATGTCTAGGGAGTAGTGAAATTTAAGTAAACACATTTTCTCCACTTATTGCTCACAACCTTAGTATAATTTAGTTTATTTTCATTTCTAGTATTTTATTTTGATTGCATCTTTAGTATTGGGTTAGTTGACTAGCAACTAATTCCGCCCAAATCCTTCAAACCCGAGATTTTTACTTGATTTCTAAAAAATATAAAAATACAAAAAGAATCATCTCTCACCTTTAGAACTAGTATTTAGGTTTTCTAATCCTAGCGACACTATTCCTAGCTGAACGATCAATCCCCCGGTACTTGTCACTATACTATACTACAACGATCAGGTACACTGCCTGGTGGGGGTTGTAAGCTTCTCAAGATCCCTTGAGAGGTAAAGCCTGGTGCGATTCCCACGTATCAACGCCGTCACCTATCAAAATCTATATATAGTTTTCTATTTTTCATTCATTAAAAAAAAGGAACTTGTGTGGAGAAACTAGGGCCGAACTTTGTAAACCCTAGGTCATATTTTACAGTGTTTTCAAGGGTTTTCACCCCTTGAATCCTTTCATGTTCAATTGAGATAAGTCTTCTCTTAATTTAATCAATATGTCTATGTGTTGGTTGATTATATCTTATGCTTGTCTTGATTTTAACATGCTAGGCTAGATCTATCTTGTGTTTGCTTGGATCTAATGAAACCTAGATGTTAATTATGTGTTGATTACTTGTTTATGGTTGTAATGGATGAATGATTTCAATGTTAGGCTTAAGAAAACTGGCAGATCTCCATTGTGTAACATGCTTGAACATCCTAGGAAACATGAACCGATGTGTACTAGGTTTTATTGGTTGTATTTAATGTATGAGCAAATTCTAGTGATCCCATGTTAGGAGCTTCTTAGCTGGCTCGGCATAGGAGTGAAGTAGGCGCTCATAGGATTGGGGAAGTAAGTACGCCACCCCATGAATGGTATTAAGGAATACAATCCGTCATCCACGCAACTATAACAAGTAATTAACGTATAAAAGATATCTAGGGAGTAGTGAAATCTAAGTAAACACAATTCTCCCACATATTGCTCATAACTTTAGTATAATTAGTTTTATTTTCATTTTTAGTATTTTATTTTGATTGCATCTTAGTATTGGGTTAGTTGATTAGCAACTAATTCCGCCAAACTCCTTCAAACCCGAGATTTTTAATTGCTTTCTAAAAAATATAAAAATACAAAAAGAATCATCCCTCATCTCTAGACCTAGTCTTTAGGTTTTCTAATCCTAGCGACACTATTCCTAGCTGAACGATCAATCCCCCGGTACTTGTCATTATACTATACTGCATCGATCAGGTACACTGCCTAGTGGGGGTTGTAAGCTTCTCGAGATCCCTCGAGAGGTAAATCCTGGTGCAAATCCCCACGTGTCATAAAGTATCTATCAAAATGAAACTCTTTATAAAGCATGGACTCGTTTCATGGACTTACTCCAAAAAGTCCCTCATCATGGCATAGATCTTTGGCTCCAAGTCCAAATCTTCTATGACCATATCAATCTCTCCACAAGGCGAGCCATTGACCAATCGGCCGGTGGTAAGCTACGTGATCTAAGTGCGGAACAATTATGGGAACTCATAGAAGATCTTGCTTTCTATGACAACGAAAGTTGGAACGATCCCCGTGATTTGAACAAAACGGTCAAGGCAATATCTTTGCCTTCGAACAACTTTAGCACTCCCGACCGTAGGATCATGGAACTTGAGGACCAAGTCAAGTTTCTCATGAAATCTTACGAAGCTCCTAAGCCTTCAAGCCAAGTGAAAAAAATCGCTTCTTCATGCGAATTATGTAGTGGTCCCCATGACACTCGTGATTGTGTGGAACTCCCCCGAACAGCTTTTGCGGATTACGCATCCTCGCGTACCGACGAAGCTGGAGATAAGTGGTACACTTTCAAACCCGAGCCAAACCCTTACGGTGATTCCTACAACCCCTCTTGGAAAAATCACCCAAACCTTAGGTGGAAACAAAATCAAGCTAATTCTTCCAATCCGCCTAATCGTTACCAACCTAACGGTCCACCCTCCAACCGTACTTTCAACAACAATCCTTCTAACAACTATGGTAGTACCAACACTCTTGAAGGATTGATGTCTAAGTTCATGGCATCTCAAGAGGCTCGCATAGCTAAGTTTGAAACCGAATTCAACCAACAACAAACGGAGATGACCAACAAGATAGACAACTTGTTGAAAACCCTCAACAACCAAGCGTTAACTACACCTAGGAAGGACACTAGGGACACCAATAACGGAATCCAAATTAAGGACCCCTCATCATCCAAACATGTCCACTTTGTCAATGTTGTCGCCATTAAGCCAATAGATAAGAATATAGAAGAAAGTGACAAAGATGAAGTTGAAGTAGAAACCGATAATAGGGATGAAATTAGGGAAGTTGAGGTTAATAAGGGAGAGGAGTTAGAGGAAGTAGAGACCATAAAAAAGCATTTTGATAAGTTGCCCACCAAGGAAGAACGGGAATACCATAAGGATTTATTCGATGGCCCCGAGACACCATATATCCTTGGCACACCCCTTATCAAAATGGGAAACCCCTCTAACATCAACATACCATGCAATATCGGGCATATGCATATATGGAAAGCTTATATCAATCCTAGATCTCCTATAAACATCATAACTAGGACTTACTATAATTGGGTGATGAAGAAACAACTTGGTTATAGGATGATGCCCAATAAGAATTTGATAAGTAATTTTGTAGGAAGAGTGAAGGGATTGCATGTGATTATAGGTAATTTCACTTATGAGATCGATTTTATGATAGTAGAAGATACTCGTCCGGTGATTGATGATTGCCTAAGCCAAGTAATATTCGGAAAACCATTTGTTGAGGCCACTAAAATGAGTTATGATCCGACTTTAGGGATATTTAGGTTCAAGGAAGAGAATGATGAGATTGCCTACCAAATATAGAAAAAGAACACAAACAAGCAGCTTACTATAGGAATGATGAGGATAGACGTAGATGAGTAGAGTATGTGATGAATAGGATGCTTGGTTTCTACAAAGAATGCTTGCAATTAGGTCCGGAGTACAAAACTGGTTTAGAAGACGACCTAGAGAGTGAAACCAACGATGAGGTCACGTAGTAACCAATGACCTTGAATCTAGCTACAAGACTCGTAAATAAAGAAAAGCGCTTCTTGGGAGGCAACCCATGTTTTGTGTGATTTTTATTTTGTTTGTTTGTTATTTGCTTCCGTATGCATGCTTTATTTTTATTGTTGGTAGACCATGTTTCAAAACTAAATAGTGGAAATACTTTACTTTGTTGTTTGGCATAGTCTTAACTTCATCCAAAGGTATTTTTGCAAAAGATAAGTGTAAGGGGAAACCTCAAATATGTTTTTAAGAAACAAAACCGATCATGATTCTCCACAATATTAAGTGAACATGTATATTCGTATTTGTTAGAGTCAAATGCTTGTATCGAGTCATAATGAAGTTTTGCAGGATTTTCCAGGAAGTAGGACCAAGTTTTTCCAGAAATTTTCCGGAAACTTAACATAAGAATTTCTGCAGGTCACGTTTGACGGCGTCACGTGTAAAAATCTGGAAATTTTACTAGTTTTGTTTTTCTAACGGAGTCTTAAAAGTTTTTGTTGAATTATCAGTTTTATAATCTCCAGGAAATCTGCAAACATCATTACACAAGCATTATATCTTATTTTGTTTTCTAGGATTTATTAGCATATGTAGATTGCCGCCGATTTTATGCGAGGTTGCCTTGTCTGTTTTCTCAGGTTTTACAGGTTATGTATGACAAGAAGATGATTATTATTCTGGAAGGGAAGCTTTGATTGTTCATTTTCTTGGAGGAAGATCTAACCTGGCCACCTTATTATTCATACCGAGCGAATCATGGGAGTATTTGATTTCATTCGTTTTACTTATTTCACTTTTACATTCTTTACTTGAACATTGGGGACAATGTTCATCCTAAGTGTAAGGGGAGGGTAAAATGATGATACCTTACAAATACACTTTCGCTTGAGTTTGTTTGTTTGATGGTAGATGTGTAATAAAACTATAAGAAATACTTGTTAGTGCAATTTTAGCGCCAAATTTAAAATTTTTTACAACATTTATGAGTGAAACTTTAGCCATAGCAAGCGTCTCATGGATAGGAGATTGTATGACTAGCACAAAACCGTACCATTCAGAAAAATTTTCCACCCAAATATGTGAGGTTTACCTTTAGATTTGATAGGAAAAACATTTACTATTAGTGCTTATGAGTGTACCGGTAGCATTTAGATTCTAGAACTTGCGTTAGTGATGCATCCCGAGACCGCTAGTGAGACTACATTCGTATAGTAGGATTTACTACATGATAAGAGGCATTAGGATCACCCTTGTGTTAAACCCGTATCATAATAACTTGACCATTTAAGTTATATTACTTGGCTAGTTAATTCAATTGATTTTTCCCACACCTTAGCGTTGTACTCATTTTTAGTACACGAAACCCCTAGTACACCCCTCCGAGCCAATCTTTTCGTTTCTAACTTTAAGCATCTTACTTAAAAGAAGAATTTGTTACACCCCACTTAAATGTACAACCAAATCGCCTTAGCCTTCCGTGTATGCACTCATCTTTAGTGCATTATTGTTATGTGTTAAACCCTAAGTTAATTATCTAATTGATTACATGGTTGCTAAGTCGAGTCATATCCTTGTACATATTGTTTTGGGACGATTGGGACTCATGGGTAAAGTACTTATTTTATGGAGTAATGGGGAAGAACATCATATATTACCCCCATATGTGCGTTAATCTTAAAAGTACTCCAAGTGTTTTGATTTTCTTAATTCGAGTCATTAGATTAGTTTATTGTAAAGTATGTAAAAATTCAAGTGTAAGTGGAATGTTCATTCCCTATGATGTATTATTTTGGATGGTAGGGTAAGAGTGTATGCAAAAAAAAAAAAAAAAAAAAAAAAAAAAAAAAAAAAAAAAAAAAAAAAACGGACTACCATCCCTTTTCATTCTATGTTTGTTTTATATTTTTTGTTATTTTTTATTTATTAGCTTAAGTCGAGTCTAGTCTTGGCTTAGCAACGCCTTATTGTACATGTAATTAACCAAGATTTTTAACTCACTACCAGTAAAGACTGCCTATATCCAACAAAACCATGTATTCCATATCCCTACACCTGACGTTACAACCCTTTAAAAGACCTCTTTGATAGTTTATCCTAGGTTCTTACTCCATGTGGTGTAGGTTTGATCCTTTCCCAAGCCTATGGTAATCTATTTTGTTATGACAGGTAGTGAGAGATTTTTTCCATTTCCATATTGTGATATTACTTTATTGCACCCGAGAGATGTGAGTATCTAAACACTATTTGTGAGGTGCTAGTGTATGACCTCCGTGCTTGTCTTTGGTCTTTAGTGGAACTATTATTTGTTGTAATTACTTTTATATTAGTGTTAAATGACCCCTAACTTGTATTTTAACTAGAATAAAAGCACATTTGCTTGAGGACAAGCACATCTCAAGTGTAAGGGTATATGATGAGGCGAAAAATGAACCACTTTTAGGGGGTCATTTAAGCCCGAAATTGAATTTATTTGATCAAATATTACCCTAAATCGTTCCTTTTGTGATTTTAGGTACTTTGGGAGTGAATTCTGGAAAAGGAAGCAATTCAGACATTTTTGGAGCATAAAAGTGAAGAAAACGGCAAAGTCTTAATTTTCCATGCTGAGAACAGTACCTGACGGCGTCAAGAGTAAAAACCATGACGACCCAGTAAAAACCTGACGGCGTCACAACAAGGGTGTCAAAAGTTAAATTGGTGACGGCCTGCATAAGGTGAATGCATGACGGCGTCAGACCCAGATCTAGACAGTCCGAGAAACTATTTGGCGGCGAGATGACGGCGTCAGACATTTGTTCTTGATGCCGTCACCTATCAAAATCTATATATAGTTTTCTATTTTTCATTCATTAAAAAAAAGGAACTTTCTATTTTTCATTCATTAAAAAAAGGGAACTTGTGTGGAGAAACTAGGGCCGAACTTTGTAAACCCTAGGTCATATTTTACAGTGTTTTCAAGGGTTTTCACCCCTTGAATCCTTTCATGTTCAATTGAGATAAGTCTTCTCTTAATTTAATCAATATGTCTATGTGTTGGTTGATTATATCTTATGCTTGTCTTGATTTTAACATGCTAGGCTAGATCTATCTTGTGTTTGCTTGGATCTAATGAAACCTAGATGTTAATTATGTGTTGATTACTTGTTTATGGTTGTAATGGATGAATGATTTCAATGTTAGGCTTAAGAAAACTGGCAGATCTCCATTGTGTAACATGCTTGAACATCCTAGGAAACATGAACCGATGTGTACTAGGTTTTATTGGTTGTATTTAATGCATGAGCAAATTCTAGTGATCCCATGTTAGGAGCTTCTTAGCTGGCTCGGCATAGGAGTGAAGTAGGCGCTCATAGGATTGGGGAAGTAAGTACGCCACCCCATGAATGGTATTAAGGAATACAATCCGTCATCCACGCAACTATAACAAGTAATTAACGTGTAAAAGATATCTACGGAGTAGTGAAATCTAAGTAAACACAATTCTCACACATATTGCTCATAACTTTAGTATAATTAATTTTATTTTCATTTTTAGTATTTTATTTTGATTGCATCTTAGTATTGGGTTAGTTGATTAGCAACTAATTCCGCCAAACTTCTTCAAACCCGAGATTTTTAATTGCTTTCTATAAAATATAAAAATACAAAAAGAATCATCCCTCATCTCTAGACCTAGTCTTTAGGTTTTCTAATCCTAGCGACACTATTCCTAGCTGAACGATCAATCCCCCGGTACTTGTCATTATACTATACTGCATCGATCAGGTACACTGCCTGGTGGGGGTTGTAAGCTTCTCGAGATCCCTCGAGAGGTAAAGCCTGGTGCAAATCCCCACGTATCATAAAGTATATATCACAATAAGGAAATAGAAAACATCTCTCACTGCCTGTCATAGCAATTATATTACCATAGGCTTGGGAAAGAATCAAACCTCCACCACTTGGCGTAAGCACCTACGATAAACTATCAAAGAGGTCTTTCAAAGGGTTATAACGTTAGGTGTAGGGGATATGCAAAACACGGTTTTGTTGGATAAAGGCAATACTTACTGGTGGCGAGTTAATCATCTTGGTTAATTACATGTACAATAAGGCATTGCTAAGCCAAGACTAGACTCGACTTAAGCTAAGAAATCAAAAATAATAAAAACATAAAACAAACATAAAATGAAACGGGATGGTAGTCCGTATGTTTTTTTTTTTTTTTTTTTTTTTTTTTTTTTTTTTTTTTTTTGTGCATACACTCTTGTTCTACCATCCAAAATAATACATCATAGGGAATGTACATTCCCCTTACACTTGAATTTTACATACTTTACAATAAACTATTCTAATGACTCGAATCAAGATAATCAAAACACTTGGAGTACTTTTTAAGATTAATGCACATATGGGGGTAATATATGATGTTTTTCCCCATTACTCCAAAACATAAGTACTTTACCCATGAGTCCCAATCGTCCCAAAACAATATGTACAAGATATGATTCGACTTAGCAACCATGTAATCAATTAGAGAATTAACTAAGGGTTTAAACATATAACAATAATGCACTAAAGATGAGTGCATACAAGGAAGGCTAAGGCGATTTGGTTGCACATTTGGGTGGATTGTAACAAATTCTTCCTTTAAGTAAGATGCTTAAAGTTAGAAACGAAAAGATAGGCTCGGAGGGGTGTACTAGGGGTTTCGTGTACTAAAAATGAGTACAACGCTAAGGTGTGGGAAAAATTAATTGACTTTACTAGCCAAGTAATATGACTTAAATGGTCAAGTAATTATGATACTGGTTTAACACAAGGGTGATCCTAATGCCTCTTATCATGTAGTAAATCCTACTACACGAATGTAGTCTCACTAGCGGTCTCGGGATGCATCACTAACGCAAGTTCTAGAATCTAAATGCTACCAGTACACTCATAAGCACTAATAATGAATGTTTTTCTTATCAAATCTAAAGGCGAACCTCACATATTTGGGTGATTTTTTTTTTGAATAGTACGGTTTTGTGCTAGTCATACAACTCCTATCCATGAGACGCTTGCTAAGGCTAAAGTTTCACTCCTAAATGTTGTAAAAAAATTTAAATTTGGCGCTAAAATTACACTAACAAGTATTTCTCTTAGTTTTATTACACATCTATCATCAAACAAACAAACTCAAGTGCAATTGTATCATATAAGGTATCATCATTTACCCTCCCCTTACACTTAGGATGAACATTGTCCCCAATGTTCAATTAAAATATGTAAAAGTAAAACAGGTAAAAGAATGAAATCAAATACTCCCTTGATTCGTTCGGTGCGGATAGTGAGTCGACAAGGTTAGATCTTCCTCCAAGAAAATGAACGTTCAAAGCTTCCCTTCCAGAAATATAAATCATCTTCTTGTCGTATATAACCTGTTAAGCCTGAGAAAACAAACAAGAAAACCTCGCATAAAATCGGCGGCAATCTATATATACTAACAAGTCCGAGAAAACAATGTAAGATATAAGGTTTGTGGAATGAATGTTTGCAGATTTTCTGGAGTTTATAAAACTAAAGAATTAACAAAAACTTAAAGACTCCGTTAGAAAAACAAAACTCGCAAAATTTCCTGAATTTTACACATGACGTCGTCAGGAGTTTATTCCTGACGCCGTCAGAGGTGACCTGCAGAAATCTTTTCATTAAGTTTCCGGAAAATTTATGGAAAAACTTATGTCCTACTTCCTGGAAAATCATGCAAAATATTATTATGACTCGATACAAGCATTTGACTCTAACAAATACTAATATACATGTTCATTTAATATTGTGGAGAATCATGATCAATTTCGTTCTTATAAACAAATTTGGGGTTTTTCCCTTACACTTAACTTTTGCAAAATACCTTTATATGAAGTTAAGACGAAGTTAAATGACAAAATAAAACATTTTCACAATTTAGTTTGAAACATGATCTACCAACAATAAAAATAAAGCACGCATACGGAAACAAATAACAATCAAACAAATAAAAAATCACACAAAACATGGGTTGCTATCACACCTTGCCAAGGCGGAAATGCGAGGGTGTAACTTCATGGATATCATCACAACACATGGTGTCTATATAGAGAATAACTACATGAAATAAAATGGCAAAGTATAGACACAAAGTGTAATAACAATACCCGAAAAGAAACAACATGATAAACTCCAAATGCACAGATAAACCACTTGCAATGCAACTAAGGTCTCGTCTAATCACTTCATTCTATCTTATCCTTAGAATGCTCACTTGAAAATGATGCTTAAAATGTCAACATAATGTTGGTGAGATTCATAGGTTTAGACACACTTAGACTCTCAAGGCAACCAGTTCACTGTGATCATAAAACATAGCCGGACAAATAAATTATAGTTATCATATAGCTACAGGTATTTGCAAGTCAATAATCACACACAAAGGCAACAACAGGACGGCTCGTGTCCTCCGACCACACAATGATTACAACAGGACAGCTCGTGTCCTCCGACCCCACAATGATTACATCAGGACGGCTCGTGTCCTCTGACCCTACAATGATTACATCAGGACGGCTCGTGTCCCCCGACTCCAATAAACATCAATTAGGTCGCATGCGCGAGCAACAGGATAAGCATCCTCCTAATCGAATCACATATATATATCCACACAAGCAAAAGCACAAAAACACCAAAACTACACAAGTCATTTCTACACCACAAAGGTGATCAAAATGAACTTTCCCAAATTCCAAACTTTCCAAATGACAATAAAACCATTTACGCAAGGGGATTTAGTGCTAAAACTCACCTATATCACCCCGACACCTAAGACACACCAAACAAACGTCAACCGAGTCAAGACTATCAGTCAAACTGACCTGCCAAAACCGTGGTTGTTACATCATCCCTCACTTAGGGAAATCGCGTCCCGAGATTTCAACTACACGAGTCACCACTCACAACAGCAAGAGAAAATTTATGGATATTTAAGCGGAATAATACCACACCATAAAATCACAGATAAAGAACCACAAAAATGTGAACCGACTAAATACCCGAATTCACACAATAGAAAACATTCAGTCACTCCAACAATACACGCAAATAGATACAATCCCCGATCAATAACACCAACAATCCAAATGACTTCTCACAGGTAGGTACGATACCCTCGAACCAAATGAAAATCCAAATGGTAACCGCAGGAAACACCACATATAATGGATACACACAAAACAAACATTAATTACATCTGATCCTCACGTTCCCAAGTAAACTCAGGACCACGCTTAGAATCTCACCATACCTTATACCAACGCTATCTCACCACACTTCAACCCCTTAACATTTCGATCCATATTCTCAACAGATTTCTCGACAAAGCGAAGAGTTTGTAGACCTTACTTTCATCTAATGGCACATGCAGACTAGCATCCGCCAAACACTTCTTTCAATTAGATACGTGAAACGTATTATGTACACCACTCAATTCCTCAGCGAACTTCAACCGGTATACCACAAATCCAATCCTTTCCGAAATCTCAAACGGCCCAACACATCTCGGTGCTAACTTGCCTTTCTTACCGAAACACACAACAGCTTTTCAAGGAGACACTTTCAGCATTACACGATTACCAACACTAACTCCAAGTGCTTACGACAATTATCGGCATAACCTTTTTATCGATCTCTCGCTACCTTAAATCTCTCTCTTAAATCTGAAAACCTTATTCGCAGTCTCTCATTCCAGTTCAGGACCAATTAGTTGGCTTGTTCCAACCTTTGCCCATAGAACAGGTGACCTACATTACCTTCCATACAATTTTTCACACGACACATACTCAATACTAGAATGATAATTGTTGATATAGGAGAACTCAGCTAAGGGTAAATGTATACCCCGGCTTCCTCCAAAATCAAACACACACATGCTCTTAGCTCACCATCCAACGCTCAATTTGTACGCTCACTTAGTTCACTCATTAGAGAATGATAAGTCGTACTCATCTACATACGCGTTCTCAAGACTCTATAACACGTTTACCACTATCTCGAAGTAAGTATTTCATCACGTTTCTTGATGATCAACGCGACACCTCATGGCTCTTTACGAACTCACCGAGCGAAAAGTCTCTCCAACTCCTCCATACATCTCTTGCTAAGGTAATAATACGTCTTATCCATTCTCGGATGTATCAAATACCTTGCATGATTGATGTCCTTACGCTTCCTCTCAATGAAACCAATAGCTGGTCCGCAAAGTACATTCCTCCATCTTCGTTCCTTTCCATTTACTGGTCTAAACCAGGTAATCATTCTTCTTACATGTTCTCATCCTTGAACCTCTCCCTCTAGGCTGTCAGTATCATCCTCTTAACTCTGAACTGAATTATCATAATCATTGCTCACAAACATCTAAGTTTTACTCGTTCACTCCCGCTCAGCGCTCTTACCACGATGTCCGACCTTCCTTGACAGTGGCGAATCAGACAATCGTAGTCGCTGAGAAATTCCACACCCAACTTCTCTTATACATATATTAGCCTCTTGTCAAATATATGCTAAGGATTCTTATGATCTGTGTAGATAACACTTTCTGCTCCATACAAATATCATCTCCAAGTTCTACTCCCCAACTTAAATCATGTATCATACAGTTCCTCATGGATCTTCCACCTCCGCGATGCCTACGCAATTTATAAAAAGTTCAAAATGAATCGTTAATAGTACCTGCCAATCTTAAAGACAATCGTCTCTTAGATGGTGTCTCAGGTACTTTCCACTCTTCACCACTTTTATCTTACTAATGTCCACGAACACTCACTATCCTTGACCACCTTCCTGAAGAACGTACATCTTAAAGCTACACCTCTCACTTGAACAACTTGGCAAACACCCTCTTCTTCTTCAACGAACAAATTGATAATCGAAACGACAATCTATCCTAAGTAAACGATGCGAACCATGAAACCGGTCGAACTAAAACGTATATAAACGAGCTCAAAAGGGGTACGAATTACCGACTAGCGAAGTATCGAACATCAAAATCAAAGCTAGAAAAAAACACAATGAGAAATTTTCCCCCAATAAAAGTAGACACGGATAAAATGTTCATGAAAACCCATACAAGAAAAATATAAAATAAACGTACCCATAAAACATCCGCAAGCGTAACTCAACGAAAGAAACACTCGATGAACCAAATACATAACAAGTTTGGTAAATGAGAACCATAGACAGTTCTTATTCCCGTACTCGACCTTCCCAAAAACAAATGAACACCGTTTTTCACAAGACATATCTTAAACTTATACATTTTTTTTATAAAATATATATAAACCATTTTATGTAAGACATCAACATAACCATTTTTTCTCCACGCTTCATTTTCACCATAAAAATAATAGTTTCCAATAAATGACCTTGAAATACCCAAAACGAATTTTAAAATACCATAAGGACTCCAACACAACCCCTTTATTGGATGCGAAAAATACAGAAGAATCACATAATCAAAATAATCATCAAACGAATCTCATACCAGTGAACACTCACGCAAATACATTGCAAACCAAACGATGAACTTACAGACTCATTCGTACAACGATCAAACCAAAATCATAGAAAAACACCGATACTATCAGGTCACAAAACATGTCACGAACTTCAATTGGTGTGTGTAAACGAGGGATTAAATATCCACACCAACTCGTCACGAACCAACAATACTCGAAGAACAATATAATATTCATTCGCGGAATGAATGCAAGGAATAACCAAAGAAACGAACCAGTATTCAACAAAAACAAATTCGATTTCCCAACACCTATCACGACGTCGAATAGAAAGAATATGGCATCAGTACCATCATGGTACGAATAGGAATGCCAACCAAATAATTAGGTATAACGGAGTATCTAGCAAACGAATAAACTTAAAAACCACAACATAAGTACCCACCGATAATTGAGGTATCAACATATGATAGGTAGGATGGAATCTTACCACCTACACACCCCAACGTATAACGACTGCCCAAACGGTTAAGAGAATACTTCTCTAACCATACAACCATCACCAACAAGATATCACATACCATCTACCACAACATATAACAACAAACATCAATCAATGCAATAATGGTCACAAGTCCACGTGTGTGATACCCTTATAATTATGTTCGCGACCATAGTTATAAGCCTATTCCACACGCATACTTCCAAAACCACACGTCTCAATGATAACGCACATATACCACATAGCACCTAATACACCATGTAATCCATGCTATCATACTTGGAAGTCCACTTGTGTTGTGACGCATGTATAATTATGTTGGCCACAAAAATTATTTATGGCCCCTTTCACAAGTGTACTCCCTCCTATGACTACACGTCATGCAAACAATCACGCAAACAAAAACAAAAGACGTCGCAAACAATCATCTCGCATGGAACAATTTCAACGATCACGTAAACTCTATAATCAAAATCACTTGGATAGGGTCGATCCAATATCCAAGAGTAATCACGCTCCAACATGGCTCCAGATGGCAAAAGACAATATACGAATTCCAAAACATAACACAAAACAAAAGACGTCGCCCAATGGCTCAAACTCCATTCTTTCACTTGCCCCCCCACTCAAATCGGTTAAACTTACTACTCGTTGTGGACTCCAGATCCGAATCCACATTATTCCATCCTAACTCCCCTTTCATCTTTACTCAACCACTCATTCCTATTTCCTATACGTTGAGGAAATCGACAACATACAAAACCATCTCTATTCTTTTCTTCCAATTTCACGTGATCCACAAGTGCATACGAATTATGAGGTTTGGACTGAACCACCTTTCCTTCACCTAAAAAGTGAGGAAACTTCCCAGGGTACTCGGTAACGGCTCCATCTCTAGAAGTCGTTGTGGTTATAAACCTCTCCACTTCTTCTCTACCAACGTATTTTATAAACATCCTCTCCTTGTCCGAACATGGATACATGCTATCGGGAACTCGGATTCTGCGGTTTGTCCGATTCATCCTACCACTTCTCTCGCATCCGATAGCGACAACGGTAGTCCAACGAAGCATCTTACGTGCGGAAGAGGATATAATAAAGTCGATATATATACAATACTACGTATAGGGGATAGAATAGACGTCCGAAACTCAATAAAACATCGAATAAATATAGGAAAATAGACATATAAAATACTATACTTACACATAGATCCTAAATGCAACTATATGAAGGACTCCTAGGTTATTGTCTAGGTTCAACCACCTACTTCACTATAACCTGGCTCTGATGCCAATCTGTCACACCTCGCCAAGGCAGAAACGCGAGGGTGTAACTTCATGGATATCATCACAACACATGGTGTCTATATAGAGAATAACTACATGAAATAAAATGGCAAAGTATAGACACAAAGTGTCATAACAATACTCGAAAAGAAACAACATGATAAACTCCAAACGCACAGATAAACCACTTCCAATGCAACTAAGGTCTCGTCTAATCACTTCATTCTATCTTATCCTTAGAATGCTCACCTGAAAATGATGCTTAAAATGTCAACATAATGTTGGTGAGATTCATAGGTTTAGACACACTTACACTCTCAAGGCAACCAGTTCACTGTGATCATAAAACATAGCTGGATAAATAAATTATATTTATCATATAGCTACATGTATTTGCAAATCAATAATCACACACAAAGGCAACAACAGGACGGCTCGTATCCTCCGACCCCACAATGATTACAATAGGACGGCTCGTGTCCTCCGACCCCACAATGATTACATCAGGACGGCTCGTGTCCCCCGACCCCAATAAACATCAATTAGGTCGCATGCGCGAGCAACAGGATAAGCATCCTCCTAATCGAATCACATATATATCCACACAAGTAAATAATCACACATATCATGCATATGATAACATTATAAGTCCAAGCTCTTTGACACACATGATGAGGGGAAAAATGATCCGTTTTTAGGGGGTCATTTAAGCCCGAATTCGAATTTATTTGATCAAATATTGCCCTAAATCGTTTCTTTTGTGATTTTAGGTACTTTGGGAGAGAAATCTGGAAAAGGAAGCAATTCGGACGTTTTTGGAGCATAAAAGTGAAGAAAACGCCAAAGTCTTAATTTTCCATGCTGGGAACAGTAGGTGACGACGTCAAGAGTAATTCTCTGACGGCGTCAAGAGCAGAAGTCCATGATGACCCAGTACAGATTTGACGGCGTCACGAAGGTAGGGCATCAAGAGTAAAAAGTCATGACGGCCTGGAAATAATTAAGTCTTGACGGCGTCAAATGTAGATCGAGGCAGTCCGAGAATAGTTTTGGCGGCGAGGTGACGGCATCACAAGTTTATTCTTGACGCCGTCAGACCCATTTCTCTATATATAGTTTTCTAATTTTCACATTAAAAAAGAGAGAAGTTTTGGAGAAACCCTAAGTACGATTTTGGTGCAACTTTTACAGGTTTTTCAAGGTTCCAAACCCTTGATACCTTTCATTATAATTAAGATAAGTGTTCTTTTAATTCAATCAATATGTCTATGTGTTGGTTGTCTATATCTTGTTCTTATCTTAATTCCATCATGCTAGGCTAGATCTATCTTGTGTTTGCTTAGATCTAATGAAACCTAGATGTTAATTATGTGTTGATTACTTGTTTATACTTGTCTTGGATGAATGATTTATATGTTAGGCTTAAGAAAACTGGCAGATCTCCAATTGGTAACATGCTTGAACGTCTTAAGAAACATGAACCGAGGCGCACTAGGTCTTTATTGGTTGTATTTAATGCATGAGCCACTGTTTACAATCCCTATAGTTGTGCTGGGCATGGTGTAGGAGGAGATAAGAGCTCATAGAATTGGGGAGTTATGTGTGCCACCCCATGAATGGTATTAAGGAATACGATCCGTCATCCATGCAATTATAACAAGTAATTAACGTGTAAAAGATGTCTAGGGAGTAGTGAAATCTAAGTAAACACATTTTCTCCATTTACTGCTCACAACTTTAGTATAATTCAGTTTATTTTCTTTTCTAGTGTTTTATTTTTATTGCATCTTTAGTATTGGGTTAGTTGATTAGCAACTAATTCCGCCCAAATCCTTAAAACCCGAGATATTTAATTGCTTTCTAAAAAATATAAAAATACAAAAATAAACATCCCTCACCTTTAGAACTAGTATTTAGGCTTTCTAATCCTAGCGACACTATTCCTAGCTGAACGATCAATCCCCCGGTACTTGTCACTATACTATACTACAACGATCAGGTACACTGCCTGGTGGGGGTTGTAAGCTTCTCAGGATCCCTTGAGAGGTAAAGCCTGGTGCGATTCCACGTATCAACACACATAATCACAGTAACTTAAACATTTAAGACAAGCATCATTCTCATCCCAAGTTTAAAACAAAGTAAAAATATGGGACTATAAACTCACCTCAAACCTTGCAGCTTCCACAAAACAAATCATAATCTATAAAACACAAAAATAAATCCACATTACACATGGTCAAGCCAAAAGCTACAACCCATGTAATACACATATGATGGATGTCTAAGACTCATATGACCCACCATGGATCTCCTAGACACCATACTAACCATAACCATAACCTAACACTCACTAAATCCCTTGCACTTTTAAAATCAGAAAACGCAGAATTTTAAGGTACATTCGCCCACATGAAATCATAACAATTAAAGCTCAACAATTCACACCAAAAATTCACCATGGTCTCTCATAAGCATAAAAGTTAATCCCAGAAGGCCATGGACCAATAACACACACAAGTACTCAAACGAAAATCAAACTTGTCAACCATCCAAATTCGGATCTTAACGCACACCAAAAAGTTTTAATTAGAATAAAATACTTCTACAACTTTTTATCGCGAATCCTTTTCGTGGTAGTCTAAGATAACCTAAGACTTAACTATTCCAGAAGGGTTAGTTTAAATACCACTTTTACAACCACAATTCACTATCAAACTTTTACCCAAATTCTGTCCCAGTTTGACAGCTTTGACACCTTAACAAAGAAAAATCAAAAGACCAACTTCCCGACCTTGAAATCAATCGTGGCTGGACTTTTTGGAAATCTCTTTCATTAAAATTCAATTTAGACCAAAAATTCATGACTTAACTCCTCACCATCTGTTAATTACACTCACATATTTACAGCCATAGTTTTCTGTCCAAACCCTAACTCAATGTTTAACATGTTTTATAACCAAATCTCCTTCACTAATCATCATACTATTATTAACTAATGATCCTAATATGTTTAACATCATTAATTTACAGAAGTTTACAAACCCTAGATCCATCATATCAATTATTACATGAATTGAAGTAATAACTAAGTAATTATATGAAAACTAGTGTTAGAATTATACCTTGAACTTGATTTTAGCTTCAAAAGCAAAACCCTAAATTTTTCTCCTTTTAGTCTCCCTTGATTGACTCAAAATATGCAGAAAAATAGGGCATAGGGTCGTTGGTATTGGTGTATAAGGGTAAGGGTTGGGCTTGTTTGGGTTGGACTAGGATTCCTTGGGCCTAAGAGTCATATTTGGACTCAAATTGGGTTTCCTTTTTCCCCCTTATCCCCTATATCGGCCGCCCCTTTATTTATATATATATATATATATTTATTTTTTATTAAATTTATTTATTACACTCAAAACCTCATACTTTCCATATTTTATGTATTCCCATAATGAAACCTAACGTCTTTCGCGATAAACCTTAATTTTACGACAAACCGGAAAAATTATTATTTTCAAAACAAAGTTTCCAAAAATAGAATTTCACACTCTTTTTGAAATATAACTCATAAAAACAAACTCCTCGTAACTCACTAACGCTCAAACACTTGAACGAAGACTTGTTACGCAAAAACACAAAAACACCAAAACTACACAAGTCATTTCTACACCACAAAGGTGATCAAAATGAACTTTCCTAAATTCCAAAGTTCCCAAATCACAATAAAACCATTTACGCAAAGGGATTTAGAACTAAAACTCACTTATATCACCCCGAACACCTAAGACACACCAAACAAACATCAACCGAGTCAAGACTATCAGTCAAACTGACTTGCCAAAACCATGGTTGTTACAGTTGCCTCCCAAGAAGCGCTTTTATTTATTTACGAGTCTTGTAGCTAGACTCAAGGTCGTGGGCTAACACGTATGAGTGAGCTCCTCGTTGAGGACATCTTTGGGATCAAACTTGGGTTTCAACTTCCTATCGGTTTTCTTGGTACAGTATGACCTCTCAAACTTTTCTCCATCCGGATCATACAAAATCATCTTCGTATGCCTTGATCCGTCACCTTCCTTAGGTACGCGAGGATGCGTAGTCTGCAAAAGCTTGTCCGGGGAGTTCCACGCAATCACGAGTGTCATGGGGACCACTACATAATTTGCATGAAGAAGTGATTTTGTTCACTTGGCTTGAAGGCTTCGGAGCTTTGTAAGATTTCATGAGAAACTTGACTTGGTCCTCAAGTTCCATGATCCTACGGTTGGGACTGCTAGAATTTTTTGAAGGCAAAGATATTGCCTTAACCATTTTGTTCAAATCACGGGGATCATTCCAACTTTCGTTGTTGTGGAAAACTAGAAGGGGGGGTTGAATAGTTTTCCCTTCTTTTTCGTTTTATAAAAACTTTGTTTCAAAATGTTGATTAGAATTTATTCAATTGTTTGTTTGAAAAACCTTCAATTAGATTTTAGTATAAAAGCAACATATAATCAATATGATCAATTATATATGTGAACTTTTAGATTAGTTTTCAAAACTTAGTTTTATGAATGAAGCATAGATCAAACTTTATGTGTATAAGTTTTCCTTTTAAAATCTTAAAACGTTTTGTATCAAATTATCGATTAAGTTAAGCTCAACATGAGAAGTGTTAAATATATATATTAGTCCATTTGACCATAACATACAATTATATGTCCTATCACACTATTAACTTCTATGTAAAACACATTCAATCATCACAACAATATAAGAAACAATTAAGACATATAGGCAAGCATAGATATAAAGCGATAAATGCAAGAATGAATGAAAAGAGATGAGAGAAAGAACATGCAAACCGAACACGATGATTTATAGTGGTTCGGCTACAAGGACACCTTCCTTGTTCCTACTCCACTCCCCGAGTCACCTACTCGAGAGTTTTCTTCACTACTCAACAAGCTCCCTTATGGCGGAGAAAACCGTACACACCAATATACACACCAATTTACACACCAATCTTCACACCAATCTACACACCAATCTACACACCAATCTACACACCAATCAACTTCTTCAAATCTATCTACTTCACAACTAACTACTCCACACCTGTCTTCTTCACACCAATCTAGTTCCTAACTTATCTTCTTCACACCAAAAGTATATTCACACCTTCAAGGCACTAATGTCTTGACACCTTCAAGGCACTAATGTCTTCACAACTTCAATGCATTAATGTCTTGACACCTTCAAGCCACTAATGTCTTCACAACTTCAATGCACTAATGTCTTGACACCTTCAAGACACTAATGTCTTCACAACTTCAATGCATTAATGTCTTGACACCTTCAAGCCACTAATGTCTTCACAACTTCAATGCACTAATGTCTTGACACCTTCAAGACACTAATGTCTTCACAACTTCAATGCATTAATGTCTTGACACCTTCAAGCCACTAATGTCTTTACAACTTCACATAAGCACTAACTAGATCCTAATACATCTTTGGGTTTATGATAGGGAGGATACTTCTCTTGCACTTTAAGTGATGAAAGATTGGATCACTTGAAACAAAGATTAATAATCTTATGATCAAAGGGTTTTAGAAGGATGTTTAGAGAGAATTGGATCTGAAAATATTTTTGCAAAAGGTTGGAAAAATTCCAGGTTTGAGGTGGTATTTATAGGGAAAAATTTCTGACAAAATCTGACAGGGGAGCGTGGCCGGTCCCCTTAATTGTGTGCCGGTCCCCTTAAAATTAAGGGGGCCGCCTCTTATAATTAAGGGGGCCGCCCTACTGAAACGGCCAGATTTTCTGTCTTTTAGTGGAGAAAGTTTATTTGGTGAAAAACTAACTAATTTTGGTTAAAAGTTTGAAATCATATATTTAGTATGATTAAAACATTTTTCTTTATTACCAAAAGTGTTTTTCAAAAATATATAATAAGTTTATATAATTAAATAAACTTTGTATTAGTTAATTAAATACCCCTTTGATCATGAAATGTATTAAACACTTGTTTATCCATACCTTAAGTGATTGTTGAAGCATACTTGAGACGTTGAGATGTCGAGGCTTGTTGACGTAAGAATGCATAGATGAATTGTGATCACAAGTAACTTAAGCACTTTACGTTATATGTTGTAACTTACATTTTTGTCATCATCAAAACATGAAGAGGATGTTTAGATTAAATATCGTAATATTCATGCCAACAATCTCCCCCTTTTTGATGATGACAAACTATGTAAACTATAACTTATAGTAAAATGTATAAGTTACTTGTTTACACTTCTTCTCCCCCTTTTGTCGAAGCAAAAAGGTGGACTCTAAATGAGATTTCTACAATGCTTGAACTCTTGAGATAGAATGTAAAAGGCGAGCTTGCATCATCGTAAGTGAAGCCTTGATCCTATCAACCTCAATGCTCCCCCTTGGTGTATGCTCCCCCTTGGTGTATGCTCAAAACTTGTTTTGGCTACCAAAGAATCGAGCGGTGAAGTAATCCTTCAAAACAAAGTTAGTAGACAAGTGCACATGTATATAATGATGATAATGGATATATGCATGAAACTAATAGGGGAACAATATATGGACATATTAGGTATATGCACTAAAAGTATGACACATGCAATTATTGTTTTTAAAACAAAACTTAAATCCAAAAGAAAATTTAGAATCTAATGCAAAGATTAGAACCTAGGAAAATGTAGGGGAATGAGGAGGGATGAGCGTGAATGTAAAGGGAAGGTGATGACAAAGGGTTGACAATTATGGTTTGGATTAATATATCGTTCGACAAGGGTGGATGATAGGGAATCATGGGATTTTTAGGTGTTTTGTTGGTTGACGACCGAAGGTGGATATGTGAAATGAGGTGGTGATGAGTCGACAACACTTGATTATGAGTCGACAACACTTGAAGCTTGGATTTCTTCATTGTGTTCTTCACTTGCTAGTAAGTGGAAATGACGCATTTCGTAATGAAATTCACTTGGATGAGGTGGTGATAACTTTTGGTGGTGGAGATAATTATGAGTTGATATATTCTTTGATGGATGGAGTGGTGGATTTGAAGTGGGGTTTGTTGGTTGAGGGTTTTGATGTTGTTCAAGTGATGGGGTTTGTTGAGATCTAGTAAGAAGATACTCAATCCAGGTAAAGTGCTCATTCAAAGCAATGGTATGTTGTTGAAGGAAGATGCAACAAGGGCAATTGTTAACATGCTTCTCAATTTGGTTAATGCTATGTGGTGATAATGGTGAGCTTGATTGAGGTGGATCCAAATTGCGTTGAGCAAGATGTAATGCTAAAAGAGCACTAAGCTCATGAGTCTCTTTTAGCTCCTCAACGAACTTCAAGTGTTCGGAGGAAGGTGATGGTGGTGGAGCATGATAATTGTCTTGGGTGAAGGTTTGCACATGCAACATGGGAGTGGCATGTGAGGTTGTAGGAAGTGGTGGTGGTACTCTAGGTGGTGTGAGGTAGAAGGATATATGTGAGTGAGTGTCATTTCCCTTCCCATTAAATTCATGCTCATCCGGATATATTATGAGACTAATATGACCTATCGGAAAATGACACTAAGGTTCATATGAAATAAGGGTGTAGGATCTAAAAGAAATAAAAATATACCTAGATGAATGATACATATAGAGTAAATCATGTAAAGGCATACAATCAAATCACATAGGAGCAAATAAACATCTAGAAATAACATATATGCGATATGCCATAAATCTAGGAATGAAATCATCTAATGAGAAGCAAAGTTCATAAAAGTAAGCTTAGCGTTAGGTACATTTTGGAAGAGCGATTTAATCAAGTTGGAGAATGAGTATGAGACTATTACTAGTGGTGCTCAATTCAGGCTAAACACGACCATTTTTACGGGTTACACACACCCAACTTCTCACATAGAAGCAATCCAACCGTTAGGTTAAATTGAGTTTCTAGTCAATAGATTCTCCAGTAGTCATTCTCTTTTTAGAAGAAATTGAGTTCCTAAATTCACCTATCGAAGAGTACCAAATATGAAGTTTGCTTGATTCACTAATACTTGGCATAATGTGACTCAAACACCATGTTTTTATGAAGGTAAGTCTACATGATATATTTTACTCACTATCCCAATAGAGATGTGTTAAATGTTAAGATAAGAGTAAATGCAAAGTTTTAATCTTTTGTTCATGATTAACCGGTTATTTGGTTTTGATGACATATTACTTGATTTAATAAATGTGCTTTGATTTATGAATGCTCCTTAGCATATCTTGAAAAATGAATCTCATTAAGATTATTTATCTTAAACGAGATTGTGATTCACAAATGATATCAAAACTAGACATTTATATATTCTAAAGCAAATATTATTTTCTATGATTTTTGCCAATGTTATATATCATAATTTAACTAGTATTTGAAACAAAATGAAGTTTACTTGTTTATGCATTGTGACAAGTTGTTTTTCAATTATAATAACTTAAATTATTTCAAAAAGAAAAGTGTAGTGCATTATCTTGTAACACAACCATTCATGCTACAAAGAAAATGAAATACATATAATATATAGTGTGTATTGTTCTTAAATATGTATTTTATCTTGTGGTGATAATTTTAAGTAGTGTGAGCAAAGTTTACATATGTTGTTAGTTTGCTCATGTTTGGTTTTTCGGATATGACACATTTATCCATTGCATTGCAATGTAAATTGCTTGAATATTTCGGACGAAACATCCAAGTCGTCAATCCTACTTCATTGTATATTTTATAAATGTGTTTAAAATGTTATTCTAATATTTGGAACACAATTATTGGACAAGTAGATTCAATATGACATTATCAACACAAGTGTGAGTTATGATCCAATGCATACTCTTTTCATCTACAAAGGATGTAAATATTTTCATATCAATCTAGTGTGATTGAGTATGTAGATTCAAGACTATATCATTTGATGTAATCTTGAAACTTAAACGAATAACAATCCAATTTCTTGTCCATACTCAAAAACATGTCAATTAGATTTGATGAATATATCAACCATAATTTGAATAATGAATTGATATAATATCAAGATCTTTCTTGACCCTCACAAACACTCATTTAAAATAAATAGGCATTTTGATAGTGTGTTCCATTAATCCTAAGATTATTTATGAGTGAGGTTGGTAAATGATTGAAATTTGACTTATTACTTCATGATTGTTATAAGTTTTGTTTATGTGAAAGACTCTTCATTGTTACTTATAATGAACACACTTAGATTTTGAAAATACTTTTTCTTTTATATTACTACTAATGTTTTACAAAGATTCAATTTGTCATATTAAACAACTTAAGGTAAAACAAGGTATTTTGTTGAAAATGTTTAAGTGTGTTGTTAAGAATAGATTAAATTGATTGAAATATTTAGGTGATTAGATTTAACTCATTTACAAGATGTTTGAGTAACATTAAGCCATCTATTCCTATATACAATGCAAGCATAATTATGCAATCCTAACGCAAGAAATCTAGCATAAGATCAAGTTAAGTATAAGCTAGATAACTAACTATAAACTAATAGAGTACAAGGCACATATGCTAAGATATTCAAATAGCTAAATTACAAATAGCAACGATTGGCAAAGTAAAATCATAAATGAGTTCACATAGCACATAAAACACTTGTCGTCGTTTTGTGTTTTATATATACCAATGTTTACTTAGCTCGATTTTATTTAAAAATAAAATAGTTTCCTATCCATTTTAAAATTTAATAAAGATCAATATTTTGAAAACATAAATACTTAATTTTTCAAAGATATATCGACTAGGAATGCCCGACTCGAAGGAAAAGTTGAAATACAAGTTTTATGTTAAAACAAGACTCAAATTTTTAACCTTCGTGTAGTATTTTAACTTTCTGACTTATTTAAGTTTGTAATGGTTACTTGTAAGTATTTTTAAATGAGAGTAGACTCAATTACCTTTAAAACGCCGGGTGGCACGACTTCTACGGAGTTACGGTTAATTTTATATGATATTTCAAAGTTTTTGAAAAACTGTCGAACAGACAGGCGGACCCCTTAAATTTAAGGGGGCCGCCCAGTATTTAAGGGGGCCGCCCAGACAATTAAAGGGGCCGCCCATCTGATACTCAAAAATGCAATTTTTGTTAAAAATTGTTTTCTGACTTTGTGGAAAGGTGTGTAACTTTCTGATTTTAAAAACGAACATATAACACTTGTTTTATGTATAATCTTATCTCGAGCTAGTATAATTAGTGTATATAATATCAAAACTAATACAAGTTAATCAACAAAACACTTTTCATATTAAATCCTCCTTAATGGGTAATTTGATACATGGATTGTACTCAATTTTTAAAACCATTTGTTTTGAAAATTTGAGCGACGTGGCTCTGGTACCAATTGTGGAAAACTAGAAGGGGGGGTTGAATAGTTTTCCCTTCTTTTTCGTTTTATAAAAACTTTGTTTCAAAATGTTGATTAGAATTTATTCAATTGTTTGTTTGAAAAACCTTCAATTAGATTTTAGTATAAAAGCAACATATAATCAATATGATCAATTATATATGTGAACTTTTAGATTAGTTTTCAAAACTTAGTTTTATGAATGAAGCATAGATCAAACTTTATGTGTATAAGTTTTCCTTTTAAAATCTTAAAACGTTTTGTATCAAATTATCGATTAAGTTAAGCTCAACATGAGAAGTGTTAAATATATATATTAGTCCATTTGACCATAACATACAATTATATGTCCTATCACACTATTAACTTCTATGTAAAACACATTCAATCATCACAACAATATAAGAAACAATTAAGACATATAGGCAAGCATAGATATAAAGCGATAAATGCAAGAATGAATGAAAAGAGATGAGAGAAAGAACATGCAAACCGAACACGATGATTTATAGTGGTTCGGCTACAAGGACACCTTCCTTGTTCCTACTCCACTCCCCGAGTCACCTACTCGAGAGTTTTCTTCACTACTCAACAAGCTCCCTTATGGCGGAGAAAACCGTACACACCAATATACACACCAATTTACACACCAATCTTCACACCAATCTACACACCAATCTACACACCAATCAACTTCTTCAAATCTATCTACTTCACAACTAACTACTCCACACCTGTCTTCTTCACACCAATCTAGTTCCTAACTTATCTTCTTCACACCAAAAGTATATTCACACCTTCAAGGCACTAATGTCTTGACACCTTCAAGGCACTAATGTCTTCACAACTTCAATGCATTAATGTCTTGACACCTTCAAGCCACTAATGTCTTCACAACTTCAATGCACTAATGTCTTGACACCTTCAAGACACTAATGTCTTCACAACTTCAATGCATTAATGTCTTGACACCTTCAAGCCACTAATGTCTTCACAACTTCAATGCATTAATGTCTTGACACCTTCAAGCCACTAATGTCTTTACAACTTCACATAAGCACTAACTAGATCCTAATACATCTTTGGGTTTATGATAGGGAGGATACTTCTCTTGCACTTTAAGTGATGAAAGATTGGATCACTTGAAACAAAGATTAATAATCTTATGATCAAAGGGTTTTAGAAGGATGTTTAGAGAGAATTGGATCTGAAAATATTTTTGCAAAAGGTTGGAAAAATTCCAGGTTTGAGGTGGTATTTATAGGGAAAAATTTCTGACAAAATCTGACAGGGGAGCGTGGCCGGTCCCCTTAATTGTGTGCCGGTCCCCTTAAAATTAAGGGGGCCGCCTCTTATAATTAAGGGGGCCGCCCTACTGAAACGGCCAGATTTTCTGTCTTTTAGTGGAGAAAGTTTATTTGGTGAAAAACTAACTAATTTTGGTTAAAAGTTTGAAATCATATATTTAGTATGATTAAAACATTTTTCTTTATTACCAAAAGTGTTTTTCAAAAATATATAATAAGTTTATATAATTAAATAAACTTTGTATTAGTTAATTAAATACCCCTTTGATCATGAAATGTATTAAACACTTGTTTATCCATACCTTAAGTGATTGTTGAAGCATACTTGAGACGTTGAGATGTCGAGGCTTGTTGACGTAAGAATGCATAGATGAATTGTGATCACAAGTAACTTAAGCACTTTACGTTATATGTTGTAACTTACATTTTTGTCATCATCAAAACATGAAGAGGATGTTTAGATTAAATATCGTAATATTCATGCCAACAGTTGTTATAGAGAGCAAGATCTTCTATGAGTTCCCATGATTCTTCCGCACTTAGATCATGTAGCTTGCCACCGGCCGATTGGTCAATGGTTCGCCTTGTGGAGAGATCGATATGATCATAGAAGATTTGGACTTGGAGCCAAAGATCTATGCCATGATGAGGGACTTTTTGGGGTAAGTCCTTGAAACGATTCCATGCTTCATATAGAGTTTCACTTTGACGTTGTTGGAACATCAAGATATCGTTCTCTAAGCTTGGTAGTTCTCCCCGGTGGGAAAAATTGAGCAAGGAAACGGGATGCGAGATCATCCCAAGAGGTGATGGATCCCGCTGGAAAACGTTCAAGCCATCGACTAGCTTGATCACGTAGAGAGAATTGGAATAGGCGTAATCGGGTCGACTCTCTAGTTGCAACATCAAGGTCTATAGAATATATGATTTTAAGAAAGTCCTTGAGATGTTGATAAGGATCTTCGGAATGAAGTCCATGGAATGCACATCCGCTTTGCACCAACCAGATGGTATCGGATCGCAAGGGAGACACATTGGCTCCTTGGGTGAGCTCAATGGTGTTTCGATAGCCTTGGTGGCTAGGACGGGAATACTCTCCTAAGGTTCGGGGCTTAGGAGGTGGTTTGGTAGAGGTGGGTTTTGTGGTGGTTTTGAATTGGTGGGTTGATGGGTTCAAAGATGTTACCACCTTCCATGATGTCGGATGGTAAAGGCTACGAACAAAGACATGAAGAAATAAGATAGACTAATGAAAACCTAAAAATAAAAACAAAATCTTACTAGAAAGGAATCTAGCAAGTAGTCCTAATAAAAAGAAATCCTAACCTAGACAATAACTATTTCCCCGGGCTGCGGCGCCAAAAACTTGATGCGTGGTTTTGCAACCTTGCAAAAGGTTTTACCTCTCAAGGGATCTTGAGAAGCTTACAACCCCCACCAGGCAGTGTACCTGATCGTTGTAGTATAGTATAGTGACAAGTACTGGGGGATTGATTGTTCAACTCAGGAATAGTGTCACTAGGATTAGAAAATCTCTTAAACTAAGTCTAGAGGTGAGGGATGATTCTTTTTGTATTTTTATATTTTTATGAAAGCAAGTAAAATATCAGGTTTTGAAGGAGTGGGCGTAATTAGTTGCTAGCCAACTAACCCAATTTACTACTAATGTAATTAAATTAAAATAACAAAAATGAAAATAAATCTAATTATACTAATGTGGTGTAAACAATGATAGGAAAAGTTGTGTTTACTTAGATTTCATTACTCCCTAGATATCTTTTACAGGTTAATCGCTTGTTATAATTGCATGGATGACGGGTCGTATTCCTTAATACTAGTCGTAGGGCCGTGTACTATATTCCCTAACTTTATAGGATCCTACTTCACTCCATGTCGAGCCGTTAGAAGCTCCTAACATGGGATCATTAGAATTCTCCTACGCATTAAATACAACCAAATATCGTAGTACACCTCCGATCATGTTTCTTAAGACGTTCAAGCAAGTTACCAATGGAAGTCTGCCAGTTTTCTTAAGCCTAACATCGAATACAATCAGCCGTAACAACTATAAACAAACAATCAACCCATAATTAACATATAGGTTTCACTACATCTAAGCAAACACAAAAAAAAAATCTAGCCTAGCATGTTAAATTGAAGACAAGCGTAAGATATATTCAAACAACACATAGACATATTGAATGAATTGAAAGAGTACTTATCTCAATTAAAACATGGAAGATTCAAGGGGTTGGAACCCTTGAAAAAGATGTGAAAATCGGCCTAGGGTTTTTTACCTCAAAGTTGCACACTTATGAATAAAATTTGGAAAACTCTATATAGATTTTACATGGTGACGACTGATGAGGCGAAAAATGAACCGTTTTTAAGGGGTCATTTAAGCCGGAATTGGAATTTATTTGATCAAATATTGCCCTAAATCGTTCCTTTTGTGATTTTAGGTACTTTGGGAGTGAATTCTGGAAAATGAAGCATTTTGGACGTTTTTGGAGCATAAAAGTGAAGAAAACGGCAAAGTCTTAATTTTCCTTGCTGGGAACAGTACCTGACGGCATCAAGAAGTATTTGATGACGGCGTCAAGAGCAATTTTGGTGACATCCCAGAGAAAACGTGACGGCGTCAGATCAAGGCCGTCAAGAGTAAAAGTGGTGACGGCCCAGAGCAGAAATACACATGATGGCGTCAGCTCAGGATCTAGGCAGTCTGAGAATTTTATTGGCGGCGAGATGACGGCGTCAGAACTTTCCTCTTGACGCCGTCACCTCATGAAATCTATATATACTTTTCTAATTTTCATTCATTAAAAGGAGGAACTTGTGTGGAGAATTTTGGGGTCGAACTTTATAAACCCTAGCTCGTTTGTAACAGTATTTTCAAGGGTTTTCACCCCTTGAAACCCTTCATGTTCAATTGAGATAAGTATCATTTCAATTCATTCAATATGTCTATGTGTTGTTTGAATATATCTTACGCTTGTCTTGATTTTAACATGCTAGGCTAGATCTATTGTGTGTTTGCTTAGATGTAATGAAACCTAGATGTTGATTATAGGTTGATTGCTTGTTTATAGTTGTAATGGATGAATGATTTCAATGTTAGGCTTAAGAAAACTGGCAGATCTCCATTGTGTAACTTGCTTGAACGTCTTTAGAAACATGAACCGATGTGTACTAGGTTTTTATGGTTGTATTTAATGCATGAGCGAATTCTAGTGATCCCATGTTATGAGCTTCTTGCAGGCTCGACATTGGAGTGAAGTAGGAGCTTATAGAATTGGGGAAGTAAGTACGCCACCCCATGATTGGTATTAAGGAATATAACCCGTCATCCACGCAACTGTAACACGTAAATTAACCTGTAAAAGATATCCAGGGAGTAGCGAAATCTAAGTAAACACAATTCTCCCATCTATTGTTCACACCACATTAGTTTAATTAGTTTTATTTACATTTTTGTTATTTTATTTTGATTGCATCTTAGTTATTAGGTTAGTTGACTAGCAACTAATTCCGCCTACTCTTCCAATACCCGAGATTTTTATTTGCTTTTATAAAATATAAAAAATACAAAAAGAATCATCCCTCACCTCTAGACCTAGTTTTAGGCTTTCTAATCCTTGCGAAACTATTCCTGAGTTGAACGATCAATCCCCCGGTACTTGTCACTATACTATACTACAACGATCAGGTACACTGACTGGTGGGGGTTGTAAGCTTCTCGAGATCCCTCGAGAGGTAAAGCCTGGTGCAATTCCCACGCATCAACGGCGTCAAGAAGGAATATGTGACGCCGTCAACTCGCTGCTATAATGAAATCGTATTGCCTAGATCCAATTGTGACGCCGTCATGTGTAATTCTGTTCTGGGCCGTCACTAATAGTTGGACCATGACGGCCTTGGGTGACGCCGTCATGTCTAATGCAGAAAACTCTTCTGGATCGTCACGGATTTTGTCCACTTCCACCTCTTGTGTTACTCTTGACGTCGTCATTAAGGAAGACATGACGCCGTTAGGTACTGTTCCCAGCAAGAAAAATTGAGACTTTGCCGTTTTCTTTTATGCTCCAAAAACGTCCAAAATGCTTCATTTTCCAGATTTCTCTCCAAAAGTACCTAAAATGACAAAAGGAACGATTTAGGGCAATATTTGATCAAATAAATTCGAATTTGGGCTTAAATGACCCCTTAAAAACGGTTCATTTTTCGCCTCATCAAGCATCCTTAATGATGCCGGCAAGAGTGTTGCACATCTGATCCATGATGTGCGGGATTGCGCCATCACAAAAGGTTTTACCTCTCAAGGGATCTTGAGAAGCTTGCAATCCCCGCCAGGCAGTGTACCTGATCGTTGTAGTATAGTATAGTGACAAGTACCGGGGGATTGATCATTCAACTCAGGAGTAGTGTTCGCTAGGATTAAAAAGTCTACTAAACTAGGTCTAAAGGTGAGGGATGATTCTTTTTGTATTTTTATATTTTTAAGAAAGCAGATAAAAATCTCGGTTTTTAGAAGAATGGGCGGAATTAGTTGCTAGCCAACTAACCCAAATAACTAAAGATGCAATAAAAATAAAATAAAATGAAACTAAAACTAATTGTGGTGGAAACAATAATGAGATAGAATGTGTTTACTTAGATTTCATTACTCCCTAGATATCTTTTACCGGTTGATTAGCTTGTTACAATTGCATGGATGACGGGTTATATTCCTTAATACTAGACGTAGGGCCGTGTACGATCGTTTCAATCTAGGTCGAGCCGACTACTAGCTCCTAACGTAGTATCACTAGAAGTTGCCTACGCATTAAATACAACCAATAAATCGTAGTACACCTCCGATCATGTTTCTTAAGACGTTCAAGCAAGTTACCAATTGGAAGTCTGCCAGTTTTCTTAAGCCTAACATCGAATTCAATCATCCAAAACAATTATAAACAAACCATCAACCAATAATCAACATCTATGTTTCACTACATCTAAGCAAACACAATAAACACCTAGCCTAGCATGTTAAAGAGAAGGCAAGCATAAGATATAATCACACAATACATAGACATATTGATTGATTTGAATAAAGACTTATCTTCAATTGAACATGGAAGAATCAAGGAGTTGAAACCCTTGAAAAGAGCTGTAAAAACGTCTAGGGTTTATGCTCTAATATCCACACAAAGTTCTCCTTAAAGTTCCACCATTAACAATGAAAATTTGGAAAAATATATATAGATTATACATCCTGACGTCGTCACGTTTTGGCTTGTGACGCCATCAACTCGCCGCCAAATTAAGGGTCGTATTGCCTAGATCCATTCTTGACGCCGTCATGTAGAAATATTGCTCTGGGTCGTCACTTGCAAAATGACCCTGACGGCCTTGGTGACGCCGTCAGGCATTTTATACTTGAAATAGTTCTGGGCCGTCATGTGCATTCTTCATATCCACCTCTTTTGCCAAGCTTGACGCCGTCACTTGTAAGGTCTTGACGTCGCCAGGTACTGTTCCCAGCAAGGATTTTGAGACTTTGCCGTTTTCTTCACTTAATCGCTCCAAAAACGTCCAAAATGCTTCATTTTCCAGATTTCTTCTCAAAAGTACCTAAAATGACAAAAGGAACGATTTAGGGCAATAATTGATCAAATAATCACGAATTCGGGCTTAAATGACCCCCTAAAAGCGGTACACTTTTCGCCTTATCAATCCGCATCTCTAGTTGAAACTTTCACTCTAAATGACTCAGCCGCCTCACCGTTCAAATTCTTCCAATGAATCCTTGGCCACCTAGTGGCTACTTCCCTGATTCGTTTGGTGTGGATAGTGTGTCAACAAGGTTAGATATTCTTTCAAGAAAATAAACTTTGAAAGCTTCCCTCCAGAAATATACATCATCTTCTTATATAATGTAACCTGTTAAACCTGAGAAAACAATCAAGGCAAACCTCGTGTAAAATCGGCGACAATCTATATATACTAAAAAAATAAATCCTAATAAAGCAAATTAAGATATAATGCTTGTGGAATGAATGTCTGCAGATTTCATGGAGTTTATAAAACTAAAGAATCAACCAAAAACTTTAAGACTCCGGTATAAACAAAACTCACAAAATTTTTCAGAATTTTAGTACCTGATGCCGTCAGGTTGTAACTCCTGACGCCGTCAGAATGGTCCTGCAAAAATCTTATGTTAAATTTCCGGAAAATTTCTGGAAAAACTTATGTCTTACTTCCTGGAAAATCCTGCAAAACATCATTATGACTCGATACAAGCATTTGACTCAAACAATTACTAATATACATGTTTATTTAATATTGTTATGGTTCATGCTCAATTTCGTTCTTATAAACAAATTCGGGTCTCCCCTTACACTTAGCTTTTGCAAAATACCTTTATATGTAATTAAGACGAAGTTAAAAACAAAATAAAGCATTTTCACAATTTACTTTGAACCATGATCCACAAACAATAAAAATAAAACACGCATACGGAAACAAATAAACAAACAAACAAAACAAATAAAACTTGGGTTGCCTCCCAAGAAGCGCTTTTCTTTATTTACGAGTCTTATAGCTAGACTCAAGGTCACGGGTTATCACGTGACCTCGTCTCGTGATATGACGTATCCCATATAAGTATGATCCTTGCTATCGGGGTGGTGGTGTCTCAATCGTTCGACACTTGCAGTCACCTCTCCTCCTCTTTTACTGCTCAAGGTACATCCTGGCGTAGGCTTTTGATTGTGAATGGTCCATACCACCAGGGACTTGGTTCATCGGGAGGTATTTTTATATCTGAATGCCTTAAGAGTGCCAAGTCTCCTTTAATAAATGGGGCATGATTCACCGTCGGTTCACTGCATTCAAACTCGACATGAATTTTATCACTACTTTTGCATTTTTCAGACTTAGTTTCTTTGTAGCTTTTAATTCGTGTCTCCCATGCGAGGATTTTTTCTTGAACATGATTATGTGGTGTGCCAGCGTTGTTTTTTAGCCATCTCTCCATCATGCTCTCACGCACATAACGTGGGGTCATAGGGAAGTGAATCTTCCTTTTCCCAGACTTAAGTTCAATTTCCCCTTTTTCATACCTAATGACAGCTCTTGTTGTGGTAAGGAATGATGCTCCAAGGATTAGTGGCATACACCTATCTCTTTTATCATCGATGATCATGGAATCGACGGGATACATGAAACCTGCTACATTGACCAGCACATCCTCTGCAATTCCCAAAGGATATACGTAAGAGTGACTAGCGAAGGATAGTCTAACACGGGTGGTGGCTGGCATATCTTTGGTGAGTTGGGTATAGATAGTTAAAGGCATCAGGTTCACTTCCGATCCTTGATCGGCGAAAGCATCCAAGTGTTGCAATTTCCCAATGCTAGCTGGTATTTCAAAGTTCCCATAGGCCATCTGCTTCGTAGCCACTTTTTGCTTAAGTAGACCCTCGTATACCGGCCCCCCAGGTAATGTATCGTACTCATCTTTCCCTTCATCATCTCCTTCAGAGACCCGTTTGGAGGATTGGTTATGCCCGTCACCAATTATCTAGTTTGTTATGGTTTTCTCATTTATATCATGTTTTAGGTAGTACCCTAATGGTTGGGATTTTGGTGGTTCCTCAATGGTTTGTGCACCAGGGGTTTCCCCTTTTTCATTGCCCTTGTGGACAATTGTTATAGAGTTAACAAATTGGGTAGCAGGGGTGACATTTTCCTTTCTTAACAACATCATTTCCGGGGTTTTTATGCTTGAGTATTCCTCCACTAGGCTCATCATCTCCGTCATTTTCTTTTGCATCTCCTCCTTTTGTCTATAAACAGCCTCCTCGAATTTAGCAACCCGCTCAGCATGGGTTGACATGTATTCTCTCATTCGTGCTTTGAATTCTGGGCTGAGGTTTTGAGGAGGTGGGTTAGGTTGAGCATATTTTTGAAAGGTTTCGGCATTCTCTCTAAGAGGTGACTCAGATAACGGTGTTAGGTTTATATTCGAGATAGAATTGACCGTTGCTCGTCTAGGACTTAAAGGTCTCTTGTGTTTTTCCATGAGATAATCAACCTTTTTCTCAAGTTCGCAAAGGAGTTCTTCAGAGATTTGAGTGGTTTCCCCCAGGTGATGAAATTGCGTTGATAGCCGAGTTTACAACGTGTGTGACTTCTCATAATTCACGATTGTCGAATGCAAGCTCTTCAATAATGTCCCATGATTCCTCGGCGTCTTTATCACGCAACCTGCCTCCGGCGGCTAGATCAACGGTGCGTTTAGTGTGGAAATCGACATGGTCATAGAAGATTTTAATTAAGAGCCAAAGATCTATGCCATGATGAGGGACTTTTCGGAGTAAGTCCTTGAAACGAGTCCATGCTTCATAAAGAGTTTCACCTTGACGTTGTTGGAACATCAAGATGTCATTTCTAAGCTTAGTAGTTCTCCCCGGTGGGAAAAATTGAGCAAGGAAACGAGTTGTGATCATCCCAAGAGGTGATGGATCCCGCGGGTAAATGCTCAAGCCATTAACTAGCTTGGTCACATGACGCAATCGGGTCGTCTCTCGAGTTTCAACATCAAGGTCTATGGAATCAACGATTTTAAGGAAATCCTTGAGATGTTGATTAGGATCTTCAGAACGAAGTCCATGGAATGCACATCCGCTTTGCACCAACCGGATGGTGTCAGATCACAGGGGAGACACATTGGCTCCTTGAGTGAGCTCAATGGTGTTTCGATAGCCTTGGTGGCTAGGACGGGAATACTCTCCTAGAGCTCGGGGTCTAGGAGGTTGGTTTTGAAGTGGTGGGTTGATGGGGTCAAATGGATTACCACCTTCCATGATGGCGGATGATAAAGGTTACGAACAAAGGAACGAAGAAAAAGATAGACTAAAGAAGACCTAAAAAAATAAAAAATAAAAATCTTACTAGAAAGAAATCTAGCAAGTAGACCTAATAAAAAGAAATTCTAACCCAGACAATAACTACTCCCCGGGCTGCGGTGCCAAAAACTTGATGTGCGGGATTGCGCCCTCACAAAAGGTTTTACCTCTCAAGGGATCTTGAGAAGCTTGCAATCCCCGCCAGGCAGTGTACCTGATTGTTGTAGTTTAGTATAGTGACAAGTACCGGGGGATTGATCGTTCAACTCAGGAGTAGTGTTCGCTAGGATTAAAAAGTCTACTAAACTAGGTCTAAAGGTGAGGGATGATTCTTTTTGTATTTTTATATTTTTAAGAAAGCAAGTAAAAATCTCAGTTTTTAGAAAAGTGGGCGGAATTAGTTGCTAGCCAAGTAACCCAAATAACTAAAGATGCAATAAAAATAAAATAAAATGAAACTAAAACTAATTGTGGTGGAAACAATAATGAGATAGAATGTGTTTACTTAGATTTCATTACTCCCTAGATATCTTTTACCAGTTGATTAGCTTGTTACAATTGCATGGATGACAGGTTATATTCCTTAATACTAGTCGTAGGGCCGTGTACGATATTTCCTAACTTTATAGGCTTCCACTTCAATATAGGTCGAGCCGACTACTAGCTACTAACGTAGTATCACTAGAAGTTGCCTACGCATTAAATACAACCAATAAATCGTAGTACACCTCCGATCATGTTTCTTAAGACGTTCAAGCAAGTTACCAATTGGAAGTCTGCCAGTTTTCTTAAGCCTAACATCGAATTCAATCATCCAAAACAATTATAAACAAACTATCAACCAATAATCAACATCTATGTTTCACTACATCTAAGCAAACACAATAAACACCTAGCCTAGCATGTTAAAGAGAAGACAAGCATAAGATATAATCACACAATACATAGACATATTGAATGATTTGAATAAAGACTTATCTTCAATTGAACATGGAAGAATCAAGGAGTTGAAACCCTTGAAAAGAGCTGTAAAAACGTCTAGGGTTTATGTCCTAATATCCACACAAAGTTCTCCTTAATGTTCCACCAATAACAATGAAAATTTGGAAAAATATATATAGATTATACATCCTGACGGCGTCACGTTTTGGCTTGTGACGCCGTCAACTCGCCGCCAAATTAAGGGTCGTATTGCCTAGATCCATTCTTGACGCCCTCATGTAGAAATATTGCTCTGAGTCGTCACTTGCAAAATGACCCTGACGGCCTTTGTAACGCCGTCAGGCATTTTATACTTGAAATAGTTCTGGGCCGTCATGTGCATTCTTCATATCCACCTCTTTTGCCAAGCTTGACGCCGTCACTTGTAAAGTCTTGACATCGTCAGGTACTGTTCCTAGCAAGGATTATGAGACTTTGCTGTTTTTTTCACTTAATCGCTCCAAAAACATCCAAAATGCTTCATTTTCCAGATTTCTTCTCAAAAGTACCTAAAATGACAAAAGGAACGATTTAGGGCAATAATTGATCAAATAATCACGAATTCGGGCTTAAATGACCCCCTAAAAGCGGTACACTTTTCGCCTTATCAATCCGCATCTCTAGTTGAAACTTTCATTCTAAACGACTCAGCCGCCTCATCGTTCAAATTCTTCCAAAGAATCCTTGGCCACCTGGTGGCTACTATCCTTTGTTGATGTCTCTCGAAAAGAACATCTAATGCTAACAATTTGTGTTGGGATGAGCATGTCTCGCCGGGGAAAATTCTGCAGTCCCTGCATGCTCTAAGGTCACTTCTACGCACCAGCAAATAGTCAATCTAGGTGTTGTGACCCCCACTCTGGAAGGTGACCAAGTGAACGTCACTCTTCTTGAAGATAGAGTTCGCTACTACCAAGTCGTGAGCCGTGGCAAACTCTAAAATCGATCTACCTTCGTCATTCCTAACTCCAAAGCCAAAACCTCTGGGGACCCCCGCGAAACCATCTGTTGCCGCTCCTATATGGCCGTTCAAGTCCTCTCCTATAAACAAACGCTGGTCCGATGGGCATTCCCTAACTAGCTCGTCGAGAGAGTTGGTTGGGTCAGAACTAGGGCTGAGCATCGCAGGTTCAAAACCGAACCGGACCGACGAAACCGACCGAACCGACAAAAACCGAACAGGACCGACGGCCCGTCGGTTCGGTTTCGGTTCCGGTTTTTCTTGAATTTCGGTTTTGGGTCGGTTCGGTTCGGCCCAAAACCGACAAAAACATGCCAAAATACACATGGACCGACAAACCCGAACCGAACCGACGGCCCTTCGGTTCCGGTTTTTCATGTATTTCGGTTTTCGATTTTTTCGGGTCGGTTCGGTTCGGGTCGGTTCCGACCCGATGCTCAGCCCTAGTCAGAACAGTCAACCTAAATTGACCAAGTATATGGTCAACAAGGTCAAACTACCTAGACCAATGCTTCCGGGTAATATAGGGTTTCCCCGGGTCGTTAAATCCCGACGAGGTGTGAATTGTTATCAAACGGGTTTGAGATCGGGTGAATTTGGACAGAAAGGGGTTTGCGAATGGTTAAACTAAGGAATCTACAAGGAAATAGCTTAAACAAGCTATATGAATAAGACTGTGAAATTAGAAAAACCAGAAACGATTTAAACCTAAAAACGTGTACGTTCTATTTAAGTTTACGCGAACGTACAAAATAAAACGTGAAAATTGAAATCTGAAAACCCACAGGGGGTAGAAATGACTTTTTTTACAAACTAAAGGATAAAAGAAAATTTTTAGAAAAAGAAAATTAATTCTTACACTAATTAATTATTTAATATTAATTAAATACTATTTCCTACTAATTATTAATATTTAAATTACTTAAATACAATATAATATTATTTAAATACTAGAAAAGTGAAAATTATATTTATAAAATTATAAAATAACTAAAAACAAGTTTTAAAATTAAAAATATGTATTTTTGTCTTTTTGTGATTTTTATATTAATTAATTACTAATTATCTTAATTAAACTATTTAAACTATTTTTAAATTATTAATAATACTAAAAAGACTTAGAAAATTATGGAAAAATTTACAAATCTATTTAACCATCACAGGAATCCTAGAAAAATATAAAAAGTTTATTTTATAAGTTTTTACACTATTTTACTAATTATTATATTAAATATTAATTTATATCTAATTAAACTAATTAAATTCTGAAAATTACAAGATGAACAGTAATAATTATAGAAAAATTCCAAAAATTATTTTATGACTTATAAAAGCTAGGAAAAATATAAAAACTAGGGTTTACTTTATAAAAACTAATTTTGCTATTTAAAACTTTAATTATTAATTAAACTAATATTAAATCTAATAAATACCAAATGACAAAATTAAAATCTATAAAATTACTGAAATTACTTTAACATAAAAGGAATTTAAGAAAAATATAAAAATGCTAAGTGCTTAACAAAAATCTAAAAAAGAAAATTTAAATTTAAATTACATTAAATAGAAACTATCACTTATTTTAAATTTAGATTTTCTGGATTTTTCTTTTAGAAAACTATTTTACAACTAAAAACATGAAACTTTTATAAAAACAACTTTTTTGAAAATAAAAAATAAGCACTATGGATACAATAAGTCATGACAGTTGACTTATATTGACCAAGTAAGGAAATAAGCTCAAATGGGCTTATGTAGGGTCCACAAGTATGAAATAAGTTGAAAAGAAGTTATTAGGACATGAATGAGCAAGAATCAAAGAAATAAGCTCACAGGCTAAGAAAATAAGCCAACCAATAAGCTCTTTGAACTTGGTTCTACTCAGAAAATGGGACAACAATTAGGGGTGATTTCAAGTGGGGTCCACAATCCCTAAGGTCAAATGAATGGTCAAATCTTGAAGAGTGCCAGGAGGGGGGTTGGGAGAACCTAATTGTGGCTTGTGGGATCCACTGTGGTGGCCAGAAACCACCACCAAAGGTGGTGATGGTGGCTGTGTGTCTGCTGCAGCAGGGGATAACCTCCCCCTGCAGGTGTGTTTCTTGGGGTATGGGGCCCAGTAGAAAAATGGCAAAAATAAAAGGAGTGTGAGATTGATGAGTGCTCAAACACTCATCATTTTTGTCGTATTTAAACTGCCAAAACATACAAAAACAATTGAAAAGTCATCAAAATACTGAAATTATCCCAGGGATTGTGTTTTATGTATTTTAAATGCAAAATGAGCAAAAACAAATGAAAAATGATCAAAGTTTGCAATATTGGCAGTTTCAGTCTCCCAAGTTTCAAAATTTGTCAAAAATAGTCCCTATGCATTTATTTTGAAAGAAAAGTCAACCTAAGTCCTTCAGAAATCAAAAGTTATCAAAAAATGGACTTTGGGTGAAAAGTTTGGAAAATCTACATGTTTGGTCCCTGGAGTTTGAAAATTTTCAAAAAAGGTCCCTGGGTGTTTTTAAAATGGAAAAATTTAATTGTGGTCCTTGTATCATTGGAGTTTGGCTACTTTGGTCCTTGTAACAACTTTGGGAAATCTACAATATCAGTCCCTTATGTTTGGTGAATTTGCATTTTTGGTCCTTGATATTTGCAACTACCAAATGGACCCTTGAAGTTATTATAACCCAACAAACCCCAAACACAACCTCAGCCCACCCTTATCACTCCAGGCCCAAACCTCTACTCCTTGGCCCAATCACCAACACCAGCCCACCTCCCATCAAAATATATCACTCCCCCGTTTTTTTTCCCTTGGTCAACAAAGGTCAACCATTGACCTTTCTTCACCTCCTTCACTGTAAAACCAAACCAACACTCCACATCCCCCCTCCTCACCTCTAATTAATGTTCACCACTCTTTGTCCCCCCCCCCCCCCCCCCCAACTTTCAACAAAACTCCAAAATTCTTTTATTGATATCAAAATTCTTCAAGTAATTACCACCTGCTCCTTTGACCATTTTGGCGCCAAAAAGAACATTCAAAGGTGGAGATTGAATTGAGCCAATCCAACGGCTCAAACATGATGGGAAACATTCAGAGGATGCTTGAAGTCAAAAGTATCTATAAAAGAGAGCAATGGGGCAGAAGAAAAGCTATCTAGATTAATTGTAATTTACTCTTATGTCGTTTTAATTATTTTCTTAATTATCCTTGTAATTTTAAGCTTTCAAGTACTGTTTTTACTTAATTCAGTGTATTGAGAAACATTTTCAAGTATCAATGACAAGTTTTATTTAAAATTTCAAATTGTGCAATTTTATGTCAAAAATCTATTCATAGTGTATTATGGTTGTTATTTGTGTTGTTATGGACTGAGATAGTTCACTTAGGCTCCCAGAAAGCTTGTAAAAGCTTTTAGTTACTTTAAAAGTCAGTTTAGAATCAAAAAGCAAAAATACCAAAAAAAATTCACATTAAATAAAAATTAATCAAAAAAAAATCAAGAAAGATGGTGATTCAGGATGGAGCATGGTAGATCTTGGATGGCCATGGGTTAGTGGTTCTGTGGGGGACCTATAGGATAGTTCTTGGGTCCTAGTTCTTTGTTCTTGGCTGGATTGCAATTGTGCGCATTTTTGTTAAGTTTTTCTTATTAACTGTATTAGTTGGTATAACTTGATAATAAGTGTGTTTCTATGCTTTAATAGTGCTACTCAGTAAAACTATTGCTTAAACATAGCCTTGTTATTGGTTGAAATTCATTGTTGCAGTATCTCCATTTTCACAGTTTGATTACATCTTGGTCATTTCTGAGTTTCATGCATGTTTCTTTGGTAGTTTATGCTTCATTGATCTTGTTATGTGCTAGCATAAGTGTTGGAATCACTATCAAGGTTCATATAAGTGATTTGGATTGAAAATAATGACTTTATTTATTTGAAGGAGTGTTTGGATTAACTGATTCAGCTAGGGTATAGGGTGTTTCATGAGATGTTTCCTGTTGAAACATGTTCCAGTATCTTATCTTAGGTCTTTGAAACTATAAAATCCAGAGGTCCTTTGTGTAAAAGTCAAAATCATGGTTTGAGCTCTTAAGTTCATCAACTGTTAAGGACTGTGGTTCCATAATCTTGACATTAGCTTGAAACTTGGTTAGCTTGCATGATTTAACATCTCTTAGGCCTAAAACATCACAAGCAGTAGGTAAATTTGATTCTAAGTTCACATAAGTCACCATTCAAGTTTTTCCATATAAGTCAAAATTGACCCTAGGCAGAAATCTCATAAATTCAAGGAATTATTGTGAATTTTAGGAGTTGATTTAGGCCTTGAAACTTGTTTCTATTGTTAGTCTATCAGCTTAACTTCATTGTTCTTGCATTTTTACATTTTTGCTATTTTTTTCTGTTGACCAATTTGCCCCTCAAAGTAGGTTGCAGGGGAACTGAGTCCCCTGTGCATCAGACCACCCAGCCACACCCACCACTTTGGTGGTTGATTGTGGCTACCCCAGTGGGTCCCACAGTCCAATCTTGGGTTCTCCCAAACCCCCTCCTGGCAGGCTTCAAGTTTTGACCAACCTTTTGACCTTAGACACTGTGGACCCCACTTGAAACTACTCCAAAAGTGTGTCCCATTTTCTGTCTCAGTCCTCATTTACCTAAGTGCTTATTTAGACTTCTTGGCTTATTCAGCCAACTTATTTGAGTGAATTTGACTTAAAATTGTCCAAGTAACTCAGAGGAACCAAAATAAACCATGGTGGACCCCACATAATTCAATTTGAGCTTAATTACTTTCCTGGTCAAAGAAAGTCAACTGCTTGGACTAATAAGCACTCAAAGTGCTTATTTTTGAGTTTCAGTGAAAGTGTTTCTGTAAAAGTTTTTAGTTTTTAGTGTTAAATTAGTTTGGAAAAAGAAAAAACACAAAAAAACCAATTTTAATTTTAGTGATAGCTTCTATTTAATAGAAATTATCTTTTTAATTTTCTTTTTAGCTTATTTATAAGCATTTTATCATTTTTATATTTTTATTAAATCTCTTTTATATTACAGTAATTCTAGAAATTTTTCCAGATTTTTCTTTTGTCTTTTAGTGCTTTTTAGAATTAATTTCAGTTTAATTAATTATTAATTAATATTAAATAATTAAATTGCATAATTAGATTTTATTAAGTAACACCTAGTTTTTATAATTTTTCTAGCTTTTATATAAGTAAAAACATTTTTAGGAATTTTTCTAGAATTTCTACTGTTCATTTTCTATTTTTTTTTATAAAATAATTAGTTTAATTGGTAATTAATAAATAATTAGAATAATAATTAGTAAATTTGTTTAAAAATACATAAAATCAACTTTTTATAATTTTTTAGGATTTCTATGATGGTTAACTAGATTATAAAAAACTTCTTAATTATCTAAGTCTTTTTAGTAATTTTTAATAATTTAAATTAATATAATTAGTTAATTAATAAGTAATTAGTAATTAATTAATAATAAATTATTAAATAGTGTAAAAATAATTTTTCTTTTTCTAAAAATTTTCTTTGTTCATTAGGATTGTAAAAATAATAATTTCAAACTCATAGCCTTTTCTGTTCATCAGTTGTACTTTCTTTCACGTTCGTCAGTGTACGTTTTTAATTAAAACGTACGTTTTCAGGTTTTAGCTCGTTTCTCCTTAATCTTAATTCCAGTAATCAATCACATAGCTTTCCTAAGCTATTTCATTTCATAATTCTCAAATAATTCTTATCACAACCCTTTTCTGTGAATAATCACCCGATCACAAGCACGCTAAAGCACAATCCACACCTCGTCGGGACATAACGATCTGGTGATACTCTATATTACCCGGAAGCATTGGTCTAGGTAGTTTGACTTTGTTGACCATATACTTGGTTAATTTAAGTTGACTGTTCTAAGCCAATCAAAATTTGGCGCCGCTGCCGGGGAGGTGTGCGCGTTTTTATAGCGTCATTTGAGATTAGTGTTATTTCACTATCATCACTGTACAAAAACCACCACTTTTGTAAATTTTAAATCAAAACATAAAAAACTCATTAACACTTTTCCTAAAGTGTTAAAAACACCAAAAAAAATAAAAAACTACAAAACAGATCGTTACGTTTTCTATATTGTATTTCTTTTAAAGTGATTCTTGAAGAAATACGATTTTGGTAAACGAAACGATACCAAAAATATTGTCCAAAAGTTTTTAAACCCATACACAAAACCCAAAAACACCCATCTTTTCTTGTGAATAATAATAAATACATAAAAACCAACCGTCACAAACCAAGACAGAACACCTACCAACTGGGGGTGTGGACATAATAAGTTCCCAAACCAAAGATTTAAAACTTGCCTTTGTATCCCTGTGAGTGGTGTACCTTTCTTAAAGAAGCCACTTGCTTGTGATTATTGGTTTAAGTTTATTGTGGATTTGCCTCGATTTTGTTTTGATTGATTTTTATCTCTAGTGCATGCGCACTCGTTCTTCAAGGTCCACGAGCCCATTACGTTAGCTTGTTCGGAAACCTCGAAGACCTCGTAGACGTTCAGCACCAACAGTCGGATCTGAGATCCTTACTGTCGCCACACCCAATGTCACCATGGCGGAAGACCGCCCCATGTGTGAGCTTCTCCAAGCATCCATTGAGGGTTACGGAGATGCCATTGTTGTTCCAGCCATCGTGGCTGACAATTTTGAGCTCAAAACCGGGTTACTCAATCTTGTAACCTCAAGTCAATTCTACGGTTTTGAGAGGGACGATCCTCATGCTCACATTCGATGGTTCAATAAAATCACTTCAACCATCAAGTACAAGAATGTCCCTTGTGAAGCAATCAAACTTCTTCTCTTCCCATTCTCCCTGGAGGGACAAGCCCGGATTTGGCTTGAAAAACAACCTCCTCGATCTATTGAGACATGGGAAGATCTTGTCAAAAAATTTGTGAATGAATTCTTCCCACCTTCCAAGACCACGAGTCTTAAGAACGAAATCACCAAGTTCACTCAGAAATATGATGAATCTTTTGGTGAAGCGTGGGATCGTTTCAAAGAATTACTTCGCAAGTGTCCACATCATGGTTTCTCAGAGTTGATGCAACTCGAAACTTTTTACAATGGCGTGAGCCAAGCTGATCAGGATTCTCTCAATGCCTCCGCGGGAGGTAATTTCTTGAGTAGAACCACAAAAGAAGCTTTGCAAATTATAGAAAACAAGTCCAAGGTCCGCTCTACACAAAGCAAACCGATTGTTTCTCAAATCAATGCGGGTCCTTCCACTTCATCTTCTGTGAGTCAATCTAGCACGGATTCTAAGATTGACAAGCTCACTGAAGCTATTCAAGCTTTGGTTCTCGCCCAAACAAAGAAAGTTTCATTTCCACAACATCCTCCACCTGCTGAGGTTAAAAAAGTGGAAGTCTGTGTAACTTGTGGTGGGCCGCATGCCTACTACAATTGAACAGCTACTGATGGTACTCCATATGAAGCTCATGCTGTAGCCGGGTCCCAAAATCAAGGAGGCAATCAATATCGCCCTCCTATGGACCCTAGCTATCGTCCTCATCATCACTACCCTGGACCTCCTGGTTTTAATCAAAACCAAAATGTCCAAAACCGTGGCCAAAATCAAAATAGAGCGAACCAAGGTTTTCAAAACCAAGGTAACTTCAACCAGGGTCATGGTTTTCACAATCAAAACCAAGGTTTCCAAAATCAAGGTTTCCAACATCAAGGAAACTTTAATCGAAACCAAGGTAAGGGTAATTTCAATCCGGGATATTTTCATGGAAACAACAACCCTAATCAGGGTAATTTTCAAAATCAAGGTCCCAATCCGAACAATCGAGCTCCAAATATTCCTAATCCGAATCAAGCCATTGTTCCAACCGGGCCTTCATCTAACGAGTTGTTAAAACAATTCATGAAGTCCCAAGAAGAGTTGAACAAGTTGCTGGTCAGCCAGATTTCTGATATCAAGAAGTCTTTAAATGATCGACCCTCGGGCTCAGGTACTACTTTACCGAGCAACACGATCGCTAACCCGAGAGGCGATGCTAAGGCGATCACAATAAGAAGTGGTGCTTCATATGATGAACCCGCGATTCCTACTACCACTTCTCCCTCTCCTCCAAAGGTAGTGGAACGTGAACCTGAGGTGACAAAGGATAAGGTGCAACCTACTTGCTCACGAAGTACAACACACGTCCAACCTCAGGTTATTCCTGAAACCAGATGTAAGCCTGGAGTTGTTTTTGAACCAACAGAAACTCCAGTGGACAACCCTAAATCCAAAACTTCTATTCCTTATCCATCACATCTCAGTGAACAAAAGCTTCGCGAAAAGGCTAATCACCAAATGGATAAATTTTTCCAAATCTTCCAAGATTTGCATTTTGATATCAGTTTCGCGGATGCTATTCTCTTGATGCCCAAGTTTGCATCAACAATCAAAAATCTGTTAAGTAATAAGGAAAAACTCTTTGAGATGGCAAGAACTCCTTTGAATGAGAACTGCTCAGCAGTTCTTTTGAAAAAGCTTCCTGAAAAGCTTGGAGACCCCGGAAAATTTCTCATTCCTTGTACGTTTCCGGGTATGGTTGAATGCTTCGCCTTAGCCGATCTAGGTGCTAGCATTAACCTGACGCCATATTCTGTGTGGAAGAAACTCTCCCTTCCCGAACTTACTCCCACGTGCATGACTTTAGAGCTTGCCGATCGTTCAATTTCTCGTCCACTTGGCATTGCCGAGGACGTGTTTGTTAGAGTGGGAAAGTTTCATTTTCTGGCAGATTTTGTGATTGTTGACTTTGATGCCGATTCTAGGGTCCCTCTCATTCTTGGAAGGGGATTCCTTAGAACTGGGCGTGCTCTCATCGATGTATTTGAGCAAGAGATCACACTGCGTATTGGAACGGAAGCCATTACCTTCAACCTAAATCAAACTTCGAGATACTCCTCCAATTATGACTCAGAATCGGTGAATCAAATAGATGTCATCGATGTTGCTGCTGAGGAGTATGCTCAAGAGATTTTAGGTTTCATTGATGATTCTTCGAGTGAAAATCTCACTCAATCTTCTCATCCCATCATAGCCAATTCTTCTCCTTCCCTCACTCCGTTTGAGTGAAGTGACTTCATCTTAGAAGAAATTGAGGCCTTTCTCAAAAGTTACTCGATTCCCGATGGAATCGATAACCAAGAGATCGACCCCGAGAGGGATATTCTCCTACTTGAGAAATTATTAAACAAAGATCCCTCTCTTCTTCCTGTTCTACCACCAACACTTCATAAAGAGGAGGTCAAAAATGTTGAGAAAACTGATGACTTCCCTGAGGTTGAACTTAAGGACTTGCCGCCTCATCTTGAATATGCATTTCTGGAGGGTGATGGTAAATTACCCGTCATAATTGCTAAAGATTTAAGTGTTGAGGAAAAGACTGCTCCCATAAAGGTTTTGAAGTCTCATAAGCAAGCAATTGCTTGGCGACTCTCCGACATCAAGGGCATTGACCCTGAATTTTGTACTCACAAGATTTTAATGGAGAACGACTTCAAACCTGCAGTCCAACAACAAAGAAGGGTGAATCCAAAAATTCATGAGGTAATCAAACAAGAAGTTTTAAAACTTCTCGATGCCGGATTGATTTACCCTATCTCGGACAGTCCTTGGGTTAGCCCAATTCATTGTGTTCCAAAAAAGGGTGGCATTACTGTTGTCACAAACGAGGAGAATGAGTTGATTCTAACTCGATTGGTTACGGGTTGGCGTGTCTGCATTGACTATCGCAAGTTAAATGACGCCACCCGCAAAGATCATTTTCCTCTACCCTTTATGGATCAGATGCTCGAAAGATTAGCGGGGAATGAGTACTATTGCTTCCTCGATGGTTTCTCGGGTTACTTTCAGATTCCCATTGATCCGTAAGATCAAGAGAAGACCACTTTTAGGTGCCCCTACGGAACTTTTGCTTATAAACGTATGCCATTTGGCTTATGTAATGCTCCGGGCACGTTTCAAAGATGTATGATGGCCATATTTTTCGACATGATCGGGAAAACTATGGAGGTCTTTATGGATGATTTTTCGGTCATTGGGGATTCGTTTCAATCATGTCTCTCCCATTTAGACAACATGCTAAAATGTTGTGAAGACACAAAGTTATGTCTAAATTGGGAGAAGAGTCACTTTATGGTCAAAGAGGGCATTGTCCTCGGCCATAAAATTTCAAAGAACGGGATTGAGGTTGACAAAGCCAAAGTGGATGTCATTGCAAAATTACCTCATCCCACTACCGTCAAAGGTATTAGGAGCTTTTTGGGTCATGCCGGTTTCTATCGTAGATTTATTCAAGATTTTTCTAAAATCGCCCGGCCTATGACCCATCTCCTCGAAAAGGATGCTCCTTTTATCTTCTCCCCAGAGTGCATCGAAGCTTTTGAAACATTAAAGAAAAAGCTTACTGAGGCACCGATTCTTGTTGCCCCCGATTGGGACTTGCCCTTCGAGCTCATGTGTGATGCTAGTGATTATGTGATAGGGGCAGTCTTGGGGCAACGAAAAACAAAACATTTTCAGCCTATACACTATGCCAGCCAAACTATGACCGAGGCTCAAAGCCATTACACCGCCACCGAAAAAGAATTATTAGCTGTGGTATATGCTTTTGAAAAATTCCGGCCATACTTGATACTGACCAAAAGCATAGTGTATACGGATCACTCGGCTTTGAAGTACCTTTTTGCAAAACAAGATGCAAAGCCGAGACTTCTACGTTGGGTTCTCCTCCTACAGGAATTTGATATCATTATTCGTGATAAAAAAAAGAGCTGAGAACCTAGCTGCTGATCATCTCTCCCGATTGGAAAACCCCCACCAAGACGTCTTCGAGAGGAAAGAAATTAATGAAACATTCCCTCTCGAGACACTCAATACGGTTACCTTTCGTGGAGACTCTATTACCCCATGGTTTGCCGACTTTGCAAACTACCTTGCAGGTAACTTTGTGGTGAAAGGGATGTCGTCCCAACAGAAAAATAAATTCTTCAAAGATGTAAAACATTACTTCTGGGACGACCCCTATCTTTTTAAAATCTGTGCGGATCAAGTCATCCGGCGGTGTGTATATGGTCAAGAAGCCACTGAAATTCTTAAGGCTTGCCATGCTGGTCCCACGGGGGGCCACCACAATCCAAATTACACCACCAAAAAGGTGTTTGATTCCGGCTTTTATTGGCCCTCGATTTACAAGGATGCCCAGGAATTAGTCAAATCCTGTGACGCTTGTCAACGTCACGGGAATATTTCACAAAATGCAATTCAAGTTTGTGAAATCTTTGACGTTTGGGGCATCGATTTTATGAGGCCATTTCCGTCTTCTCATGGCAACAAATACATACTCGTGGCTGTTGACTACTTGTCAAAATGGGTTGAAGCGAAAGCTTTACCCACTAATGATGCCCGAGTTGTTGTGAAATTCTTGAAAGCTCTTTTCGCTCGATTTGGAACTCCATGTGCTATTATCAGTGATCGTGGTACGCACTTCTGCAATGAAAAATTCGACAGTCATGCAAAAGTACGGTGTAACTCATCGTCTTTCTACTGCGTACCACCCACAAACAAGTGGACAAGTAGAAGTTTCCAATCGAGGAATTAAGAGAATTTTGGAAAGAACTGTAGGTGAAAATCGTGCATCGTGGTCGGATAAATTAGATGATGCACTTTGGGCTTTCCGTACGGCTTATAAAACACCCATTGGGTGTACGCCTTACAAACTTGTGTACGGGAAAGCGTGCCATCTTCCGATCGAGCTTGAGCACAAAGCCTATTGGGCCCTCAAGCATGCAAATTTTGACCTCAAAACTGCGGGTGATCATAAAAAAGTTCAACTGAATGAATTAAATGAACTTCGTGATCAAGCTTACGAGAACTCTTTGATCTACAAAGAAAAGACAAAGAAGATTCATGACTCAAAAATCAAGAACCGCATTTTTAATGTTGGTGATCGAGTCCTTCTTTTCAACTCTAGACTCAAGATCTTCTCGGGAAAGCTAAAAACCCGATGGACTGGTCCATTCACTATCGCAAAGGTTTATCCTTATGGCACCGTCGAATTATCTCAATATGACGGTCCGAATTTCAAAGTGAATAGACATCGTTTCAAACATTACTTTGGAGAGGACATACCATCCATGGTTGTCCCGGATCTCCAAACTTTCCCCAAGGACAATTGAATTCGGGGATCGAGTCAAGCTAGCGACTCGATGAACAAAAACAATAGCACAATACGGGTTTTCACCCGTATCTCTGATTTCTTTCTACTTTCTACCATCTAAGTGTGGGGGAATGGCCAACCCTCCGCTGTTTGAAAATGTATATATGTATATAAGTTTCAAAAAAAATGTGTGTTTGTATGTAAATATAAATAAAGTGAAAAATAGTATTTTCGCAGTTAGTTTAGAATATTCTCTTTTTACGTTCATAGATTCGACATAATAGCCGGGACTTTGAATATTGAGGACAATATTCAATTCTAAGTGTGGGGGGGGGGGAATTCTAGCGAATTTTATCACAAAATACTTTCAAGTACCCCCATTTTGGCCCAAAATTTTCAAAAACTTTTCACTTTATTTAAAAAAAAAATTGGTTATCAGTCCGCCATGTCTAAACGACAAAAGGATTGGCTAATCCAGGAGCAAATGGCTCTTGGTAAAGATAACTCAAATCCGTTGGCGGCTTGCAATTTGCCCAAAATTGTATGGTACCTCAGCTCGCCATATCCTAAAAAGTGAATGAGTTGGCTAGCCCGCAAGATTATGGCTTGTGATAAAGGCAGTGGAAAAACCATAATTGGTAATCAGCTCACCAAGATGTTGACTAGGTCCATCAAGAGTTGGCTAGTCCAGGAGCAAACGGCTCTTGGTAAAGACAAATCAAAACCGTTGAAAGCTGGTGGTTTGCTAAAAATCACATGGTTATCAAGTGGACCATAGTTCTTATTTGAATCGAAACATTTGGCTACTCCAGAAGTGATGGCTTTTGGTAAAGAGATTTCAAATCCATCAAGTTTTCCAAAAAAGATTGCTAGGGACTAGCAATAGTTTAGTGTGGGGGATTGATGAGTGCTCAAACACTCATCATTTTTGTCGTATTTAAACTACCAAAACATACAAAAACAATCGAAAAGTCATCAAAATACTGAAAATATCCCAGGGATTGTGTTTTATGTGTTTTAAATGCAAAATGAGCAAAAACAAATGAAAAATGATCAAAGTTTGCAATATTGGCAGTTTCAGTCCCCCAAGTTTCAAAATTTGTCAAAAATAGTCCCTATGCATTTATTTTGAAAGAAAAGTCAACCTAAGTCCTTCAGAAATCAAGAGTTATCAAAAAATGGACTTTGGGTGAAAAGTTTGAAAAATCTACATGTTTGGTCCCTGGAGTTTGAAAATTTTCAGAAAAGGTCCCTGGGTGTTTTTAAAATGGAAAAATTTAATTGTGGTCCTTGTATCATTGGAGTTTGGCTACTTTGGTCCTTGTGACAACTTTGGGAAATCTACAATATCAGTCCCTTATGTTTGGTGAAATTCCATTTTTGGTCCTTGATATTTGCTACTACCAAACGGACCCTTGAAGTTATTATAACCCAACAAACAAACCCCGAACACAACCTCAGCCCACCCTTATCACTCCAGGCCCAAACCTCTACTCCTTGGCCCAATCACCAACACCAGCCCACCTCCCATCAAAATATATCACTCCCCCGTTTTTTTCCCCTCGGTCAACAAAGGTCAACCATTGACCTTTCTTCACCTCCTTCACTGTAAAACCAAACCAACACTCCACATCCCCCCTCCTCACCTCTAATTAATGTTCACCACTCTTTGTCCCCCCCAACTTTCAACAAAACTCCAAAATTCTTTTATTGATATCAAAATTCTTCAAGTAATTACCACCTGCTCCTTTGACCATTTTGGCGCCAAAAAGAACATTCAAAGGTGGAGATTGAATTGAGCCAATCCAACGGCTCAAACATGATGGGAAACATTCAGAGGAGATTTAAAATTTCAAATTGTGCAATTTTATGTCAAAAATCTATTCATAGTGTATTATGGTTGTTATTTGTGTTGTTATGGACTGAGATAGTTCACTTAGGCTCCCAGAAAGCTTGTAAAAGCTTTTAGTTACTTTAAAAGTCAGTTTAGAATCAAAAAGTAAAAATACCAAAAAAAATTCACATTAAATAAAAATTAATCAAAAAAAAATCAAGAAAGATGGTGATTCAGGATGGAGCATGGTAGATTTTGGATAGCCATGGGTTAGTGGTTCTGTGGGGAACCTATAGGATAGTTCTTGGGTCCTAGTTCTTGGTTCTTGGCTGGATTGCAAAATTGACCCTAGGCAGAAATCTCATAAATTCAAGGAATTATTGTGAATTTTAGGAGTTGATTTAGGCTTTGAAACTTGTTTCTATTGTTAGTCTATCAGCTTAACTTCATTGTTCTTGCATTTTTACATTTTTGCTATTTTTTTCTGTCGACCAATTTGCCCCTCAAAGTAGGTTGCAGGGGAACTGAGTCCCTTGTGCATCAGACCACCCAGCCACACCCACCACTTTGGTGGTTGATTGTGGCCACCCCGGTGGGTCTCACAGTCCAATCTTAGGTTCTCCCAACCCCCCTCTTGGCAGGCTTCAAGTTTTGACCAACCATTTGACCTTAGACACTGTGGACCCCACTTGAAACTACTCCAAAAGTGTGTCCCATTTTCTGTCTTAGTCCTCATTTACCTAAGTGCTTATTTAGACTTCTTGGCTTATTCAGCCAACTTATTTGAGTGAATTTGACTTAAAATTGTCCAAGTAACTCAAAGGAACCAAAATTAACCATGGTGGACCCTACATGATTCAATTTGAGCTTAATTCCTTTCCTGGTCAAAGAAAGTCAACTACTTGGACTAATAAGCACTCAAAGTGCTTATTTTTGAGTTTCAGTGAAAGTGTTTTTGTAAAAGTTTTTAGTTTTTAGTGTTAAATTAGTTTGGAAAAAGAAAAAAACACAAAAAAAACCAATTTTAATTTTAGTGATAGCTTCTATTTAATAGAAATTATCTTTTTAATTTTCTTTTTAGCTTATTTATAAGCACTTTATCATTTTTATATTTTTATTAAATCTCTTTTATATTAAAGTAATTCTAGAAATTTTTCCAGATTTTTATTTTGTCTTTTAGTGGTTTTTAGAATTAATTTTAGTTTAATTAATTATTAATTAATATAAAATAATTAAATAGCATAATTAGATTTTATTAAGTAACACCTAGTTTTTATAATTTTTCTAGCTTTTATATAAGTAAAAACATTTTTAGAAATTTTTCTAGAATTTCTACTGTTCATTTTCTATTTTTTATAAAATAATTAGTTTAATTGGTAATTAATAAATAATTAGAATAATAATTAGTAAATTAGTTTAAAAATACATAAAATCAACTTTTCATAATTTTTTAGGATTTCTATGATGGTTAAGTTGATTTATAAAAATCTTCTTAATTATCTAAGTCTTTTTTAGTAATTTTTAATAATTTAAATTAATATAATTAGTTAATTAATAAGTAATTAGTAATTAATTAATAATAAATAATTAAATAGTGTAAAAATAATTTTTCTTTTTCTAAAAATTTTCTTTGTTCATTAGGATTGTAAAAATAATAATTTCAAACTCGTAGCCTTTTCTGTTCATCAGTTGTACTTTCTTTCACGTTCGTCAGTGTACGTTTTTAATTAAAACGTACGTTTTCAGGTTTTAGCTCGTTTCTCCTTAATCTTAATTCCAGTAATCAATCACATAACTTTCCTAAGCTATTTCATTTCATAATTCTCAAATAATTCTTATCACAACCCTTTTCTGTGAATAATCACCCGATCACAAGCACGCTAAAGTACAATCCACACCTCGTCGGTACATAACGACCTGGTGATACTCTATATTACTCGGTAGCATTAGTCTAGGTAGTTTGAATTTGTTGACTATATACTTGGTTAATTTAAGTTGACTGTTCTGAGCCAATCAGGGATCTCAAAGATGAGGTGGGAGACTACATATTCTGAAAAGCTCAAGCTCTAAACCCTAATACAAAATTCTAAACAAATCCCCCAAGTTTTGCAAAATCTGAGAAACTAAAACTTTGACTTTTAATGAAATCATGAAAAGTTGACTATATTGAAATTTGGTTGATCATGAATGACTGAAAGAGTAATGATAAGTTAAATTTAACCTAAATTGAGCAATGGAAACAACTTATGAGCCAAAATGGTTGATCATGAACCCTAAACTCCTAACAGTTAAACAAATGAAAGAGAGTGTAATGCATTTTGACTTTTTAACCTATGAGGCTTGATTTATTGCTTTGACTATTCCCAGTTAACCTTAAGCAAGTTGTCTGAGTAGCATTTAACTACCAAAGGCCATCTAGACAGACCCAAACCAGTTAAACCAAACACCCTTTAATGATATAGATTACACAACAACTACCAAAATTAACAAACAACTATCACTAATCAAACTTGAAACTAACTAAATACTCTAAATGTAAACTATATGATTCATAAAAAGCAACAGATAACAACAAGAACAAGTTATGCAATAACAATTGAATTTTTGCTTACAAAGCTTCCTGTGAGCAATCCAAACCAAGGATCATGAAACTCAATTCAATCCTACTGCCCCCCAGAGGCTCTAATACCATGGAAATCCAGTTTCACCGTGCTCCTTTGCTTTCTTCAACCTTCCACTGATTCTTTTTATTTTCTACTATTTTATTTCCTATTTATTAGATTTTTAGTAAACTTAACTAAAACTGATTTATAAGCTTGGAAAGCTAAAGAACACTTATAATTGAGCTTATAGGGACTTAATGAAACAACTTTAACAACACTTAACAAGCTTTAAGCAAAGTTGTCAGTTTTGCTTAAATATTGCCAAAACTGAATTTATCAAGTGGAACTTGAAATAAGATCAAAGACTGTTAACATTATATTAAAAATGAAGATTACAACTTCCTTGAACTAAAAAAAACTATAACTGAAATTTAAATTACATTAAGGATGATTTAACTAAACTAAAACTACACTACTACTCTCACTAACTGTTGCTTCCCTTCTTTTCTTTTCTTTTATAAACCCTGGAGACACTCTCTCTCTCTTTCCCACTCAATTGCATCCCTTGGATAGCTTCAAATTAATCTTGGCTTTCAATCTAGGTTTTGGCGGGAAAAATTGCAATTGGCAGTTGAGGTTACTTGGAGTGGTTTGTGGGAATTAATTTAGGTTTGGAAGTATTAGTGAGGTGGAGGGGACAAGGGATGGGTAAGGTGAGCTGGAGGAGGGGGGAGGTGAAGTGTGGAAGTGGTGTTGCAGGCTGCTAGTGGGAAGGGGGAAGTGGAGGTCAAAGGGGTGTTGACTGGGGGAGATATTAAAAACGGAGGTGTGGTTTTAATTTAAAAATGGGATTGGGCCGGTTTTTGTTGGGCTTGGGGGGTGTTTATGGATCAGGCTTGGGTATTGGATTAGGATTAGGCTTTTGGTTTGGATAAATAAAACCAAGGGTCCATTTGTAGTTACAATTTCACAAGGACCAATTTGTAATTATTCGAAAGTTGAGGGGTGGAAAATGTAATTGTTCCAAAGTTATCACAAGGATCAAAATTGACAACTTCAATAACCCAAGGACCCAAAATGTAATTTTCCAAAATTAGAAATCCCAGGGACCTTTTATGTCAATTTTCAAACTTCAGGGACTAAACATGTAATTTTCTAAAAATTTTCATCCCAAGGACTAAAATTGATATTTGTGATTTCCCAAAGACCCAAAATGATTTTTCTTTCAAAAATATCCCACCAGGGACCAAATCTGCCAAAGTTTGAAACTCTAGGGACCAAAATTGTAAATTTCCAAAACTTTTGAGATTTTTCACCAAAGGACTAAATATGACAACTTATGATTTTAAAAGGACCTTTGGTGATAATTTTCCATATTTTGAATGACCAGGGACTAGTTTTGACATTTTATGAAAGTTGAGGGACTGAAACTGCCAATTTTGCAAACTTTGTACGTTTTTCATTTGTTTTTACTCATTTTGCATCTAAAACATGTAAAACACAATTTTGAAATATTTTCAGTAATTTGATGCATTTCTGAGTGTTTTTGTATGTTTTGCAGTTCATATTTGACCAAAAATTATGAGTGTTTGAGCACTCATCAAGAGTCCCAGAAGCTCTTCTTCTCTTCATCACTTCGGCCCACCTGTGGAGCGTATGCACTGATTACGATAACGGTCTCCCCATCAATAACCAAAGTAATCGCCATGATCATATCGCTACGCCGGACCACTTGAACTACATTATCCTTGAGGCTAGCCGCCAAAATAACACCAACACCGTTACTCGTAGACCTAGAGCCCGAATACCACAGCTTAAAGCCGCACAGTAGAGAATCGTGGTGGTTTTGCGAGGAAGTGCAAGCTAAAGTTTTAGTGAAACAATCTAGGTTCAGAGAGTTTCTTTTGTGCCGAGAGGGCCACCAAGCTGACATCACCGCCGCAGAAGAGAGGTATAAAGTAGCCAAAAGATAAGCGAAAAAGGCTGTAGCGCAGGCGAAGGACAAGGCGTATGAAGATTTGTATAAGAAATTGGACACCAAAGAGGGGGCTAACGATATTTTCAGGATTCCTAAAGTCCGAGAGAGAAGAATGAGGGATTTAGGAATCATTAGATATATCAAGGATGAAGGCGGACGGACCATTGTGAACGAAGAGGATATTAGGATAAGATGCAGAGAGTATTTCTCATCTCTTTTCAACGAAGGAGGTACGGATGGAAGCGGGGAAGAAGAGAACCCTAGCAAACGACCAGAGTGCTACTATTCGAGGATTAGCCAACCGGAAGTGAAGGTGGCACTACGAAAAATGGGTAAAAACAAAGCAGTAGGGCCGAACCAAATCCCCATAGAAGTGTGGAGGTGTCTAGGTGATGAGGGGGTAGTTTGGCTGACCTGCCTCTTCAACAAGATCTTCTCCGGTGCTAAGATGCCAGAAGAATGGAGACTCAGTGAAGTCATCCCCATCTACAAAAACAAAGGGGATGTGCAAGTGTGTAGCAATTATAGGGGCATTAAGCTTCTTAGCTACACCATGAAGCTTTGGGAGAGAGTTATTGAGAGAAGGGAAACAAGGGTGTCGGAGAACCAATTTGGTTTTATGCCAGGAAGGTCATTGATTGAGGCTATTCACCTCCTCAGAAGCCTCATGAATAAGTATAGAGAAAGACAAAAGGACTTGCATATGGCATTCCTTGACCTTGAGAAGGCATATGATAGTGTCTCACACGAGTTGATTTGGAGAACTCTTATTGAGAAAGGAACCCCAAGGAGATACGTGAGGGTCATTAAGGATATGTATGAGGGGGCTAAGACACGTGTACGGTCCACAGTGGGAACCTCAAAGTTTTTCCCTGTAGAAGTTGGCCTACACCAAGGATCTGCCATTAGCCCGTACCTTTTCGCCTTGATTCTAGATGAGCTATCTCGAGGGATTCAAGAGGGCATCCCGTGGAGCATGATTTTCGCTGATGACATTATGTTGGTGGCAGAATCGGCGGAAGGGTTAAACAACAGACTTGAGCACTGGAAGGAGGCTCTCGAAGATAATGGTCTTCGGGTGAGCAAAGAGAAGACATAATACCTAAGATGTGGTTTTGGGAGGATCAAGTTAGGCCAACACGAAGATACTGATATTCGTATTGGTGACCAGAACCTACCACCCAAGGAGTCATTTAGATACATAGGATCGATGATCCACAAATCAGGGAGGATAGATGAGAATGTAACCCACCGAATTAGAGCTGGTTGGGCGAGATAGAGGGCGGCGTCAAGAGTGCTTTGTGACAGAAATGTCCCCTTAAAGTTAAAGGGAAAATTTTATAAGTTGGCGATTAGACCAGCTATGTTGTACGTGTCTGAGTGTTGGCCCATCTCCAAGGCCTATGCCAACAGGGTAGAGGTGACAAAACTGAGAATGCTAAGATGGATGTGTGGTAAAACCCTGCGTGACATGATCCCGAACGGAGTTTTCAGAGCAAAACTTGAAGTCGAGAATATTCTCACAAAGATGAGGGAAGGAAGGTTGAGATGGTTCGGTCATGTCAGGAGAAGGCCAAAATCTGCACTAGTAAGAAGAGTCGAGGCGCTAGTAGTAGAGGGTGTGAGAAGAAGGGGTAGACCCAAACTCAGGTGGGAGGATAAACTTAAGCTCGACATGAAGGAGCTTCTCTTGTCCGAGAACATGACCTCAGATAGGAAGGTATGGAGAGATAGAATTAGGATCTGCGGGTAGTCCCGACTAGGTGCTTTGGGTTTTAGGTAGTTTTTAGGCGTTAGGCTTTTAGGCGTTCCTTTGTTGTCTTTCCCCTTGTGCTTTGGTTTTTGGTGACTTGTTTTGCTTTGCCTTTGCCTTTAGCTCGTGCATTGCTTTGCCTTGCCCGTTTTGATCCCTTAGGTTTGCTTTTTTTATTTTTATTTATTTTTATTTTTATTTTTATTTTGTGCCTCGTTTTTGCCTTGCCTTAGCTTTAGGCCCCGTGCGCTGCTTTGCTTTGCTTTGTGTGCTTCTGTGCTTGTGTGTTTTGCCCGTGCCCCCTCTCCTTAGCTTTTCTTCGGGTTACTGTTTTTCTTTTTTCGCTTTGTTTGTGTGTTTTGCCTGCTTTTACATGTTTGTTTGCTAACCTTTAGCTCTCTCACTAGCACACACGCACTTGTCGGAGGTCTAGTTGGAAGCAGTCTCTTTACTCCCGGGTTTACCCTGAGGTAGGGGTAGGATCTGTCTATATTTTACCTCCCCATACCCTGCCCCGGCTGGATTGGGTTTGTTGTCGTTGTTGTTGTTGTTGTTGTGTAGTAAAAGTAAATAGATAATAGATATGTCGTTTTAAAGAATTGTATAATTTATGAAAAATCTCACCATTGTTAACTTCAAGTAATTTTATCATGTCATAACTTAAGAGGAAATCACTTGTTAAATGTTACATATCTATACTACATATAAAGAGTTTATGGTCAAAGTTGAAAATGTTGAATGTTGAAACTTGAAAGTCAACCTTAGTTGAAATGTTGAAATAATTATATAAGGAAATTTATAATGTCATTTAATACATTACAAACTTAAAAATTGAAACATACAAACAAAGAAACATATTGTACAACTTTTTAAATTAAATTAACACATAATTAATATTTTTATTAAAACACCTTATTAATTAAAAATATAATAATTTATTCACATTATACAATCAATTAAAAGTATATCTACCAAATTAAATACAATCAATTAAAGCACCCTTTTACTAAAAAGTAAAATAAAATTTTCACAATATACAATTTAAATAAGCTATAACATAATCCAAAATATAAAATAATTAAACACACTAACTAATGCTAATTTTAACACACCCTAAAATGAAAAGTACATGTTATTATACACATTATACAAATTAATAAAACACACAAAGCTTCGTAAAAATTAACAAGTTGATGGTACATATAGTTTTGAAAACCAAAATGGACCAACGGGTTCAACCGAGAATCGGTGTCGCCACCGATTCGGCTAACCAATAAAAGTCATTCAAAAACGAAACAGAGATGACCCGTTGAAACCCATACAAACTGATGAATCAGGCCACATCGAGATCTATTTCTCCGTTAATTGTCACTGGGTACCCGCCGCCGCAACGCGCGGGCACCCTGCTATATATCTATAGTTTTATACTATATAGTATATATAAAGGAAAAACCAAAAAGTGAAAAGTGAAAAGTTGAAACTAAAAAAGAAATGTTGAAAACATATGTTCAAAAAGAAACTATTAATACAGATCGAAAACCGGGTTAACCCAGGACGCTTCAAACCCAGCGGGTTGACCCGATTTAATTTGACACTTTTTTCGACCCAACCCGTCAGGTTAGGGGTGAACATCAGGTCAAACCCGACCAAAACCGACCCGACTCGAAAACCGAAAAGTAAAAAACTCAAACCGAGAACTGAACCAAGAAATAGATATCAAAACCGAACCGAATAATTTGGTTCGAGTCAGTTTTCTGGTTTCGAACTGAAAAAACCGATAAAAACTGAAATAAATATACAAAACCGAAAAAGGTCGGTTTAGTTCGGTCCGGTTTCGGTCGGTTTGGGTCGGTTTTCGGGTGAATTTGCTCAGCCCTACGTCGGGTTGACCCAGTTTAAAAATTGATCCGTTTTTTGACCGGAACGATTCAACCTGTTGAACTACCCGGGTCGAACCGGGTTTCAAAACATTATGTTTAATCCTCAAATCCTAAAACTTTTATTATTTTTCGTTTATAATCCATAAACTTTTTTTTTATCACGAAAACTATCTACCGCTATAAAATCTCGTTGCTATGCATGGGGTAATATAGTGAAATTGTAAACAAACTGTTGAAAGGGTTATGTTGACGTAAGTCTATTTTGAAATGTTTTAGCAAGGGATATGGCAAATTTTAAAAGATGAGTATAAAGATGGTTTTATCTTATTTTGTTATGCGACAGGTTGTCATCATTTTATTTTTGGACGTACGAGTTGAAGTTTAGAAAGATACTAGAGATTTAAAATGATAATAAGTCTAGTTTGGATTTGACATTTTCATGGTAAAAGTAAATACATGATAAGTCTCAAAAGATTGTATTAAAGATGAAAAATCTCACCATGTTTAGCTTCAAGTAATTTTATCATGCCATAACTAAAAAAAACCACTTGTTAAATGTTACCAATAAAATATAGTGAAATTGTATTTGCTTCAAATACTTTTGATCGAATTATATCATTTCAAAGAACATACATATTCACCTGACATGTATTTTCTTGTGAAGAGGTAAAAAGTACTTACTACTTAAATAACGAGTATTTCAACTCGTGCGTTATTGCAGAGTAGAGCATATGAGCTAATCACATAATACAAATGATACCACTTATGCATTTATAGCATATACATAAAACAATCTCTCAATTGATACCGCATGAATAAATTGCAAAACAAAACAAAACCGTCAATCAGATACAAAGACATTTTGATCTTTTAAAACCCGTATAACACACGGGCTACATAAGTAAATTTTGCAATTAAAAAAAAAAAAAAAAAAAAAAAAAAAAAAAAGTAACAACAATTACTATAACTAAACTAGAATGGCAGTGGTCCGCCGCGTTGCCGGCGGGCCTATTTTTCGGCCGAGGCCATTTTGCATAAAAATAAAGTTGAATATCTAGGCTATGTATAGTCACGGAATCACAAAGCAAATGGCAAAGATACATTTATCTACATTCTTGTTTGTTTAGCTACATATGAGTCCAAAGCACGAATAATTTTCGCGAACAGTTTGTTCTTCTATTTATCAAACGTCAAACGATAAACCATTTGCAGTAACAAATAACATTTTCGAAGTGATGTACATGAGATTTGTGTTTACCGGACTATACATTGTCACACCTTTTAGCCTCAATTTCAGGACCAAAACCCCCTCATTGCAGAACCCATTTCAGCAAGTAAACACCCCATTTCAGCCCCATTTAAGCAACTAAACCGGCTCATTTCAGGTCCCATTTCAGCAACGAAACCCACTGGCTGCAACTCTCATTGCAGCTACCAAACATACACATTTTAGCGGCCATATCCACCCCTTTTCAAGTCCAATCAATACGGCAATAAGATTCGTTAAGGATATTCTTTGATCAATGACAGCAACAGCCTAAGATCTTATATGTAACACGTGATATCTAACACGCGATATCTGAACATATTGGAGTTGCAACTTGGTCCTTTTACAACTACGCCTTGTAGTTGGGTAGGCCATTGCCGTATTGACATGTAGCTACAGGAAGAGTACCATTGCAAACTGCTGGTAGCTTCACATCGAGTTGTGTATCATGGTTATTGGCTGCAACATAAAGAAAGTAATAAGAATTAATATTACTGAAAATATCTGTAAGACTGAATGGTAAAACAAATGTGCGCTTACATGTATATTGGGTTAATTTGATTGTCGCTGGTAGTATATTCATGTCGTGCATACTAATGTTGAAGTTCCCTGGACATTAGTTGAAGACACTGGTCGTTAGTCCCTAACTTTACTATTTGCAAAACAAATTGTAATGTTAACCATAACCCATTACTATCATTATCTACATGACCCGCATCTCATAAAGACAAATGTATTTCAATTACCTGAACAAACATGATACATCCCCCGTAGCTGCAAACAAAATAAGTTGCGAAGGCAAGGTGGAGACGATCTCAGTTTTAATCGAACCTCCAAAAGCACCCATTTCAGTATCCAAATGCAACCACTTCAACCACCATTTCAGCACCCAAATCCACCCTTTTTTCAGACCGCGTTTTAGAATGTAAACAGACCTGGAAGTAGCGAATAAGAGATTATGAGTTAGAAGCATTCCACAAAATTCTTTAAAGTTGCATATAAAATCAAACCGAGAACTAATTGTATACAACACTTTTTAAACATCACCATTAACAGAACTTCCGATTAGAGAAACTGGAATTCGAACTACTATAGCATTTATTAAAACAAGGCTGCATCTCTAGAGGACAAAGAATATAATCAGGTACACCATTTCATATGCATGAACCTCATATAATTCTAAAGGCATACATTGTTTACTTCTTTCGCCTTAACTTACCTGCAACTTGTGCACCTGTATGGTATTAAGTTACACATTATTCACTTAACATGCTGATACTAATATCAAACATAAGTTATCCTAACCATATATATTATGTTGCTACTTTCATATAATATTGAATTGGTAACTATCTACACTAAACAATCAGATATCAGAATAATGTCATCAAAAGTCCACCTGCTATATTATAGATTCAAATCTTATCACTTAAACTGTTTTCTTCTATTACAACAAACTAATGGGAATGTTTAGAAACTTGCTTTGAAACTTATTTTCACCAAAGCATTAATCTTGTAGACTATCAAGCAGTAATCCAATTTTTTTATTGCCCTATTTAAACACTCATTTGAAGTGCCAGGAACTAAAATAGAGGCACAATTATTCAAGTGTAATTGTTGCTCTAACTATCTTGAAGAGATACTTCTATAGTTCTATATACTTTACGTTTTCGGCAATGAATAAAAAAGTAATCGTCAAAATTATAATTGTGATTTGGTTTCCTAACATCTTCGTAAGATTGGTCCAAAACACCAACTTGTTGTTTTCCAAAGTATTAATAAATGGTAATCAATTTATTAAAATGATGATTAAATAAGTGTACATAAATTGTTTATAATGTTATAACACTTTCCTATACACCACCGCAAGCATCTCTCAAGCTTATTGCTACATCTCAATACGACAGATATGATAATCAGTTAACATCCAAACACTAAGAACTACTTATCTAGTTAAAAGAAAAAATACTAATAAGTGTCACTTAAACTAATAAGGTCTGGATACAACGAACACTTGGTTATTCATAAATTAGGAAATAAATTACCTAAAATCTCCAATTTAGGTGGAGATGAGTTACCAACTGACATAAGTGAAAGCTAACTCAAAGCTAAGTTAAAAAGAAAATTAGAGTTGTCTAAAAGGTGATTTGAAATGCAAAATAAGTAACACACTACTCAAATCAGCTAAAAATCGCTAGTACTGCAATTAACAAACCTAATACTCCTTAAAGCAGTTTCGACTATAAACAATGTAACAGAACATAATGAATGTTGAATAACAAAAAGGGAACATAGCATCTTGCAGCATACTTAGAGATTATTTTGGATTGCTTATTAGAATGAGCACATAAGTAATTTTTTTTTTGTTCTAACTTGTGTTGCACCATTTTTTGTTCTAACTTGTGTTGCACCATTTTTTGCCTTTATTGGATTGCTTATTATGTATAGACATGATGTGGTAGTGTAACTTGTACAATTCAAGAAGAATGTTGTCAAGGGACGTTTGTGCTTGTTAGAGAGAAGTACACTTTAATTAATATGCTATAAGTAAAATCGTTCCATTTATAAAGGAAAGTAAATAATACGCTTACCATATCAGGTTGTATGTTTGCGGCTGCTGTAAGACATGGGATGTTGGACAGGACACGTTGATGGGTTCAACGAATGGGTTTGCCACTTAACAGGTACGTGACGAAAGCTATGCTCGGCTGTGAACCTCTCATAAAACCCGACCATATGGATTACGACGTTGTTTGATAGCATCGTTCATTTATAAATGGAATGGTCTCTGTCTGCAATGCACACCTTGCTGTGGACCTGAAACGTAAAATTGCAGCATCTATAAGATGGTTGTAGACAATATAAATTGTGCACTGAAACATATACCGAGAAATATGTGGACAATATAAATTGTGCACTAAAATATACGAAGGAATAGGAAACCTTATGTAGGCCACGTTGTAGGATCCGTTAGGCCTTGTGCATTGTGGACAGTTGGTGATGAAGAGCGCGTACGATCTATAAAAAATAAAGCGAATGTTATTACGTTACTGAAACACCGAGTGAGTAAGTAACAATAGAAGGAAAAAATAGTACTGACAGTAGATGACATGCCTGAGACACGTTGTTGAGTGGGTTTAAAAGTAGCAGGCCACCTCCTAAATCATATTCAAGACATTAACTATGTATAAAATAATTTTAATAGGGGGAAATGAGTTTGCGGTTCAACCTGACCTGTCCTGTTCAGACCTCTTTTAAAGCAGTGTTTTTTTTTTTTTTTTTTTTTTTTACCTTATTGCATTATCCAAACACACTAACCCTTTTGGAATATCCAGAAACCCAACGCGTAACTATTATGTTCCATAGAACACATTATGGATTTATCTAAAAGAGCTTATTGAGCTGATAAGCCACTAAGCACAATCCTTTTCATATAGGTTAACCCAAAGTCCAACCCCCCCCCCCCCCCCTCTCAACCACCTAAAGTAACCCTTTTAAACCCAAAATCATTTTGATTCTAAATCCAGCCGGACCATATTTCAAGTTTCAACCTGTATAAAAAGTACTTAAGCTATAATCTTTTACCTTAATTGAATACCTTTTACCGATAGGTATCGCCTGCTACTGCCAAGCGTCAACAAAGCACGCATCAACGAAGCAAGCGTCAGCAAAGCACACTGTAAGCCTCAGCAAATCACAACATTAGCATCAGCGCATTCATGGTGAAAATACTGAATAGATACGTGTAGAAAATATTGAACTAAAAATATAACGATAAAATTACCTTATGAATCGAAGGCACTCTTAAAACATTTTGCTTGATTAACACGCTTTATGATTTCAGTTTTTTCCATTGTTTCCATTTTTTTAGACCTGGCTTCCTATTTTCCCTGCATTCATATTTCAGACAATTAGTACTTTTGGGGTCCGAATTTATACGTTAGAATTGCAAAACTAATACCCAGATAATAGAAAGAAGAAATTTAGGATTGGCTTTATTGTTCATCTGACGATTTTGTCAACGGAACCAAGCAGAAATATGTGACACGCCACATACATTTCACATCTATCTATTCTCTCAACTTTACCGTGTCTATGAGCCTGAGATAGGCCGAGATTCGGAAAAACCGGATACGTCTACCATGGCTGCAACTTTAGTTGTGCCTGCCAAGTATAACCCACACCTGTACAAACAAATATTGGCGTCAGCGCCACTTCCAATAGAAGGCCGTAAAACATTTGAACTGCAAGAACGCGACATAACACAATGAAAATACAGGCCATCATATTGTTTGATCACTTCTCATCCAGTAGTTCAATACATTTTAACCTTAGAAACAATGACAAAAAGCAACCTACTGAGTATCAACATTAGGCAATACACACATTGAACAGAATCACCTCTCAAATTATTTTTTCATTAACAAATAAGCTAAACACATAAGATACAACACAAAAGCTGCATTTCTGAGTTTTACTTGTAGGGATCAAATGCAGTGGAGAGATTCTTGAAATTTGATAAGTCTAGCTGAAAGTTAATTGGCCAAAGGAGGCAGATAATTATGAGCATACGAAAGTTATGGAAAAAAGACGATTACCTTGGGATAGGTGACTGATGTTGGTGCTACATTGTGAGGTTGTTCGTTCAAAATGTTTTCAACTATGACATCTGGCTGGCACGCATCGTGGTTAGTCCCTACAGTCCACACAAAACACACGAATCAGCACAGTAATCTTATGAACATTTCAACAAAATGCAAAAGCTTACAACTTTTTATAGACACCGTAATCCTAAATTAAACCATATCGAAATGAACATAAGGCTAATTTTCAACATATCTATACCATAAAAAACACAAACAGAATGAAAACCGTAAAGTTGAGAATAAAATTTTAGAAAAATCAGAAAACCATACCCGCATATTAGCTGTCCAACTTCCAACACCTGAAAACCCGATAAGGCCATAAGCCTGATAAATAAGTTGAGGCAAACACCCCCAATACTTAGATAATCACTTACGAAATCCTAACCCCAAACACCCTAACTTAATAAAAACCCTTAAATTTAAACGCAACCCACATTTCACAGAAATCCCAAAATTAAAACAAAACCCTAATTCTTATAAATATCAAACCTGCGATTTATGATTTTATTTTCACAATATTTGTCATTTTCATCTCCATCTTCACCAAAAACCCTAAATTTCAGATACGACAAAATTAGATACAATTAAACCTAAAACCGGGTACAACAGTTGCATCAACATCAAAATCTAACAAAACAACTTCAGAAAATACCTAAACAATCATCATCACCAGCAGAAAATAGCTTCAACTTCCCCATCCTTCGATGATCATTATCAGCAGCGGAAAATAGTTTGCGGTGTGTGTGGAATGGTCTAGGTTCTGGGTATTTAATGTTGGATCATTGTTGGATCATAAGAGAAATTGGATCCTTTGTACCTGGGCTAATCGAGCTGACAGTCGGCCTGCTTTTTTTGGCGGGAAAGTTGCTACAGTGTAGCTACAGGAATAGACGGCGTCGTTTTATTCTCAGTTTAAATAAACTTATAATAAATTATAAAATTCCATGAGTAATCCAATCCTTCATAAATCCATCTAACTTTCAAGCACAGTTGGAATACGCTTTACAATCTTCCATGTACATTGCTAGACATGTGAAACATGTAGTTAAAAAAAAGGTTCAAAGTGCCCTGATTTTGTGAAAACAAAATACAGTAACATTTTTTTTTCTAGAAATAATAATGACTAAAAGGCATTTAAATGGCTTTATTTTCAGTCAGTTTTAGTTTTTATTAAACTACCGGACTTATAGGAATTATAAGGGCTTGAGCTTTTAAAACAAACTCGTATATGTGTTTGTCATACAAGTTTATGAAAACTTTGATAAGCGATAAGCCCCAATAAGCACAAGCCAATTGAAATGAGTTTATGAGAAATTATAGGCTTATAGTCGGTCAAATTACTTAATTAAATACCTTTAAAATATAACATATTAACACGCGAAAGCTTGAAATATTTTAAAATTTAATTTGATGTATTTTTAGGTGATTTAGACCAAGTATCAGCTCAAACTAATTCGCCAAACTGTTTTATTAAAAAATATATTAAATCTTACAACTTATAATATAAGCTTCAGCCCAACTCGGTTAGCCAAACGTTCCCAATACATGTACTTTGGAACAGCGAGTAAGTTGGTTTGTTTTATTGTGCAACCAATTTAAATGGAGAAAAAAAAAAATAGTATCTATCATTTTTTAAGCTGAAAAGTCTTGATTTTTGGATTGTGAGTTCCACTCGTTGTAGAAAGAACTTGTTTAGTTGTGGTCAGTTGTCACTGGTGCGGGGTGCCTATCAAGAAGAAACACATAATTTTCGGATTGTCACCACCCCTTATGCACATATATAACTCGACTCAAGAATGAATCTCAAATGCACATTAACACTAACTTTATACACAAAGCCACTAACATTAAAATCTAGCATTTAGATACCAGCGTGCAATTGCATGTTTTAACTCAACTTGTTAAGCGCATCACTTGCATCAAATCTACCTTTATCCAACGTCTTCGTCAAATAAACAGGGATGCATCAATTTCAGCATTCCTCCAAAACTCCAATAGCCCAATCCATTAGAAAATACAGCAGCACCACAACTCTAATGGACGACGCTCGTGATATGCTGACAATAGCGACCTATAATAACATAAAAAGACAAATAATAGTAGATACATTCATCATTGGTTCAGAGGTCGTGTTGACCAGACACGAACGACACCCCTACTCTTAGGTAAGAGTCACATTCATCATTTCAACAAGAATGCAATATGATGTAACTTATTGAAAAGTTTTAGGTATTCAGAGTAAAAGAAAAAGCAGAAAATACTATTGACTTACGATATTATGTAGTTCTTTTAAATTTGGTACATTGAAGTCTGAAAGTCCAGCAAGTCCCCCAAATGTTGTTGGCGCTTGGAACCTGAAACGTGTATCATTGACTAAAGCACTTGTCAATAGAGCGTTCTTTTTGGGTATGATTGATGCAATGTGAGTATATGATTAGTTTTGTCACCAAATTATTAGCAATATTCAATACCAACTTTATTGTTGGTATAGAGTTTTATTTAACACAAAATCTAGTCACTTTGAAATTGGTGCAAACAAACTCTACAGCTTACTTTTTAGGTAAAAAATATCTGAAAATCAATGACATCTCATGTTTAATACAATTGAAAATAAAAGGTTTAGATTTAAAGATTAGTATATAGCATATTCAGGAAGTATTTTCTTCACCAATACTTTTGATTTTCATCACCGAAGTATAGTGATAGAAGATCTGCAAGAGCTTTAATTTTGTATATACATTGCATAAACATATATGACTTGGTAAAAATGACTTCCAAGCATGCTGGTCATTTGTCAAATGCGGAATGATTTCCTCAGCTAAAACTTGAAAAATGCATTTAAATAATCACCCGAAACATGTAAATTTCAGATCCTGTGATGTAGTCCAGTTCTCAAAAACACTTGCAATTATCTTAATGCGTAGAGATGCAAATGTATATATAGCCAGGCTTCATCAACATGACCTCAAGGGTTTAATGAAGGATACTTTCTATCAATATACAACTAGCCACACCTCACTACCTCATACCAAAAATCACCCATTTTATACTTTTATCAGTTTATGTGTAATCCAACCCACCGACCCGTTAATTTTACTACCTATAACGAATGGTTACTAAAATCACGTCGACCATTACCGATGCTAACTTTACCAAGTATGATCACGTAGCATTTATATCAGTATAAACCATGGTAGAAATTGTTATTAATATCTATGCCAAACTTACAGTTTCTCGTTTAGGATGACCATTGAATGGCAACCCTTCTTTGTTTTCATACTAGGAAGTTTTTCCCACGCTTCTTCAAGGGGATCATGCCTTTCAAACGAACTGCATGACATTATTAGAATTTATCATCTAATTAACTATGGGATGATAAATGTAAGTGTGGAGACGAACATGATAAAGGCCCTAAGTTTTCCTTGTAGGTTCGGAATTGAAAAGGAATGGTCTTAGAGTTAAGGGATAATTATTATATATTACCTTATATAGGAAGCTCCATCGTATCCACCAGTAACATAAAGTGTATTGTTCAGTTCTGCCATTGCAGGGGCTAACCTCTACAGAGAAACAACAGCTTATAGAGTTATAACAGGTATATGATATTAGAGGTGTCAAAATAGGCAAGTTGGGTAACAAGTCAACTGGGTATTTTTTGTATAGGTACAATGGGTCGGATGAGATTGACCCAAAACACTGCAGAAAAAACAAGTCAAAAAAAAAATGTCAGAAAGATACCAGACGCTATATCAGTTTAGTAATACTAATATAGATTCAAAATCAAATATATTAGGATATTTTATTTATTAAAAATGTCATTTGGGATACTTTTGACTTTCGAGAGTCAACCCAGTTGAGAGGTTAAACTTTTTTACTTTGTAGATTAAGATTAGCGATTTGACTCATTTGACCAGTTTGAGATTAAACATAACCCAGATTGCCCCCTCTATTCATATGAATGGTGAAGTAGCATAATCTGTGAAAATGAAGATAATGGTACCTTGCTTAAAAAAGCATTGGGCAAGTAGGGATCCACTTCCCAATATCTAGGTCCAGATACTCCACCTCTGAGGAGCAATGGCGTCCATTAGCACCACCAACGAAAAAGAGTCTGTCCTTAACTGAAGCTCCAGCAACATGTATGTTTTTCCAAAATAATGGTGGTCTTTGAACCCATTGATTCTTTGAAGGGATGAATGATTCAACTACAACAACAAAAAAATAAAAATAAAATAAAAAAAATAAAAATAAAAATAAAAAGAAAAAAGTTATGACAACACGTCTTAGCAGATTAAGAGCACAAATATTGCAACATATAACAATTTGAAGAGAATAACATTACCTGTGTGAAATCCCTCGCCACCAAAATGGTAAAGTTCACCATTCAAGATTGCAGCAGATGCATATTTCTTCACAAATTGCATTGAATTAAGTGAACTTCTGGTATCTTTAAATGGGCTATAGGATTCTAGTGATTAGGACCATGAGGAACCATCGAATCCACCAACAATGTACACAGACTCATCCAAGTTTGACTGAGATTTGCTCGATAGATTATCATCTACTTCAACAGGGTCTACAACAGGTTGTGAACCCAAGCATATCTAACAATGTTCATTTGACCAGAACCAGCAGCCTCAAATATTCCATGAAGTTTCAGATCATGATAGTTAAACAGAAAAAGCACAAGTCCTTCGCTTATGTTCTTTATGTATGGAATGTGTGGCCCTGGCAAACCTGTTAGCAAAAACACAAAGTTGATTTATATGAATGTAGATAGAAGCAAAAAAAGATGATGGAAACATAAAATAAAAAAAACTAATCAAACAGATGTTTTGTAAAGCATTCATTAATGGTGTTGTGAGTGCATCCAAATATAACACCACCAAGATCAGATTCCCTCAAGTTTCTAGCAGGTAAACTAAAATTGGAAGGGGCTTCTTTTAAGGCCCTATCAAGACTGAACTTATTCTTTTGCTTCTGACCTCCCATTCTGCTAAACAAATGTATGATCATCAAGATTAAGAACACAACTCCAATATAATGTGATGCAGAGCACATAGAACATATTCTTTGATAGTATCTATCTATAAATTCCATTCCCACACCCAACAAAGCCCACTGTTACAACTATTAATAAAACTGAGAACTGAAGATAACTTGATATAACAAGAAATGACGGAATATAGTGCAGCAACATAGAGCATGGCACATAACAATAAACCACATGGCACAGAGAACAATACAACCGATAAGATGTTTCATTTATAACTTAAGGATAGTGATTTGACTCATCTGACCCGCTTGAGATCAACCATAACCCAAATTACCATTTCTAGCAGATGAAAGTGAAGTGGCATACTCTGAAAATGATGATAAACGTACCTTGTCGTCCGTTAGCTACTCCACCTCTGAGGAGCATTGTCGTCCGTTAGCACCACCAACGACAAAAAGTCTCTCCTTAACTGACGCTCCGGCAACATGTATGTTTTTACACAATAAAGGTGGTCTTGGAACCCACTGATTCTTTGAAAGGATGAATGATTCAACTACAAACAAACAAAAAAAGTTATGAGAATACGTCTTAGTAGATTAAGAGCACAAATATTGCAATATGTAACAATTTGAAGAGTACCTGTGTGAAATCCCTCACCATTCAAGATTGCAGCAGATGCATATTTCTTCACAAATTGCATTGAATTAAGTGAACTTCTGGTATCTTTAAATGGGCTATAGGAATCTAATGACAAGGACCATGAGGAACTGTTGAATCCACCAACAATGTATACAAATTACAGGCTCATCAAAGTTTGACTGAGATTTGCTCGATAGATGGTCATCTACTTCAACAGGTTGTGATCCATGTTCCAAAGTACTAATACGGTTTTTAAGTTGTTGGACTAACCTGTTTTGATTCATCTACTATCTTTGCTAATCCTCTCTACAATCCCAGAGATACACTTTTAACAGGTTTTACAATGATCATGCTACTTGTCTTACAGATAATAATCCATTATAGACATATAACATTTCTAACACGTGCAATAGCTGACATGATGAGAGCATGACTAAAGCCAATACAAGGAATGTATTTGTCATAAGATTCACATGATATACACTGCACATAACACGATAACGCAGGTGTAGGCAATGAAGTTCAAATTGAACTGGTCATCATGAACTTCATTGTATACATTCAAGGGAGTAGCACATATACACAAAAACAAATTTTTACAAACCGTGTTATTATCTTACTAAATGAAAAAGAGTGAGGTAGGAAATGAGAAATGAAAAATCCAATGAGGTGAACTGTCAGAAGATTAAGCTAACCTCTCTCAAACAGCCTCACATTGTGACAAAAAGAAGCATGTCCTTGTATCATAATAAAAAACAGAACATGCACTGCAAAACATTTGACACCACTTGATAAGAAGAGAATATTTTTATGCATTTTCTGTTAACATAAGAAATTCATTGCATTCTTCACTAAAACATAACATTTTTAAGCCAAGTCAGCTGTAAACACACGCAAACATCCATTACACAGTTTATCACTAAACATACTTAGAACTAGCAACTAAGACTCAATCACTTTTACCCAATACAAAAACAGTCTGTTCTCCCCAATCTCCCTTTTAAACTGAACCACTATCCAGTGAAGTATCATCCGTATCCTCAAAATAGTGGAAACCTTTAGCTTCCAATCGAGAGAGAACCTACCAATGCAAAGAGAACGTTATTAGAGCACTGCAATGTGTATAAACTAAATAATAATCAGGGAAACCCGAAATTAAAACTAGCAATCACACCTCTTAACAACAACCAAAACCCAAATAAAAAGAAAATAATAATAATAAATAAATAAATAAAATTACCTCTAAACAGTGATCCCCAACTGTAACATCGTTGACATGGCTAAGGCTTTCTAAAAGTCCTTTCAGCATCTCTTCTTCTAGTACATCCAGAGATATATCAAAATCCCCCAATTTCCGATATTGTAATTTAGCTTGGATTAAAGAAGACACATCACGCAACAAAAGCTTCTTCAAATACATCTTGTCTTGGATTGTTAGCGCCAATAAGTGAGGAGCATTGATTTCGATAGCATCAATATAATCCGTACCATACAGATACACATAGTGACAATCATAACAAGTAAGCGTGAACATCATCAGACTCTTTGAAGTAATATCAATCCGTCTATACCCATAACATTCCTTAAATTCCAAACTTTCCAAACAAGGACTTCCAGACAAAATAATTTCAATCATATCTTCATCTAATTCAACTCGCCATAGACGCAAAATCTTAAGGTTCTCCCAGCTTATCACACCATTAGGAGGATTTAATAAACAATCACACAACTTCATACTCGTAATACATGTATTGTTGAAAAACAACACATCATCAAAGATAAACTCACATGGGACTCCTTCAATATCCCATAACCTAAGATGAACCTTTTGCACGTTACGATGAATAATAGCATGATGAATCCAGCTAATGGCTTGAGATTTAAACTGAGGATTAGAGTCGGAATCAAAAGTGACGTAGAGTTTGAATTTGCTGAGTTTGACATCAGGAGGACATTGAGTTAGGGTTTTGTCGATAAACGAAACGTATTGGGTGAGATCGTTAGTGAGGTCATCATACTCTTCAATGAAAGTACGATTAGGAAGTAGAGTCCAAAGATATTGCCAACGTTTGGAGATAGTAGCAGTTGTTCTAATAACCTCTTTTGTGGTCATTCTTCTTTCATGGTCATGGTACGTTTCACTTTTTATTTTGATTCGAGAGATGATTTCGACTAATAAGCAATCCGGTAACAAACTTATTCTATCTGTTTCGCCCATGATTTTTTAATTGCAATTCTATAATGAAATTGAAATAATTTAAAGAAAAAAAACAGTTATAACTCTGTTACCTGTAACACAATGTTATCTATGATGATGATGATGATGGTGGTGGTGGCGGCGGTGTTGGAGTTGCAACCATGGCGGTTGTAGAAATGAAGAGGGCTGTTTAGATGTGTTGGGTGTGGGCAAGGTTATAAATAGCCTAGGGTAAGCCTCAAGCTATACGAGCTATAGCGAAGCTATAGCGTTTTTTGAGGCGTGATCAAGGCGGCATAATTTTTTATAAATTTATATATTTATATCATATTTCATATATATATATATATATATATATATAATACATCAAGTTTACAAAACGCGTTATACATAAGAAATAAACTCAAAAAACTAAACTATTATTGCATTTTTCGTCATTTCTTTAAATAAAACCTTCTTCGTGAGAGTAAACTGCTAAAAGATAAAATGTAAAAACCTAAAAACTACGGTATAAAACATCACATTCACATATTCACATTCACTTGTTATATTACCTTTTAGCATTTGATTTATAAAGTTAGTCCAAGCCCAAGTTTCTTCTAGCCCAATAATAGTAAATCACTAAATCCTACAAAAGCTTCAAAATAAAGCGCCACGCTTCACGCTATAGCACACCTTACCACGCTTTTTCGCGCTTCATAACACGCTACGTCTTAAGAAGACGCCTTGGCCTGTTTCGTAACGTGGAGGCCACGCCTCGCGCTATGGCGCCGCTATGGTGCGCTATTTAGAACCCTGGGTGTGGGTGACAAATAAAAGTGCCTTGGGGAAAGTTTTTTTCACAAGGTTTTGTTTTATTGATAGGTTTTGAAAATGGATTTGAAATTGGATTTGATATTATTATATACTAAGCTACTACCCATACATAGCAACGAAATTTCTAACGGCACATTTTTATTTCCTTTCTTTATGGGGCATAAAGAGGACCATTTTTCTATGAGTAGCCTTTTGATATCTTGTAAAAAGTAAAAAGAGCGTCAAAACTACATATATAAGCAAGCTTATGATTAAGACGTAGCATGAAAATATCCACATAACTTACTCTATGAACAAAAACACTTTAGTCATTGAGATTTTCGTTCTTTTTGGTCTGAATTCTTCAAAATATACATTGTATCTCTTCTTCATACCTTATGAACAAAAGACACCGACGTATGTAATGTATCACCACGCGCTACAACACTTAATCCAGTAATGTACCACTATAAATAAAACCAATTGATACCATTATATACAATATAAAATTATCAATTGAGCGTATAAAAATTCTGAAAAATTATAATAATCATTAAACCTTGTATCATCATAAATCACATACATGAAGATTATGTAAAATCTTAAATCTTAGAGCTGAGTCAAATCTTTATCAATAATATCCTTTTGTCCTTTAGAACTATATATGGGCTAACTTCCTCTTAAAGATCGATTAACTAAAACTTAAACCAAACTGTGAAAACCCTACAACCATTTATAATGATATAAGATTCAACTATTTTTCAATTTAAACAAAGTATAAGAAGAATTATTTAACTCTTCTCCTTTGAAGTTTGATTACAAATATTGGTTTTCATTTTATGCACAATCAACACATGCAAAAATATAGAAAATATAAGTCCATAAAACTAACGTGTGTTTTTCAAAATTAAACAAAAATAAAATTTATTCGATTGACATCATTGATCATGCCGAGTTAAAAACATAAAATTCTTGAAATATAAACAAATAAAATGTAAAATGAATGAAGATACAAATTACGACTAACCGCAAATCGGTTTTTTCCCAAAACAGTCATCACCGTATCTCTATATCTTATGCTCCATTATCGTTGTTACAAAAGTCAACAAAAATCCTATAACAAAATGTATAAATATGAAAAATAATAGGTTAATAATCATAATAAAGTATTTAATAGGTGGAAGAGAACCGCAAATCTCGAGATAGAATGTTGTGTTAGATAACTTTTTATTGTAACTCATATTTATTTATGGTTATTACAAAATAAGGATAACTAATATTAAAATACTCTAGAGAACCAAAAATCTTGGGGTAGAATGACGTGTTACATATATTTTTTTAGATTTTAATTGAATCAGGCAAGTCGAAGTTACATAATAAGTGAGGACTAAAGAGTACACAAGAGGTTAAGATTTAGGTACGACGTTACAAAACAAGGATAAATCATATTTAAATATTACGGGATAACCATATATCTCGAGATATAATGTCGTGTTAGTTCTATTATTGCCTAAGATTGTCGCATGAAAATTAATATTTGAGGTATTAAACAAAGGCTTACTTAAACTAAGATCTCAGGGAATAAATTGTCCTTTCAGAGTTGTAAGTTATAACTTTGTTGAGATGTATTGTCTATCACAAGGTAACAGACTATAATGAGTAAACCGATGCATTAAAATGTTGTATACAAAACAAATCAACATATAAACATAACTTGAACACTTTTTATCGGACATACACGTATGATTTAATCATGGTCAACAAAGCCCATGCATCACATGGGCCATGATGTCTCATATATATAAAAAAGAAACAGTTAACTTATACGAGTAATCAAGAGTCCGGGGTCATCCTAGTTCCATGACTAGTTCCCCACACACAAACTTACTCATAAATCACAAGCTTATATGAGTAAGAGTATGCCCAGCGAAACTAAACCCCTTCACAAGATCACAACAAGACAATGATATATAATTATCTCTCGGGTAAAGACTATAAAATAACAACCTACTTTCTCCATTTTACCGAGATGAAACACGTATTTTTTTTATCAACATTTAAGCCAACGAAACTTGCAAATATTGTTCTAAGGTCAACAAAAAGACTTATTATATTAAAAATAATAATTGAAATGACTATATTACCCTTGTATTCTTAAACTACACCATTATTTCACATATCTTGTCTTTCACTTCCATGATGGTGTCGGACACTAACCACCCAACTGACCCCTCAATCTAGACTTGAATAAAAGGGTGGATTTGTTACAGATGCAGTAGTCATCGAGAGTACAGCCACTAAATTCACTCTCTCGAACACTAACCACCCAACTGACCACAAGCCGAAATCACATAAGCCAACGTAACCTCATCCATCTCCACCCCCGCCTCCACCATCTTATCAAACCACTCCAATGCCTCTCTCGGCTTCCCCTTCTGCGCAAACCCCATAACCATCGTCGTCCACGCCACCATATCCTTCATACCCATATCCCCAACCCTCACATACGCCACAATCAAAGTAGTCCACGAAATCAAATCTCTCACACACATTTCATCAAACACCTTACGCGCATCCCCCCAACTCCCCACACCTCACATAAAAATCAATCAAACCATTCCCAACATAAACATCCAACCCAAACCCAAACCTACCCACCCTCATCACTACCCCATGAATCTGCTCACCCAAACATCCCCCATAAACCCCATGATCACAACCCATCAACAAAGCTGTAAAAGTGAACGAAACAGGGCCAACCCCATTTCGTCTCATACATTTATAAACATCAACAGCCTTAACTAAACCATTATCCTCCTTTACATATCCGCGAATTACGGAAGTGTATAAAAATGGGTTCGGGTTTTTGACTTGGTTAAATATGTTAAACGGGTATGGGTCAACTGGGACATTGAATTTAGAAGTTAAGACACAGATGAGCTTAGTGACAGCGTAGCTGGATTGATGGAGGTGTTTACGGATGATGTGTGCGTGGATTTGTTTGGTTTGGTTAAGGTTGTTGGTTGTGTCAAGTAGTGTGACTAGGTTTGATTCTAGGAGTTTGGTTTGGTTTGGTGGTAGTGTGATAATGGGTATAGTTTAAGAAGAGAAGGGTAATATAGTCATTTCAATTATTATTTTTAATATAATCAATATTTTTGTTGACCTTAGAACAATATTTGCAAGTTTAGTTGGCTTAAATGTTGATAAAAAAGTACGTGTTTCATCTCGGTAAAATGGAGAAAGTAGGTTGTTATTTTATAGTCTTTACCCTTATCTCTCACGTAAAGTGTCTCAATTGTTACTTAATGCAACAAATAATCTCTTAAAGACCCGTTCGTTACAAGGAATAGTTTATGTTTATAATATTAGTCAATGTTTTGAAAACCGGGTTTGAAATCGACCTAGTCGAGTCACCGGGTCAACCGGTTTGACCCGGTTTTCAATATATTATATTTTAATTTTTTTGACCGGGTCAACCCGGGTTTTTATTAAAAAATTTGAAAAAGCGAAACCCGGCTGGGTTTTGAGAACCAGGTTGACCCGGGTCACTCAAAACCCGGCGGGTCTAACCGGTTAACTCGGTTTTAGAAACCCGGATATTTTTTACCCTTTTTTTTGCCGAAACCGGTCGAACCGGTTAACCCGGCCGGGTCGACCCGGGTTTCAAAACACTGATATTAGTATGATTAGTAAATGATGCTCTTGAGCCATTGGCTACACGAAATCCCTTTCATTCTATAAAAAATCTAATCACTACGTAAACTTTCCACAATATAACAAGAAAAGAAACCATGGATTGCAAATATCAAATTTATTAAAACAATGGCATCACTCACACCGCAAACTTTTAATTGATTAGTCAAATATGATTTTTAAGAAATAGGTAATGAGTTTAGTCACAACTTCAGACTAAAAATCAGTGAAACATGTGCTCATTATCGGGACTAAGTCGTTAGTAAAAGGTCGATTGACATTCAAAACGGGTGGATGAGGTTAGAGTTTTTCCGTCGACTTAAATTTATTGAAAAAAAATATATTATTTTGAGCATCAAAATTGAGAGTAACGTAGGTGTAGCAAAAGCCACAAAATTGGACGTATACACACACCACTCATCTCTTCAATATCCGCCACGTCAGAAAATCAATTTAACAAATTTTTAAAAATATAAAAACATAACAACCAATCATCTTCCATTTTCATTTTTATTATTTATTTTTTTTAAACCGCAAATTTTCACAAAACCCCCACCGGAAATGGAGGCCCATGCTCTCCGTACCTTTCTCTGCCCCAACAATGTCCACGTGGACAACCACCACGCGCCTGTACTCACTCTACGCGCCATCTCCACCAAACGCCGCCGCCACGTCACCATTTACGCCGTCAATAACGATAACAGTGAAGCTAGTTCAAGCAGACGTCAAGTGCTCATAACGCCGTTAATTGCGATCGGAGCTTATGCACTCCGGTCAGCTGTAGCCAGAGCTGACGAAAACACGGTTGCGACGGTTCCGGTGGCGGAGACGGTGATGACGTCAGCAAAAGTGGAGGTGAAGAAGGAGGAGGTGATAAGTTCTAGAATATACGATGCGAGTGTGATAGGAGAGCCGATGGCGGTAGGTAAAGATAAAGGGAAAGTGTGGGAGAAGATGATGAATGGAAGGATTGTTTATTTAGGTGAAGCTGAGCAAGTGCCGACTCGTGACGATAAGGATTTGGAAGTTGAGATATTGAAGAATTTGGTCAAGAGGTGTGGTGAGGCGACTAGGTCGATTACGTTGGCGCTTGAGGCGTTTCCTGCTGATTTGCAGGCACAGCTTGATCAGTTTGTTGATAAAAGGTTTAATTTAATTTTAGGTTTATGTTAATTAAGCGTAAGTTAATTGATGTGATAAATAAGTTTTTAGCGAGAGAATTATAAAATTGTACATGATATGTTGATATGAAGGTTTAGTTTTTCGTGAGACGTTTGTAGGATTTTGTGAGGTTTTAAAACGAAAATAAACGGACAAAAACTGACGGAAACGTATTAAAACGGAACTTACGAAGGTATTAAAAAAAATTGCACCGTTCATCCTTTTGCACCATTCGTCCTTTTGGTTTGTGAAATGATTAGTATAGCCTCATGGGACTTCAGGTGTAACAGCACTTAACAAGCGTTAGTGGGGGAGGGACTAACGGCGCCAAACATTTGCCCGTTAAGGACGAACGGTTTTTTTGATCAAGGGACTAACGACGCCAGTAAACACAAACCACAAAGACGAATGGTGTAATTTACTCTTTTAACTATTTCAAATGAATTAATTTGGTTATGATTATGAAATTAACTATTATAGCAAACATTTAAATGTTTTATCTAACGTTAGCACGGGATTATAAGGTAAGTTTCACAAGTATATAGTGAAACCCCGCACGAAGATTTTTATTGTAAATGAGTAGCTGAACTCTATATCGATAAAATAAATTACTTAAAATCTGGCACTATACGGTCCATGGCAACGAAAATGCGAATTAGAGTAAACGAAAGAGCAACATCAGCAATTTGATGGTACACATGATGAATGGAGATTTTACAAGATAACCATAAATCGTGGGATAGAATATCTTGTTAGCCATATTTTTTTAGATTCGATTAGGTAAGACGAAGTCACATAATAGTTTAGGACTAATAAAGTATTTAATAGGTGGAAGAGAACCGCAAATCTCGAGATAGAATGTTGTGTTAGATAACTTTTTATTGTAACTCATATTTATTTATGATTATTACAAAATAAGGATAACTCATATTAAAATACTCTAGAGAACCAAAAATCTCGGGATAGAATGACGTGTTACATATATTTTTTAGATCTTAATTGAATCAGGCAAGTCGAAGTTACATAATAAGTGAGGACTAAAAGAGTACACAAGAGGTTAAGATTTAGGTACGATGTTACAAAACAAGGATAAATCATATTTAAATATTACGGGATAACCATATATCTCGAGATATAATGTCGTGTTAGTTCTACTATTGCCTAAGATTGTCGCATGAAAATTAATATTTGAGGTATTAAACAAAATCTTACTTAAACTAAGATCTCAGGGAATAAATTGTCCTTTCAGAGTTGTGAGTTATAACTTTGTTGAGATGTATTGTCTATCACAAGGTAACAGACTATAATGAGTAAACCGATGCATTAAAATGTTGTATACAAAACAAATCAATGTATAAACATAACTTGAACACTTTTTACCGGACATACACGTATGATTTAATCATGGTCAACAAAGCCCGTGCATCACACGGGCCATGATGTCTCATATGTATAAAAAAGAAACAATTAACTTATACGAGTAATCAAGAGTCCGGGGTCATCCTAGTTCCACGACCAGTTCCCCACACACAAACTTACTCATAAATCACAAGCTTATATGAGTAAGAGTATGCCCAGCAAAACTAAGCCCCTTCACAAGATCACAACAACAAGACAATGATATATAATTATCTCTCACATAAAGTGTCTCAATTGTTACTCAATGCAACAAATAATCTCTTAAAGACCCGTTCGTTACAAGGAATAGTTTATATTTATAATATTAGTCAATGTTTTGGAAACCGGGTTCGAAATCGACCCGGTCGAGTCACCGGGCACCGGGTCAACCGGTTTGACCCGGTTTTCAATATATTATTTTTTAATTTTTTTAACAGGGTCAACCCTGGTTTTTATTAAAATTTTTGAAAAAACGAAACCCGGTCGGGTTTTGAGAACCGGGTTGACCCGGGTCACTCAAAGCCCGGCAGGTCTAACCGGTTAACCCGGGTTTTTTTGACATGTTTTTTTGGCCGGAACTGGTCGAACCGGTTAACCCGGCCGGGTCGACCCGGGTTTCAAAACACTGAAATTAGTATGATTAGTAAATGATGCTCTTGAGCCATTGGCTACACGAGTGCACATTACTCTGTTACATCTTTTCACTAGCGTACCATTTATTGAACTTAATGTGCACAAAATCCGTTCATTCTATAAAAAATCTAATCACTACGCAAACTTTCCACAATATAACAACAACAAAAAAAGAAAAGAAACCATGGATTGCAGATATCAAATTTATTACAACAATGGCATCACTCACACCGCAAACTTTTAATTTATTAGTCAAATATGATTTTTAAGAAATAGGTAATGAGTTTAGTCACAACTTCAGACTAAAAATCAGTGAAACATGTGCTCATTATCTAGACTAAGTCGTTAGTAAAAGGTCGATTGACATTCAAAACGGGTGCATGAGGTTAGAGTTTTTCCGTCGACTTAAAAAAAAGTATTATTTTGATTTTTGAGCAGCAAAATTGAGAGTAACGTAGGTGTAGCAAAAGCCACAAAATTGGACGTATACACACACCACTCATCTCTTCAATATCCGCCACGTCAGAAAATCAATTTAACAAATTTTAAAAACATAAAAACATAACAACCAATCATCTTCCATTTTCATTTTTATTTTTTAAACCGCAAATTTTCACAAAACCCCCACCGGAAATGGAGGCCCATGCTCTCCGTACCTTTCACTGCCCCAACAACGTCCACGTGGACAACCACCACCGTAACCACCACGCGCCTGTACTCACTCTACGCGCCATCTCCACCAAACGCCGCCGCCACGTCACCATTTACGCCGTCCGTAACGATAACAGTGAAGCTCGTTCAAGCAGACGTCAAGTGCTTATAACGCCGTTAATTGCGATCGGAGCTTATGCACTCCGGTCAGCTGTAGCTAGAGCTGACGAAAACACGGTTGCGACGGTTCCGGTGGCGGAGACGGTGATGACGTCAGCAAAAGTGGAGGTGAAGAAGGAGGAGGTGATAAGCTCTAGAATATACGATGCGAGTGTGATAGGAGAGCCGATGGCGGTAGGTAAGGATAAAGGGAAAGTGTGGGAGAAGATGATGAATGGAAGGATTGTTTATTTAGGTGAAGCTGAGCAAGTGCCGACTCGTGACGATAAGGATTTGGAAGTTGAGATATTGAAGAATTTGGTCAAGAGGTGTGGTGAGGCGACTAGGTCGATTACGTTGGCGCTTGAGGCGTTTCCTGCTGATTTGCAGGCACAGCTTGATCAGTTTGTTGATAAAAGGTTTAATTTAATTTTTGGTTTATGTTATTTAAGCGTAAGTTAATTGATGTGATAAATAAGTTTTTAGCGAGAATTGTACATGATATGTTGATATGAAGGTTTAGTTTTTCGTGAGACGTCTGTAGGATGTTTAAGTTTCATATACTGTGGTATATCTACATCTTAGCGTGGTTATAAGTGGACTTTTAGAGGCGTTATCCTTCCACACACTTGGATTATTTTTCCCAATAAAATATCGTTTTGACTTCTAATGGATATGTGGTAGTGATTAAGAACTTCAATCTTGTCATAGATCTGTATACCAAATTGGAATTCTGTTCAAACATACTTTTTATTGTGCGTGCACAAGTGTACTTACAGTTTCATTAGTTAAAATCCATCTGAACTTTGGCCTAAGCTTCCTCCCTACATACACGTTCTGTTTCATTAATTAAAATCCATATGTATGTATTCTCTGTTTTTTGGTTATGTTTATATTTTGCTGAAGTGCTCATTATCAAAGCCAATCATGGATGACAGGATTGATGGAGAGACGTTAAAGCCTTTCGTGTCACACTGGCCACCTCAGCGATGGCAGGAGTACGAGCCTCTTCTAAACTACTGTCGTGATAATGGAGTTCCACTAGTTGCATGTGGTACACCACTGAAGGTACTCTTTATCCTTGCAAGTTCTATTATACATATAGGGTGAAGCTGATGTCACACTACTTATGTTTGTAGGTCCTGCGGACTGTTCAAGCTGATGGTATACGCGGGCTTTCCAAGGCTGAGCGTAAAGCTTATGCTCCTCCAGCTGGTTCAGGATTTATATCAGGATTTACATCGATCTCGCGTAGACCATCAAAGGAAATGAGTTTCTCAGTTCAGTCTATTCCTTTTGGGCCAAGCTCTTATCTGTCTGCACAAGCCAGAGTTGTTGAGGAGTATACCATGTCTCAGATAATTTTACAAGCAGTTACAAATGGAGGAGCTAACGGAATGCTGGTGGTGGTGACTGGTGCAAGCCATGTTGCTTATGGATCAAGAGGGACTGGGGTACCAGCAAGAATCGCAAGAAAGATGCAAAAGAAAAATCAAACCGTTATATTGCTTGATCCTGAAAGGCAATACATCAGACGCGAAGGTGAGGTTCCTGTTGCTGATTTCTTATGGTATTCTGCCGCCAGACCATGCACAAGGAATTGCTTTGACCGTGCTGAAATTGCTCGAGTCATGAATGCAGCTGGCAGAAGGCGAGACGCGTTGCCACAGGTTAGTGGACCCATTAGTTACAAATGAGGTTCTTTCTGCATTTTTATATTAAATCAAACCTACGTTCAAAAGCGATGGTCAAAAAAACTAGGACCCATTGGTCATGGTTGTTTTAATTACAATCTGTATATGTGATGTGTGACCATGGTCAGCATGTATATCACATTTTCTTACCAGATGAACTTTCTGGATAAAAAACTAGGATCCATCTTATATACATATATGATTTGTAACCTATGTACTTGAAGTAGTTGAAATTAATCAGTGAATCACTGCTAATAACACTGTCTAAAATCATATAAAAAGAAGACTATTGTTAGTTGATGATAATATGCGTTCTGCCTTTATCAGGATATCCAAACAGGACTAGATCTTGGTCTTGTATCTCCAGAAGCCCTGCAGAATTTATTTGATCTGGAGCAGTATCCTCTCCTTGCAGAACTTGCTCATAATTTTCAGGTAACTGTTAACTAATTTGCCCTGTTAATAAGAATAGCACTTCGTGTTCTTCATCAAGGCATGCAATTTGTACCATCTTTTAATGTACGCCTCATCCTGTTAAATGCCAGGGATTTAGAGAAAGGTTGTTAGCAGATCCCAAATTCCTAAATAGATTAGCTATAGAGGAATCAATATCGATAACTACAACCCTCTTGGCACAATATCAGAAGCGAAAAGGAAAATTCTTTGAAGAAATTGACTATGTGGTGACGGACACTTTGAGGGGAATAGTAGTTGATTTCTTCACAGTATGGCTTCCAGCCCCTACATTATCGTTTATTTCATTTGCTGATGATGCTAATGGGCCCGACAGCATAGATGCACTAAAGGGTCTTCTAGGATCCATACCTGATAATGCATTTCAAAAAACACTTGCTGGGAAGGACTGGAATGTTGGCCATAGAGTAGCTTCAGTGGTTGTAGGTGGTATAAAGCTTGCTGGTGTTGGATTTATTTCCAGTATTGGAGCTGTGGCTGCCTCAAATGTATTGTACTCTGCACGCAAATTTCTGAATCCCGCCCTTGTGAATAATCAACAAAATAAGAGATCACCAATATTGAAAACTGCAGTTGTTTACAGTGGCTTTCTTGGGACATCAGCTAATCTCCGATATCAGGTATCCCAACTTCACATATTCAGATCTCGAATTTTGATAGGAATTACATGCATATTATGGGTAGGTTGGGTAATGAATTCGGTAAACAGGTCATTTCTTGTGCAGGTCAAAAAAATGCCAGCCCGCTGACCCACTTAATTACTTAAACTATGCGTTAGAGGGTTGTATTCGTTTAAATAGCCCTATGACTTTCAACCGTTTTGCATGTTCCCTTTTCAGCTTTTATTTATTTATTTATTTATTTATTATTTTTTATTTTTTTACTTGAATCGATTGAGATAAAACATAACCTACATCAACCATTTATCGAGATTTCCACTTCTAGCTATAAACATTGGTTCGTTATTAACATCAGCGCAACTCATAATGCAGATTATTGCTGGACTAGTGGAGCATCGGCTTTCAGATATGTTTGCTGATCAAACGTTGTTGGTTAATATAATATCGTTTGTGTCACGGACGATCAATTCCTACTGGGGAACTCAGGTTAAGTTGACCTTACTTTGATAATTTATGCTACATAGTGTATTGATGCTATTTGTACATATTCCTTTGAATTTTATTCAAACTTCCCTATATTTTATCTTTGTGCAGCAATGGATAGATCTCGCACGATTTACGGGACTACAGACTCAAAAGAGTGAATCATCTATAATTATAAACCAAACAATTGAATCTGCAAATACTGCCACAATAGGTTGCAACAACACAGATGGATTTGCGGGACTACAGACTCAAAAGAGTGAATCATCTATAAACCAAACAATCGAATCTGCAAATCCTGCCACAATAGGTTGCAACAACACAGAAGAAGCTGGTGTTGATGAAATTGAAAGTCAACAGTCTAAGAGATGATGACTTGTGTCATGCTATAGCTGCTGCTGAGGTCACCTCCTTGTAAGGAACCGCTTTCTGTTTTTGTTCAATGAATATTATAGTCGTGCTCTGTAGTTAAGATTTAAGTTGAGCACATTGGATAGAACACAAAATGAAGATAGATAGAGGCAAATTTTCAGCAGATTTTGTAAAGTTATGCCTTTGTATAACCCACGGGCTGGTAAAGGAAACAAATTTTGATTGACTAACCATTTTATACATGAATACAAGTGCAAATCGTTCATAGGTTGTACTAAATAAGCTCCCTGGTTACATTGTTCTTTATCTTCAGAACACAATGTAAAAACAATTGGATTACTTAGTATGTTTGGTCCTTAACTGTTTGTTTAAAGAATTGTTGGGAACTAAACAACAGTTACATAATTACTTTGTAATGGCATAAAAAGAAATTTAAGGAGTCCTTATATGTGGTAGTCATGAGAAATCAAAGAACACTTCAAAATATTTTTGTAATGGTTTTAAAAGGAAATTTAAAGAGTACTTATACATAATAGGTTTTGTAGTGTTGAAACTAAGTGAACAAGTGGTGGTAGTTTATGGGTTCTGAATGGTTACAAGACATACCAACATGTACAGATTACTAAGAGAAACTGAACCATTAGGATTTTGGTATTTTATGGAACAAAAAGGGACATTGCATTTCTGCATTTTACCAAAACATCGAATAGCAAATATAACATATTAATGATATCCCCCATCATGCAGTAGTTTTTAGTGGTAGGATTACCTTTTTAGATTAGAAAGATTATACGTGGTTGTATGAAAACTATGTCAACGATAGAACCAAACAATATCACCACAAGCTAACGTATAGGTTGGTTTTCAGTGGTCGATCATATGTTCCACATATGCCTAATGTGACCTTAAATTCTAAAATCACTATCAGAACACGTCAAGGATAAAGTTACCTCTTAGTTTCTGGAATATAGTTCTTTTTAGTAATTATGAATAAACATTTTACAGTTTTACTTAGTGGGATGCCAATTAACTTTGGAAAGTTAAAGGAAGCAATAATATACAACTTGTTATATTGGAAGTTTGAAAAAAACAAAAAATGTAACAAGTAATTATGCAGAAGGTAACCATGTGAATGATACTATCCAAAGATTCATAAATTACATTGTGAATTCTTTTCATCAAGAAAATGGCAGTTTACATGATATTTATTTAAAGCCAATCTTTAGTTGCATTTGCGCCCATCTTGCTTGTTCATCCTTGCTTCTAGTGATTCCTTCACTCTCTGAAGTGCACTTTCTAAATTCTTCATCTGTGCCATCAATGTATATGTTATTGTAAATTAATGCATTTGTTAGCTTATAAAATGATCTGATAGCACTAGATATACACAGGAAGTAGAAGTGTTTCATACCTGTTGCTTGGCAAACCTATTGTGTATGTACAGCCCACTATAGAGATCAAAACTATCATTCGCCGTGTTTTCTTTCTGCATGTAGCCATCAACCCGTCACATGTTACTTGTTTCACATTTTAACAAAATAAAATCTTGTTTCTATTATGTTTTGCTTTCTATAACAGCAACATGTATATAATGTATAGAAGTAAGTTTGCGCATACCACTTGAACCAGCTTCTCAAACCCCTTTGTGTCTATCGGTGTGTTTGTAATATGCATTTCTGATAACATCCTGTAAAAACAGTATCAACATGATTAGAAGCTTAAAAAGTTGTCATTGGGTGGGAAAATGGGCGGGTTGGGTAATGGGTCCAAACAAATACTTTTTGTACAGGTCAGGACTCGGGGGCAACACTTTTGTCCAAAATAAATTTATCTGTTTATAAACAATTAGTGTGTCAAATACGATTTTCAAAATTTATAATATCTCATTACGGCCAATACTCTAGTTTTACAAATAAAATGATTTGGGAGCTTTTATGATACATGCATTAAAGATACACTTTGGGTGATGTTTGCCCGTTTGACCCGTTTCTTTTTTAGATATATTTTTATCTTGCCCATTGACCCATTATAGTTCCAACTTAACATGAATATATATGCCTGCAAAAGGGTCAAAATTACCCGTTTAAGAAGCCATTTACCTGCCTATGGTGTGAGTAACAAACTGGCTTTCGGCAGCTAGCCTGTCATGCTCTTCACAACTCATTTCCAGCATTTTGCACCCCTGAATTTACATTTTTCATGCACATGTGTCCATAGCAAAATCATACATAGTGTACACTTTTCAGAAACGGATCTGAAAATTCGAAAATCCTGTGTATAAAATCAGTCTACCTCGTGTTTGAAAATGCTAAGAAAAGACGAACACAGATCCTCATCCCTAACACGTACTCTTTCGTACATAAATTTAAGATCTTTCCACCCATCTTTCCCACTTTCTGGTCCGAACATAGGATGCGTGCACACCAGATCCGAGTCCTGGGGAACTTCCTAAATTTTCCACAAGACATTATAAACATATTAGTAGTATACTGAATTAGTTTAAATCCTAATGTGGATTAGAAGATAATACTTGCGTACGATACCTGGTGTTCGATTGAGCCATAAATGATACTGTATATGTATAAAGATTTATGCTTAACACTATTATCATGTGTAGGAAGATATATTAATTTCTCACTAGTCATTAAAGAATGTAATCTTTAAGTTGCACTATTCATTTCTCCCTAAGTTCCAAGTCGTTATGCTATATCTGGAAAGATTTATGAGTTTACTGGGATTCATTAAGAAAGTGACATTTATCTTATAGTTTACCTGGAGGAGAATTTGTCTTGGGTGTTCTTTGACAGAGAGTACGTCAGCAAATAGCGTTGGTCTTTTAAGGCAATGAAATGGAATAGACTTAACGACCTCTGATAACGACATAATTGATGTGCATATCAGAATCACATCATGCTCTAATCCCATAAATTCTTCCATGTCCCTTCATACACAAATTATACTATACTATTACTTTTAAGAACGTGTAATGAAAAGATGAACATTGTGCAGGTAAGTGTTATACAACTTATATACCTATAGAAATGGACACCCAGATTGCCAGCAATCGCAGAATGGTCTGATCTTGATGTTGCACTAATAAGATGCCCTTGTTTGATCATTGTTTTTGCTAAGAACTGAGCAAAGGTACCAAACCCAATAACTCCTATCTTCAGTGCTCTTGTTGAGGTACCCATGAGACAGAAGGGTAGTTTAAGCCTTTAAGGGGTGGGATGAGGGTTGTGAAATGATATATTTATATTGTAGTTTAATGGAGAGCAGGTCAGCAAATATTTAAATCAATGGTCCAGATTAACATTTATATATAGGCCTTGTTGGATTGGACCTGTTGTAACTACGTGTAGGATGCATTTAAAGCCAGTTTTTGTGTTCAAGTTGTCTAACATGAGTATGTGATTATGGAAGAAGACAGTGGTTAGGAATTATTGACCTTGACTGTTTGGGGTGATGTGGCAATTGATGATGACCTGTGTGGTATGAGTTATCTGGTAAGTCGTGCTGGAGTACACATCTTAACACGTATTTGCAGCATTTTTATAGTACATAACTTGCACGTCTTTGCAGTTTCTAGGTTTTACAATTGGGGGAAAAGCATACTTCAGAAATGCAAGTGTGAAAATTATAAGTCAAAAAATGGTATGAATGAAAATTTGATGGTTCATACCTTTTCGTCCATTATTCTTACTCATTAATGGTTTGCTTTAATTGGTTCATTTTATTACTTGTTCTATGCAAGATATTAGATATCACGAAAGAGTCAAAACTCATAATAAAGTATGTCAACATTTCTTCGTGTAATAATTACTATATATACTAATGCAGCGTCAAATGATGCCATCTCACGTCATTTTGGTTCCCGAAATTTTTTTGGCCTGCTAACCAAGGTCTAGCCCGTCACCTTTATTCTATTAATGCATCATGTGAAATATCTTTTAGGCCCAACTCAATAGCTGCTGTTTTTTTTTTTTTTTTTTTTTTTTTTTCAAACAACTGCTGGCCTGTTTTTTTCAATTTTACATCAAATGACGCCATCTCACGTTACTTTGGTTATCGAAATTTTTTTTTGGCCTGCTAGCCAAGGCCCAACTCGTCACCTTTATTCTATTAATGCATCATGTGAAATACCTTTTAGGCCCAACTCAATAACTGCGGGCCTTTTTTTTCAAACAACTGCTGGTCTGTTTTTTTTCAGTTTTATGAAACTTTTAGGAAGAAAAAAATAGTTTTTTTTTTCTTTTTTTTTTTTTTTTTTTTTTTTCCACACAAGTTCGAGATACAAAAAAATATTTTAACGTAAAACAACCGCATCAAATAACTCGGCAAAACCTTCTTCGATGACTTATCACGTTGCTTGAGTCTTTTGGACTATTTTGCTAAAGATGTCAAACCATGCATCCTAAACACGCTATAAAAAACTGACACACATTTAAATACATGACGAATGTCCCGCCGCAACGCGGCAGGTCGAAGCCATCCTCGTTAACATAAAGGTTAAATAGCATCAAAGCCATAAAGCAAAACGAGGAAAACAGTTATTGGGCCGAGCCTGTGATTGGATATTTGGGTTAGCCTTATAGGTCCTGGACTCCTGGCTGACAGCTAAGGTTGTAGGGGTGTTCATCAGTTCGGTTATTGGGTTATCGGTTTATTCGGTTTGGTTTGTTCGGTTAATTTTTTTTCTAGGTCAAACCGAAAACCGAACCGAACCGAATTCAAATTTGATTCAACCGAACCGAAAACCGAACCCCTATAACCGAAAACCGAACCGAATAACCCGAATTACATAATTTTAATTACTTTTTAATTTAATTATATATATTTTTAAAACAATTTTTTTTCAAGCTTAAATAATGTTATATTTATACTAAAAAAGACTTTTAGTGATTATTTTTATATACAAATACATAAACAAATATATATATTTATATATTTTCGGTTTTCGGTTTTAATTGCCAAACCCATATCCAAACCGATAACCGAATATTTAGTTCGGTTCGGTTCGGTTTTGACCAATTCGGTTCGGTTACGAATTCGATTCAGGTTTTTTTGGTTCGGTTTAGTTTTGGTTTTCGGTTATTGTGGATATTACCCGATCCATGAACACCCCTAATTAAACAGGTTATTGGGATAAATCCTTATAACCCGTATCCAACTTGGATAGGTATCGAGTAATATGTACTCCCTTCGTCCAAAAAAAAAAGAGTCCACAAACAAAAAATAGAGAGATTATTATAATATATGTAATTAATGCTAGTTTTTATTGATAAAAAATCATTTTTACCCTCATAGTTAATATAAAAAAAATAATTAATGCAAGTTTTGATTAAAAGGGTAAAGTCAGAAACTAGTTATAATTACTGTACATATATAAAACTAGACACTTATTTTGAGACAAACATCTACTGAGATGAACATTTTTTTTTTTCCGGAAGGAGTATATTCTTATTCGGATTTGGATATATCTGAATAATCCATATAAAGTTTTTCATTTTCTATTAATAGTTAGTCCCTGGATTATATAAGTGAGTTAAGTTATATTAGCAGGATACTCGCACGATGCGGCGGCGGGTACCCTGTGACTATAATTATTTTGTGGCGAGCAAATATTGTTCGGTTCTTTTTTTTTTTCTAACAATAACGGTACAAATGAATGACAATTTAAATTAAAATAACTTCAAACAATAACAATGATATATCATTTCTTAGCTCTTAGCACTTTCAAAGAATAGTCCCAAATATTTTATATGTTGTAGCAACCCATAAATTTTCATAAGGCAAAATGATTATTTTGCCCCTTGACTTTGACTTTTGACTATTTGACTTTTACCGTAACGTAAAACCAATTATTGTAATCGGTAGTTAACATGTAATTTTCCAAGTTAAATAATTCACTCTACTTTGAATTATTACTATCTGAACGTTTTCGTTCACCTTTGTCCATTTAACGAGAAGATATCTCGCAAAACGTTAAAATCGCACACAACGCGTACCGGCACAACAATAAATTCAACAAGAAAATTGAATTGATTATAATTTTCTTAAAGTCATATAATATTACTTTTAATATTTATATTACTTTTATAAGTAATCACGAAAGTTTAATCGTGTAAACTTTTCTCGCAACCAACACAAGACTAGGATGAGTGAAAATACTCAAATCTCACCAATAGTCATATTTTATATGAACTATTCTCATTATGTCATCTTTACGTGAGCATTTTACTTCTTACATAATACGCGTGCTCAAACCTACATTATTAGGTTTCAACAACGTATACACATTAAACTTATTACACTCTTAATATACCTAGTTGGAGTATATTGATGAGTTTAGACATTTTCATAAGTATTATATTCTTATGCTACCCGGTCTTAAGTTTTAAGATTTAAGGGCTTAACATTAGTAATTACCGGGACCAAACTATACCCCGTTGAGCCTTGCTTCACCTTGAAGATACCTCATAAGCTAGCAAGTAAGCACCTCACCACCTCATGCCTTGAGGTGGCGTGCAATGGCAATCAGAAGGGCCATATGGCTTTGTTTTGTGACTTCTATTCACGCTAGTAGACACATGGACATAAGGTCATATATAAACCTTACAAAATTACTTCATTACGAAGTTACTAATGAAAGAGAAATATCTATAAATTTCTTTGGTGTCCCTATTTTTTCCGTACAATAATAAGCACCACCATCACACCATCTTTTGATTCTAGCTTCAAGATTTTACAACAAAGATGGAAGGCCATAGTGAATACTACCTAGTCCAAGCGTTGTCTTGGTGATTACATGATATAAGAGATACACAAGACTAAGGGCTGAAGTAGAAGTCCAAGCACAAGGTTTTCAATAGGCTACCACAAGTTGGGTTTTGAAAGGCTAGTTGGTGATTGAAAGACTTAGGATAGTGGTTCTTGGGTATTTGGTGTTTTCATCCAAGAAAGTTGTAAGACTATACTTAGATTCATGTTTTTCTTTCCTTTTGATATGTTATATATCTTGTACAAGTTTTATATGTTACATGACCTGATTGATGTTGTACATAACTTAAAAGATGAGAAAAACATGTTAGAAACATCTTTGAGGTATTACTAGTTGAAGCAACTAGTGTGTAACTAGTGATTTGTGATGAGTTTTGACACAAAATTATGAACCATGGACTTGGACAAGCCTAAGAAACAGATGGAAGAAGTAAAAACTAGAACTTGAGCTTTTGAATCACTTAAAAAGGGCTTGTGGTTAAAAAGTTATGGCTAAATGAAGATTACTAGAGGAATTATGGTGCTGGAACAAAAAGGGTTCTGATACGATTTTAAATCACGATTTTCACCCTTTTCTGGTCCGAACCAGCGAAAGTGTAAAACACAAAAGTTGCTCAGAATGATGTTTTATACAAAAACTCGCGAGCACGTAACCTGAAAGTGAATAACTAAGGCTAGAAACTCCAGAAACCAACTGGACAGTCATGGCTAAAGAGCTTTTGTGGCGTTTTAATATCTTGAGGCCAAGACACGGCCAAGACTAAGCCAAGGTTGTTGCCTCAAACCCTTCTAAGCCGAGACATAACAACGGCTATTGTCTTGGTTGATGTCTCAAGGTTATGTATCTAGCCGCATGACTAGTTTGGGATTTGATGACCCGAAACTTATTAGCGAGACTTGATCATTTAATTGACTCATTTTCTTGACATCGACAACTTAAAAAAATTGACCATATCACATATATCATTACCACAAAGTTACAACTTACACTTGATCCACAAAATTATAATAATTAGTATGATATCTAAATATCATTTTGAACATTTTACACGAGAAGGTTATGAAACGCCGTTAGCGATTTCATCGCAACACACTTGACCGTTAAATTGCTAATATTCACACTTGACTAATGTTATGCTAAACTTTTTGATGACACACAACTTATATCATCACATCGCCACAATAGTTCAACCAATACTCTTTGACGAAACACGATAAATGTTTATATACAATATTTGTCTCGTCAAATACTTTTACTTATAAATGATAAGTACTACAATAGTAGGGAGTTTCATTATCATAAGAGGCCTCTTCGGGTTGTTGTATCGACGAGTTGTGGATTTACGAATTAAAGTGTCCTGGCTCCTCATACGTTCACTACATGACCTCTAGATTTTGATAGCCCAAACGGTAGTATGATGTTATTTATTAAAGGCTAATAGCCAAACCATACTTTAAGAATACGTACTTCACTCCTTTACACAACATAAGACATATGTACAACATCTTAATCAAGTCAATGACTTTACATATACTTGTACACTCATATTGTACATTATATTAAGACACGATCACTATACTCTCGTAGGTCATTGTTAAAGATCATGGTCTCGCCATACACTATCTGTTGTTGTTATAAACTACTACTGGTTACTACGGTGAGTTCATAGCCCCTACTTTTGTTTAACTGTTATATAAACTCTTTGGGGGAGATACATGCTACTGTTTTTACTATGGACAATTACTTGTAAACTGAATGCTTTCTTGAATATATATTATTGCTTGTGTCTAAGTTTCCTATGCCACAAGTCCCCCACATCATGGACCATTAATCACTTGCGAGTGAACGCTGATATAGTAGATATGCCTATCGGGATTGACGAGTCCCGTTTGTGTTAGCTGGATAAGTAACCAAACGCACTATATTTGTAACTCTAGGTATATGGCAAGTACCTACACGGGGGCCATTATTATTCTATATATCATTGTTGATATATACTGTCAGTTTGAGTTCCATGAGCTTAGATGCAATAATATACTTACCCGATGATTGTATTCGTTGCAATTATCACTACAACTCTGATAACTAATTGTCCACTACTGTTTTACAAACCTATAAATTCACTCAACCTTTGTGTTGACTTTTTAGCATGTTTATCTAAGGTACGAAAGGAATTAGCTGGCATGTGAAGGCGCACGGAAAAACATTTTGAAGACAATGCATATATTATCATTCGAAAAACTTTACAACTTTTATGTTGTACATTCTATGTATGTTTGTAAACTTGTGGGACCTCTTTGTAAACTCTGATATTTTAATCGAATGATAATTTATTTCAAAACGTCTCATTTAGAGTCGTTTTCTGTAACTTGTGTTGTGAACCCTGAAGTAATACCCCAGTGACACAATCTTCCGCTGCGATAATTTTGGGGGTGGTAAAGATTGGCATCAGAGCTACACTTATAGAGAACCAGGTTGCATATGAACCTAGACTATAACTACATCTTACGTTTAACCTGTATAACTCATTGTTGTCTTCTACATTCCGTGCGCCATGCCTACTCCTCAATACAATACAATACTATTTATATACAAACTGTTTATATGAACGATTGACTAAATATGACTGCATATGTCTACTTGAAGGCATTACGACACAACAAGATTTCCCTTGATCATACACATTTTATTGTGATCTACGAAATTTTCTCATGACATTGTAGTAGATACAATGGTCATACTTATATCTCAGACATGATGAGATACACAATTTACTTAGATATATCTCAGACATCGTAAGATACACAACTTGCTTATTTATATATCTCAAACATTGTGAGATACCCAACTTGTTTGTTCACATATCTCAAACATTGTGAGATACACAACTTTTTTTGTTCATATATCTCAGAAATTGTGAGATGCACAACTTGTTTATTCATATATCTCAGGCATCGTGAGATATACAATTGACTTAGATATATCTCATACATTGAGACACACACAATAGTCTTATCTATTTCTCATACATTGTGAGGTACACAATGGTCTTATATATTTCTCCGACATTGTGAGTTGCACAATGGTCTCTCTGGAATGTCTCAAACATTGTGAGAAAACTATTTCACAACCATGAACTCATCAACTCTTTTGAACGCTATGTTGACTTTCTTTGATTGTGTTACTCCTCGTCACCGAGGATGAGTGTGAACAATCATTCAATACTCTTGGAACACCTACGACATCTTGTGATACACTGCCTTGTAACTCATCGGTTAAGTATCAGTGTTGTGTCGGAAATTCTTAAGTAGGATGATTTGGAATATCCTTATTTAAATAAATTGGGACGCCTTTTTATTTAAATAAAGAAATTGTGAATCGCCGAACCATAAGTTTATATTTCTTTATTTACATTGTTTGGGACGCCTTTCTATGTAAATAATGAATTATAAATGAGTGGGCTTATTTGTATCCGATATGACATGAGTATAAACTTGAACTCGAGAATCACCAGTATTCTACCACTGAAAAAAAATCTTAAGACCTCATTTTAACTACTTGAGTTCATTCTTAAGTTATCACTTTTTCCGTTACAAATCATGAGCTATTTATTGAGTTGACAGACTTGTTACACTGTTGACTCAGTTCAATCCCGAACTAACAAACTGAGTACGATATTCCACCTACACTACTTGGGTACATAGTTGCCTACTTTACTTAGGTGCGTGGACACCTGCACATAAGCTCTCCCACGAGCTCCTCCAATTTGTTGGCCTTTATTCTAGAGACACTGTTTCTCGAAATGTCCTCACTTCCACATTCCATCACTGTTTGGATCCTTGAGCAGACCAAGCTCACACAACTTGATCCACTAGATTACGAGACATCTTGATTGTTATATCCAGTGTAAATCGATCAAATGAAGTTACTATCCCTTGAATATTGAGTAGGAGTTCTCATATGAATTTTTTCCCATAACTTCTCATTGGTTGAGACCATCATTGGGCACACTATTGCCAACTCTTGAAAGCGACGAATATAAGTTGTGATATCAACACCACTGACATTAAGAGAACTTCAAATCCATTTCTTGCACCTCATTCCGAGGGTAGTAGTTCTTGATTAATAACTTCTTCAACTTAATTCAAGCAACCTTGTAAGCATTCTAATTACTAATGGATTAAGCAACAACATTCCACCATGACAAAGCATTGTCCGGAAATATGCTTGTGGCATTTTTGACTTTGCAGTTTTCAGCACAATTGCTTATTAGAAATACCGACTCTGTCCTCTCAAACCAACGACCCAAACCAACCGCTCATTTAGTGCTTTTGAAATTTCTGAGCTTGCCGCTCACAAAATCCTTGTAAAAGCAGCCTTTAACCTCTGGTACGACATTGAATTTTCCGGCACCTTCAGCTGGCCCCGCAACATTTGGTTTCCTAGCGTTTTTAGCTGGCCTTGCAATATCTCGCCCTCCAACTAGCACTGCAACATTAGACCCTTCGGTTGTGAAGATCAGAATTCACTACAAATACCCAAACCTTTTCCCAGACATCTTAACATCAGACTATTTAAGATCCTGATTAAGATTGGTTTGGTAGCTTGTACACTTGAGCTACCACCAGAACTTAGAATCGTACACGACGTCTTTCCGTTGTGCAATCTGAAGAAGTGTCATACTGATGAGACACTTACTATTCCTTCGGAAAAGATCTAGATTAACGAAGAACCAATCAAGATCATGGACCGTGAGGTTAAATGACTTAAGTGAAGTAGCATTCCTATTATCAAATTTCTTTGGAACTCTAGCAAGGACTCGAATTCAAGTGGGAGTGTGAAGACCAGATGTGTCACAAGTACTCCCATCTTTTCTCAAACACATCGTTAGAAGATAACACTCACTGAACTTTGGGATGAAGTTCCCTTACATATGTACCCCCACCTCTTCTCGGGCATATCATCAACTCATAACGCAAATTAAATCATGAGGACATGATTTCTGTAACAGGTGGATGATGTAGCAACCTGTAAATTTTCATAAGGCAAAATGACTATTTTGCCCCTTGACTTTGACTTTTGACTATTTGACTTTTACCGTAACGTAAAACCAATTATTGTAATCGGTAGTTAACATGTAATTTTCCAAGTTAAATAAGTCACTCTACTTTGAATTATTACTATCTGAACGTTTTCGTTCACCTTTGTCCATTTAACGAGAAAATATCTCGCAAAACATGAAAATCGCACACAACGCGTACAGCCACAACAATAAAATCAACAAGAAAATCGAATTGATTATAATTTTCTTAAAGTCATATAATATTACTTTTAATATTTATATTACTTTTATAAGTAATCACGAAAGTTTAATCGTGTAAACTTTTCTCGCAACCAACACAAGACTAAGATGAGTGAAAATACTCAAATCTCACCAATAGTCATATTTTATATGAACTATTCTCATTATGTCATCTTTACGTGAGCATTTTACTTCTTACATAATACGCGTGCTCAAACCTACATTATTAGGTTTCAACAACGTATACACATTAAACTTATTACACTCTTAATATACCTAGTTGGAGTATATTGATGAGTTTAGACATTTTCATAAGTATTATATTCTTATGCTACCCGGTCTTAAGTTTTAAGATTTAAGGGCTTAACATTAGTAATTACCGGGACCAAACTATACCCCGTTGAGCCTTGCTTCACCTTGAAGATACCTCATAAGCTAGCAAGTAAGCACCTCACCACCTCATGCCTTGAGGTGGCGTGCAATGGCAATCAGAAGGGCCATATGGCTTTGTTTTGTGACTTCTATTCACGCTAGTAGACACATGGACATAAGGTCATATATAAACCTTACAAAATTACTTCATTACGAAGTTACTAATGAAAGAGAAATATCTATAAATTTCTTTGGTGTCCCTATTTTTTCCGTACAATAATAAGCACCACCATCACACCATCTTTTGATTCTAGCTTCAAGATTTTACAACAAAGATGGAAGGCCATAGTGAATACTACCTAGTCCAAGCGTTGTCTTGGTGATTACATGATATAAGAGATACACAAGACTAAGGGCTGAAGTAGAAGTCCAAGCACAAGGTTTTCAATAGGCTACCACAAGTTGGGTTTTGAAAGGCTAGTTGGTGATTGAAAGACTTAGGATAGTGGTTCTTGGGTATTTGGTGTTTTCATCCAAGAAAGTTGTAAGACTATACTTAGATTCATGTTTTTCTTTCCTTTTGATATGTTATATATCTTGTACAAGTTTTATATGTTACATGACCTGATTGATGTTGTACATAACTTAAAAGATGAGAAAAACATGTTAGAAACATCTTTGAGGTATTACTAGTTGAAGCAACTAGTGTGTAACTAGTGATTTGTGATGAGTTTTGACACAAAATTATGAACCATGGACTTGGACAAGCCTAAGAAACAGATGGAAGAAGTAAAAACTAGAACTTGAGCTTTTGAATCACTTAAAAAGGGCTTGTGGTTAAAAAGTTATGGCTAAATGAAGATTACTAGAGGAATTATGGTGCTGGAACAAAAAGGGTTCTAATACGATTTTAAATCACGATTTTCACCCTTTTCTGGTCCGAACCAGCGAAAGTGTAAAACACAAAAGTTGCTCAGAATGATGTTTTATACAAAAACTCGCGAGCACGTAACCTGAAAGTGAATAACTAAGGCTAGAAACTCCAGAAACCAACTGGACAGTCATGGCTAAAGAGCTTTTGTGGCGTTTTAATATATTGAGGCCAAGACACGGCCAAGACTAAGCCAAGGTTGTTGCCTCAAACCCTTCTAAGCCGAGACATAACAACGGCTATTGTCTTGGTTGATGTCTCAAGGTTATGTATCTAGCCGCATGACTAGTTTGGGATTTGATGACCCGAAACTTATTAGCGAGACTTGATCATTTAATTGACTCATTTTCTTGACATCGACAACTTAAAAAAATTGACCATATCACATATATCATTACCACAAAGTTACAACTTACACTTGATCCACAAAATTATAATAATTAGTATGATATCTAAATATCATTTTGAACATTTTACACGAGAAGGTTATGAAACGCCGTTAGCGATTTCATCGCAACACACTTGACCGTTAAATTGCTAATATTCACACTTGACTAATGTTATGCTAAACTTTTTGATGACACACAACTTATATCATCACATCGCCACAATAGTTCAACCAATACTCTTTGACGAAACACGATAAATGTTTATATACAATATTTGTCTCGTCAAATACTTTTACTTATAAATGATAAGTACTACAATAGTAGGGAGTTTCATTATCATAAGAGGCCTCTTCGGGTTGTTGTATCGACGAGTTGTGGATTTACGAATTAAAGTGTCCTGGCTCCTCATACGTTCACTACATGAACTCTAGATTTTGATAGCCCAAACGGTAGTATGATGTTATTTATTAAAGGCTAATAGCCAAACCATACTTTAAGAATACGTACTTCACTCCTTTACACAACATAAGACATATGTACAACATCTTAATCAAGTCAATGACTTTACATATACTTGTACACTCATATTGTACATTATATTAAGACACGATCACTATACTCTCGTAGGTCATTGTTAAAGATCATGGTCTCGCCATACACTATCTGTTGTTGTTATAAACTACTACTGGTTACTACGGTGAGTTCATAGCCCCTACTTTTGTTTAACTGTTATATAAACTCTTTGGGGGAGATACATGCTACTGTTTTTACTATGGACAATTACTTGTAAACTGAATGCTTTCTTGAATATATATATTATTGCTTGTGTCTAAGTTTCCTATGCCACAAGTCCCCCACATCATGGACCATTAATCACTTGCGAGTGAACGCTGATATAGTAGATAGGCCTATCGGGATTGACGAGTCCCGTTTGTGTTAGATGGATAAGTAACCAAACGCACTATATTTGTAACTCTAGGTATATGGCAAGTACCTACACGGGGGCCATTATTATTCTATATATCATTGTTGATATATACTGTCAGTTTGAGTTCCATGAGCTTAGATGCAATAATATACTTACCCGATGATTGTATTCGTTGCAATTATCACTACAACTCTGATAACTAATTGTCCACTACTGTTTTACAAACCTATGAATTCACTCAACCTTTGTGTTGACTTTTTAGCATGTTTATCTCAGGTTCGAAAGGAATTAGCTGGCATGTGAAGGCGCATGGAAAAACATTTTGAAGACAATGCATATATTATCATTCGAAAAACTTTACAACTTTTATGTTGTACATTCTATGTATGTTTGTAAACTTGTGGGGCCTCTTTGTAAATTCTGATATTTTAATCGAATGATAATTTATTTCAAAACGTCTCATTTAGAGTCGTTTTCTATAACTTGTGTTGTGAACCCTGAAGTAATACCCCAGTGATACAATCTTCCACTACGATAATTTTGGGGGTGGTACATATGTTATTAGTGATAAATAAATAATTTTAAGATGTAATTTTGAGCAGACGTGATATATATAGCATGGGGCTAAAAGACATTCAATAAGACCTTAAACAATGGTACAGTTAAACGTTACAGTTTTTAAAAGAGGAATACAATGTAAATTACTAAAATATTATCACGATAGTTATTCCTTTCAAACATTAACAAAGGATATATCAATCAATCAATCAATAGTTATCATATAACTCACGTCATGCATTAGGCATCATATAATATTTGACCCAAGCCCTTTATATGTTATCAACCAATAGAATTTTGAATAACCGTCCAATAGCCCAAAGACTCATATTAGCCCAATTATTTAATAGACTTTAACATTACTCTAATACAGATAGTCTGCTTACTAACCCTAAAAGATGTTCAAATTCGAAAAAAAGAATTTATAATGAATTGTGTTTGAATCTTTTTAAAGATTTGATCTTATCCTTTTAACACACTATCTGAGATCTTTATAATTTTCAGTTTGTAACTTGTTTGTGTTTAGATTTAGGTTTGTGAGTTGGTTCAATCTGTACCATTTGGCCATTTAATTATATTGCACATTATACTTAAATTGTTGTATTTTTTTATGAATGAGTGTTTTTAATAGCATTAATGTAGAATTGTAAGAATTTTGGTCTGAATTTCACTCCATGTTATTTTTTGTTGTACACCATGCTTACTTTGTTGTAATTCTGAAAATTGGATGCATTATACTTAAATTGTTGTATTTTTTTGTGAATGAGTGTTTTTAATAGCATTAATGTAGAATTGTAAGAATTTTGGTCTGAATTTCACTCCATGTTATTTTTTGTTGTACACCATGCTTACTTTGTTATAATTCTGAAAATTAGATTCATTAAAGTGTTGTAAAACATGCTTAATTTCTTGTAAGTCTGAAAATTTTGGAGAGAGAGTCATCCCTCTATTATATATAGTATAGATAACATTTCTTATTTGATATTTCTTTGATTAATAGCTATATTTAATAGCTTGAAGACATGAGATGATCTATGGGTTATTATTGTTTTAAGATTATAATTTGCAATTTTGTATTAATAGTTATTGAGATTTTAATTTTGATCGATGCTTATTCGAATAATCGAACATATATCCGAATAATACGTTACCCGAACAATTTTTTTTTTTTTTTTTTTGAACAGAGATTTCATTATCACACCTCACAAAAGGAGGAAAATAGAACATAACAAGTTACATGGAACATAACAAGTTACCCGAACAATTCGAAACCAAATATCCCAAGATATTTGATCAAATTATTTTTTTATAATTTGAATAACCCGATATCCAACGAATCCATCCGAATACACCTCTCTCACAGCGTACACAGTTTTTTTTTTTTTTTTTTTTTTTTTTTTTTTTTTTTTTTTATTGGAATGCAATATATTTTTATAAAATTAAAACTATCAAAATGCTAAGAATTACAATAATCTAGATCAACAATGACCCTCGCAAACTACAACAGCTATAAACACAACCCTCGACAACGAACCTAACTAACCAACATTGACTTCAAAGGCTTAAACAACTACGATGGCTCTAAAATCTCTATCCAAAATGATATTGTATTATTGTATTACTCCCTTTATTCGGCAATCTAATAACTAATTTCATGCCTAATGATGCCTAAGTACATATTTTTAATGGCAATGTTGCCTATCCATGCCTAAAGGGGTAATTTTTTTTTTATTTTTATTTATTTATTTATTTTTTTGAAAATGCATGAAACGGTAACAAAGTAAATGCTTGCAACGGTCGAAATATTAAAATCAATGGTTTTACCGAATCGGTAAACCATGTCGTTTTCCTTGCCGATTTGCCAATGCCGATCGACTGGCATTGTCTTGCCGATCCATACCGATCCACACCGAGCCCATGCCGAAAACGTTGCCACCCCCTAATGGCACTTAGAAATAAGGGTGAGCAAACGGACCGGACCGACCGACAAAACCGACTGGACCAGACCGGACCGACCACATTCGGTCCGGTCCTCGGTCTAGGCTTTTTGGCTAATTCGGTCCTCGGTCCGGTCGGTCCAGTCCGGAAAAAAAACCGAAAAAACGTGCCAAAATATGCCTAATTGGACCGGACCGGACCGAGACCGGACCGACCACATTCGGTCCGGTCTCGGTCTATGGTTTTTCCGGTTCTCGGTCCTCGGTCCGGTCCGGTTTTTGGACCATGCTCACCCTTACTTAGAAATAACAAGATCGCCAATGCCATATGGGTCAAGAACTTGCTCTTTTATATAAAGCGAAGTGGGAGGACTTTAAATCGAGCTGGCTTTTGAATGGATATCATTGTCATGTTTGCTCGTTTTATATAAGGACTGAATCAATTATCTTATTTGGTCTTTTTCTTATCTATAATCATATCCAAGGTTGTCGTGGTGTCAAAGTTTCATAGGAGACCATGGTTCAAATCTTTACGGGTCTCATAGTGAGACTTAAAATGACAAATGAATACTTTAGAGTTTAGACTACGCGTCTCAAAGTTGAAAATACTCTTGACTTCATCTATTAACTTGAATAATAATTTTTCACGGTTTAATCATCAATCTCGTTACATATGCTACATGTTTTTAAGTTGTCGCTAAAGATTGTGTTTGGCGACAAGCATTTTAGAGCATTTTGAAGCATTTGGCTATGTTTGACGAATAGCTTTTTGGAGCTTTTTGGAGAGATGAGCGGTGAATAATAAGTTTTTTTATTTTTAGCGTTCGTTTGACAAAAGAGCGGTGAGCTTTGCTAATTTTTAGGAAAACTCGTTTTTCCAATTCTTCTTTAAAAAGCTGTGAGCGATGAGCAGTGAGTTGTGGCTACAGCTCACAACTACCGCTAACAACTATTTTTGCCAAACATAGCCAAAACGCTTGTTTGGCAACAAAAATTTAGTTTTTTGGACTTCTCTTTATCGCTATTTTTCTAAATGCTCATCTTAAAAGCGTTTTGAAAATTGAAAAAGCATTTACAATACACATTTACAAAATTAATCCCACTGAATTAATGTCAGTTTGGACATGGTTGTTTGCTCAAGTTCACCTTTTGTATTTTACGATAACTAATTACGTAGTTTGTAAGAGCATGTGTAACACCCCCAAAAATCGGGTCCAGCGGAAGCATACATGTCACTGGGGTGCTACGAAATTGGTATCATAACATAAATGCAAAGAATTGTTTTTATTTCAATCATTTAGAATAAAACTCATTGTCAAAAACATTAAGTTTACATTATGTAAAAGTAGTGCGGAAATAGGCCCATAGAATAAATAAAACGGTCCCATATATATTTCAGAGTCATCTATGACCATGCCATGCCATGCCAAAAGCCTTCAACAGTTAGCTAACGCCTTAAACCTGAAAATACATGCTAAAAAGTGTCAACACGAGGTTGGTGAGTTCGTAGGTTTATAATAAAACAGTAGTATTGTGAGTTCAATAAGGAGTTTTGTGACCATTGCGTCGCTCACAATGTCATGAAAAATGTGTTTACCTTATAGTACAATCAGAATTGTGGACCATGAGTAGAGTGTGTGATCATTACAACGAATATAATGTCACATAGTAAAATAGTCTATTACGCTAGCACTAAGTTCATGCAACCGAAGCTTGACAGTGTGCATGCTCTAGAAGCATGTTAAATAAAGCCCTTGCAAGTGTCTATCCCGTGACACTCGTGTTTCGACATGTTATACGCTCGCGTTTGCCTATCCGGCCAAACCGAACGGGGGTGTCAACCCCAATAGATCTATTTATAGCATTCGCGCTTCCCAGCAGGAATTGACGGTTCATGAGTTTGGGCATTGTGGAATTCAGTGTCTTAGGCTAATCCGCGTAATAGTGTAAATAAAGCAGAAGTCTCAGTGTGGTCCATAAAAGTGTTTGCATAAAAGCAATTGTCATTCAATAGGAGTGTTTGCGTAACAGCAAAGATTTGTAAAGTGTTTTGCATATAAGCAATAGTTCATTGAGTGGGTAGCATAAAAGCAATAGTTCATAAAGTGTGTTGCATAAAAACAATAGTTCATAAAGTGTGTTGCATGTTTATAAAACACTTGTGTATGCGAGAAAATAATCAAGTATGCAACCAATATACACATAAATGCATTTGAATAATCAATCAAGTATTTCGGCAAAACAGTAACGTTTAAGTAAGCAATCACGCTTTCAAATAAAACAAGCATTGCTTCAAGTTTAAAAATGAGCATGTATTCTCCCCCAAAACAGTTATAAAACAAGTAAAAGTAGGGGTCATGAACTCACCTTAGCAAAGCAATCTGAAAAGAGTAAAGTCAAATGGTATAAGTGGGCGGCACCGACACGCGACCTAGATTAGTATGGCAAGTTTAGTTTATAGTTTCAAGTTTGAGACACGATGAAGTTAAACAAGTTTAAAAGTTTAAAAATGTTTGTGTTGTTGTTGCTTGTGTGGCAGCATTTAAGTTTAAATAGTTTGGTAAGTATTGGCTAGCATTGGCTTTCGGAAGTGCATAAGTATACATAAAAAAAAAGTAACACAAACGAATATGTACATGGTTCGCTAGTAACCAAAAGACAATGTAAGGAAGGTAATCACAAGTAAATGGTAGACGAATTCGGATTATAAGAATGTTTGAAAGTATATATGAAAATATAAGTATGTATAATAAAAATGTTTAGGAATTTATATTCCAATTAATAGTTTTATCAAAAGAGTTTGTATTAAAAATACTCTAATAAACTATAAGTGTAGGATTGTAGAAAATTGGGCATGGCCCATGTATATATGTTGGTTTCTCATGATAACTATGAGTTACAAAATATTTATGTTTCGGTAACAGCCGTTTTAAACTCTTATAAACTTTGGTAGGTTTTTATGTAACCATTTCGAATGTGTACTGGTTTAATAGGCGATATAAGTAAATAAGCGTGTTTAAGATTTACAAATTTAGCTTTTATTTGTTTTTAAGGGGTGTAAATGATTAAAAGGGTTTATGGTTGTTAAGTACATGGTAGCTCGTTTTATATCGAATGTTTGTATAACTTGTTGTGATTCATGTTGCGAGCTCGTAGGCGAGTGAAAGGAGACGAGTCGGGAATGAGTTGTGGAATAAGTCGAGTATGAAGTACATCGCTACATGTACAGATTTCCAAAACGAGTATTTGTTTTACATTGATATTTTAGAGGAAAAAGGTACATATTTTGTTTTATACACAAACGCACCCTACGCATGGTGAAATGGGCTGTGCCCCAAGGTGAAACAAATACACAGGCTCCTTGGACTCACATGGGCTTTGGCTCAATTTGTGAGGAATAACAGCCAGAACAACTGAAAAAGACCAGGTTTTATTTTCGAAGCATGAATCTTAACGCAAAGGAAGTGAATCAGATGTTTGATTCCAAGCATCGAGTGACCAAGTTTAAGCAATCCGAACATACTTTCGGCCTTATGAGCAAGGTGCGAACCAACCGCACACTCAGTGCAAGGGCTTGAGGCCCCTATGATTGAGCAAGACAATTACACAAACATGGACACAAAGCCTAACTTGAAAATCTGACACCCCTTTATGTTGTTGTTTCATAAAAACCATCTAAACTTATATTTGTGGCCAAGGTGAAAGACCAAAAACCAAGCTACCCCACTGTTGGAGCAGTGGTTCGACCACACTAAAGTTAACCACGAAACGATTTAACACTTGACAATTTAAACATTTTCAATTTCAAGGTCGAACTTGATACAAACCGACCATTGATGGCTACTAGGAGAGAGGCGACAAACAAAGTCACCCATTGTTTAGGTTGGGTGCCTCGACAGCAGGGAAAGGAAGCAAGAAACAACGATGAAACCAACTTTCAAGACATCAAAACCAACCGAAAATATACTACTGTATGTGGTTCCACCACAGCGGGTATCGACCCATGTACCGAAACCAACACAAATCAAGATTTTTAAGTAATTAAGCAAACCGAAAAGAGCACTATCCGAACGAGAGCCAAAACTTATGTTTTCCATTAATCTACTTTTAGAGTCAAAAATTTGTATGCCACGGCTTATTTTTGTTATGCTTATTAGTGTTTCAACCATAAATTTGCCACACAAGGCTCAACAACAACAAAAATCCAGTCGCATCAATAAGATTCGATTGATGTACATAGAACAAAAACAAGATTACAATTTTTAAAACCAATCGAAACATCAAACTTAATAACAAATCGATACCAGGAATTACAAAGTAGAAAGAAATTAGAAAGACCTTTACCAGAGGGTGTGAGTGATGTCGATCAAAAGGAAGACCAAAAGCAGTTTGAACCCGACACTTCCAAACCGAATCCAAGCAAGCAACCACACCTTTATGAGTTTCTTTGGAGAAGTTTTTCAGATGTGGTGTCCCATGGATTGGTTTGAGGATAAAAAGAAAATAAAAGGAAAACTTTAACCCTACCTTTTGATTATTGAAAATCGATCATAACCAAAAATGGATTAAAAACAAAACTTGCTTCTCCTTGGCGTGCAAGGGTTGCCTTGGCGTGACTCATCTTTTGGATAGTAAAGAAAGTGATCTATGATATATATGTAGCTGTGATTTTGGTAAGAGATAAAAGAGGAAGAAGAAAGCGACATAACATAAGTCTTTGTCTTGTGTTTGGCTTTGAAAAGAAGAAAAGAGATAGGAACCTAGAAAATAGGGGATAGGTGGGGCGGTGATAACCAAGGGGAGGTGATAAGGTTGTATTTCTTTTATTATTTAAGAGTGTATTGTGTGTGCTAAATTTGGGCTAAATTACAAGTTATTGTGGAAGAGGTCCTTTTTATGCTCAAATACAAAGATGGGTGTGTTTCGATCAGACATAACAAAAGGAACAAAGGGAAAGTCTAGACCATCTTTTATTGTGTGTAAACTTGGTGTGTCCTTATAGAGTTAAACTACAAATAAAACTTGCTTTATGTAAAAATTTTGTGAAAAATAGTGTGTGTACACCTTGTGGATCGACTGTATTTTCAACAACAGATGGGGGTGTTTTGTTTTTGGATTTTAAGTTGGCTAACTTGTGAGTAACCAATTTAAGTTAAAAACAAAGTTAATTGGATGTGTCACTATCTATTGTTAAGTTTTATAAGATCTTGTGAAGTTTGGCACCACCTGAAAGGGGCGGCATCAATGAAATCAAGATAGGGAAGTGATTTTTGATTTTACGTCGTGTATTGTGTGTCCCGTTTGGGCTTCTAGAGCAAAAACATGAAAAATACGTTTTTGCGAGTGTTTTTATAAAAATAAAGATATTATTGCTCAGAAAAGTATTTATTTGACTTAAACCATTACTAATTCGGTGTCGGTACGCGTGCGGTGTCATTATTCGAGATACCCTCTTGTTTTTGAGTTTACGTCAAAAATTTAATATTTCACATTTTCGGATAAAAATAAATTGTCTGCAAATGTTACTGTGTATCACAGTACGTGTGATAGCTTCCCGTGATTTAGTCAAGTGAGCTCGTATATGCTCAGCTAAATAGATAAGTAATAATAAATAGAAATATATTATTAAAATAATGTTTGGAAAATTACGGGTGGTTACAGTCTACCCTCCATAAAAGGAATCGCGTCCCGCGATTCAGTTCGTGTTATCCGATAGTGTGTTGTCTCTGAAGGGGTGATGATACGTATAACAGATTTGGGTCTCACTAGGTTGTTTAAGGGTTGCTCTTTGTTTTGTGGGATGGCATTTAGGTTGTCTGTCATTGGGAAGTCCTCTATTTGATGATTTGGTGAGGTACAATGATTTCTATAATAAGTTCAGTAGGGTGACGGTTTTAGTCTTAACTTCCTGATGTTATCTCGGTATAGGAGTGAGGTAATATAAAAATGATTTTTGAGTTTGAGTTATTTAGAACTCCTAGAGGGCAAGATGTCGTGAGGGTGATGGTATATCGTTTGCCTAGTTCAACGCATTAACTACCAATAAGGGAACCTTATTGTAAGAACGAATGGGGTAACTCGCACAGTGATGAAATAGTGTCAAGACTCGGTAGATTGTTATTTATAGTTTCAAGCACAGGTGAAGGATTCTCTTTTAAGGTTTGGTTTGTTTACAAAAGAGAATATTGGTTATTCTGTTTATGAGATAGTAGCACAAAATACTTTTCAATTGAGTAAATAGTTCATCATGTAATTGCAGAATAGTTTATTAAAACGGTATGTGAAACTGTTATAAAGTAATAAGAAAACAATTTATTATTTGCAAAATAGTAGCAAAATTGTAGTTTAGTTTTGTAATTTAGTAGCAAAGTAGTTCATAGGGGAGTAAAATAGTTCGTAAGGTGTAGTAAGACTTGTAAGGTAATTGTAATATTGTTTACAAAATGCTAGCAAAACTGTTTGTTGTTTTATAGAATAGTGGTAAGGTAATGAATCGGTTTATTACATCAAGATAAAATAGTTGTAAAAACGATTAATAAAACAGTTTATAGGATAGTAGAAAGACAATTCATTGTTTATAAAATAGTACCAGGGTCAAAATCTTGATTTCATGAAATAGCATTAAAACATTCTGTAGGCTGACAGCAAAATGGTCAATAGAATAATCGAAATCAGCTTGTATCCTAATAGCGACACCGTTTATTATCTTATAAGAGGGTAGCAAGGTAGACGATTGGTATTCTTGAGGAATACATGAAGGGTTAGGTGTCTGTTCCCAATATAGTGGTCCATGTTGCCCCTTAAAGTCTTAAGGTTTTTGTTGGGCATAATATTTCTGCTGAATGGGGAGTTTTGCAAGTTCGGAGTACGTCCCAGAAGGAGGGTGTTGATTGCTACTAGCAATCAGTTGGCTATCTCAGTAGTGTACTTAATACGGAAGGTACAACATTGATTGAGCGTAGGGTTTGAGGTGGAGGTGATTGTAACATAACCAGATTGTGATAAAAGTGTATTCCAACTAAGAGAAAAAGTACTATTCTGCCAGTGTGTTGTGTGTAGATGTGAATGCTCATGTTATGCAATGATTAAGTACACACACATAAATTTTTGAAACTCTCATAAATCAAGTAGAAAATCAATCTGGACATAATTCCATTATAACTACTCTCAGTATCGCAAAATTCACCTCTGAGTCGGACATAGGTGATCGGGCTATATCCCACTGTCCCTGGTTAAATATAGGTGATCAGTCTATATTCAACCGAGGTTCAATGAATTTTGAAATACTCAGCTAAGTTATACTAGTAATATGTCCCTTACAAAAATGTTTTATAATAAGTAAGACAGTAGGCTTGGCAGGCAGGCATGTGGCGGTCATAGGGTTAAGTTTTTGTAAAAGTAGTTATAGTCTAGGTTTTAAAAATATACCCAGTTCTCTATAACCAAGGCTCTGATACCAATCTGTAACACCCCCAAAAATCGGGTCCAGCGGAAGCATACATGTCACTGGGGTGCTACGAAATTGGTATCACAACATAAATGCAAAGAATTGTTTTTATTTCAATCATTTAGAATAAAACTCATTGTCAAAAACATTAAGTTTACATTATGTAAAAGTAGTGCGGAAATAGGCCCATAGAATAAATAAAACGGTCCCATATATATTTCAGAGTCATCCATGACCATGCCATGCCATGCCATGCCAAAAGCCTTCAACAGTTAGCTAACGCCTTAAACCTGAAAATACATGCTAAAAAGTGTCAACACGAGGTTGGTGAGTTCGTAGGTTTATAATAAAACAGTAGTATTGTGAGTTCAATAAGGAGTTTTGTGACCATTGTGTCGCTCACAATGTCATGAAAAATGTGTTTACCTTATAGTACAATCAGAATTGTGAACCATGAGTAGAGTGTGTGATCATTACAACGAATATAATGTCACATAGTAAAATAGTCTATTACGCTAGCACTAAGTTCATGCAACCGAAGCTTGACAGTGTGCATGCTCTAGAAGCATGTTAAATAAAGCCCTTGCAAGTGTCTATCCCGTGACACTCGTGTTTCGACATGTTATACGCTCGCGTTTGCCTATCCGGCCAAACCGAACGGGGGTGTCAACCCCAATAGATCTATTTATAGCATTCGCGCTTCCCAGCAGGAATTGACGGTTCATGAGTTTGGGCATTGTGGGATTCAGTGTCTTAGGCTAATCCGCGTAATAGTGTAAATAAAGCAGAAGTTTCAGTGTGGTCCATAAAAGTGTTTGCATAAAAGCAATTGTCATTCAATAGGAGTGTTTGCGTAACAGCAAAGATTTGTAAAGTGTTTTGCATATAAGCAATAGTTCATTGAGTGGGTAGCATAAAAGCAATAGTTCATAAAGTGTGTTGCATAAAAACAATAGTTCATAAAGTGTGTTGCATGTTTATAAAACACTTGTGTATGCGAGAAAATAATCAAGTATGCAACCAATATACACATAAATGCATTTGAATAATCAATCAAGTATTTCGGCAAAACAGTAACGTTTAAGTAAGCAATCACGCTTTCAAATAAAACAAGCATTGCTTCAAGTTTAAAAATGAGCATGTATTCTCCCCCAAAACAGTTATAAAACAAGTAAAAGTAGGGGTCATGAACTCACCTTAGCAAAGCAATCTGAAAAGAGTAAAGTCAAATGGTATAAGTGGGCGGCACCGACACGCGACCTAGATTAGTATGGCAAGTTTAGTTTATAGTTTCAAGTTTGAGACACGATGAAGTTAAACAAGTTTAAAAGTTTAAAAATGTTTGTGTTGTTGTTGCTTGTGTGGCAGCATTTAAGTTTAAATAGTTTGGTAAGTATTGGCTAGCATTGGCTTTCGGAAGTGCATAAGTATACATAAAAAAAAAGTAACACAAACGAATATGTACATGGTTCGCTAGTAACCAAAAGACAATGTAAGGAAGGTAATCACAAGTAAATGGTAGACGAATTCGGATTATAAGAATGTTTGAAAGTATATATGAAAATATAAGTATGTATAATAAAAATGTTTAGGAATTTATATTCCAATTAATAGTTTTATCAAAAGAGTTTGTATTAAAAATACTCTAATAAACTATAAGTGTAGGATTGTAGAAAATTGGGCATGACCCATGTATATATGTTGGTTTCTCATGATAACTATGAGTTACAAAATATTTATGTTTCGGTAACAGCCGTTTTAAACTCTTATAAACTTTGGTAGGTTTTTATGTAACCATTTCGAATGTGTACTGGTTTAATAGGCGATATAAGTAAATAAGCGTGTTTAAGATTTACAAGTTTAGCTTTTATTTGTTTTTAAGGGGTGTAAATGATTAAAAGGGTTTATGGTTGTTAAGTACATGGTAGCTCGTTTTATATCGAATGTTTGTATAACTTGTTGTGATTCATGTTGCGAGCTCGTAGGCGAGTGAAAGGAGACGAGTCGGGAATGAGTTGTGGAATAAGTCGAGTATGAAGTACATCGCTACATGTACAGATTTCCAAAACGAGTATTTGTTTTACATTGATATTTTAGAGGAAAAAGGTACATATTCTGTTTTATACACAAACGCACCCTACGCATGGTGAAATGGGCTGTGCCCCAAGGTGAAACAAATACACAGGCTCCTTGGACTCACATGGGCTTTGGCCCAATTTGTGAGGAATAACAGCCAGAACAACTGAAAAAGACCAGGTTTTATTTTCGAAGCATGAATCTTAACGCAAAGGAAGTGAATCAGATGTATGATTCCAAGCATCGAGTGACCAAGTTTAAGCAATCCGAACATACTTTCGGCCTTATGAGCAAGGTGCGAACCAACCGCACACTCAGTGCAAGGGCTTGAGGCCCCTATGATTGAGCAAGACAATTACACAAACATGGACACAAAGCCTAACTTGAAAATCTGACACCCCTTTATGTTGTTGTTTCATAAAAACCATCTAAACTTATATTTGTGGCCAAGGTGAAAGACCAAAAACCAAGCTACCCCACTGTTGGAGCAGTGGTTCAACCACACTAAAGTTAACCACGAAACGATTTAACACTTGACAATTTAAACATTTTCAATTTCAAGGTCGAACTTGATACAAACCGACCATTGATGGCTACTAGGAGAGAGGCGACAAACAAAGTCACCCATTGTTTAGGTTGGGTGCCTCGACAGCAGGGAAAGGAAGCAAGAAACAACGATGAAACCAACTTTCAAGACATCAAAACCAACCGAAAATATACTACTGTATGTGGTTCCACCACAGCGGGTATCGACCCATGTACCGAAACCAACACAAATCAAGATTTTTAAGTAATTAAGCAAACCGAAAAGAGCACTATCCGAACGAGAGCCAAAACTTATGTTTTCCATTAATCTACTTTTAGAGTCAAAAATTTGTATGCCACGGCTTATTTTTGTTATGCTTATTAGTGTTTCAACCATAAATTTGCCACACAAGGCTCAACAACAACAAAAATCCAGTCGCATCAATAAGATTCGATTGATGTACATAGAACAAAAACAAGATTACAATTTTTAAAACCAATCGAAACATCAAACTTAATAACAAATCGATACCAGGAATTACAAAGTAGAAAGAAATTAGAAAGACCTTTACCAGAGGGTGTGAGTGATGTCGATCAAAAGGAAGACCAAAAGCAGTTTGAACCCGACACTTCCAAACCGAATCCAAGCAAGCAACCACACCTTTATGAGTTTCTTTGGAGAAGTTTTTCAGATGTGGTGTCCCATGGATTGGTTTGAGGATAAAAAGAAAATAAAAGGAAAACTTTAACCCTACCTTTTGATTATTGAAAATCGATCATAACCAAAAATGGATTAAAAACAAAACTTGCTTCTCCTTGGCGTGCAAGGGTTGCCTTGGCGTGACTCATCTTTTGGATAGTAAAGAAAGTGATCTATGATATATATGTAGCTGTGATTTTGGTAAGAGATAAAAGAGGAAGAAGAAAGCGACATAACATAAGTCTTTGTCTTGTGTTTGGCTTTGAAAAGAAGAAAAGAGATAGGAACCTAGAAAATAGGGGATAGGTGGGGCGGTGATAACCAAGGGGAGGTGATAAGGTTGTATTTCTTTTATTATTTAAGAGTGTATTGTGTGTGCTAAATTTGGGCTAAATTACAAGTTATAGTGGAAGAGGTCCTTTTTATGCTCAAATACAAAGATGGGTGTGTTTCGATCAGACATAACAAAAGGAACAAAGGGAAAGTCTAGACCATCTTTTATTGTGTGTAAACTTGGTGTGTCCTTATAGAGTTAAACTACAAATAAAACTTGCTTTATGTAAAAATTTTGTGAAAAATAGTGTGTGTACACCTTGTGGATCGACTGTATTTTCAACAACAGATGGGGGTGTTTTGTTTTTGGATTTTAAGTTGGCTAACTTGTGAGTAACCAATTTAAGTTAAAAACAAAGTTAATTGGATGTGTCACTATCTATTGTTAAGTTTTATAAGATCTTGTGAAGTTTGGCACCACCTGAAAGGGGCGGCATCAATGAAATCAAGATAGGGAAGTGATTTTTGATTTTACGTCGTGTATTGTGTGTCCCGTTTGGGCTTCTAGAGCAAAAACATGAAAAATACGTTTTTGCGAGTGTTTTTATAAAAATAAAGATATTATTGCTCAGAAAAGTATTTATTTGACTTAAACCATTACTAATTCGGTGTCGGTACGCGTGCGGTGTCATTATTCGAGATACCCTCTTGTTTTTGAGTTTACGTCAAAAATTTAATATTTCACATTTTCGGATAAAAATAAATTGTCTGCAAATGTTACTGTGTATCACAGTACGTGTGATAGCTTCCCGTGATTTAGTCAAGTGAGCTCGTATATGCTCAGCTAAATAGATAAGTAATAATAAATAGAAATATATTATTAAAATAATGTTTGAAAAATTACGGGTGGTTACAGCATGAGGTACCATGGTGCCATGGCTACCAGCTCAAAATATGCGACGGCTCACCACACCACACCACGAATGGTGCCATGGCCACTTGCGCCGTGGTGGCCAGCCCACGTCATTGGCAGTCTTTTTTTTTTTTTTTTTTTTTTTTTTTTTTTAATGCTTGGCTTTTTTCTTGTTTTAATTTTTTGTGTTTGCAGGCGGCTCGAAGCACGGAGGAAAAAGAAGTAGGTTTTTTTATATATATTTTTAACTTTTTCAGTTTATAGCCTTTTGTTTTAAGTATTTACATTTTAAGTCGATTTGATTTTTTTTACATCGCTAGTTCTTAATATGTTTGCAATGTTAGTCCTTAAGTCATTTTTTTATTAGTTAATCTAATGTGTTTTAGTTAATATTGTGTTATTTTTATTTTATGTAAAAAAAAATGGCCGACGGCATCACATTTTCTGATGCCAACGGTTACAGCCAGAATGTGATGCTGTCAGATTTCTGATGCCGTGAAGATTTTTACTGACATGACAGTACTTTTTGCCCACGGCATCAAAGTTACCAATGCTCTAAGTGTGATAGTGAAGTATTATTAACTTTTTACTATTATTTTTGTTTTTCTTCTTTTCATATTGTGCATAAAGTTTATAAAATGTTTGTAAGGTTAAACTTGTAAAGATAAGTACGATTAAAAATAAAAAACACTAACTTTATTAATGTAGATCGTTAATAATTTATTACTAACATTTCACAATCAAAACGTAACGTCCAACATGTAAACATATCTTTATTATTTATTTCGAGACTTATTTATTTCAGGGCAAATCATGCCTATTTTACGATATAGTCAACTTGTCTACTTTCATTTACAAAAAATAAAAATTATTTACAATTAAGCCCTTGCATACAAATGTTCTCCTTGTTTCACTCTCTGTCCCTTACTTTTTTAACAAACGAAAATAGTCAAGTTACCTACTTTGTAAAGTAAGCATGATTTCCTTTTATTTTAACTAGACGAGTACCCGTGCATAGCAACGGGATTTTATAGCGACAGATAGTTTATTGATAAAAAAAGTTTATAAGTTATAAACGAAAAATAATAAAAGTTTGAAGACTTAGTAATTAAACATAATGTTTTGAAACCTGGTTCGACCCGGGTGGTTTAACTGGTTGAACCGTTCCGGTCGAAAAACGGGTTTGAAGCGTCCCGGGTCAACCCGGTTTGTGTTTTAATTGGTTGTATTTAATTTGGTAGATATGTTTTTAATTGGTTGTACAATGTGAATAAATCATTGTACTTTTAAGTAATGGATAATGTTTTGAAGCCTGGTTCGACCCGGGTGGTTCAACCGGTTGAACCGATCCGGTCAAAAAATGGGTCGATTTAAACCGAGTCAACTTGATAGGTAGGGTCGAAAACGGGTCAAATTAAATTGGGTCAATCCGCCGGGTTTGAAGCGTCCCGGGTCAACTCGATTTGTGTTTTAATTGGTTGTATTTAAACCGGGTCAACTTGCTAGGTTGGGTAAAAAACGGGTCAATTTAAACTGGGTCAACCCGCCGGGTTTAAAGCGTCCCGGGTCAACCCGATTTGTGTTTGAATTGGTTGTATTTAATTTGGTAGATATGCTTTAATTTGGTTGTACAATGTGAATAAATAATTGTACTTTTAAGTATTAGGGTGTTTTAATAAGAGTATTAATTATATTTCACTTTCTCTCTCATTTGACCATTGTTGAAAACTCAACATTTCACTTTTGACCATTTTTCTATTATAGATAGTATATATATATATAACAATCTCCGTGGATGGTGAGAAATTAAAAAACAGTAAAAGTGTAGCCCGTTCTTTTAGCCCACCAATGGCTCATAAGTTTACCATTTCCCTTGGGCCTAACATGTGATTTACCTTTAACCCGTTTGTTTTTTGTGCCTAGGTCCAAAAGACAATTTTCCCAATCAAAATATGTCAGGATTTTTATAATCTACAATAATGCAACAGATCCCAAAGACAATTTTCCCGTATATAAGTAGTTTCAAGAACATTGTTGTAACTATGTCACAGTTAAATGCGCAAATAAACTGGACTCGAGCTTGACCGTGCTTATTTAAATGCGTCAATAAAATTATCCATTTATTTTTAACTGTGCCTTCACCTGCAGAAACCTTGCCGCTACGCAGCGGAGCCACCTCCTTGTTACAGTACAAAATACAAATATCTTTTAATCATTTTTGTACCATAACATAACATTCCATTTTTATATCGGGAAACAATATTTTTTTTTAGCAAAGGGAAACTATATTTACTTTACACATTTCAAACTTAAAAATATCTTTGCTACACACAGAAAAGCAAAAGCAACGTGCCCTTAAAAAAACAAATACAGTAAACACTTGACTCAAACGGATAAGACCAATGACGTGTCCCGATAACGCTCCCTCTAGAACCATCCTGTCCCATTCCCTTCACCTCAAATTACCAAAACACCCTTCCTTTTATCACTCCACTAACTCCAGTGGCAATTCCGTAATATCATTACCAACCTCACTATTTATATACCACCATCACTCTCACTCCAAAACAGATATTTTCATTTTCATTTGACTTTGATAAAAAAATAATGCCAATGGATGTGATGCCACGTCAGCAAGGAATACCTTCATCAGCTCTGAATCCAAACGCTCCGATGTTCGTTCCGTCGGCTTATCGTAACGTGGAGGATTTCTCCGATCAGTGGTGGTCGCTTGTTCGGTCTTCTCCTTGGTTTCGTGATTACTGGCTTCGTGAATGCTTTTCTGAATCTATTTTTGATCTTAATGACTCTTCTGATTACTTATTTCCTGATGATGATGATTTTATCGATTTTGATGACTCTAAAATTAACGGATCTAAAGGTAAATTGATTTTTTTTATAAAAATGGATAAAAAAAAAGTTGTTAAATACTATTAGATGAGTTAATTAGATTGTGATTTATTTTATAAAATTGATTAATTTTGTTTTGTTATGGTATAGATGAAGAGGAGGAGGTAAGGAAGGATATGATGCTGGTGAGGTTGAGTAAGTGGAGGAAGGCGCGTGCGGTGGACGCGCCGAGGCTATACCAGAAGGCGCCCAAGATTGTGAACGTGAAAGTGAGTCCAAGGCCTATTCACCAGCCTCGTTAGATTGATTTGCAAATGGATTTGATTTGCAGATTTAGTTTAAGTCTGGATTTCAGATTTTAGTTTGTTTTACTTTTTACTGTTTTATGGTTTGAAGTTACATGTATAGTGAGTAGCAGATTAGTGTCTAGCAAAAGGCTATATTTGTAACCCCATGATTGTAATTATTAATAATAAAGGTTTTATTAGATCGGAAAGCTGTTTTTCAGTTAACCCGGTCAAGCTTCTAATTGGCGGTTCAACCCGTTTTATTTTCAAAACTGGGTTTTGATTACCTGACCAGTTAAAGGTTCAACCGAGTCGACCCTGGTTTTAAAACATTGCTTGAGGGAAGTGGTCTACCTAGTGACCAAGTGTTTCGACCCTTTTACATCGCCTTGGTTTTCTTATTTACACTGTTAACTCAACGGCTCGTCATAGTTTTTTTTTGCTACACTATCAACATCACCACTAAACTCAATTATACACAAACATATCTCACAAAAATCAACATCACAACTCACGCACACGCAACAACCACAAGTCGGTTGATGCATAAACCGACTTCTAAAGACGTGTGGATGGAAGGAGGGATTATGACTTATGAGGATCGGTTGATGCATAAACCGACTTCTAAAGACGTGTGGGTGGAAGGAGGGATTATGAGGACGACGAGACTTTATAAACCGACTTCTAAAGACGTGTGGGTGGAAGGAGGGATTATGAGGACGACGAGTACCGACGCGTCTTTGGGGTCCTTTACGCTTAGCCTTAGAGAACTAAAGTAACTAATTCTCAAATCACACTTAAACTAATTCCCTTGTTTCTTGTTTGCTTCAGAAATCTATGCCAGATCCTTTTAAAATGATGTGCACGAAACTTCACCTTCCCTATCATATTACTCGTAATTATTATCAACATCTATATGCTGCATCTTCATACCATTTCCATCAAAGATTCTTTTGTAGTTTTATTGTTCCTAAGTTCGATGATGCACTCCAACGGTTTGATGAAATGCTTCACAGAAAACCTCCACCTTCTATCATTGAATTTAACAAGCTCATTACTCCAATTGTAAAGATGGAACATTATTCAATAGCCCTTTCACTTTTTAACCAAATTAAATTGATGTGTATTCCTAGTGATATCTATACAGCGAACATCTATGCTATTGTCACCTTAATCAAGTCAATCATGGCTTTGCCTTATTAGCCACCATTTTCAAGCTAGGCCACCCTCCCGATTTAACTACTTATAATACTCTCATTCATGGCCTTGTTCTTGCTGATCGGGTTTGTGAAGCCGTTGAATTGTTTAAGAAACTCATTAGAGATAAACTTTGTGAGCCTAATCAAGTTACATACAGAACCATTATCAATGGGCTCTGTAAAGTAGGTCAAACTAGCAAAGCACTTGAATTGTTAAGGTTCATGGAAAAGGGATCATGCAAACCTTTTGTAGAACAATATTCTACAATCATTGACAGCCTCTGCAAAGACAGAATGGTTGATGATGCGCTACAGCTCTTTAATGAGATGACTCAAAAAGGCGTCCCTGCGAATGTTATTACTTATAACTCTTTAGTGCATGGACTGTGTAACTTTGGTTGAGAGAGTGAGGCTGCAAGAATGTTGATAGATATGGAGGAGAAACAAATTCAAGCCAGTACACGTACCTACAATATCTTGGTAAATGCCTTTTGCAAGAAAGGATCTGTCAAAGATGCAGAACTTGCTGTTCAAGCAATGGTACGAAGAGGTCTACATCCAAATGTTACAATGCACTAATTGATGGATACTGTTTACGTGGTGAAGTAGATGATGCAAGAAAACTTGTTGATTGCATGGTGGAAAAGGATATTGTGCCCAACATCATCACATATAACAGCTTCATAAATGGATTATGCAAGAAGAAGCGAATCGATCAGGCCATTGATATTTTTCGAGAAATACCAAACAAGGGTTTGATTCCTAATGTTGTTACCTACAACACTATGTTGCACGGATTGTTTCAATCAGGGAACCCCACTGCCGGTATGGAACTCTTCAATTCGATGCAATCCAAGGGCCTGACTCCTACTATAATTACTTATAGTATCTTGTTCAATGGAATGTGCAATTACTCCCAATGTTCTGATGCATTGGCTCTCTTCCGTTCACTGGGTAGCAATGAATTGATGAGAGACATAAGTTTTTATACTATATTGATAGATGGTTTTAGCAAGTGCGGGAATCTGCAATGGATTTGTATGATGAACTCTTATTGAAAGGATTGAAACCTGATGTTAAGACCTATACGCTGATGATACGTGTGCATTGCCAAGAAGGTTTATTTGTTAAAGCTAAAGAATTGTTCAGAGATGGAAGATAATGACTGTGTACCGGATAGCGTTACATACAATGTTATTGTTCAAGGGTTGTTGAAAAAAAAATGAGTGTCAAGAGGCAGAGCGTCTTCTAGAAGAAATGATCAATCGAGGTTTCTTGCCTGATTCTGCTACTTTTGAGATGTTGCTACCCTTAATCCCAAATGCAGGACAATATTCTCGTCTGCGAAATATCATAAAGAAGATTGCAAGTGTAGAGAGAAAAGAAGGAGGTATATATGATCTAACATCTCACATCATTACTTTAACGTCTTGAGGTATATCAAGCTTTAGTTTCAGGGAGCAATTATAGTTGTTCTTAGGTCAGTCTTTTTGCATTTGAATGTCAAGAGCATAACTATTCAACTTTTGCGTTACATAATGTAGGAGAACCTTGTCAATCATATGTTTGAAAATGTAATAAGTTTGACTTATGTCAATCATATGTTTGAAAATTTAATAGGTTTGACTTATGTTATCATTCGAAGTAAAAGGTAGGAGGCATTAATTTCCGGATCAGAGGATTCCTAACTACGCTATTTTTGTAGATTCTAGTAGTCACGGCGAGAGTGCCATCTATTTATTTATGAATCCAAAAATCATAATTCTTGTTTTTTCTATTTTCAATATATGATAATATTGCTTATGTTGATGACAGGCAAATAAACGCTTGAAACTAAGGTTTTCTAAGGTTATGTCTATTAGGTTCTCACAACTCGTTAAGGCTTAAAGAAACCCTGTCTGTACAAACCATAGAATACTATACATGTAGCAGGTTGTAGATTGATGTTGATGTATGTGTTTTGTTTCTGTAACTAATGTTTATGGACCTTATAAAATCAACAAGGGCTATGCTGATCATGAAACCGAAGCCTCTGTTTATAATGGTCTTTTATGTTGATTGATAATCCCATGTGGGGAACACTGAAAATGTATCTACTGTGCAACTACAGATGTGTTTACATGTTTTCATTATTAAAAACCAAACACAACTCAAAATTGAAATGTTACAAAATGTAGAAGATGTATTTGAAGGAATAGTGCGACAGAGTGTGCTCAACATCCTTACTTTGCAATTGCGATTCTAAAACAACATATGCTTCTTAAGCAACTCCCATAGACCCATACTACTTTTTGAACAATGTTTTTTCTTAGCTGAGCCGAGGTCAAGTTTAACAAAGCTCGAGCTTTGACTTCTAAGACCTTGAGCTCGGCTTCAAATATATTTTCATTTTCATCAAAATCAAAATCAATGCCAATGGATGTGATGCCACGTCAGCAAGGATTACCTTCATCAGCTCTGAATCTGATGTTCGTACCATTGGCTTATCGTAACGTGGAAGACTTTTCCGACCAGTGGTGGTCGCTTGTTTAGTCATCTCCTTCGTTTCGTGATTACTATCTTCGTGAATGCTTTTCTGAATCTATGTTTGATGTTAATTGTTCTTATAGTTATGATTCGTTCTTTCCTGATGATGATTGATCGATGTTAATGGTAAAAACAACGGATCTCAAGGTAAATAGATCAAAACTGTTAATTATTTAGTTAATCCGTTATTTAGTTAAATCACTATTATTATTGTGCATTTTTAACGTTTTATTATAGTTTTTGTTTTGTTTTGGTAAATGAAGAGAAAGAGGTGAGGAAGGATATGATGCTGGTGAGATTGAGTAACTGGAGGAAGGCGTGTGTAGTGGACGCGCCGAGGCTATACCAGAAAGCGCGTGAATGTGAAAGTGAGTCCATGACTGATTCATCAGCTGTGTTAGATCTAGTTGGAAAGTGAAATAGTGAAGAAATACAGCTATACTTTAGTTGATTGAAAGAACGACTATGGAAGACTGTATGAAGAGTACTGCATGTCCGTATCCATCGGTATTTGATTGAATAAAAAACACACATAGCCGCATAGCGTATAGAAATACTTTTTTCTTAAAATTGCATTTAACATAAAACAACTAACTTTGCTTTAAATTGAACTTACCAATAACCTTTTATAATTTCAACTTAAACTTGATCTTCAACACAACTTGCACAGAACTAGCACTCATTCAAGTTTTATTTTGCCATGTGTTGCTTAATACGCAGCTGGCTTATTTTATAAATGCATTGTTATATTCTACGTTTTTATCACTTCATCAGCTGACAATCGGAAATCAATTCTTCTCGTTTACCCGGCTCCCGCCACTGCTTATTTCATGACAGTTGCTCGTTAGCAAGACTAGTGTACCATCCTTTCCAGAACCTTTTAAGAAATGATGTGCATAAGATTTCACCTTCGTTATAACAAAAATAAAGTTAACACTTTTCTTCTCTTCGAACATCTGTATGCATCGTTGTTCCATTTCCATAAAAGACTTTTGTCTGTCGAATTATGGTTTTATACAATCAACATCTCTATTAACTGCTATTCCCGCCTTAATCATGTCAATTATATGGTTTTGCCTTATTAGCCACTATCTTCAAGCTAGGTTATCCTCCTGACTTAACTACCTATAACACTCTCATTAATGGGATTGTTCTTGCTGATTGGGTTTTTGAAGCTATTGAGTTATTTAAGAAAGTGCATAGACATAAACTATGTGAACCTGATCAGGTTATGTACGGAACAGTTATTAATGGTCTTTGTAAAGTTGGTCACACTAGCAAGGCCCTTAAATTGCTCAGGTTCATGGAAAAGGGGTCATCATGTAAACCATGTGTACAACACTACTCTACAATCATTGACAGCCTCTGCAAAGACAGAATGGTTGATAATACGGCTCTTCAATGAAATGATTGAAAAAGGCATCCATGCTAATGTTATCACTTATACCTCTTTGATTCATGGTCTATGTAACTTGGGTGTGGTGTAAATTGTTTATGATTTACTTAAAAATATGTCTCAGCTCGCTAAAAAAATGTAAAATTGTAAACTTCGCCACAACGCGCAGTAGATTATTACTTGTTTTCTGTAAGTCTTAGTTTATTTATTTCATTTGAATCATGAACCTGAGAGATCAGAATTTCGGATAATAAATTATTGACTAATCAACTTAAGTTATGTAACGAAAGTTGAAGTTTATGGTTTGTTAAGAAGATTCAAGTAAGAAGGCTCCAATATATAAAAAATCTAAGAAATATTTTCTTTTGTTATCAAAAGTTGCTATCGTTAGAACTTTAATTTAATACAACTAAATTTCATACATTTCTTACGGTGAGGTAATAAAACCATTTTAGTGTAGCTAAAACACAAAAACTACAGTATGCTCGCAAATGATTTTATTACGACTATTAAATACTTCTGGGCTGTGTTTGCACAGCTTAAAAGGGCGTATGGTGTTCTGGTCAATGCAGGGCCGTTTCATGAATTTATGAAAATTTTGAAGGCATTAGACGAAATTAAATAATGTTATATATAAAGTGTCACCGTCTATAAATATAATGCGATTAGTAATTATTAACACGGCAAATTTTAGGGCCACTAACAAATTTTTGGGCCTTATGTCAAAGCATATACCAAGTGTTCTAAAAGACGCGCCAAGGCGTCGTTAAGGCGTGGCCTCGCCGCCACAAAATGGATCATGGCGGCTGCTCTAGGCGTGGCGTGGAAAATGGCGAGAAAATACGCGCCTTTTGGTAAGGCGTGGCGAGCCTTTTTGAACCAGTTTTTTTTTTTTTTTTTTTTTTTTTTTTTTTTTTTTTTTTTTAACTATTTTGAACCAGTATTTAAATTTTCGACTATTTTGTATTTGAGTCTAGTAAATATATAATAAGTATTAGTCTAAATGTCAAATATAGTAGTATAAATGTATATGAAATATGATACTATAACATAAATGATAAATCTATAAATATTTTTTTGCCGCCTTAGTCACGTCTTAAAGAACGACATGGCTTCGCCATAGCTCATAAAGTATAAGACGTGACTATGCCGACACGCCACACCTCATGCCATTTATAACGTAGGCATATACTCCGTATTACGTATTAATATGACTTACCAAGTACAAAAGCCAAAAGAAAAAACTGACTCACCAGCTATACACCTAAGACCAATAAATGCGAAAATTACTGCAGAGGCACTTGTGGAAACAGGTTGCCTCGCAAAGGGTTTGTTTATTTCTCGTTCGCTATAAGGCCATTTATTTCGCTGCAATCTTGCACTGCAATCTTGCAGTGAAATACAAAACATACACGTGTCCTTCTCTCCTTATATCTACAAAAAAAAAACATGAATTTCGATTTGCATTTGCAGCGAAATACAACATATGTAGGCCCACTTGCATAAAAAAAAACAAATATATGTATATCACCTATTTTTTGCAGCGAACAACCACACACATCACTTTCAAGTATAAAACTTACCTTTTTAACCCTAAACTTTTTAATATTTACAAGTTTTTTATATAACAAACTTTATTTGTAAAATATTTAGCAAATATATAGCGAATTCATTAATAAAAAAAATACCATTGCGAAGAGCTCTAAATTACGAACAAAACGAGCCCAATATTGATATGCTTTTGACGTACGTACGATTTTATAAAAAATATTGAAAATAAAGGTTCATTGGACAAAAAAAAAAACGTACAATTATACTAAAAAAGTAAAGGTTCATTGGACAAAAAAAAAAACGGTATTCATCTTTCATAGAATTGTACAGTTTACCATTTTTTGTTTTATGAATGTTTATGTTTTTATTTTAAAACGATACTCCTCTTTTATAGAATTGTACGTCTTTAACCCAAAAAGTGTGTTTTGAAAGGTTTTTCTTAAAGAAAATATTATACATACATACTACCTAAACTCTTTAATCTTTATAATTTTTTATATAACAAAATTTATTCGTTAAATATTTAGCAAATATATAGCGAATTCATTAATAATATCGTACGTACGTCAAAATCATTAGTGTATACGCTATATATATATATATATATATATATATATATATATATATATATATATATATATATATATATATATATATTGTTAGTGCAAATATTACGATATTTAATCTACACAGTCTCGTTTTTTTGATTGTTGACAAACATATAATTTGATACATAACGTAAAATGTATAAGTTACTTGTAACCTTATTTTGTCTCAACATACATTCATAACCTCTCAACGTCTCGAGTCCTCGTATGCTACAACACATGTTCGTACATGTTTGTTATGTGGCATTATGATCAAACCCCTTGACCAACCATTTATAATGTTTAAAATACGTTTAGAGCCTTTAAGTATTTTAAGTATCAAAGTGCACTTTAGGTATCAAATAGAATAAGTGTCACATTAGGTGTCTAGGAAATATTAGTAAGTTTACAATCTATAAAAATGTGTCTTATAACAACATAAGTACATCAAACATTTTTAGTAACTTACTAAATAGCATATAGCAAGTTAATACATTTTCTAATAACTTTACAAGTTAATTTTTTTAGTATAATTGTACGTTTTTTTTGGTCCAATGAACCTTTACTTTCAATATTTTTTATAAAATCGTACGTAAGTCAAAAGCATATCAATATTGGGCTCGTTTTGTTCGTAATTTAGAGCTCTTCGCAACGATATTTTTTTTTATTAACGAATTCGCTATATACTTGCTAAATATTTTACAAATAAAGTTTGTTATATAAAAAACTTGTAAATATTAAAAAGTTTAAGGTTAAAAAGGTAAGTTTTATACTTGAAAGTGATGTGTGTGGTTGTTCGCTGCAAAAAGTATGTGATATACATATATTTGTTTTTCTTTATGCAAGTGGGCCTACATATGCTGTATTTCGCTGCAAATGCAAATCGAAATCCATGTTTTTTTTGTTTTTTATTTGTAGAATTAAGGACAGAAGGACACGTGTATGTTTTGTATTTCACTGCAAGATCAGCGAAATAAGTGGCCTTATACCAACCCTCTACGAGGCAACCTATTTCCACCGGGTGCCTCTGCAGTAATTTTCGCCCAATAAATCTCCATTATGACACACACCAACCAAGTACCAACCCTCAAACATAACTACATAAGACCAATAAATCCTTTGCAACCAAGCCATCACCTACCAATTTAACATATGATAAAACATTTTAAAATTGAACTAGGGGATGTGCAGTAGATTCAAAGTATCATCGGAGCATTTCATCGAGAGTATGTGTTTTGGAACATATTTTTTTTTTTATTAAACTGAAAAAATAATAATTAATAATAATAATAGCATGATAGGAAAAGCATCAAAAATAACAATAGTAAGTCTTCACTTTTATCGGTTTGAAGCAAGTACTTTAAGTAGTTAGTATGCGTAAGCTACAATCTAGACAAAGATTATCCATGTCCTTAATGTTAGACAAAAACAGTATGTGATTAACAACTTTCAAGAGTTGTTAGGCCCACTAACATTAATTTACGACTAGACATTTGAACATGCAATCTAAGAGGGTCAACTTAAGTAAAACTACTGTTAAAAATCGCGACTACAAACAATAGATGCGCTCAAGTAATCCGTTTGGGTTTGGTGGTGATGACACTTCCTATTTCTATAAAAAAGATTTCATATAGAGCACCGAGAATACATAACATGGCATTATAATAGGTTGGGCACATTGGTGACTCATATTGCATCATTTTTCAGACTGTCACATCAGCTTTCTCTCTTCGTAACCCATATTCACCCAAGTGCCACCGTGTTGACCAATTTATTTTATTATTTTTTTATTTTTTATTTTTTTATTTTTTTTTTACTCCATAGTTTAACTAAATCCATGCACAAATTATTTCATGCGCACGTGCCCATCATTCAATATGTGTCATTTACATGCATGTAGTTTACCATACTTGCATGATCATCATATAAATTATACGTGTAATCCTCACAAACAACCAAAGATTAACACAAAAAAACACAACTTTGAAAACTTTGAAAACTAAACTTGTAGCCATTTACAGGTGATTACCATACTTGTAGCCATTCAAACCAAACAACTTTAAAAATTAAACTTACTAATCCCTACAATCACTTATCACTCGCTCATCAACAAACATTCACACACAAAAACACAAACACAACATCATGGCCGAGAAAGATATGGAAGTTGTGAAAGGTGTGGATCTAGCCAAACTACAGGAAAAGAGGTTGTGATAAACTTGCAAGCCAACGGTTAATACAAACGTTTCAATTTTTGGGAAGTTTTTTCATGTTTCAAAGTCGGTCGAGTTTTCGACCGATAGCCTCGTTTCTCTTTGCTCGACCGATTCTTGCCCAAACCTCCACATTGGCCTCGACCGATGTAAACATCGGTCACATGGTCACTCGACCGATCTTCCTCCGGCCCGCTGTGCATAGCCTTAGGCTACTCACAGTGACAACCCATATTGCATCATCTTTCCGGCTGCCACCTCAGCTTTCTCTCTCTTCAACCCATATGCATCTCTCTCATCACAGTGGCAACCCATATTGCATCATTTTTTTTTTTTTTTTTTTTTTTTTTTTTTTTTTTTTTTAAAAAAACATTTTTAACACAAACACACATTTTATTAATAAAACGTAAAAACATTACATAAACGATACGATACGATACGAAAAAAAAAAAAAAAAAAAAAACTTTAAACGACTAAAAATTAAACACGCGAACACTTATTTAAAAACTAGTAATTTAGGTTGTGGCGTGCCTTGATGTCCGCTTTCATTCGCATAAGTTCCTCTCGTTGTCGTTCGGGCAAATTTGGGTCGATAGCCGAGTTGTAAAAAATCAATTCTTGATCCCGTTTGGTAGTTCTCAAGAGTTCCTTTTGTTCCTCCTGGCATTGCAAGAGCTTTTCTGTATATTCCAATTTTTTTTGTTTGATCGCTAGCTCTCGTTCCTTGATTTGTTTCCACGAGTCATCACGCTCTTTACCTTTTTCCTTCTTTCCCGGTCTTGATTTCCACACTTCAGCTATTAGCCCACTCATGAATGATTTTGATGTTTCATGAGAGGAGGTGGATGATTTCCTCCTTGCTTTGTCACGACCTTCTGGTCGTGATTCTCTAGTATCATCCTCTGTTTCATCATCATCCAAGTCTTGAAAACTCGAGGGGCCGTGTGTTGACCCCGACGTAGTTGTTGAACCCTTCACTTTCTTTCGAACGCCCGATTGAAAAAGGGGTATCTCTTCCTTCCAGCTATCATGCCCCCTCAAAACTTTCCAACACTCCACCAGAGTGAAATCTTGACCGTAACGCGCACGATACTCCATAAGAGCTTTGAACATATCGTCGATGTCATTCTCACCACTACCATGCGTCCCCTTGATATTATCAACAATAGCACCAAAATTCGCAACTTGACAACGAATTCTAGTCTTCCATTTGGACATGATCGAATTCATTGTCCGGTCTGAACCAGTTTCTTTCCAAAAGTAGGCTGCCACCTTGTCCCAAAATTTGTTCCGATTCATAGTGTTTCCTTTTTTTGCATTTTCAGAAACAAAGATGAAAGCTTTACAAAGAACGACCTCTTCTCTGCTAGACCATGGTTCAATTCTTTTGGCCGGTTCGGGTTCTTTGGCTTTGGCTTTGCCTTTCGCCTTTGTAGCACGTCGCGAAGGCTTCTTTTGCTTGACGGGTGATGTAGCTTCGATTTCGTCAGACTCATCGTCATCAACGGCCAAAGAACCGTGGAAAGAACCATGGTAGGAACCGTGACCCGAACCTTGCCCCATCGAAACATCTTGACTCGGTTGGTTTTGGCTTGGATAGTCTTGGGTCGAATAGTCATAGTTATGAAAGTCTGCCCAATCATCCAAATTCATATCAATATTAGTAGACCGAATCGGAGAATGTTGTTGATACGGTTGGGAACAATGCAAGAAATCCATGTTAGGACGATAGGACGGCTCACTTGGTTCTTCGTGATGATTAACACGTTGTGGTGGGACAAAGGGACGATGAATGGAAAATAAGTTTTCTCTTTGATTGACTTGTGGTAATTGTGTTGGATATTCGAAGGATTGTGGACGAAAGCGTATGTTCCCTTGTTGTGGTGGTGTTATGCCGGTTAGTTCAAAGGTGTTTTGCGGAGAGAAATTTATGTCGGGTGCATTTTGTGTTAATCGGGATCGTCGATTTTTTGATTGTGGAGTGTTTTTCTTTGACATTGTGTGTTTTTTTATGTGAATTTGGATGAATTATTTTTGAAATTGTATGTTTGAAAGTGAGGTTGATGTGGGTATTTATAGGATGAAAAGTGGTAAATGTTTTTTGAAAAAAAGTTTTTTGTTTTTAGCACCAAACGGCTACTTTTATTTTCAAAAGGTGGAATTATAAATTTGAAAAGTTTGTGGAATATCGATCGGCAATCCGCTCGATTTTGCAACCCAATGTCCGGCGATCGATTTCCCACAGTGGGAACGATCGATATTACTATCGATCGACCGATGGGCTCGATCGATTTTTTCCGAGCCACTACCACCAGCCTTATATTTGATCTAAACCAATAAAAACGATAAATGTACATCAAAATCACAACACAGAGAATAAAAATCATTAGAATCTCTAACTATTTTTCAAAAGTTTTCACAAAGATAGGGGACGTTGATAGACAAAAAGGTTATGAAGAAAGTTTTTCAAAAAGTGTATAGTTTTGCTGAAAAACTTGTGAACAAAACGTTTACGCTATAAAATGTTGTAAAACGAAATTTTGTGCATCTAACATCATTTTAGTATATGCAATAAAATTTCGTTGGGCATAACATCTCAAAAATCAAAAATAAAATAAAATAAAATAATTATGCGTTGAAAATTTTCATGTGTGTTAAAATTTTATATTTGTGCATTAAAAAACCCTGTAAAAATCAAAATCCCGAAAACTTCATTCACAACTTTTTTATGCACCAATGTTTCCTATCTTTTGTAAAAATTTCTAATTTTCTCGAGAACCTTATTAAGTTTCTCAATCGTTTTTACACTTCTCACGACAAAAACCTTTTTATTTTATTTCTTACCGGTATTTATATATGTAATTTGTTACAAGTAGTTAATATTTGTAGAGCTGAGAGTATTTAATACTATCAGTTTTCTGGTTAACCATTCGTCACAAATTTATAAAACAAAACCAAAACCTCTTTGTTCGGTTTGATTAACCAAATTGAAAAAATTGCTTCGGTTAACATAAAAGTCGGTTTCGTTCTCTACTTTTTCGGTTTTGGATATTTTGACACTCTTAGTAACATGATGAGCCCAAACAAGAGATCCAAAACCACCTGTAGTGGTCATGGCATAAACCTTGTCTGGATACCTGAAGATGGATTTTTCTGGAAAAGCATAAACGATATGACTTATAAGGACACTGGCAGTCATGATTATGAAAACATCCATACCTCCGAAATCAACCAATAATATCATTCCACCTCATTTCACCTCATTCATACTTTTTCCATACCTCCCAACCCTATTTTAGTGGCAACCATGCCTTTTTCATACCTCCCAACTTTTCCACCAATAGTATACATGCATTTATGGCAACGGTCATATTTTAGTTTTGAAAGTTACCATGCTTCGGAGGCAATATATGCCGTTGAGAGCTTGCCAATGGGGATGCCGGTGGGGTGGCGGCGGTGTTCACCGCCGGCATCACCATGCCGATGGGTGATGCCGCCCCCACTGCCACCCTTCTAATACAAGATCCTTGCAGTATGGGAATAACATCATGTAGATAAGTGCACAAAGGTGAATAAACCGCAACTAATAAAAAGTTACGATTTTTCTTAAAAGGTTTCGCAAGGCATGAATAAAAGGTGAAAAACCTAATAAATTTACAAGACATGAACATCATTACAAAACTTTCAACTATTATTAAAAGTGTCACTTAAATCTCACAAGTTTAGGAAAACCTAGTATTTGTGCACAAAAATAAGTATTTTAATAGAGTTCAAACCTTACATTGAGAATTTTTAGTTAAATGAGAAATAAACTAAAATAATACTGTAATAGTTTATTCGTGTTATGATTAAATGAGAAATAAACTAAAATAAGAAGAGTTAGAAGTAATTTCAATTAGGGGTGAGCAAATTGACCGAGAACTGACCGGAACTGAGAACCAAACCGAAACCGAACAGGAACCGAACCGAATTTTAGAACCGCGGTCCGGTTCTCGTTTCTTCATTATTGAAAATCGTGGTTCTCGGTTCGGTTCGGTTCGGAACCGCGGGTATCGGTTCCAGAACCAAAGAACCGCCCGACTTTCATACTCTAGTGTCTAATTATAGTTTTTGTTGTTTATAATATTGACGAGATATAACACATTTATTAAATAAATCATTTCGCTTGCTAAGACCAATATTATAGATTTTTACGATCGACAGACGATTATGCAATACATGTTAGTAAACTGTTAACAAAATGATGTATATCCACAGACAAAAACTAATGAAGATATATTAAGTTAATATAATTTCCTATGTAGTGAATTATTATCAAGACCTTTACAAATTACAAACTTTAGCAACATGCCACATATGCAAGTATTTAACTGTGTATGTAAGAATTTTTAATAGGATTTAATTTTTATTTTTATTTTTGTATTATACATGGAGTGAAAGAGAGATAGGAATAGGGGTGTTAATCGGGTCGGGTTGGTCGGGTTCGGGTCAAACGGGTCGGGTCCAAGTCAGGTCGAGACTAAAAATAATATACCCGAATCCGACCTTATTTGATCTCGGGTTAGTCGGGTTCGGGTCAAAACGGGTCGGGTCAAGTCGGGTTCGGGTCTGTGCCTAGGAAGAATGTTCTTTTCGATGACATAGTCACTCGTTCTTTTATGTGGTGTAATGCTAGATGTAAAGTTTCTTTTTTTTGGGATAGTTGGCTTCAACATCCTAATTTAATCTATCTGTAATTATCTAGCTTCTTGCTAGTTTTTTAATAAAGTCGCCGTTAAAAAAAAATAAAAAAAAGAATGACACATTTTTCTTGTTGCATTTATTTGTTACATACTTATAGACTTGGCCGCTTATCATGAGTCGGTTCTGCAACTTGTTTTGACAACCAACTTGTGATTATGAGATGCCCAGGGTTACGTTGTGCTTGTTAGGTGGTAAAAACGTCGACCCTCACTCATGACAAGCTAAGTTGCATTTCAATGACGTCTAATATTTGCATTTTCTTTTTTGTAAAGGCACACTTTTGTGGAGTTGCAACCGACCGAATCTTATTTATGCTTGTAAAGTTTGCTAATATATCAAACGAACAAATACATTTTTCCTCCTAAGTCCTAAATACAAATCCTACTACATATGAAACCTCTTTTTCTGCCCGACAATATTTCGTATACATGTCTGGTCAAAAAAAAAAAAATCGTTTACATGTGCTCTATCAAAACATTTCACCCACAAAATTTAAAACTATCTTTCACTATCAAATACTACGTATAATGTTTTAATTCATATATGTTTACTGCATGCATATTCAATGTTTTAATTTCATTATAAGTACCTTTAAACATATGTTAAAACAACGTTAATCTCAGACTTTTAAAGAAGATATTCAACAATTAAAAAAAAAAAAAAAAAAAAAAAAAAAAAAAAAAAAAAAAAACTAACTCGGGTTAGTCGGGTTGACCCGAACCCGAATAAGAGAAGTATTTTGACCCGATACCCGACCCTAGTTCGTACTCGGGTTAATCGGGTTGACCCGATTGACTCGAATTAGATTTTTGACCCGAGTAACCCGACCCGATTATCCTTATTCGGGTTCGGGTTCGGGTCCGGGTCGGATCGAGATTTTTGACATCCCTAGATAGGAACATGTGGAAATAAAGGAGATGCAAGCAATGACAAGTGACAATGAAAACATAGTTGATGAGGTGGTTAGTAACATTCATATAAATTGGTCCAATAGTTGGTATTAATCGCACTATGGATCAAGCTTTTGTAAAAAATAAGTCAAAATAAGAACCAACACGGCTAATAGATTATATATCATGCTTTGTCCTACAATAAGTCAAACTCATGTCCACATTTAGTTGGGATTATTATGCGGAAGATCAAACATGTTCTAAAAGTATTATTTGTAGTTTATATAATTCATTTTTCTTAAAAATTTCAGTTCCAATCGGTTAGACCCGCAAGGAACCAAACCGGAACCGAGATATGTTACTCGGTCCGGTTCTCGGTTCTTAGGCCATCAATTTTTCGGTTCTTGGTTCTTGCGGTTCCGGTTCGGTTCCAAGCGGTTCCGGAACCGCGCTCACTCTTAATTTCAACCGCATATTTTAGATGCACTAACAAAAACAAATACATCTTCCCATAATTTCTTTGTATTCGTTTAAAATATGTGGATAATAATACTTGTGACTCTTCTTATGTTATAAAGGAAAAAAATTGGTAGACCTAAAATATATGACTAATTTTGTGCCTAACTTATGTATCATTATTTATTTGAATTGTGAAGAAATGAGTCCGGTTAATACAATTAATGAATTGTTGGCACATATATTTAGACACAAAATTAGATATAACTTTTAGACATGCTAATCATTTCTCATTTATAAAAATACTACAGGAAAACAAATGAAAATTGTTAGGCATGTCTAATAAAAATTCGACACCTGTAACCAAAATAAGGACAAGAAATAAAATGGAAATTTGACAAGTTAATTCGTGCTATATATAAGTTTGTACACTACACTATAAAACTTTACGTAACTAGTCTTTCAATTTTTTAACATATTCATCATGACTTTGGTTCATTTCAAAACCTTTTCGGTTCCTTTTCATACCATTTTTAGTAAACCCACCCTTAAAACCCTCAAATAAAACAATGGGCTTCTTGATTCTTGTTTAGAGCTGACACTCTCTAGTCTCTATCATCTTTATTTTCTGCATTAAATTTGGTTGTTGGTGAAGGTATTAACATTTTGTTTATAAAAGATGGGATTACCGTTTCAAATACAACACCCCAAAAACCTACAAAATCAACCTCTTAAACTCAACCTGTTATCCTAAACTCTTTGTGTTACACCTTCCAAGCTAAGTTCTTGTAGATTTAAAGGTTTAATTAGTGGTGTTTTTGGTAAAATATTAAAGGGTTGACTGGTTGATGAGACGACGTTATTATTATGAAATTTAGTGTAGAAAGAGATCATGTCAAACCGTGGATTAGACTACCTTCATAAACATGGTTGGTCTTTAATTCTTAGATCTTTTTATATTATGTACTTCTATTTGTTAATGTTAATTAACAGGTTTGCTACCTAACGCCTTTGGTCTAGTGGTATGTGAGTAAGTGAGTTGTCCACAGATGGTTGCTGGAGGCATTTGTTAGATATATTATGACTTAGATGGTATATGTGTAAAAAAAATTGTCGTTCTAAAAAAACGATTAAATTTATTTATTTATTATTATTATTATTTTTTAAGTTTTGAATCTTTATTTGATTTCTGTGTTTGATTGTGTTGGACAGTCACACACTGTAATAAAATACACCCACTTTAAGTCATTAGTTTATTATCAGCCGGCAGAAAAGGCGGTTCTAGCAGCTCTCATGTGTCGGATTATAGTTTTGCACGTTTAAAGAATGTAACATCTATTAGCATTTGGCACATCTAGTATGATATATTAGGTATTATGGAGTATTTGGATTTGTCTTTGTTAAGTAGACAAAGAGTTCTTTGTGTGTTTGCCATTTCTTATAGGGTTTAAGATGTAATAAGCAGTTTGAATAAGCAATTCTTAAACTGCTTAAAAGTATCTTTTTACTCTCAAGTTAGTAGACAGTTATAAGCAGTGTGTTTATATCCGAATTTCAAAGCTGCTTATGATGAACAGCTTCAAAAAAACAACTCTAAACAAACTTTTAGAAAAACCATTAATTGGTGCTGCAATAAGTAATCAACGTTTTTCATTTTTGACCGTAGTTTCTTTCTTTACCCCTCACGTTGATACATTTTTAGGTCAACACATCCTACTCAAAGCTTCGAGGTGCCGCAGTTGCCTTAGGGATCAAAAACATCCATGTGGTAAACTAATATTTCAAACTTTGTTCTTGTTAACTTTATGTCATATCATATCCTTATTTTGTTGTTTCTTTTAGAGACCCGGATCTAGGGTGCTTTACATCGGGGATCATACTTGTGCGGTGGAGTTATCACATCTCTCTGATATCATTGGCATAGTAAGTTATTTTTCTTAAAGTTTGTTAGTTTTTACATAAGAAACCATAATCTGACATATATATTATTTGTTTTGTTAGATTGGACATGTTTATGTCATTGGTTTCGATAAGATAATTGAAAGGGTCATTAATTTGTTTGGATGCTTGGAGCGAAGACCGAACATTACATTACTTAAACATATCCATCCGCGTATGCCCAACTTGCTGCACAAGTTGACGTATGTTAATGATGTCAATGAGGTCTAGTTCATGCTAGTTTTATGTGGATTTTGTTATATGTGTTTTTTTTTTCTTTCGCATTCTGTGAAATTTTTGCTGTTGATTTGATTAATTTTGTGGTTTTTTCTTATGTGGGGAGTGTGTAGATTCCCCCCCCCCCCCCCCCCCCCCCCCCTTAATTTAATTAGTATGAAGTTTGTTGATCTTGTTTGTTGTTTTGGTTGGTTATGTGGGTTTTGTGATGTGGGTAGTGTAATAAATTTGTCTCTTTTAATTCTGGCAAGATGGTTGGTTTTGTGGATTTTTCCATATGGGTTGCTTGAAGATGATTAGGGTAGTGGCAGCCATGCCGCTAAGGCAGCGGTTTGCCCCCAAACCGCCGGGGAACACCGCCGCCACCCCTGCGGTTTGCCCCAGCGGTGAGGTTCAACGGGGAAGATCACCTACGCGGTTTGAAATTTTGTATCCGTTGGAGCATTCAATGTAGTGAACGTTGGAGCATATTAAACACTCAAAAAGTGTACTAGCTTGGATTGGAGTGCTTGCTGAGGAACTTGCAGGTTCAACGGGGAACTCCATCAGAGGTGCTGCTGATCTTAGCAATAGCTCCTTGTACCCACGCTTGGATTGGAGTGCTTGCTGAGGAACTTGCAGTACCATTTTGAGCACCTGCAAAGCAAAACCAAGTAAGAGAAAACTGAACCATTTTCCAACTTGCAGTACCATCAGAGGTGCACTAGGTAGAGGAAAAGAGATATAGTTGTCTAAAATAGAAACTATTGAGAAAAAATAAAAATAGTGAAAAATGAAAAAAGTGGTGGTTTGGGAGGTATGAAAAAAGTGACAATTGCCACTAAAATAAGGGTGGGAGGTATGAAAAAAGTGTGAGTGAGGTGTAATGATATTATTGGTTGGTTGGGAGGTATGAATTTTTTTGAGAGGTATGGTTGCCACCACCCTTATTACTATAACTATGCACTTGGTTAAAAACCCACCCAAATTTCATACAGTAGTTGTTTTTTCTTAAAAGTCACTCACTACTAAGCTAGGATGACATGTTATTTTTGTCATAAGCCTCTTGTTGGATCTACTATTGTTACATTATTATTCTTATTCTTTGTGTTTAAATAAAATACTCCACTAGATTTCTCTTTCTTTTTCTCCCCTTTTATAATTTTATACAAACACCACCAACCTGTTTTGATATTCTTACTCACTCATTTTTTACTACTAGTTTATTTCAATCTTATATTCACTGTACTAATCACCAATCATGTTTCCTTTAATAGCTCTCATTCACGCATTTCAAGCCATCCATCCGTATCGCCTCGCCCTCCTCTCCAAGCTCACAGATCCCATTAGTTGGTTCCAAATTAAGAAAAACAAGCACCACGAGGACCCCGTATTTAAACAATGGTATCTTCTTGAATCAACACCGGATCGCCTCAAGTATGTTGTTTACTTATTTGGTGTAGCCAGCGACAATCACATTCGTTGTGCATTCATATAGAGTCACACCAAGCTAGGTATCACAAGTTTTGTTGCACACAGAGGAAGACTCATAGTCTCATACCAGTAACTTGAACGTGGACTTACCTTCTGAAGTTGATTTTGCGGATGCTAAGGTTGACACCAAACTTGAGGAAGACAAAGGAATTTACATGGTGGACATCACGGGCTTTATGATCGAGCCATCAGATTGAGTTTCTCGATACTTGTTCATTCTTGGATTTCGTTGTACGTATTTTGCATAGTTTCTTTTGTATGCTTTATCGAGATCTTGCTTATACAGTTTAGGAACCTGTTGCCAAGTCGTTGTGTTGGCCATATATACTGATCGACCTCATCTCTTCGGTTTTAGTAGTATATCACGTCTGTTTCTGGAAAGACTACCCGCAGATTGTTATCAATGTTACTTGCATTTTTAAGGTCCTATATATTACTTGTGGTTTGCTTTAAGATTGTTTTTAGCGTCATTTCATCGATTGCAACTCTTAAATTGAATATACGATCTTGTGATTTTTGTATGAGGCCTTGGACTTATGTGATTTCCTCTGTTACGCTGGTATGATTTTGGCTTTGCTTTTATTCTGTTTGCTGCATACATGAATAGATAGTTAAACTTGATATTAGCTTCTACTGATTCTGTTGGGCAAAACATAGCTTGTCTTGAGGAATGAATGCGCATCACACTAACCTCTCTTTGATTCCAACTTGTTACAATCATACAAAACCTCTTATGCTACATGATACATTTGAGATACAAATCCCATTTGCCAAAAATATTCTCAGGGACTAAATGGACAAAGATTCAAATCCTCCTTTTTTTTGTTGGTTTTTTCACCTCCTTTTGCTAATTAAAGTTGCTCATCCCTGTAATATTCCAAGCTGCCATTTTGAAATCAATTCTTCTATATATCCATTAAAATGAAGATAGACCTCCACCATTTTGTTTGTTGTTTAAAGCAAGACCGATCAATTCTTGTATATATATATGCATAGTCTTGTACTTGTATATATATTTTGTTCAGAGAGCGTATGGATGCATCCTGGGTATATGTTTTTGATATGATGTGATATGATTTGGCTTAGTGACAGGCTGTACATGCCTTGTACCCTTTCACTTTTGGTACTTAGAAGCCTTCCCTCTCCGTACACTTATGATTTGATGGATATGGGATTATGTGATTTGAGACCTATTAGAGTATCTCGTTAGGTCGGCTCGTGGCTTTCCAATGTTCATATGTGTCTATTCGAGTACCTCGTTAGACAAGCCTTTGTTGATTACGTGCTCTTTGATTATGGTTACTATATGATTCATATTATCATTTGATTCTTCATGTTCTATATTCAGTTGATCGTTGATCGCTCATTCTTTTGACAAATGATATTCATTTCAGTAGGAGCTTATGTTCTATACTACTTATATACGTTTCGATTATCCGTTTTGTTATATATCTGTTCACTGGGTTTTTTAAGCTCAGCTGCATTTCTTTTCCTACGGCAGGTTTTAGGTTAAAAAGTTGGGTTTGAGCGAAGAGTGCATAGGAGCTCTTAGTGTACTACCCTTATAATTAGACCCCCATTTGCTATGTATTAGACTTGGATTTGGATTCATATAAATTTCGTTTGGATTTATATTTCAGTTTTGGAACTCACTATGTTTAGAGTTAGTATTTCGTTATTGTATCAGAATAACTTTGTAATCTTTATGTTTATAAGTCTTCCGCTTGCGTTTGTATGTTTTGATTAACACCATAATGTGGCATTTTGGCCCCGTGTCGGGTTGGGGTGTTACAGCGAAATACCGATAACCGAAGAATCCAAAACCGGAGAAACTTGTTTATCACAATTCGGTTTCCCGGTTTTATTTTTCACGGATACCCGAATTAATTCGTGTCTAGAAAGTTTTTATTTAAAAGGTTTAAGCATTTGCGCATGTTTATGCGCTATATATCAATAACTGATTGAAAATGACTAAAGTCAAATGAATATCACATGGTCAAGTTGTTGTGTCGAATTTTTTTAATGCGTTAATTGTAATGGTAGAAGAACTATGAATAAACTTTTTTAACATTATCACACTTTGATCTAATTGAATCTTACGTGTGAATTATTTATTTCGTTTGACTTGATTAAACGTTACAAACGCTTAATAGTGATTTGAAACGCGGGTAACCTTGCCCGCAGAAAAATGTTTTTTACTTTTAAATTTGACTTGACAAAGCCTATTAAAACTTAGCTTTAGTTGGAATATAATTTCGTTTGCTTGACAAAGCCTATTAAAACTGTTCCTTAAATGAATAAGCTTCAAGTTATAAGCTATTTAAGGTAGTGTTTGAAAAGAAGCTTAAAGCTTCTAAAACTGGGTGTAGTAGTTGACGCGTGATTTGCTTGTATCAGGCGTGGAACAATACTCCATTACGGGTAGTCTACTACGCAAACCTACATTGATACCCTTCCCAAAAGGCATGTTCATAATTCATGAACCTCTTGTAAAATATTCCTCACTAAATCATCTAAAATATTCATTTGAGTTTGGGTTGCAATGAATATTAACCAAGATTGCTAGTCAGCTATGAATGAAGACCAAAAGATGGATGCCGAAGTACCGTAGTAATAGGCGCTCAAATCATCTACCAAAACTCAAGCTCAAACTCAACTTTGACCCTTAAATGATACAAAATTTAAGAATTTGTCTTGGAAAAGTTAAGCTCGAAACTCGACTTGCTTCATATACATATTATGCAATTTAATAATCATAATTAACCAACTTTGAGCAGGTAAAATGGAAAAAATGTACTTTAGGTTAGCCTAGATATTCTAATCAATTCTTGGCATCCTCAAGGAAAACATTTAGGGTGCGTTTGTTTGATGGGTTTTGAGATCGGGGATTAAAGCTAAAGTAAAAAAACATAGTTTGTTTTGAGGTGATGGGTTTTAAATGTATCAGAAAAATCATGAAATACGAAGAGAGAGAAAACCTTCCTACCCTCCCAGGATTTCAGCTGTTTATAGAAATTATTTGGGTCCACAACCAATTTCAACCACTAATCCTTTAAGTTTTGTTTTAAAACCTTTTATAAAATAGATTAAAATAATTTACTTATTTATAATACAAACATTAATAAATATATTTCAATCATTTATTTTTCTCTCTCCTCATTTAATTCAAACTTATACCTAAATCCAATTTCTTTCAAATCTTTCCCAAATCCAAATCCAACTCCAATCCCACTTACAAACCAAACGGGCCTTTAACACTTGATCGACCTCGCTCCTCTTACTTAAGGATACACCTTCGAGAGTTTCACCCCTGACGGTTCTACACATTGTATGAGGCAACCTTTTTAATATATGTTTATCTAATTTGGCTATCAGGTTTCCTGTTCATCATCATTCAATTAGTAATAAATATACGAAATATTTATAAACGATAAAAAGAAGTAAGTAGGTTTACCATAAAAATCTAGCTTGGTAACAAGACCAAGCTCCTCCAAAGAAGGAGAAGGAGAAGAAGAAGAAAAGCCACGTGGATGATGATAAATAGGACGACCTGTCGCCAAGAGATTGGAAATAACACGCCTGCTGCTGCGAGCCAACAAAGAAGAAGCCATCAATTAGTACTTTTTTTTTCAATTTGGGGGATTTGCCTTTTAGGGTTTCAATTCAGTAATAAGGTAAAAATTAAATTTTTTTTTAAATAAATAAAATTACATAGAGAGTAATTAATCCTGTACTTTTTACAGAATCAGTCCTTTGTGATACAGTAGCATTTTGTGTGATGGGTAAAAATGTAAAATTTATGTCACATCAAAACCCAATATTTTAAAACCTAGTTTTTTAATTGACCCAGTCGAGCCACAAGTTACACCGCCGGGTCGAACCGGTTCTATACATATGCGTACTTTTCATAATATCTCTAATACGTAGGTATTTGTCCAATTTCAATCATACATTCAATTTAACCAATAAAAATGAGATTACGTGTTGTAGTTTTTAATTTCCATTTCTCTACAATACTAAAAAAAAATGCAAAAACAATCAATTTTTAGTTCTAATTTACAACATATTTGTAGTTCTGGTGTATATAATGAGATGACCCAATGATTTTTTTAGAATCCTATGAACTTTTTAAATCAAGCAAATATAATACCAACATTAGTTTATAACCCTAATCTTTTGTTTTATCAAAATTTAACCATACCAGTCACCATCACTTTAACTTTTTAATTTAGTTATAAACTTTTCAAATCATGATATGTTTGGCCATACAAATTTTGAGGAAAGAAAATGTTTTTTTTTTTTTTTTTTTTTTTTTTTTTTTTTTTTTTTTTTTTTAATCTAAAATAAAGAAAAAGATAACAAAAGTCAAGAAAAGTATAGGGTGGGCTGGTCGGATGGCGCCATGGCTATCAGCCATGCGTACCAAACTCTCTAAGTATCAAGTCCCTTTTGTTCCCGTTATTCGCTCTCTTCTGCTAACTCTATCTGTTAACTTTATCTTCTTTTTATAGCATGATCGAATGGTATGATGTTGTACTAATAATACTAATTATCAGGCTGTAAAGTAACTTTGCCAGGCCGACAACGGAGTCCCCCCAGCATATAAGGTTTCTGATAAAGGCTGACTAGGCTTATAGTTATCATGTTAAATGTCAAGTTCCTTTTAAACGACGTTTGAGTCATGTCAGGATAAGGCAACATTTAATGTTTGCGTGGGAAATGCAAATAATCTTTTTGAAATAATTTGAATTAAGTCAAACAGCCGTTTATGCAGCGTGTTAGCGTGTCCTTTTGACTTTACATGACATCAGCGTAAAATCAGTATTACGCGTGTCTCATAGGGCATAAAGAATATGTGTGTGGCGTAGGCCTGTTGAGCCAATGAGCTGTTGCCAAGTGTAATCCACTAACCATATTTTTCTCTTGTTTATAAATAGCGGTGGGAAGTTATGGCTTAACTTCTTTCTTTTTTTAAAAGGATCTCTTCACTTTCTCTTGTTTTTTCGGCGTAGTTTTCCGTCTAAGTATGTCACACCCACAAATTGGGTCGCAACGGAATAGTAATCCGGGGGCATGACTTTCATGGATGCAAAGTTACAGTCATATTGAAAGACCTACATGAATCATTTTAGAAAAATACATCATTTGATTTAATAAGTCAACATAAGTTCAATACATAAATCATCAAGTTTCGTAGCGGAATAGTAAAAGAGTTTGGAAATATACAACAATATCAAATGATGTAATAGTTGATGCAATGAAATCCTCGTGAATGAAGTCGCCAATGACGACTAGGGAAAAACGGACTCCATGCAGTGCATACCAAGATAAGCTAAACATCTGAGAAATACACGCTAAAAAGGTCAACATATTGTTGGTGAGTCCATAGGTTTAAATAAATAGTGATTAGGTACGGAACACAAGATTTCAGTACTTATGACAGTTAAATACAATGTCATGAAAAATAAATGAATATAATGCCCTAAGCTTATGACCCAGAAGCTCAACGTACTAGTATGCAATCAAGCATGTATAATAATTGCTCCCCATGTAAGTGTTTGCCAGACACTCAGAAATAATCCGAATGATATTTGTCCGTTTAACCTGTATTATGCTCAAGTTGCCGCGACCAACCTGGACGGGGGTGTCAATCCAATAGATCTATTCACAACATCCGCGCTTACAAGTAATTAATGGTTCATGTTATGTAGGGGACTTAAGTGTCGTACTAGGTAACTTAGGCATTGTAACAGTTTTTAGTACTCGTGTCCGCATAAAAACAAGCAGTGTATTCTCACCCCGACAATTTAGTAAAACAATGTAAATAAGTAAAAATGGGACAATGGAAACTCACCTCAAGTAAGATAGTGATCTGATAATGAGTAAGTGAAGCAACGAAAGACAACGACTCCGAAAGGCGACCTAGTTAAGGGTGGTTTTAACTTAGTACGGTATTTTATGAATGTGAGAATGCAAATGAATGTTTTAAAATGTTGTATCACCACGACACGTTGTGCTTGTGTTTTATAAGTTAAAGAAAAACATTTTGTCTTTTTTCCAGTTTTTGTCTTTTAGTCGGTGATAAGGCGAAAAGTGTACCGCTTTTAAGGGGTCATTTAAGCCCGAATTCGTGATTATTTGATCAATTACTACCCTAAATCGTTCCTTTTGTCATTTTAGGTACTTTTGAGAAGAAATCTGAAAAAGGAAGCATTTTGGACGTTTTTTGAGCATAAAAGTGAAGGAAGCGGCAAAGTCTCAAAATCCTTGCTGGGAACAGTACCTCACGACATCAAGACCTCACGCATGACGGCATCAAGCTTGGCAAAAGAGGTGAAAGTGGAAAATACACGTGACGGCCCAGAACATTTTTAATGTAATTGACCTGACAGCGTCACCAAGGCCGTCAGGGTCATTTTGCAAATGACGGCCCAGAGCTCAATTTCTACATGACAGCGTCAAGACTGGATCTAGGTAATACGATTCTTAATTTGGCGGCGAGTTGACGGCGTCAGACACTACAACGTGACGCCGTCAGGATGTATTATATATATATATATTTTTCCAATTTTTCATTGATGTGTGTGGAACATTAGGAGAACTTTGGAGAGCTTAAACCCTAGACGAATTTTCTGTAAAAATAAGGGTTTCAACCCTTGTTCCATCCATGCTTAAAAGATAAGTTTTCCAATAATCATACGATATGTCTATGTGTTGTGTGATTCTATCTTATGCTTGTCTTTCTTTTAACATGCTAGGCTAGGTTTTTATTGTGTTTGCTTAGATGTAGTGAAACCTAGATGTTGATTATTGGTTTATGGTTTGTTTATAATTGTTGTGGATGATTGTATTCGATGTTAGGCTTAAGAAAACTGGCAGACTTTCATTGGTAACTTGCTTGAACGTCTTAAGAAACATGATCGGAGGTGTACTATGATTTTTGGTTGTATTTAATGCATAAGTGAATTGTAGTGATCCCATGTGAGGTGCTTTTAGTCGGCTTGACATAGGAGTGAAGTAGAAGCTTATAGAGTTAGGGAATATTGTACACAACCCTACGACTAGTATTAAGGAATATAACCCATCATCCATGCAATTGTAACAAGCTAATCAACCGGTAAAAGATATCTAGGGAGTAATGAAATCTGAGTAAACACATATTTTCTCATTATTGTTTACACCACATAATTACATTAGTTTATTTTCATTACTTTTTATTTTATTTTGATTGCATCTTTAGTTATTTGGGTTAGTTGACTAGCAACTAATTCCGCCCACTCATTCAAAACCCGAGATTTTACTTGCTTTTATAAAACATAAAAAAATACAAAAAGAATCATCCCTCACCTCTAGACCTAGTTTAGTAGGCTTTCTAATCCTAGCGACACTATTCCTGAATTGAACGATCAACCCCCCGGTACTTGTCAATATACTATACTACAACGATCAGGTACACTGCCTGGCGGGGATTGCAAGCTTCTCAAGATCCATTGAGAGGTAAAACCTGTTGCGAGGGCGCAATCCCGCGTATCAGTCGGGTTTTCCAAGTAATTATCGTTTATTACTTTTTAAAAGTCTATTTTAACTATTTTGACATTTTTAGAGAAAAATACTCATTTATTCTTAAGTGTAACTATATTCATAAAAAATATGTTAAGTGTTAAGTTTCTAGCGAAAATTCATCATGACCCGTTCATAAATTCTTACTTTACCATTTTTACCTATCTCGAATCTAATGATTTTAAAACCTACTTATGGTTTATAAAAACACAGTTAGTGTTCTTAACTACAGAGTATTATTCTTTTTGTGCATAACAATTAGTGTTCTTAATAGAAGAACACTTTACATCATTAGTTGTTACCAAGGTTATAAATAGCGTGAAGCGTGGCGTAGCGGCATAGCCAAGCCTCAAGCTTTAGCGTGAGGCGTTGCGTCATAGCGTTTTTGTTGAACCCTTTTACTTGATTAAGGTTAACTACAAAGTTAATCTAATCAAGTTCCATGATGCAGCGACCTGATGATTAATTATCAAAATTAAATAAACGTAAAAGATAAGACACAAAGTTTTTCAACGTTTAATTCTTTATTAGAAATTAATCAAAAGAATTATACTCAAGTGTTTGCGGAACAACACTTGGGATTGAAATGACAAGTATGGTATACTCCTCACTAAACCCAAACTAAGTTTGAGTGACAACTAAGATCTAACTGAGCTATCTCAGGGATTGTGTTGTTCTTTAGAGAGAGTAAAGATTTGGTTTGTGAATGTCTAAGCATTAAGTGCACAAACGTAATCTTTACCTCTCCCACTTATTCTCTATTTATACACAAGTATGCACCACAAAATTACCCAAGGGACACAAGACATCCTAGGATAAAATCTTGATAGATTTTATTCTCTGGCAAAGCCTCCTTCATTGAGTTAAGGCAAAAAAGGAGCTTTCTGATGGCAGACTGGATTTAGCCACTTAAGGAAACTTTGACTTTAAAGTGATAAAGCACTTTTGTGAATCTGTTCAAACTTTCCCACCTAGTCCCGCCTATTCTTCAGTCTTGGTATCTTCAGTCTTTGTTCACTCAGTGTTCTTAGATGGTGAGGAGTCATGGGACTCAGTGAGATATTGTCATCCCTCACTGAGTCCATCATCTTCTTCTTTGGCTCAAGTATCATTCACTAAGAACCACCTCACTGAATGGTGAACCTTTCTTCATAGATTCGCCCTGAGCAACTTGAGGATGACTCACTGAACGACTATGCATTTAGTGACTTGTTAGTGTTCTCGGTTATCAAACACTTAGGATATTTTATGTTCAAATCCTCGATTAAGGAGTTTGGGTTTTAACAGACCCAACAGTTTTTAAGGTGTGATTCAAAGCTGCAAAAAATATTTTTAAAGTTGTTAATATTAGTTAGCTAATAGGCTTAAAACTCAGTTATGAATTTACTAATCCCGAATAAATACTTGTAAATAAGCTTAAGTCCAATAAATCTCTTTAAAAAAATAAAAAATAAAAAAATAAAATATTAAAAGCTTCAAAAAAGGTGTCACGCCTTGCGCTATAGCGCGCTTTATCACGCTTTATTGCAAGCTACGCCTAGAGACGACACATTGGCCTGTTTCGTAACGTGGAGGCACGCCTCGCGCTATGGCACCGCTATAGCGCGCTATTTAGAACAATGATTGTTACAACATACTTTTAGTCAACTATTTAATGTATTACTTACTAGAGGCATCAATTTAAGTTTGAATATGACCATCTACATTTTTTCCCCAGTTCTTTAATTTATTGAAAGCGTGCAAATCTAAGAAACAAAAAAGCTTGTTATGATACTTTATCTTGAAACAAAAGTATGACCCGGTCGGGTTAATCAACCCGGGTCAACCAAAAACCGCTGATTCAATCCGGTTCTTAAACAAGCAAAAAAACGGTCACATCCGCCCTGGTCTCCCATCTGGTTCCCGGTTCAATCAGTTGAAAAACAATGAGTGATATTACTACCCCATATGTTATCCCTAATTATGCTACTTTTGTGATGTTACTACCCCAAATCCTAAACTTAGAACAAGATTCACGAATGCGGAATATCATTCAGAAGCGTGGATTACATGATTTATCGTCTCTTATCAATTCTTGAAAAAATCTCAAGGTATAAGGTTAGGTTTGGGTGTGGTACTATATTTTCTGACCTATGCTGGTTTCGCATTAGTTGCCCCACTTTGTACTTGAATGTAAAAACTTTACTAAGTTTGCATTAAGGAATCTAAGAAAACTTTGTTAATCTTAAATTACAAAGAGTTTATTAGTTGAGGAACTATCGAGTTGGAAGTATGATTTTTAGCAGCTTGACAGTCCTTTTCTTTGAGAATGTCTGTCTTTGATGAGATTTGGTGTTCTGTAGAATACAGGCATAGATCTTTAATGTCTGATTTGATCCATTATACTATCTCGAGTTTAGCTATATCATTTACTCCAATGTGGCAATGTTTGTAAAGTGTCCATCTCCTTACATGTGCTTCGGATCAGAGTAACCAATCAGTGCGAGTGACAATAAGATCTTAGGAATTGTCATAGTAGAAAAGGAAAATGGCGTGCAGAGAAGTTAAAATAGAACAACTTTACGTCAATGCACGTAAGGTATATCGTCCCTGCACTATTGTTAATGAATAATGATTAACTTATGTCAAAGGCTGGTAAGCTTAGTGGCATCCTCATACAAAAATGTTACACTGTGTTCTTGAGTTTTTTTAGTAAAAAAAAGTAAAGTGATGAGAAGTAAACATTTCAACCCACTTTTATAATGAAACACTTTACTTTCAAAATCAACCAAATTACACAATTTTTCACTCCTTTTTCTTTTCTTTTCCTCCGTGAAACTCAAGAACACAACTTTTATATTTCTTTTCATTTCTTTCCTTTTCTTCCTTAATCGAGACTCGAGAACACGGTGTTAATCTCGACAGATGAAATGAGGTTTGATCAAATATTATATTTTTTCGGTTAGCATATTAGTCTTATTAGGCCTATTGTTTGGGCAAGTATTTTCAGCCATCTCTTGGGTTACTACATCTAGACTACCATTTTTGATTTTTTAAGGCAAGAAACGAACACTAGTACAATCGACGCTTTCGCCGGCGACATTTTTACGACGTTCCCGTCGACATGTCCACGGCATTATCTGTTGTCGTCGACATGTCGACGGGAACATATCGACGGCTGTGCCTCGTCAGGAACAATGTTCCCGTCGACAATCGCCATCGACATCGTGGGTCCCACTTCGTTTTTCAGTCAAACGAATTCTTTGTCCGTCAAATTGTTTCCGTCGACATGTCGACGGGAAAATAATACTAATTAACATTTTAATTAACAAATAATAATTACGTTTATCTAATGCCGGCGACATGTCCACGGCATTTTAAAATTAAAAATTTTGATTATTTAATTATGCCGTCGACATGTCGACGGAAACAATTAAAAAAACAATATTTTTTGGTTAATGTTGCCGTCGACATGTCGACGGCATCACTGAGGTATCCTGCTAACAGCAGGCTGCAAAACCAGCATTTTTCCAGATTTTTTTCCGAATTTTCCGGAAAAAATCTACCAAAACCTGTAACAACCAGAACTTGTAATAGCACCTATAACCACTCAATATCAACATGTCCTAAACGTATAACTCGCCATCGGCTAAAACACTTGCAAATTATCGCTAAACAACCTCGAAATGCATTAAAACATATAAAGTCTATAAAAAGGGGTGTGGTAATATCTAAACCTAGCTGCCATATCCACGAATGTTTCAATATCCGCGATTTTCAAGTCGCCAAAAGGTTAAACTACAAAATACTAAGATAAGGGTCACGAAAATATTGTTTCAACCATAAGTACAACACAAAATAATCCAAGTATATGATTGTAAAGCTTCTATAAGGACCTCCGTGGTTCTTGTCTCCAGTTTATAGGATTTTTCCACTTCCGCAAGTGCTACGATTCCATCCTGAAAATATAATAACATATACATTTATCAAGAGGATAAATCTCAATATATACACAGTGATAACAATTGCTTGAAAAACAAATAGTATTACTACCTCAACTATATCCAAGTCTATCAAGTATGCTGTTTGCTTCAAGGAACTAAGTAAAGGAGTAGCTGCCGTGATACAGGAAATAGATATAGATCCAACCGTTCGTCTGTAGCTCTTGGATTCCTTCAGTTTAAAAAAGACGGCCTCCAATTGCTCCTTATACTTATCAGCATCTTCTTCAAGACTCGAGTGATCACCATCGTCAACTTTGTTCACTGTTTTCCTTTCCAAGTTAGACAATTCAGACTTCACATGTTTATGGTAGGCCTTTGCTTAAGCGGGGACTAAACAAGCTTCACGATTTGAAGCCTTTGCAATTTCTGCCACTGCCTAAGAAAAAAGGTAAGCCACAACATAATCGAGAATAACTACACAAAATCAAATAGTTGTAAACATTTACCTTCAAAAAGGAAATGGTCAGCTCAGGGTGTTGATGCCGTCCAAGAATCTACTTCTATATATAACGCAAAAATTCTAATTCTAATTCTACTCCTACATACTCAACTAATTTTTTCAACTAATCGATTCGCAAACTAACATTTTATCAATATATCTACTTCTATCTAACTAGAATTGTAAACAATATATCTACTTCTATCTAACCAATTTTTCAAAACCTTACAATTAACCAATATATTAGAACTAGTATACCATATATACTAACCAAACGCAAACTAACATTTAACCAATATATCTACTTCTATATATAACGCAAAAATTCTAATTCTAATTCTACTCCTACATACTCAACTAATTTTTTCAACTAATCGATTCGCAAACTAACTAAACGCAACATATTTACTCCGCTGGAAAACTAATTTTTTCAACTAATCAATCCACAACTAACTAACTAACTAACTAATAACATATTTGCATATATTAACTAATTTAAAAAACTGTCTTGGCTAAAACGATCAAACAGTTAGCCGAAACATAACTAACTAACTAAACTAATTTAACTAGTTTAACATATATCTTGGGTTGTACACAAACAGTTGTCGTCGACATGTCGTCGGGATACCAAAAGTTAAAAAAAGGGACCACATTACCTCTGTCTCGGCTTCACCCTCGGCTTCACAGGCTGTTAAAAAAAATCAAAAAATTAACAACTATACATTAACAATTAACATTTAATAACTAATAATATCAAAAAATTAAAAAATGCAAATCAAAATTTTAAAAATACCTTCGTTAAACAAGAAATAACGGGCAAGAAGAAAAGAAAGAATTAAACATGAGATGGGTTGAGGAAAGAATTAAACGGGGAGAAAAGGAGGAAGAAAAGTGCACAGTGGTGCTCGTGTGGTGGTGGTGGTGCTGTTGTGGTGACGGGGGGTGTAGTGGTGGTGGTTGTGGTGTCGGAGGTGCTCGTGTGGTGGTGGTGCTCGCCGGCGATGATGGTTATTGAGAAAGAGACAGTGCAGCGGTGGATCTGGTTTTTATTTGTTAGAACTCGTTTTTTTTCTAAGTGTTGACCAGAGAGGGTTTTGTTTTATATTTTTAACTATCCCGTCGACATGTCCACGGGACAGTAAAATAAATTAGTTGGCATTTTTGGCGCGATAATTTGATTTTTTCGTGAAATAATTAGATTTTTTTGGTGAAATTTTTGGCGGTCTCATTCCCGTCGACATGTCCACGCCATTTATAAAAATAAAAATTAAAAATTAAAATTAAATACTTTATTTAAAATTAATTACTCTTATTTAATAAAATACTTTTATAAACTTGAAAAACTATTTAAAAAATAGTTTTATAAAATTAAAAATTAAATACTTTAATTTAAAATTAATTACGGATGAGTCGAGATGCTAGGGTTATACACGAGATGTTAAAAGAACGAGCCGAGATAATATGGTTGTACATGAGATGTTAAACCAATGAGCCGAGATGCTACGGTTATACACGAGATATTAAACGAACGAGTCGAGATGATATGGTTGTAGACGAAATGTTAAACGGATGAGCCGACATGATATGGTTATGCACGAGATGTTAAACGAATGAGCCGAGATGATATGGTTGTACACGAGATGTTAAAAGGACGAGCCGAGATGCTATGGTTATACATGAGATGTTAAACAGATGAGTCGAGATGCTACGGTTATACACGAGATGTTAAACGAACGAGCCGAGATGATATGGTTGTACATGAGATGTTAAACCAATGAGCCGAGATGCTGTGATTATACACAAGATGTTAAACGAACGAGCCGAGATGCTACGGTTATACATGAGATGTTAAACGAACGAGCCGAGATGATATCGTTATACATGTGATGTTGAACGGATGAGTCGAGATGCTACGGTTATACATGAGATGTTAAACCAACGAGCCGAGATGCTATGGTTATACACGAGATGTTAAAGGAACGAGCCAAGATGATATGGTTGTACACGAGATGTTAAACCAACAAGCCAAGATGCTATGGTTATACACGAGATGTTAAACGAACAAGCCGAGATGATATGGTTGTACACGAGATGTAAAACCAACAAGCCGAGATGCTATGGTTATACACGAGATGTTAAACGAACGAGCCGAGATGCTATGGTTATACATGAGATGTTAAACGAACGAGCCGAGATGATATGGTTATACGCGAGATGTTAAACAGATGAGTCGAGATGCTACAGTTATACACGAGATGTTAAACAAACGAGCCGAGATGATATGGTTGTACATGAGATGTTAAACCAATGAGCCGAGATGCTGTGATTATACACGAGATGTTAAACGAACGAGCCGAGATGCTACGGTTATACATGAGATGTTAAACGAACGAGCCGAGATGATATCGTTATACATGAGATGTTAAATGAACGAGCCAAGATAATACGGTTATACATGAGATGTTAAACGAACAAGCCGAGATGATATGGTTGGACACGAGATGTTAAACGAACGAGCCGAGATAATATGGTTATACATGAGATGTTAAACGAACGAGCCGAGATGATATCGTTATACATGAGATGTTAAACGGATGAGTCGAGATGCTACGGTTATACGTGAGATGTTAAACGAACGAGCCGAGATACTATGGTAATACACGAGATGTTAAGCGAACGAGCCGAGATGCTACGGTTATACATGAGATGTTAAATGAACGATCCGAGATGATATCGTTATACATGAGATGTTAAACGGATGAGTTGAGATGCTACGGTTATTCATGAGATGTTAAACGAACGAGCCGAGATGCTATGGTTATACACGAGATGTTAAACGAACGAGCCAAGATGATATGGTTGTACAAGAGATGTTAAACCAACAAGCCGAGATGCTATGGTTATACACGAGATGTTAAACGAACAAGCCAAGATGATATGGTTGTACACGAGATGTTAAACGAACGAGCCGAGATAATACGGTTATACATGAGATGTTAAAAGAACGAGTCGAGATGATATCGTTATACATGAGATGTTAAACGGATGAGTCGAGATGCTACGGTTATACGTGAGATGTTAAACGAACGAGCCGAGATGCTATGGTTATACACGAGATGTTTAACGAACGAGCCGAGACGCTATGGTTATACACGAGATGTTAAACGAACGAGCCGAGATGATATGGTTATACGCGAGATGTTAAACAGAGGAGTCGAGATGCTACGGTTATACACGAGATGTTAAACGAACGAACCGAGATGATATGGTTGTACATGAGATGTTAAACCAATGAGCCGAGATGCTGTGATTATACACGAGATGTTAAACGAACGAGCCGAGATGCTACAGTTATACATGAGATGTTAAACGAACGAGCCGAGGTGCTATGGTTATACACGAGATGTTAAACGAACGAGTCAAGATGATATGGTTGTACAAGAGATGTTAAACCAACAAGCCGAGATGCTATGGTTATACACGAGATGTTAAACGAACAAGCCGAGATGATATGGTTGTACACGAGATGTTAAACGAACGAACCGAGATAATACGGTTATGCATGAGATGTTAAATGAACGAGTCGAGATGATATCGTTATACATGAGATATTAAACGGATGAGTCGAGATGCTACGGTTATACGTGAGATGTTAAACGAACGAGCCGAGATGTTATGGTTATACACAAGATGTTAAACGAACGAGCCGAGATGCTATGGTTATACACGAGATGTTAAACGAACGAGCCGAGATGATATGGTTATACGCGAGATGTTAAACGAACGAGCCGAGATGCTATGGTTATACACGATTTTATGAGAATATATATATATATATATATATATATATATATATATATATATATATATATATATATATATATATATGTAAAAAATAAATGGGTAGATAATCCCGTGGACATGTCGCCGGGAAAAACAGGCGGGAAAAAATCCCGCCATTCTATTGGCCAATATTTTATGATAATTAAGTAGTTACAAGTCGACGGGAAATTGAAACCAAACATAGTAATTAACGTTAATCATACGTTAATTACTCTTTGATTCGTGATTTATATTATCCCGTCGACATGTCGACTGTCGACGGGAGCGTATTAGCGGGATAATTTCGCGCCCAACTTTTGGTAATTATTGAGGTTGAATAGTTTGACCATTATATTGCCGTCGACATGTCGACAGGATCGTATGAAACCAAAAAATTCAACGCAGCCTGGCTCGGTCAAGCGTGTTTTTTGTCGTTTTGTGCGTTTTGCCGTCGACATTGTGTCGACGGGAACGTCTTCGTCGCCTGTTCTCCTATTTCTTGTAGTGTAAGAAGCCATGACCCATGTTCTTTTTTGCTGAAAGAATGTAACAACTAACAAGTAATGTTAACATTACGTGTTGGCTAAATTTACTCGAAAACAATATGATATTCCATCTTCAAACACCTTTAGAACTGATTATCTACTGCATGTAGTCTAATATGAAGTAAAAAACTAACGCCAAAAACAAATAAACATTTTGAATGAACAACCTCATAAAACACATAGAAAAAACTAAAAGATGAACATGTTGAGTTAATAATAACATTAAAGACATATTGATTGACACATTAAAATTTAAATGTGAGCATGGCATGTTCATTGCATCATCCTAGCTAAAATGTCGCTATTGCATGTGGCTTCAGATTCAAGCCCAAGGACAATTTAGTCTTTTCACCTAAAAAAGTGTGGGAAAGCCGTGTATTCACGTTGCCGTATTTTGTTGCTAACTGACTTTAACCCCTCATAAAACATATAAATAATATTTGCCTTAGTCCACTTTTAAAGCTAACTCATTTCCAACAAATCACAACCCGACACGTGGCAAATATCCACTTTGGGACCAGATGATACCTTTCTTCTTGGTCACTTTCATTTCTTCATATATCAACTCTCAACTAACCTGAATTCTACAAGAAAAATATCTAGCTAAGAGGGTACATTTGTAAATTTGAAAATATGGGAAATGTACTGAGGTTGTTGTATAGTGAGTGTTGTTCTAAGCCAAATACCAATGATGGTGGTGGTGGTGGTGCTTGGGTGAATCAGCAGCAACCATATGGTTATCAGGGTGGTGCTTGGGGGAATCAGCAGCAACCACAAGGTTATCAGGGTGGTGCTTGGGGGAATCAGCAGCAACCACAAGGTTATCAGGGTGGTGCTTGGGGGAATCAGCAGCAGCCATATGGTTATCAAGGTGGTGCTACGTTGTCTGCTGGTGTTTCGGCAATTGCTCGAGATATCCTTCACTTTGAAAAGACATCACAGGTACTATTATATTCAATAATAGCATCTTTAACTACCATAATTCAGCTGACCCATATAGTATACGAGGGTGGGCGAGGTGTGCTGGACCTAGGATTTTCGGGAGGGTGTTACACAATTTTTTTCTATCATAATTACTAAAATTCACACCATAAAGAATTTTTTAGCCAAGTTAAAGTTGGGGGTTGCACATACCAAAACAAGACACACTTTTAAAAAAATTACACTACGTGACCCAAAATTTGGCGCAACCCGTGACACACCCGGCATCCATGTAGGTTCGCCCCTGCTCAAGTCCTCAAAATTCATACCCCATTACATATTTGGGGCCTCAAAATTCTCTTCCAACAAAAATTGTTAACGTTGTACAATTTTGTGTTGTGAATATGTCATTATGCCTAAAAACTTAAGATAGATCATCATAATACTATGTTTTTTGTTTCAATAGTGGGTATAATATATTTTCTGACCATCGCATTTAGTCATCATTATAAGCTTTCGCATTGGGCCTCCATTCGCTGAGCTACGACACTGAATATATGTGTGAAATTTACTTAGTTTTGATATAATTATCATAATCTTGTTGTAGGTTCCTGAAGGTTTGAGTAAACATGTTGTTTCATCCAAGAATGCTCAGTCTAATTGGTAAGTTTTTTGACCCCTTTTGTTTATAAATTCGTATAAGAAAATTTGTATACAAGCACTTTTGCAATGTTGTTTGGTTGGTTTTTGATAGTTGTTGCAAATGAGGAAATTGTAGGTATAGCAAACTTTCTGAGGCGTGGGCACAAGCAAAGCCTCAACCAATATCGCCTGAAGAGGTTTCTAGCCTTGTTGTTAACACGCTAAAGAGACACAAAAAGGCCGATGTCGAGGTACTATCTCACTCTTTGTATGTGTGTGTGAATAACTATCTTTAAATAAGAGGGGGAACAATCTTAGCCCAATTTTTGTGTAAATGGATCGATTTGGGATATGTTTTATTGCTAACGGGTTAAATCTAAAAGTCGTAACAAAAAAGTCATCGGCAATTCGTGAAACAAATAGAACTTCACTTGTTTTAAAACCGCTACTTAATCCCCGTTTTTGGCACCTATTGATACTAAAACTGTAAAAGAAAACATGCAACAAGATTCTGAATTCGGTACTTTTGTAATCTTTGTGAAGGGTTTGTTATCATTTTATGGTCTCCCTCTATCTCAATCCATGGTTGAGACTTCAACGGGAACCGGCCACACTCAATCCACGGTTCATACCTCAAATGGAACCAGCCACACACAACACATTCCTGGTCTCAAGTACGAATTAAACACACTTCCTGTAAGAACTTCTAATTTGAATCCTCAACTTCTTATTGCAAATTTAGTTTTTAAAACGTGGTTTGAAATCTACTTGAATATACAAAGGTGGATGAAAAGGCTGTAGCAGATGGGGATACTGTTACGGTTTACGTTAGTACCTCAACTCCTAGGGAGGCAGCATGTGTTCCACAAGACGTACAAGCAGCTGCAGTGGAAAGAGCCAAAGCTCGTGCTCAGAGGAACTATACTAAGGCAGATGCGCTCCACAAGCAGATTACAGATGCAGGCTATCGGTATTATACCATTTTATGGTCAACCAGTTTTAGAATTAATACCTATCAAAATATCTAATTGCATAATAACAAATATCAAATGATGCAGGATGCTAAATATCCAAAATGAGGAAATTCTAGCCCGGAAGTATCGAATTAGACTAAGGTAAACTACATAGTATAGAGTTTGTAAATTTGAGATTTAATGAAAAAACGAGTTGAATGGGCTGAACACGTCAAATGCACCAAAACTCCAAAAGTCAGCCAAACTGTATCAACATGCATAAAATCTCCTCAATCGGTTTGTTTTTTAAATTTATAAACCATCACTGTAACAATCTAGCTTTTAAAAAGTAAAAAAACATTGATTATCTGTAAATTTCAAACTCAAGAAAAGAGAAGAGAGGGTTTGCAAGTTAGACCAACCTTACCCAATTAATAATTACCAGTTTTGACCCATTATCCGATCACCCAACCTGCTCTTGTAGTATATCCCCACAGCCCCACTACGGGCTCTACCTATGAATTATGACTTATGACATGTTTGTAACTATGGGACAGGGGAATAGACGCACCGGAAAGCGCAATGCCTTATGGGAAAGAGGCGAAGGAGGAACTGCTTAAGATGGTTGTGGGGAAGTCTTTGAGAGTTTTGATATTTGATCAAGATCGTTATGGCCGGTGTGTTGGTGATGTTTACTGCAATAATATCTTTGTCCAGGTAGATTATCTCATATACAGTAATCTTTGTGCAATTTTTATAGTCTAATGCATGCATGTGTCAATTCTAGCCCATCGCGCAAAGTGCATTTTAATTTCATTGAGCCTCCTAAAATCATATATCCCAAAATTTGATTGTTGTCAAAGTTATTTTTGTAATCATATTTGACACAGTAACCATTATTACACCGACATTAATGAGATGCATAGAACATGTTTTGGGCCAACCCACTCCTACTAAAATGACCCATTTTAGCATGATACCCGTCCCGTCCCGCCCCTCCCATTTTGCCACCTCTGTTAATATTACTGCAAGGGGAAGTGTACACTCATATTTTTTATGAATTACAAACAGGAACGGATGTTGAAGAAAGGACTAGTATGGCACTATGGTGCTTATGACAAAAGACCCGAACTAGAAAAGGTAATATCACCTCTCCTTTTTCTATTATGTGATTGTTAAATAATCTTCTGAAAATGATTGCATTGTTTGTAACAACAGTGGGAGAAAGATGCGAGAGCTAAGAGAGTCGGCCTGTGGGCTTCAGCGAATCCTGAAAAACCATGGGAATGGAGGAAGAATCGTCGTGACAACAGATAGTCTATAGCAAGGATGTAAGAATAATTTCTTAAATTCCATCCATTTATTAAGGAGCGTACTCATTTATCTGTAACATTACGGCCTGTAGAAAACACTTGCAGATGTCCATAACACATTATATTTATGTGTTTTTCAAACATTTTCACAACTTCAGTGAGACTTCACCGAGATAAATTCTTCACCCCAAAACACAAATTTTACTATGTAATCAATTTATTGACTATCTGTAACAGTATATGCCAGAAGACACATTTCTTTTACTCTTTATTTGGAGTATGAACTATTTCAGTGCAGTTTACATTGCTGCATGGATACGATACATTAGAAACTAATTGTATGAATTGTATCAATGGTATGAAGTATGAACTGAATGTAAAAGTACATTTTTTGATATAAGCAACCGCTTTGTAAATTTTAAAACCGACTGTAGATTGTGTTCCATCATGAACAGTGACATCTTTGACAGCGGGCAAGGTGGACGACCGCCTACGGTCCCCAAGTTCTAAGGGCTCTAAAATCGTACTTAGTACTTATGTACACCAATATTAGTAAAGATATCAACTGAAAATGATGCTTTTATATCAAATTAATAACCAATGTTTGATTGAATGTTTTATTATTTGATCTCACTTTGTTTGCAAAAGGTTTTGGTGGTTCTAACTTTTGGGAGGGGTTTAAATTGTGGTTTAACAACTTTAAAGGTTGTCATATTACATTTAAGGGACCCAAATGGGTTTTTTTTTTTTTTTTTTTTTTTTTTTTTTTTAATATGCAATTATGCACAACCAACAAAGTATAAAAATTTCACGTTTTTATGAGTAAAAAAATTGAACTTTTTAGTATCCTTTGAAGGTATAGCCAAAACATGTTTTAATGAGTTGTAAAAAAATTGTAATCTAAATCTTTAGTTTTATAATGCATGTTTTATTATTTAATCTCACTTATGTTTGCAAATAAGTGAGATCAAATTATAAAACATTCTAAAACTAAAGATTTTCATAGTCCATGTATTAAAACATTCCAGAATTTGTATGCGCTAAACATATTGGACTGTACCGGACTACCGGGCATGTTATTTATCTTTGATCACGAGGAGGAGGTGTAAATAAGTTGAGCTATCTTTTTTCTGTAAAAACTCGAGTTCGGCTCATATAAAATATTATAGCTTGAGCTTTGACTATTTCGAGCCTTACCTTTTTCACTCAATGGTGACTCATTTTACAAGCTCGGGAAAGATTCAGGCTCAACTTGTTACGGACACTAGGCTCGAGTTCGGTATTAGTTTTGAGCTCATTTATACATATGAATACATAAAGTATATATACAATTATGTATATACATAGTATGCATACTTATGCACACGTATATGTTTCTACTGCTCATTTAGCCATACGGGGAGCTTTAGCAAGCTTTGGGTATGAAGCTTGGACTCGAACTCATTTATTAAATGTGTCCCAAAACTAAGTTTAAGTTCCGGTTCAGAATCGTTTCAAGCTTTTACCTAGTCGGTTTTGTGTAGCTCACGAGCAACTTGTCTCATTTACAATGCTATGAATTGTGTTAGAAGCCAAATTTTAGAGCATCCATTATGATCGTTTATTAAAATGATCAAAAAAAACATGATGATAAATAAAAAAAAAAAAAAAAAAAAAAAAAGAACTTAATCATTTTGTTTATTGTTGGAACTTGCAAATAAGTGAGATCAAATTATAAAACATTCTAAAACTAAAGATTTTCATAGTCCATGTATTAAAACATTCCAGAATTTGTATGCGCTAAACATATTGGACTGTACCGGACTACCGGGCATGTTATTTATCTTTGATCACGAGGAGGAGGTGTAAATAAGTTGAGCTATCTTTTTTCTGTAAAAACTCGAGTTCGGCTCATATAAAATATTATAGCTTGAGCTTTGACTATTTCGAGCCTTACCTTTTTCACTCAATGGTGACTCATTTTACAAGCTCGGGAAAGATTCAGGCTCAACTTGTTACGGACACTAGGCTCGAGTTCGGTATTAGTTTTGAGCTCATTTATACATATGAATACATAAAGTATATATACAATTATGTATATACATAGTATGCATACTTATGCACACGTATATGTTTCTACTGCTCATTTAGCCATACGGGGAGCTTTAGCAAGCTTTGGGTATGAAGCTTGGACTCGAACTCATTTATTAAATGTGTCCCAAAACTAAGTTTAAGTTCCGGTTCAGAATCGTTTCAAGCTTTTACCTAGTCGGTTTTGTGTAGCTCACGAGCAACTTGTCTCATTTACAATGCTATGAATTGTGTTAGAAGCCAAATTTTAGAGCATCCATTATGATCGTTTATTAAAATGATCAAAAAAAACATGATGATAAATAAAAAAAAAAAAAAAAAAAAAAAAAAAAAAAAAAAAAAACTTAATCATTTTGTTTATTGTTGGAACTTGTTTCGTACTTCTATAATACCTCTTAAAAATTTAATGCATTTGAGTTAAAACTCCAAGACGGACTCTAAAATTATACAACTAACATTTAAATTTTGTTATATCGCAAAGTTTCGGGTGCTACTAAGCACACCAAAGTATTATTTTGGTCAATGCATTAATTACATAATAAATAAACAAATTTGACTAAATGAACATACACTATAGGCACTCATTAATTACATAATAATTAATCTATGTAGCTTTTCTTTTTTTTTTTTTTTTCTTAATCACGAGACGCATTGAAAACTGTTGAGGAAGTTCTTGTCAATTATATGTATTTTACTACTAAAAAAATGTATAAGATGTTGTAAATAATTATTATGCCCTTATGTATATTCACATGTATCTTACTTAACCTTAAAGTTTTAATATATACTTAATAACCGTTTATCCTTACGTAATAAAAGATGACGATAATTAAATTATCTTCTTATATAGGCCACTTCTAAATACTTTTGAAGATTTTTTTATTTTTATTTTATTTTTATTTTTTTGACTTTTTTTATGTCTATGTTGAAATTTGCATATGGAAAAATCACATGTGATTTGTTACTGTAAAATTACATGCGATTTTATGATTTTATGAAATCAAATGTGATTTGTGTAATCACACGTGATTCCTAACATAAAAATCACATGTGATTTTTTCGTCCAAATTATATCGAAAGATAACAAAAATTCCCATCGCGGTGGTTTATTTTTTTGTCATGTAACGATTTATCGTTTGTAAGACATTTTATTTTCAAAAAAAAATGTAGAAAGTGATTATTGATGAGAGTTATTTTACATACAAGTATATATTTGGAACGAGATGTTATAAAAGAAATTATGAGATCGTAAAAAAATATGGAAAGTGGATGGAAATGCCAAACACTGGTTTGGTTATTGCCTCGGCATATAAAAGAGTTGTTATAAGTCTAACTCATTAAAGAAATGTCGGAGGCTGAACTACGAGTTTTCCGCTTTGGTCGAGTCCACCGCAATCGAAACCACATGAGACAATTGTGATTGTTCATGTGAATGGTAACCATTATATTAAAGAGACGCTACGCGAAGGTTGTCTATACCGTTAACTCATCCACTCTGGATAACATATAAAAGTGGAAATACATCTGGATGGGAGGACACATATGTTAGTCGTTAAAATGTGTTTCCCGAATATTATTATCGTATTTCGGAAAATATTAACCTAACAAAATAATTATGTAACATTCTTTATATTGTATTTTTAATTATTTATTTCTTTATATTGTATTTGTAATTATTTATTTTCAATAAATAATGTATTGCTTGTTCACTTATAAACGTATATATGTATATAACAAGTGAAAAATATCTATATGACAAAAAAGGTAAATAATAATAATAATAATAATAATAATAATAATAATAATAATAATAATAATAATAATAATAATAATAATAATAATAATAATAATAATAATTTGGTGATTGGCAGTGGCGCCTTGCCACTCTTCCAATAAAGCTCGGTGGTCTGGGCATCCTTTCAGCAGGAGATATCATCCAATATGCTTTTCTTGCTTCTCGCATGCAAACGAGCGACCTGCAGGATAAGATACTTACCAAAACAGGTATAGTTAAACATGGCCCTTCATTCCAGCATGCCTTGGATAATTTCAACGCTACTTGTAACACTGACTTCCTCACTGTCACCGGGGGCGCTTCTGCCCCCCAAATGATGAAAACCTTGGCAAAGTGTTATTTCGGTGTCATTGAGAAAGACCTTGTTTTCAAGTACTCGCTAAGTCCAAGACAGGTGGCTATCCTCGGTAGTATTCGCGCCCCACATGCACAGGATTTTCTTTTCACCATCCCTATCGACGGTTTGGGACAGAGGATGAATCATCGCCAATTTCGGTCTGTGTTATGCTACAGGCTCACGGTTCCTATGTTCTCTGAAGGCAGCCTATGCCCGAGTTGCAATGTACACCGTATAGACCAATGGGGGGATCACGCGGTCCACTGCTCTAGCGAAGTTGGTGTTAAGTTAAGGCATAATCTGGTGCGTGATGTCCTTGTTGATATATGTTCCAAGGCGGGGATCATGGTGCGTAAGGAGGCTCCAATGGGGTTTCTTTCAGAGGAAGTGAGAGAATTACGTCTTGCAGATGTGCTATTATTCAACTGGCTCCAAGGTAAGGATGCATGCCTGGATGTGACTAGGGTCTCTCCGTTTGCTGGGACCGGGGTGACGTCATGGGCCCCTGGGGTAGCTTTGAGTAATGTCGTGGAAAAGAAGAGGAAGAAGTATGCGTCTAATTGTGAAGACAATTGATACAAGTTCGTCCCTTTTGCTTTTTCTACGTTTGGGGAACTCGAGGTGGAAGCTTTGAATACGCTTTCTCGTATCAAGTCTATTGCCAGCAGCCACTCTAATAATATTAAAAGTGGTGTTTTTATTTTTTATCGAGTTAGTTTCTGTATTCAAAAAGGAGTGAGAGCACAAATTGTGTCTAGACTCCCCTCCAATTTTATATAATTTTCATGTTTTCAATGAAAAGCGACAGTTATAATAATAATAATAATAATAATAATAATAATAATAATAATAATAATAATAATAATAATAATAATATCTACAAAAGTAAATACAATAAGGGAGAATTGCATATATACCACTAAAACTCAAAAACTTGCATATTTTCTCAAAATACAAGTTTTCAATGCATGATGTACAATACAAGTTAAACATGTTTTGAGTATATCTGCAAATATACAAATTTTAGTGGGTATATATGCAATTGCCCCATACAATAAATAAGAAAAAAGAAAAAAAATAAAAGTTGTGATGACGTCAATGATGAGGTATAAATGCCTTATTCATTTGTGGTAGTTGTTCTCATTTATGGTGGCTGAGTCTTAAAGTGAGTTTTGAAAAAAGTGTGGTTTTTTTATAACAAGTCAATGATGAGATAATTATGTTGGTGTATTTAGACTATCGGTTTTCAATGCGTCTCGTGATTAAGAAAAAAGGAAAAACCACATAGATTAATTATTACGTAATTAATGAGTTTGATATGGGGGATTGCGCCCTCGCAACAGGTTTTACCTCTCAAGGGATTTTGAGAAGCTTGCAACCTCCACCAGGCAGTTTACCTGATCATTGTAGTATAGTATAGTGACAAGTACCAGGGGATTGATCGTTCAACTCAGGAATAGTGTCGCTAGGATTAGAAAACCTACTAAACTAGGTCTAGAGGTGAGGGATGATTCTTTTTGTATTTTTATATTTTATGAAAGCAAGTAAAATCTCGGGTTTTGAAGGAGTGGGCGGAATTAGTTGCTAGCCAACTAACTCAATTAACTAAAGATGCAATCAAAATAAAATAACAGAAATGAAAATTAAACTAATATACTAATGTGGTGGAAACAATAATGAGAAAAGTTGTGTTTACTTAGATTTCATTACTCCCTAGATATCTTTTACCGGTTGATTAGCTTGTTACAATTGCATGGATGAGGGGTTATATTCCTTAATACCAGTCGTAGGGCTGTGTACAATATTCCCTAACTCTATAAGATCCTACTTCACTCCTATGTCGAGCCGACTAAAAGCTCCTAACATGGGATCATTAGAATTCACTTATGCATTAAATACAACCAAAAATCGTAGTACACCTCCGATCATGTTTCTTAAGACGTTCAAGCAAGTTACCAATGGAAGTCTGCCAATTTTCTTAAGCCTAACATCGAATACAATCATCTGTAACAATTATAAACAAACAATCAACCAATAATCAACATCTAGGTTTCACTACATCTAAGCAACCATAATAAAAACCTAGACTAACATGTTAAAAGAAAGACAAGCATAAGATAAAATCAAACAATACATAGACATATTGAATGATTATTGGAAGACTTATCTTTATTCAAACACGGAAGAAAGAAGGGTTTGAAACTCCTTCAATAAGTAGGAAATTTGACCTAAGGTTTTTGTTTAAGTATTCCACAATTTGTTCCACACTTTACAATGTAAAATTGGAAATATATATATAGATAATACACTCTGACGGCGTCACGTTCCAGATTGTGACGCCGTCAACTCGCAGCCAAGATAGAAATCGTATTGCCTAGATCTACATTTGACACCGTCAAGAAGAAAATGAGCTCTGGGCCGTCACGTTCATTTTGACCCTGACGGCCTTGGTGACGCCGTCATGTCAATTGCAAAGGAAAGGTTCTGGGCCGTTACGTGTATTCTTCACTTCCACCTCTTTTGCCAAGCTTGACGCCGTCAGGTACTATTCCTAGCAAGGATTTTGAGACTTTGCCGTTTTCTTCACTTTTACGCGCCAAAAATGTCCAAAATGCTTCCTTTTCCTGATTTCTCTTCGAAAGTACCTAAAATGACAAAAGGAACGATTTAGGGCAATAATTGATCAAATAATCACGAAATCGGGCTTAAATGACCCCTTAAAAGCGGTACACTTTTCGCCTCATCAAATACCCTTACACTTGAGATTTGCTTGTCATCAAGCAAATGCGCTTTTATTCTAATCAAAATACAAGCTATGGGTTATTTAACACTAATATAAAAGTAATTATAATAAATAATCGTTCTACTAAAAACCAAAGACAAGCACAGAGGTCATATACTAGCACCTAACAAATTGTGTTTAGATACTCACATCTCTCAGGTGTAATAAATTATATATCACAATAAGGAAATGAAAAATATCTCTCACTACCTGTCATAGCAAATAGATTACCATAGGCTTGGGAAAGGATCAAACCTCCATCACTTGGCGTAAGCACCTAGGATAAACTATCAAAGAGGTTTTTTAAAGGGTTATAACGTTAGGTGAAGGGATATGATAAACACGGTTTTGTTGGATAAAGGCAATATTTACTGGTGGCGAGTTAATCATCTTGGTTAATTACATGTACAATATGGCGTTGCTAAGCCAAGACTCGACTCGACTTAAGCTAATATCTCAAAAATAACAAAAACTTAAAACAAACATAGAATGAAACGGGATGGTAGTCCGTATGTTTTTCTCTTTTTCTTTTTCTATTTTTTATTTCTTTTTCTTGGTTTTTTCGATCTTTTTCGATTTTTTTTTTTTTTTGCATATACTTTTACCCTACCATCCAAAATAATACATTATAGGCGATTTACATCCCCCTTACACTTGAATTTTTACATATTTTACAATAAATTACTCTAATGACTCGAATCAAGATAATCAAAACACTTGGAGTACTTTTGAAGATTAATGCACATATGGGGGTAATAATTGACGTCTTCCCCATTACTCCATAACACTAGTATTTTACCCATGAGTCTCAATCATCCCAAAACAATATGTACAAGATATGGCTCGACTTAGCATCCATGTAATCAATTAGATAATTAACTAAGGGTTTAAATATATAACAATAATACACTAAAGATGAGTGCATACATGAAAGGCTAAGACGATTTGGTTACACATTTGGGTGGGTTGTACCAGATTCTTCCTTTAAGTAAGATACTTAAAGTTAGAAACGAAAAAATAGGCTCGGAGGGGTCTACTAGGGGTTTCGTGTACTAAAAATGAGTACAACGCTAAGGTGTGGGAAAATTAATTAACTTCGCTAGTCAGGTAATATGACTTAAATGGTCAAGTAATTATGATACGGGTTTAAACACAAGGGTGATCCTAATGCCTCTTATCATGTAGTAAATCCTACTACACGAATGTAGTTTCACTAGCGTTCTCGGGATGCATCACTAACGCAAGTTCTAGAATCTAAATGCTACCGGTACACTCATACGTACTAATAATGAATGTTTTTCCTATCAAATCTAAAGGCGAAACTCACATATTTGGGTGGAAAATTTTTTAAGTGGTACGGTTTTGTGCTAGTCATACAACTCTTATCCATGAGACGCTTGTTAAGGCTAAAGTTTTACTCCTAAATGTTGTAACAAATTTTAAATTTGGCGCTAAAATTGCCCTAACAAGTATTTCTCTGAGTTTTATTACACACCTACTATCAAACAAACAAAGTCAAGTGCAATTGTATCGTATAAGGTATCATCATTTACCCTCCCCTTACACTTAGGATGAACATTGTCCCCAATGTTCAATTAAAGGATGTAAAAGTAAAGCAGATAAAAGAATGAAAACAAATACTCTCATGATTTGTTCAGTGTGGACAGTGTGTCAACAAGGTTAGATCTTCCTCCAAGAAAATAAACTTTGAAAGATTCCTTCAAGAAATATAAATCATCTTCTTGTCATATATAACTTGTTAATCCTGAGAAAACAATCAAGGCAACCTCGCGTAAAATCGGCGGCAATCTATATATATAAAAAAATCCTAATAAAGCAAATTAAGATATAATGCTTGTGGAATGAATGTTTGCAGATTTCCTGGAGTTTATAAAACTAAAGAATCAACAAAAATTTAAGACTCCGGTATAAACAAAACTCGTAAAATTTTTCAGAATTTTGGTACCTGACGTCATCAGGTTGTAACTCATGACGCCATCAGAATGTTCCTGGAAAAGTCTTATGTTAAGTTTTCAGAAAATTTCTGGAAAAACTTATGCCTTACTTCCTGGAAAATCCTGCAAAATATCATTATGACTCGATACAAGCATTTGACTCAAACATATACTAATATACATGCTCATTTAATATTGTGGTGAATCATGCTCATTTTCGTTCTTATATGTAATTAAGACGAAGTTAAAAACAAAATAAAGCATTTTCACAATTTACTTTGAAACATGATTTACCAACAATAAAAATACAACACGCATACGGAAACAAATAAAATCAAACAAATAAAAACACACAAAACATGGGTTGCCTCCCAAGAAGCGCTTGTTTTTGTTCGAGTCACGAGCCTGGCTCTATCCTTATTTAACGGAAATAAGGGAGATTTTCCCTACACTTAGGATTAAGTGTGGGTGATAGTAGCAATACACACCCTTAGGGTGGAAATATGCCACGTGAGGGAAGAGTGGTGGATGAATTATATGCTCAAACGGGTGTGCTCCTTTTATCATAACCTTACCTAGTTTATTTGGGTTAATGGGTGAGTTGAAGGTTTCTCCTAAAAATGGATCATCTTCTATCAATTTCGAGAGACTCCTAGTTGGAAATCCATCTTGACCTAATAAACCCGATTTAAACCAATAATGTGTCTTGTGATCAATCATGAATGGGTGATGTAAGCATGTAAGGTTATGTTCCACTCCTATATTGGCTTCCTCTCTACACAGCTTAAAGTCAACCACCTTTATCCTAAGACTACCCGGACTACATGGTTTGATGGGTGGATCGGGACCTATTTCAATCCCTAAATTTTCATCCAAGGATGGAAGATTAGGTAACGGTTTTGGTTGAGGCTCCGGTTCATCAAAACTAGGAACTTCCCTAGAACTAAGAGTAAGGCTATCATTATAAGTATTCAAACCTATATCCTGTAGTTGTGTTTGGTTCAAAGGTTCTACCTCAATTGGGATTCCTAAAGTCTCTTCTACTTCTTCCGGATAAGTCGCGGGCGGTGTGTATGCCTCAAATGATGGTGGGACTTGTGGAGCACTAAGTGGGCTTATCTTATCCACCACCTCCTCCATTGTATCTAGATTACCTATGTGTTCATCTTGTATTATGGTGGAATTAAACCACTCCATGTACCTAGGTATCTCATCTATAGACCTATTATCCCCAAACAAACTTCTTGCTTGTTCCCTCAAACTTGCGATCAATTGATCTGTAACAACGTTTGTTGGGTTGTCCATTTTTTTTGGCAAGTATGGCACAATTCTCTATGGTTTCCCATGCTTTTTCAGCACTTAATCCCCTAAGGTCCCCATTTGCGGCATGGTCAATGTCCATTTTGGTATAGTGTTCGACACGATTGTAAAATATTTCAATTTGGGACCATATATCGAAATTATGATGAGGGATTTTTCGGAGTAAATATTTAAAACAAGCCCATGCATCATAGATAGGTTCATCCTCATGTTGTTTAAACATCAAGATGTCATTTGGAGTGGGTGAATTACGTGGTTGGTAGTATGGTGGATTCCCGTTCTCCATAATGGTGAACGGAAGAGTCAATGGAAAGGTTTTTACGAACAAAGACACAATGAAGAGATAGACTAAAGAAAACCTAAAAACAAAAATAAAAATCTTACTATAAAGGAATCTAGTAAGTAGACCTAATAAAAAGAAATTATAATCTAGACAATAACTATTCCCCAGCAACGGCGCCAAAAACCTGATACGGGGGATTGCTCCCTCGCAACAGGTTTTACTTCTCAAGGGATCTTGAGAAGCTTGCAACCCCCACCAGGCAGTGTACATGATCGTTGTAGTATAGTATAGTGACAAGTACCGGGGGATTGATCGTTCAACTCAGGAATAATGTCGCTAGGATTAGAAAGCCTGCTAAACTAGGTCTAGAGGTGAGTGATGATTCGTTTTGTATTTTTATATTTTATGAAAGCAAGTAAAATCTCGGGTTTTGAAGGAGTGGGCGGAATTAGTTGCTAGCCAACTAACCCAATTAACTAAAGATGCAATCAAAATAAAATAACAGAAATGAAAATTAAACTAATATACTAATGTGGTGGAAAAAATAATGAGAAAAGTTGTGTTTACCTAGATTTCATTACTCCCTAGATATTTTTTACCGGTTGATTAGCTTGTTACAATTGCATGGATGAGGGGTTATATTCCTTAATACCAGTCGTAGGGCCGTGTACAATATTCCCTAACTCTATAAGATCCTACTTCACTCCTATGTCGAGCCGACTAAAAGCTCCTAACATGGGATCATTAGAATTCACTTATGCATTAAATACAAACAAAAATCGTAGTACACCTCCGATCATGTTTCTTAAGACGTTCAAGCAAGTTACCAATGGAAGTCTGCCAATTTTCTTAAGCCTAACATCGAATACAATCATCCGTAACAATTATAAACAAACAATCAACCAATAATCAACATCTAGGTTTCACTACATCTAAGCAAACACAATAAAAACCTAGCCTAACATGTTAAAAGAAAGACAAGCATAAGATAGAATCAAACAATATATAGACATATTGAATGATTATTGGAAGACTTATGTTTATTCAAACATGGAAGAAAGAAGGGTTTGAAACTCCTTCAATAAGCAGGAAATCCGACCTAGGGTTTTTGTTTCAGTATTCCACAATTTGTTCCACACTTTACAATGGAATTTTGGAAATATATATATATATATATATATATATATATATATATATATATATATATATATATATATATATATATATATATATATATATAATACACTCTGACGGCGTCACGTTGTAGATTGTGACGCCGCCAAGATAGAAATCGTATTGCCTGGATCCACATTTGACGCCGTCAAAAAGAAAATGAGCTCTGGGCCGTCACGTTCATTTTGACCCTGACGGTCTTGGTGACGCCGTCATGTCAATTGCAAAGGAAAGGTTCTGGGCCGTCACGTGTATTCTCCACTTCCACCTCTTTTGCCAAGCTTGACGCCGTCATGTATTAAGTCTTAACGCCGTCAGGTATTGTTCCCAGCAAGGATTTTGAGACTTTGCCGTTTTCTTCACTTTTACGCTCAAAAAACGTCCAAAATGCTTCCTTTTCCAGATTTCTCTTCAAAAGTACCTAAAATGACAAAAGGAACGATTTAGGGCAATAATTGATCAAATAATCACGAAATCGGGCTTAAATGACCCCTTAAAAGCGGTACACTTTTCGCCTCATCAAATACCCTTACACTTGAGATTTGCTTGTCATCAAGCAAATGCGCTTTTATTCTAATCAAAATACAATTTAGGGTTATTTAACACTAATATAAAAGTAATTATAACAAATAATCGTTCCACTATAAACAAAAGACAAGCACGGAGGTCATATACTAGCACCTCACAAATAGTGTTTAGATACTCACATCTCTCAGATGTAATAAAGTATATATCACAATAAGGAAATGAAAAACATCTCTTACTATCTGTCATAGCAAATAGATTACCATAGGCTTGGGAAAGGATCAAACATCTACCACTTGGCGTAAGCACCTAAGATAAACTATCAAAGAGGTCTTTTAAAGGGTTATAACGTTAGGTGTAGGGATATGATAAACACGGTTTTGTTGGATAAATGAAATATTTACTGGTGGCGAGTGTGATGGAGTTAAAAGATTAAGAAAAAAAAAGTGAACTCGGATCGCATGTCGATCTTACAATCTTACGTGCGATCCTACGATCTTACTTACGATCCTACCTCCTATGCGATCCTACCCCGATCCTACACGATTTTTCCTGGTGTGCACGTAAGACCATACGATCTTACGTGTAAACTCGCGAGTTTGACAACCTTGGTTCATTTAGTCAGATTTGTTTGGTCAATGCATTAATTACGTAATAAATAAACAAATCTGACTAAATTAACCTACACTATAGGCACTCATTAATTACGTAATAATTAATCTATGTGGCTTTTCCTTTTTTCTTAATCACGAGACACATTGAAAACTGTTGGGGAAGTTCTTGTCAATTAAATGTATTTTACTAAGTACTAAAAAAATGTATAAGATGTTGTAAATAATTATTATGCCCTTATGTATATTCACATGTATCTTAATAAACCTTAAGGTTTTCATATATACTTAATAACCGTTTATCCTTACTTAATAAAAGATGACGATAATTAAATTATCTTCTTATATATAGGTCACTTCTATACACTTTTGAAGATATATATATATATATATATATATATATATATATATATATATATATATATATATATACTTTTTTATGTCAATGTTGAAATTTGCATATGCAAAAATCACATGTGATTTGTTACTTTAAAGCGACACTACGCGAAGTTTATTTTTGGAAAAATCAATGTTGAAATTCCCATCGCGGTGGTTTTTTTTTTGTCATGTAACGATTTACCGTTTGTAAGATATTTTATTTTCAAAAAAAAAAATGTGGAAAGTGATTATTGAGGAGAGTTATTTTACATACAAGTATATATTTAGAACGAGAGCTTATAAAAAAAATTATGAGATCGTAAAAAAATATGGAAAGTGGAAGGAAATTCCAAACATTGGTTTGGTTCTTGCCTCAGCATATAAAAGAGTTGTTATAAGTCTAACTCATTAAAGAAATGTCGGATGTTGCACTACAAGTTTTTCACTTTGGTCGAGTCCACCACAATCGAAACCTCATGAGACAATTGTGATTGTTCATGTGAATAGTAACTATTATATTAAAGCGATACTACGCGAAGGTTGTCCACTACCGTTAACTAATCCACTTTGGATTACATATAAAAGTGGAAATACAGCCGGATGGGAGGACACATATTATAATAACAATTTCGATTATTTTTTTAACGTTCTTTCATTTCGATTATTTTATTATTCAAAGTATGTAAAATTTCAAAATGTCATCATCATATTATAATGACAATTTCGATTAATTTTTTTAACGTTATTGATACGAGAATGGTAGCGGTCCGCCGCGTTGCGGGCGGGCCAGTTTTTTGGCGGAGGCGATTTTGCATAAATAAAGTGGTATATTTAAGCGTTACATGGATATAAGAATTCAGTTTTGTAGGACTAACGTTTAGCGTCTATGCAATCCTGGAGACCAGCATGTAAGGCCTACTGGACGGGAAACATGTAAGGTCACACCCTAATAGATAAGTGTTGCAACTGCGATACATGTTACAGTACATAGATATCCTTTTCATTTTGTTGTCATCCTGTATATAGCCACAAAGCGAACATATTTCAGTGACACAACAATGATTGCGTCAGGCGAATAAGGCTGTATTGTTTGTCCAAATTTTTAGCTGAAAGTGATAAGGGAGTGTTTGGGATTAACAATTTTTCCGCTTATATGCACGCGTTCTTAGTTATTATTCGTAACTAATGTAAGAAGCAAACATCATACACCTAATGTATTAGAGATGTAGGCAACATTGTTATCCCAATTTAATTTCACAATAGTTTTCATGAACAGAATAGCCCCTTTTGACCCGTTATCCAAGATGTCCGCCCTACCCATTTTTTACACCTTTAATAGATGTCAATGTACATTCTGTTCTATTGATTTCAAATAAACAACAACCCATTTATTCAAAATCTCCAGTTGAATAAGGTATGACATGTAAAATCAAGAATCTCCAGTTGAATAAAGATATGACATGTAAAATCAAAAGGATCAAAGAAACATACATTCATGGCAAGAACACTTGACGGTTCCTCGACAGCAATGGGAGCTCCTGGATGGAATTAGACTTGACCATCTTCGATTGCTTCAAACTGGAAGAGCACCACCTCCTGACCAACTTTAGTAAAACTGAACTTGTTCTCATCGAAGAGGTGCAGTAATTTATCAAGTTGAAACTTAGCGGGACGTTTCTTGAAGTGACAACCCTCATTAAGCTGAGCGACAAAACCCTATTAACCCGGAATCACCTATAACAGACCATAACCGATACATTTTAATATCCAATTCGCATAACATTATAGCAACTGTTAAACTTTTGCTTTAGAGTTGCCGCGAAACAATTGCGGCAAAGGTAAACATTATTTAGTCATATAGTATTTTAAATATTTTTATTAGAAGCCGATTTACCAGTCTAATCCTCATCATCAACGATCGATTCTGCTGCCCATCCACAACAATCTCAACAGCAATCCGCCGTCTGCCTGAGCATGGGCAGTTCTTTATGCCCTTTTACACATGTGTCCTGCAACCGACAACGAAAGTTAAATTAGTTAAAAAAAACTAAAAGTTATGATTTTTTTATAGCGTTTTAGATTTGAAATGAACCCAATTTATTAATCCCTAAATCCACCTAATTTAAATCCTAAAAGTAAAATGAATATAGCAAAAAATTATAATTAACCATATAAAAACCGAAATTAATATTAACGACAAACCAAATTACCAACTTAATAAGCAAGGACAAAAACAACAAATTTGCATACCTTTTTGAGAAAGATATCTCATTGCATTTTTGTTCTTGATAAAACACGATCAACATCAGTAGGCGTGCGAAGAATCTGTAAAAACAAACATTATACATAATCAAAAAAATAATAAGTATATAGCTTGAAATTCATATAAGATCATAAAGTACCTAAGTTAAGAGTCGTATTTGATGCACATGTTCTTTACCAGCGAACAGAAGGTTTCTATTCATAACTTTCAAATAAATAAAACCAACAGACTACATGTCTATTGCAACTGAATATTCAGCAGGGTTAAGAGTTGCATATAGTATAAACTAATTGTACAGGCACGCATACACACAAAGTTAACATACCCTGAAACGGCAGGTGCGTTTGTTGATTATTTCCTTGCAACACAGAATGTGCTTTTTCAGTTCCTGTAGCGCAGCAAGTCGTTGTTCAATTTAAACAGCCATTTACATGTTGCAGTTGACCATTAAATAACATAAGGAAAATTTAGTTCTCATACCGTAACTCATAGGATCGTTCGCCCCAATGATTGAAGCTTCACCACCATGGGACGCCCAGCATCATCTAGTAGCTTGTCTTGGGCTAAGGCCAAGGACCTTGCAGTGCCAAGTGGCTCCATCTTTTGTGACCTTGAAAGCTTTATTCCGAGCTTAGTCTCAAAATCCTCTAAAAAAGTGGACAATGACCTGCATAAAACAACGCGTACATAAATTTTTTACATACTCACTAATGACTTATAAAATTATATCACACTTGAAAGGAGCATATCAAAATAAGCCCGTATGCCATTTGAACATCCGTTCCTGCATACACAAAAAGGAGCATATCAAAATAAACCAATTGCGTAGATTACCCAGACTTCTTTTTTTGTTCTATGCTTTGAGATTCAAAAGTGTCCTTACAGATGTAGTTACTACCTTGGACGACAACCGTGGTGGGAATGGTTATATAAGGACGTCGCTAATATTGAAATGTTATCACCCGTCCCCGCTAACTTACTGCACGGATTGATGACAGTATTCTTACTTTTATAAACCACGACACTGCAATATTCCAAATAACAATAACAAATTGAATTTGTTTCGGGTAATTGAAAACAAAATAAATGAACATATATATGTAACTATTTGTGCGACACACCTGTAGCGCATTCTTCAACTTTCACGGCGACAACTGCCACAATGTTTGAAATCAGAAGTGCAATTTCACAGGTTGGAGGAATTTGGAACTTGATTGTAACCTGAAAACAGCATCACATAAGTTTCAAATTAAAGCACTAACAATTCACCTTACAAAATATCTTAAAATTATGTCAAAGATATATGTTCTAAGTTATAATAACCTATTTAAATGTTTTTAGCATTTAATCAATTAAATATAACAATAAAAGTAAATTTAGCAAAACATAAATATAATGAATTATAATAACCTCTGCACAAATTTAAAATGCCACATAATAATGATAAGCCCCAAAACTAAGCTATTCCAAACACCCCTTAACCACCTAATGTGTTTTAGGTAACTGTTAATTTGCACTCCAGTTAAAAAAGCGATAAGCCGCAAAGAAGTCTGGTGTTATTTTTCATTTTTTTAAGGTAAACTTGCACTCACTTCGAGGAATTTGGCGGTCACGTCTGGTTCTGTTACAGCGGGATGCAGGAATGTTTGGTTTTCCTTTAGTACCTGCTACAGCTAAAACAATTCGATAAATATAAGTTAGATATGAGGCAATAAAAAGGATGAAAAAAAACTGATAAAATACGTAAAACATCTACAATCGTATACTTGAAGTTGGTATTGCACATGTGAAACCTAATTATCCTTACCTTCATTGCATCAATTCAGGACAACCTTTTGACTGCAGCCACATTTAACAAAGAAGCAAACACAAAAATAGAAAGACAAACACACTAAATCAGTCCAGATTCACAACATCCAAAAAATCCAAAGGTCAAAACAAAAAAGAAAATAACAGAAAAAGGATACCAGTCCACTGGAAAGGATACACATGCGCACAAATAATAGAGGCGGCTTATAGTTTGAGTTGGGTTACCATCGGCAAGAAAAGCAGGCTAAAAGTCGCCCAAAAATTAAACGGCTGCCAAACCTGAAGACATAGTCAAGGGTGTGCGACATGAAGCGTAATCAACAGGTGGCATAGAAACATGGAAAAGTAATTAATAACCATCCATCCAAGAAATAATTGTGACATAAACATGCTGATGAGGCGAAAAATGAACCGTTTTTAGGGGGTCTTTTAAGCCCGGAATTGAATTTATTTGATCAAATATTGCCCTAAATCGTCCCTTTTGTGATTTTAGGTACTTTGGGAGTGAATTCTGGAAAAGGAGGCATTTTAGACGTTTTTGGAGCATACAAGTGAAGAAAACGGCAAAGACTTAATTTTCCATGCTGGGAACAGTACCTGACGGCGTCAAAAAGGAAAATATGACGGCGTCAAGAGCAAAATGCATGACGACCCAGAGAAAACGTGATGGCGTCAAGAGTTATTTTGGTGACGGCCTAGAGCAGAATTACACATGACGACGTCAGACCCAGATCTAGGCAGTCCGAGAACTTTATTGGCGGCGAGATGATGGCGTCAGAAATTTACTCTTGACGCCCTCACCTCACAAAATCTATATATACTTTTCTATTTTTCATTCATAAAGAGAGGAACTTGTGTGGAGAATACTAGGGTCGAACCTAATAAACCCTAGGTCGTTTGTAACAGTATTTTCAAGGGTTTTCACCCCTTGAAACCTTTCATGTTCAATTAAGATAAGTCTTCTTTCAATTCATTCAATATGTCTATGTGTTTGAATATATCTTGTGCTTGTCTTGATTATAACATGCTAGGCTAGATCTTTCATGTGTTTGCTTAGATGTAATGAAACATAGATGTTGATTATAGGTTGATTGCTTGTTTATAGTTGTAATAGATGAATGATTTCAATGTTAGGCTTAAGAAAACTGCCAGATCTCCATTGTGTAACTTGCTTGAACGTCTTGAGAAATATGAACCGATGTGTACTAGGTTTTTATGATTGTATTTAATGCATGAGCGAATTCTAGTGATCCCATGTTAGGAGCATCTTAGCCGGCTCGACATAGGAGTGAAGTAGGAGCTTATAGGATTGGGGAAGTAAGTACGCCACCCCATGAATGGTATTAAGGAATACAATCCGTCATCCATGCAACTGTAACAAGTAATTAACCTGTAAAAGATATCTAGGGAGTAGTGAAATCTAAGTAAACACAATTCTCCCATATATTGCTCACACCACTATCTTAATTTAGTTTATTTTCATTTTTATTATTTTATTTTGATTGCATCTTTAGTAATTGGGTTAGTTGACTAGCAACTAATTCCGCCCACTCTTCTAAAAACCGAGATTTTAATTGCTTTTATAAAAACATAAAAATACAAAAAGAATCATCCCTCACCTCTAGACCTAGTTCTTAGGCTTTCTAATCCTAGCGACACTATTCCTAAGTTGAACGATCAATCCCTCGGTACTTGTCACTATACTATACTACAACGATCAGGTACACTGCCTGATGGGGGTTGTAAGCTTCTCGAGATCCCTCGAGAGGTAAAGCCTGGTACAATTCCCACGCATCAAGTTTTTGGCGCCGCAGCCCGAGGAATAGTTATTGTCTAGGTTAGGTCTACTTGCTAGATTTCTTTCTAGTAAGATTTTATTTTTATTTTTAGGTTTTCTTTAGTCTATCTTATTTCTTCGTGTTTTTGTTCGTAATCTTTACCATCCGACATCATGGAAGGTGGTAACATCTTTGAACCCATCAACCCACCACAACAAGACCACCCACAAAACCCACCACTAGCTAACCAACCTCTTAGGCCCCGAACCCTAGGAGAGTACTCCCGACCTAGCCACCAAGGCTACCGAAAGACTATTGAGCTCACCCAAGGAGCCAATGTGTCTCCCTTGCGATCCGACACCATCCGGTTGGTGCAAAGCGGATGTGCATTCCATGGACTTCGTTCCAAAGATCCAAATCAACATCTCAAGGACTTCCTTATAATCGTAGATTCTATAGACCTTGATGCTACAACTAGAGAGTCAACCCGATTACGCCTATTCCAATTCTCTCTACGTGATCAAGCTAGTCAATGGCTTGAGCGTTTACCCGCGGGATCCATCACATTCATGGGATAATCTCACCACTCGTTTCCTTGCTCAATTTTTCCCACCGAGGAGAACTACCAAGCTTTGAAATGATATCTTGATGTTCCAACAACATCAAGGTGAAACTCTATATGAAGCATGGACTCGTTTCAAGTACTTACTCCAAAAAGTCCCTCATCATGGCATAGATCTTTGGCTCCAAGTCCAAATCTTCTATGACCGTATCGATCTCTCCACAAGGTAAACCATTGACCAATCGGCCGGTGGCAAGCTACGTGATCTAAGTGCGGAAGAATCATGGGAACTCATAGAAGATCTTGCTCTCTATGACAACGAAAGTTGGAATGATCCCCGTGATTTGAACAAAACGGTCAAGGCAATATCTTTGCCTTCGAACAATTCTAGCACTCCCGACCGTAGGATCATGAAACTTGAGGACCAAGTCAAGTTTCTCATGAAATCTAACGAAGCTCCCAAGCCTTCAATCCAAGTGAACAAAATCACTTCTTCATGCGAATTATGTAGTGGTCCCCATGACACTCGTGATTGTGTGGAACTCCCCGGAATAGCTTTTGCGGACTACGCATCCTCGCGTACCGACGAAGCGGGAGATAAGTGGTAAACTTTCAAACCCGAGCCAAACCCTTATGGTGATTCCTACAACCCTGCTTGGAAAAATCACCCAAACCTTAGGTGGAAACAAAACCAAACAAATTCTTCCAATCCGCCTAATCGTTACCAACCAAACGGTCCACCCTCGAACCGTACTTTCAACAACAATCCTTCTAACAACTATGGTAGTACCAACAATCTTGAAGGATTGATGTCCAAGTTTATGGCATCTCAAGAAGCTCGCATATCTAAGTTTGAAGCCGATTTCAAACAAAAGCAAAGCGAGATGACCACCAAAATTGACACATTGTTGAAAGTTCTCAATGACCGAGAAATGGGAGAACTCCCAAGCGACACGGTCAAGAACCCGAAACTAAACGTTAATTCCATATCATCAGTTTCGTCACCCACTTCTTGTCCGCAATACTACTCGGTTAAATCAACGAGCACGTGTTTCAAACAAAACCAAATCCATCAAAAGGACCGATCAAATAAAACACCCGATATAAAACCGGTCAAAAGCATAGTTGAAACACCTCCTACGCAAGACCTTGACGATGAATTCAAGGAGCTTCACCTTGAACGTCCCGTCATTGATGTCTTAGCCCGTGCTCCCTACTATAGTGCCCTCCTAGAAAAATATGAGAATTTTAAACTAGGTAAAAATGGGACCGCCTTCGTTCAAAACAAGTTGCCTAAAAAGCTTGATGATCCGGGTATATTTGTTTTGCCTTGTAAGATAGGAAGATCCGAAACTTTTGACACACTAGCCGATTTAGGGTCAAGCCTCAACTTGATTCCCTTATCCCTTTTCACCACTCTCAAGCTAGGAAAGTTAGAGGAAACAGAGGTATTAATTGGTCTAGCAGATGGGAGTGTTACCCACCCGGTTGGGATGATTAAGGATGTAGTTGTTCACGTAGGGAAGTTAACTATCTTAGCGGATTTTCACGTCCTAGATATGGTTAGTGATACTACATGCCCTTTATTAGTAGGAAGAGGATTTTTAGCAACCGCTAGCGCCATGATAAACTGTAAGGAGTCTAAGATAGCGGTAGGTGAGGGCGATACTCGGTCGGTATATGATGTTAAGAAACATAGCTATGATTGTGAGGATGAACCGACACCACATTGGGTAGAGATGAATAGGAGACCATCTAGATATGGACCTTGGATAGAAAGAAACTTTATAGGACCTCAACGCCCATTCTATCTAGAAAAAGATTTCATCGATAAGACACATTCGGTGGAACAACTCATAGCTAGAGATGAAGAGCTAGAACCTTTTGAGGACCCCCTAGTCTTTAGGAAAATGATTGAGTTCTTAAGTGTAATGCCTATTAATATAGAGATTAACAAGTGGAAAAGAGAGGGGGATAATTGTAAGTGGAGGTGGGACAAGCCACCTAAGAAAGGTGACGGATCATGGCATATGAAGATGATTTTGTATGATTCGGATGGAGATAAGTTTGAAATGTCATACTGTACTAAGAAAACCGATAGGAAGTTGAAACCTAAGTTTGATCCCAAAGATGTCCTCAATGAGGAACTCACCCATATCACGTAGTAACCCATGACCTTGAGTCTAGCTACAAGACTCGTAAATAAAGAAAATCGCTTCTTGGGAGGCAACCCATGTTTTGTGTGATTTTTATTTTGTTTGATTGTTATTTGCTTCCGTATGCATGTTTTATTTTTATTGTTGGTAGATCATGTTTCAAACTAAAATGGTGAAAATACTTTACTTTGTTGTTTGGCTTAGTCTTAACTTCATCCAAAGGTATTTCGCAAAAGATAAGTGTAAGGGGAAACCCAAAATATGTTTTTAAGAAATAAACTCGATCATGATTCTCCACAATATTAAATGAACATGTGTATTCGTATTTGTTAGAGTCAAATGCTTGTATCGAGTCATAATGATGTTTTTCAGGATTTTCCAGGAAGGAGGACGAAGTTTTTCCAGAAATTTTCTGGAAACTTAACATAATAATTTCTGCAGGTCACTTCTGACGGCGACAGGAAGAAATTCCTGACGGCGTCATGTGTAAAATTCTGGAAATTTTACCAGTTTTGTTTTTCTAACGGAGTCTTAAAGTTTTTGTTGAATCTTTAGTTTTATAATCTCCAGGAGATCTGCAAACATCATTCCACAAGCATTATATCTTATTTTGTTTTCTGGGATTTGTTAGCATATATAAATTGCCGCCGATTTTGCGGGAGGTTTCCTTGTCTGTTTTCTCAGGTTTAACAGGTTATATATGACAAGAAGATGATTTATATTCTGGAAGGGAAGCTTTGATTGTTCATTTTCTTGGAGGAAGATCTAACCTAGTTACCATATTATCCATACCGAGCGAATCAGGGGAGTATTTGATTTCATTCTTTTTACCTACTTTACTTTTACATCCTTTACTTGAACATTGGGGACAATGTTCATCCTAAGTGTAAGGGGAGGGTAAAATGATGATACCTTACAGATACACTTTCGCTTGAGTTTGTTTATTTGATAGTAGGTGTGTAATAAAACTATGAGAAATACTTGTTAGTGTAATTTTAGCGCCAAATTTAAAATTTTTTACAACATTTAGGAGTGAAACTTTAGCCATAGCAAGCGTCTCATGGATAGGAGATTGTATGACTAGCACAAAACCGTATCATTCAGAAAAAATTTTCACCCAAATATGTGAGGTTCGCCTTTAGATTTGATTGGAAAAGCATTTAGTATTAGTGCTTATGAGTGTACCGGTAGCATTTAGATTCTAGAACTTGCATTAGTGATGCATCCCGAGACCGCTAGTGAGATTACATTCGTGTAGTAGGATTTACTACATGATAAGAGGCATTAGGATCACCCTTGTGTTAAACCCGTATCATAATTACTTGACCATTTAAGTCATATTACTTGGCTAATAAAGTCAACTAATTTTTCTCACACACTTAGCGTTGTACTCATTTTTAGTACACGAAACCCCTAGTACACCCCTCCGAGCCTATCTTTCCGTTTCTAACTTTAAGCATCTTACTTAAAGGAAGAATTTGTTACACCCCACTTAAATGTACACCAAAATCGCCTTAGCCTTCCGTGTATACACTCATCTTTACTGCGTTATTGTTATTTGTTTAAACCCTTAGTTATTTATCTAATTGATTACATGGTTGCTAAGTCGAGTTATATCCTTGTACATATTGTTTTGGGACGATTGGGACTCATGGGTAAAGTACTAATGTTATGGAGTAATGGGGAAGAACATCATATTATTACCCCTATATGTGCGTTAATCTTAAAAGTACTCCAAGTGTTTTGATTTTTCTTGATTCGAGTCATTAGATTAGTTTATTGTAAAGTATGTAAAAATTCAAGTGTAAGGGGAATGTACATTTGTCACAACTCGTAAATTCTGGTCTTTTCCCGAACTTTCACATTCACTATTCATCGGTTACTATTCATCAATCACTATTCATCATTCTACTATTCATCTTTTTCGGAGTAAGTTTATGATTCTGAGAAGCGTTCAAAATTTTTACTATTCATAAACACTATTCACCCCCGAAGAAAATTTGTCATTTATGCGTGAGTTGTGTCATTTCTGTATACGTACGGTTATCTACCTAATAAACGTATCTTATAAACTATTACTATGAATAATTGATCCGACAATCCCAACTATGGTCCTAACACATTTTTATACTCATTATAATAATATAAAATTTATATTATTAATTTACCCGGTGTTTTGAAATCAATTACTATATTTTACGGTCGGAGTTTATAACTCCGTCGGTTTGCGATATTTCAACCCAATAATTATTTTAACACCCGATTCTCATCAGGAATATTATTTTATAACTTTTACAACTTCGTCGTATTTTATTTCACCTCGGTAACATTTATTTTTAGTTAACTCGGTACTCGGTAACACCTAATACATAAAATATCTACACAATACTTACACTTGGAGACACAAGCCTTAATTAACCACCAACCTCTCCCTCCCCTCCTTGTTTCACGCCAGCCCCCCCCCCCCCCTAGCCCTCCTTTTATAGATCTTGCCTCCCCCCCTAAACTAAATATATATACTACACTTCATCCATTTCTCATTTTACACAAAACAAACTAACAAAATTTTACTCTCTTCCTTTCTTCTTCACATTTTCGGTCAACCATCAAGAACAAGAAGAAACCATAAACTTTCAAGAATCAAGTGTTTAATCAAGTCCTAATCATGATCTAGTTGGGGTTTTGTGGTAAAAACCCTAGGTTATTATACATTTTCTCCTCAAATCACTCCAATATTTCTAGTAAGCTTCATAATCATTCAAGTAAGTTTACAAAATTCATTTCATCATTTCTTCATGTTATTTTTTTATGATCATATGATTTCCATTCAAGATTTCATGCATATGCTAGCTTATACCACTTTATTTTATAAACTTTGTACAATAACACTCTTTAATCTTAGATCTATAATTTTTATTAGTAACTTCAAGAGATCCACCAAGATTGGTGATGTTTAGGAACCCATGACAACCTAAGAAGGTGTATAATAGGATTGAGTACTTGTGGAGTTGATTTGAAGTAGATTGGTTAAGCTTTGAACAAGTTACAAACTAGAAAAATGAGTTTTAAACAATATTAGGAAGTTGCTGTCCATTTTTGCAAAACGTGGAAACATCAGGGGTTCCTGGGTAATTTTGGCTTAAAGATTCAGAAAATAATTTCAAAAACGAAGCCGTGAGCGAAAGAACGGATTAAAACGAGTTTATAACGAAGGAGATATGAATTTTTCAATATTAACGACGAAAACTATTTTTCTGAAAACTGCATGCTGTTTGACAGTTTTCGACGGGCAAATAGAGATGTTAGACGTAACCTAGTGGAACCGAGTTATCAAAAATATATTAATACATACTAAAATGAATCCGTGGATATAAAGAACGAGGAAAATGAACTTAAAACGACCAAGTTACACACGTTTTAAAATCGTCAAACTATAGTATATATATATAGTCACTACTAGAGAATAATATAACTACGTACTAAATAATATATTTTCTAGATTTCTTATTCAAGGAGTTTATTTTTAACTAACGAAGTACGTACGACTCAAGATTTATTACGCGACTACTAGACATTATTTTAAGGTTTTCAAGACAAGGAATATAACGCTAACATTTTATATACGATATATTACGACAAGTTTTTATAACTCTATTTGGACTTATTTTTCCTAAGTATGGAAAATACTTTACTTTGACTATAACTAGTATTTTCAAGTTATGAGTGGTATAGGTATCATGTGCATGCATATTCTCTACATCCTTTCATGATCTAAGTAGATCACTATCATTCATATTAGGTTGCGGTTAGAGATCGAACCTCATTTCTGTGTATCCACTTTTGTCGTCGTAGCTATCGCACCAGGTGAGTCATAGCCCCTACTCTTTTAAATTGTTTTGTTAACTTTTTGGGGGAGAATACATGCTCGTTTTTACATGAATTACTACTTGACCTTATAACTTGTTTTGAACTATTGAACTTGACTTGACTTTTGAACTTGACTTGACTTTTGAACTTGACTTAAACTTTTGACCCTAATGTACCGTACGTACTATGACCTAAAGTCTCGCCATTTTTGGTGGAGCGTGCAAAGTCTCACCTTATTGGTGGAGCGTTCTTAACCCTAAAGTCTCGCCTTATTGGTGGAGCGTGCTAAGTCTCCCATGTTTGGAGCGTTCTTAATCGTATATAATAGTTGTATGATGTACTGTTCGTACATTCGCATTGTTCGACACCTATTAGTAGTATGGATAGCACTATTAGAGGTCGGCCAACCTCTCGTCCACTATGTTACGGGACGCATATTATTTAATTAGGGGCTTTGCATGGCATACATTATCATATATGTGGTGCTTATATTGTGACTTATTATGACCGCGGGTACTTGACTACTAAACATGCAACTATTTAGCAGTGGGTTGTAAACACACAGGTTACAAGTCTCTTATGGCGGGACTTGCAACTGAGTGGATTTACGATACCTTTGCTGTGTGATCATTTTCTATAGACTTTTCTAGTTAAACAACTCTATGAACTCACCAACCTCGTGTTGACACTTTAGCATGTATTTTCAGGTTTTAACCAATGGCACGCTACAGGAGGTTTTGGCAGGGCAGGGCATGGTCATAGGAGACTCTGATTATTTATATGGGGACCGTTTTAAACTATTTTAAGGGCCTACTTCCGCACTACTTTTAACAATGTAAATACAATATTTTTGACTTAACTATTTTATTCTAAATGATTGAAGTAAAAACCATTTTTGAACTTGTGTTGTAATACCAATTGAGTTACACCCCAGCTACACGTATGCTTCCGCTGGACCCGATTTTGGGGGTGTGACAACATTCCCTATGATGTATTATTTTGGATGATAGGGTAAGAGTGTATGCAAAAAAAAAAAAAAAAAAACATACAGACTATCATCCCGTTTCATTCTATGTTTGTTTTATATTTTTGTTACTTTTTATTTATTAGCTTAAGTCGAGTCTAGTCTTGGCTTAGCAACGCCATATTGTACATGTAATTAACCAAGATTATTAACTCGCCACCAGTAAATATTGCCTGTATCCAATAAAACCGTGTATTTCATATCCCTATACCTAACGTTACAACCCTTAAAAAGACCTCTTTGATAGTTTATCCTAGGTGCTTATGCCATGTGGTGGAGGTTTGATCCTTTCCCAAGCCTATGGTAATCTATTTAGCTATGACAGGTAGTGAGAGATGTTTTCCATTTCCATATTGTGATATTACTTTATTACAACCGAGAGATGTGAGTATCTAAACACTATTTGTGAGGTACTAGTGTATGACTTCCGTGCTTGTCTTTAGTCTTTAGTGGAACGATTATTTGTTTTAATTACTTTTATATTAGTGTTAAATGACCCCTAACTTGTATTTTGAATAGAATAAAAGCACATTTGCTTGAGGACAAGCAAATCTCAAGTGTAAGGGTATATGATGAGGCAAAAAATGAACCATTTTTAGGGGGTCATTTAAGCCCGGAATTGAATTTATTTGATCAAATATTACCCTAAATCGTTCCTTTCGTGATTTTAGGTACTTTGGGAGTGAATTATGGAAAAGGAAGCATTTTGGACGTTTTTAGAGCATAAAAGTGAAGAAAATGGCAAAGACTTAATTTTCCATGCTGGGAACAGTATCTAACGGCGTCAAGAAGGAAAATATGAAGGCGTCAACAGCAAAATGCATGACGACCCAGAGAAAACGTGACGGCGCAGAAGTAGGGCGCCAAGAGTTATTTTGGTGACGGCCTGGAGCAGAATTACATATGACGGCGTCAGACCCAGATCTAGGCAGTCCGAGAACTTTATTGGCGGCGAGATGACGGCGTCAGAAATTTACTCTTGACGCCGTCACCTCACAAAATCTATATATACTTTTCTATTTTTCATTCATAAAGAGAGGAACTTGTGTGGAGAATACTAGGGTCGAACCTAATAAACCCTAGGTCATTTTTAACAGTATTTTCAAGGGTTTTCACCCCTTGAAACATTTCATGTTCAATTAAGATAAGTCTTCTTTCAATTCATTCAATATGTCTATGTGTTGTTTGAATATATCTTGTGCTTGTCTTGATTATAACATGCTAGGCTTGATCTTTCATGTGTTTGCTTAGATGTAATGAAACTTAGATGTTGATTATAGATTGATTGCTTATTTACAGTTGTAATGGATGAATGATTTCAATGTTAGGCTTAAGAAAACTGGTAGATCTCCATTGTGTAACTTGCTTGAACGTCTTAGGAAACATGAACCGATGTGTACTAGGTTTTTATGATTGTATTTAATGCATGAGCGAATTCTAGTGATCCCATGTTAGGAGCTTCTTAGCCGGCTCGACATAGGAGTGAGGTAGGAGCTTATAGGATTGGGGAAGTAAGTATGCCACCCCATGAATGGTATTAAGGAATACAATCTGTCATCCACGCAACTGTAACAAGTAATTAACCTGTAAAAGATATCTAGGGAGTAGTGAAATCTAAGTAAACACAATTCTCCCATATATTGCTCACACTACTATCTTGATTTAGTTTATTTTCATTTATATTATTTTATTTTGATTGCATATTTAGTAATTGGGTTAGTTGACTAGCAACTAATTCCGCCCACTCTTCTAAAAACCGAGATTTTAATTGCTTTTATAAAAACATAAAAATACAAAATGAATCATCCCTCACCTCTAGACCTAGTTCTTAGGCTTTCTAATCCTAGCGACATTATTCCTAAGTTGAACGATCAATCCCCCGGTACTTGTCACTATACTATACTACAACGATTAGGTACACTGCCTGGTGGGGGTTGTAAGCTTCTCGAGATCCCTCGAGAGGTAAAGCCTGGTGCAATTCTCACGCATCACATGCATAAGACAAACTATTTGTGTATGTTATACCCGAAACATCAGGGACGGCATGAGTGTGAGAGACATGTTCCTGGTAAGGAGGCAAACGCGAAAGGCCAATGAGGCTACATGAACGATTTGTATCAATATACGTATTGGCATACGATGTACACGTGCCTGAATCCATATATGGGACAGGACTAATTATCTGTGTACCAAAGTCTAACAACACCGGCCCCGAGTAAACACAACCTGAAAGTAGTAGCAACACATAAATACCAAGAAATGATATTTAGATAACAAATTCAGTCAATGCAATCATAGCGATATCTCTCACGGAAAAAAGTTCACAATACCTTGCCTTCCTACTTTACTAATGGCTTCCGCAATCATATTTCCCACTTCAGGGTTTTTTCCTGCACTCACTGCCGCCACATCAACTAACTCACTGTCTTTAACCTGAGATTTTACATACAATGTAAATCTTGATCAATAATGTATAGAATAAAAATATATAAAAGAAATGATGTAGAAAGGATTTAAGCTTTACGTTCTTTGATATCCGCTTAACCTTGGGGGTCACTTTCTTCTAGAGAACTGCATTTCTGGAAACCGAGTATGATTTCTGGCAAGCGGTGCATGTGGAACATTACTGTACCACACCTGTATTCAAATGAAGAACAACCATATGTCAACAAAGGGACCCAAAATGCACACTTGATATCTAAGGGGGTGTTTGGGTCAGCTTATTTAACCGGCTAATGAGTTTGTTTGAATCTAAAAAAAGTTGATGAGCTTATAGCTCATTCAACTCCGTTGGCTCTTGATATTTGAGAAGATCATAGGCCCAAAAAAGTGGATCTATGACATATTCCAGAATCAAGTAAACCCATAAACCGGCATAATTTATTATTATTATTATTATTATTATTATTATTATTATTATTATTATTATTATTATTATTATTATTATTATTATTATTATTGGCATAAAAATCTAATCCAAACACCCCATAACACACACCATTGGCAGACCTGTCCTGATAACAAACAGATCACTTAACATGGCAACCGAAGATTATATGTTGACAATAGTATGATGAATACAGTAACTATAACTACTAATTACCGTATTGGTCTCAACATGTGAATGGCATCAGGAAAGTCTGGAAATCCTGCAATTCATATTATCAGGTTAACTTGGAATTAGTCAGTTACCATTTATCATTTTTTGTAAAAATTACTATTGTAAGGAGGCTTATTGTTTAAGAATATACTTCGTAATAAGAACCCAAATGTGTATACCTTTCACGCGCCCACATTAGCCCTACTGAGAAAAACCGACTGACACTTACAAACGGGGAAAAGAGCTTATAATTAGCGCATTTCAGATGTACTTCCTAATGTTTTAAGATGACTTATATATATTTTTTATTTGACTGTAAATTACCAGATTTGAAAGACATTCTTATTCAAAATGCTTTATCTTACGTATTCAAATAGAATTTAATGTGAATGACAGAAATACCTTCACACTGACGATACCCGCTAAAAGCTCAAGCCAAAGAATTTCAGCCACACAATAGTTCAACGGCTTCGATACAGAAATACCAATCTAATATTCCATTGCACTGGTGAATGCCCCAATTCTGCTTTTGCAGTCACACGGGCTTTAATAGTTCAACGGCCTCGACACTATTAAAGCCCATGTAACAGATATTGCATCCAATGTTAAGCTTAAGATTGTTTGGATTAGCCTATTTAAAATCGCATACCTTATTTCAAAAGTCGTACCTTAAGATTCTCATTGATAATAGAAGTGCCTCCTCGTCATCAGATGAAGGCCGATTTTCATCCACTACAGAAATGTCAATGCGTACAACCTTCTAAAACTTTTCCCGACCATAGTCCTCGTTTCTGTAAATTAGTATAAAATTCCATTGAGAATTAAGAAAGCTAAAAAATTTTAAAGTCATAGAACATTCTTGGTTTTTGTTTATACCTTTGGAAGAGGCTCCAAGTATGGTTCAGGTTCTGGTGTCATTATCGCCGTATCAATGTATGATACGTGGGAATCGCACCAGGCTTTACCTCTCAAGGGATCTTGAGAAGCTTACAACCTCCACCAGGCAGTGTACCTGATCGTTGTAGTATAGTATAGTGACAAATACCGGGGGATTGATCGTTCAGCTAGGAATAGTGTCGCTAGGATTAGAAAACCTAAATACTAGTTCTAAAGGTGAGGGATGATTATTTTTGTATTTTTATATTTTTTAGAAAGCAAGTAAAAATCTCGGGTTTGAAGGATTTGGGCGGAATTAGTTGCTAGTCAACTAACTCAATACTAAAGATGCAATCAAAATAAAATACTATAAATAAAAATAAACTAAATTATACTAAGGCTGTGAGCAATAAGTGGAGAAAATGTGTTTACTTAGATTTCACTACTCCCTAGATATCTTTTACACGTTAATTACTTGTTATAGTTGCATGGATGACGGATTGTATTCCTTAATACCATTCATGGGGTGGCGCACTTAACTCCCCAATCCTATGAGCTCTTATCTCCTCCTATGCCATGCCCAGCACAACCATAGGGATTATAAACAGTGGCTCATGCATTAAATACAACCAATAAAACCTAGTGCACATCAGTTCATGTTTCCTAAGACGTTCAAGCATGTTACCATTTGGAGATCTGCCAGTTTTCTTAAACCTAACATCGAATTCATTCATCCAATACAATTATAAACAAGTAATCAACACATAATTAACATCTAGGTTTCATTAGATCCAAGCAAACACAAGATAGATCTAGCCTAGCATGATGGAATTAAGACAAGAACAAGACATAGACAACCAACACATAGACATATTGATTGAATTAAAAGAATACTTATCTCAATTACACATGAAAGGTATCAAGGGCTTAGAATCCTTGAAAAACCAGTAAAATTCGCACAAAGTTCGTACTTAGGGTTTCTCCAAAACTTCTCCCTTTTTAATGTGAAAATTAGAAAACTATATATAGGAAATAGGGTCTGACGGCGTCAAGACAAATCTTCTGATGCCGCCACCTCGCCGCCAAAATTCTTCTCGGACTGCCTTGATCTACTTTTGACGCCGTCATGTGTTATGCATTTCCAGGCCGTCATGAATTTTACTCTTGACGCCCTACTTCCTGACGCCGTCAAATCTGTACTGGGTCGTCATGGAAATTACTCTTGACGCCGTCAGAAATTCCTTCTTGACGCCGTCACCTACTGTTCCCAGCAAGGAAAATTAAGACTTTGGCGTTTTCTTCACTTTTATGCTCCAAAAATGTCCGAATTGCTTCCTTTTCTAGATTTCACTCCCAAAGTACCTAAAATTACAAAAGGAACGATTTAGGGCAATATTTGATCAAATAAATTCAATTCCGGGCTTAAATGACCCCCTAAAAATGGTTCATTTTTTGCCTCATCATATACCCTTACACTTGAGATTTGCTTGTCCTCAAGCAAATGCGCTTTTATTCTACTCAAAATACAAGTTAGGGGTCATTTAACACTAATATAAAAGTAATTACAACAAATAATCGTTCCACTAAGGACCAATAGACAAGCACGGAGATCATACACAAGCACCTCACAAATAGTGTTTAGATACTCACATCTCTCGGGTGTAATAAAGTATAAATTAAAATATGGAAACGGAAGATATCTCTCACTACCTGTCATAGCAAAATAGATTACCATAGGCTTGGGAAAGGATCAAACCTCCACCACATGGCGTAAGCACCTAGGATAAACTATCAAAGGGGTCTTTTAAAAGGGTTGTAACGTTAGGTGTAGGGATATGAAATACACGGTTTTGTTGGATATAAGCAGTCTTTACTGGTGGCGAGTTAACAATCTTGGTTAATTACATGTACAATATGACGTTGCTAAGCCAAGACTAGACTCGACTTAAGCTAATAAATAAAAAATAACAAAAATATAAAATGAACATAAAATGAAAAGGGATGGTAGTCCGTATGTTTTTTCTCTTTTTCTTTTTCTATTTTTTTTTTCTTTTTCTTGATTTTTTTTTTTTTTTTTTTTTTTTTTTTTTTTTTTTTTGCATACACTCTTACCCTACCATCCAAAATAATATATCATAGGGAATGAAAATTCCCCTTACACTTGAATTTTTACATAATTTACAATCAACTATTCTCATGACTCGAATTAAGATAATCAAAACACTTAGAGCACTTTTAAGATTAACGCACATATGGGGGTAATAATATGATGTTCTTCCCCATTACTCCATAAATAAGTACTTTACTCATGAGTCCCAATCGTCCCAAAACAATATGTACAAGGATATGACTCGACTTAGCAACCATGTAATCAATTAGATAGTTAACATAGGGTTTAACAAATAACAATAATGCACTAAAAATGAGCGCATACACGGAAGGCTAAGGCGATTTGGTTGTACATTTAAGTGGGGTGTAACAAATTCTTCCTTTAAGTAAAATGCTTAAAGTTAGAAACGAAAAGATAGGCTCGGAGGGGTGTACTAGGGGTTTCGTGTTCTAAAAATGAGTACAACGCTAAGGGTTTGGGAAAATTAGTTGACTTAACTAGCCAAGTAATATGACTTAATTGGTCAAGTAATTATAATACGGGTTTAACACAAGGGTGATCCTAATGCCTCTTATCATGTAGTAAATCCTACTACACGAATGTAGTCTCACTAGCGGTCTCGGGATGCATCACTAACGCAAGTTCTAGAATCTAAATGCTACCGGTACACTCATAAGTACTAATAATGAATGCTTTTCCTATCAAATCTAAAGGTGAACATCACATATTTGGGTGGAAAATTTTTCTGAAAGTACGGTTATGTGCTAGTCATACGACTCCTATCCACGAGACGCTTGCTATGGCTAAAGTTTCACTCCTAAATGTTGTAAAAAAATTTAAATTTGGCGCTAAAATTACACTAACAAGTATTTCTCATAGTTTTATTACACATCTACTATCAAACAAAGAAAACTCAAGCGAAAGTGCATATGTAAGGTATCATCATTTTACCCTCCCCTTACACTTAAGATGAACATTGTCCCCAATGTTCAAGTAAAGAATGTAAAAGTTAAAAGGTAAAAAGAATGAAATCAAATACTCCCCTGATTCGCTCGGTATGGATAATAAGGTGGCCAGGTTAGATCTTCCTCCAAGAAAATGAACTATCAACGCTTCCCTTCCAGAATATAAATCATTTTCTTGTCATACATAACCTGTAAATCCTGAGAAAACAGACAAAACAACCTCGCGTAAAATCGGCGGCATCCTATATAAGTTACTAAATCCTAGAAAACAAAATAAGATAGAATGCTTGTGGAATGAAGTTTGCAGATCTCCTGGAGATTATAAAACTTAATAATTCACAAAAACCATAAGACTCCGTTAGAAAAACAAAACTAGTAAAATTTCCAGATTTTTACACGTGACGCCGTCAAGAGTTAACTCGTGACGCCGTCAGAAGTGACCTGCATAAATTCTTATGTTAAGTTTCCGGAAAATTTCTGGAAAAACTTGGTCCTACTTCCTGGAAAATCCGGCAAAACTTCATTATGACTCAATACAAGCATTTGACTCTAACAAATACTAATATACATGTTCATTTAATATTGTGGAGAATCATGATCGGTTTGTTTCTTAAAAACGTATTTGGGATTTCCCCTTACACTTATCTTTTGCAAAAATACTTTTAGGTGGAGTTATGACTAGGCCAAAAGAACAAAGTAAAGTATTTCCACAATTTACTTTGAAACATGAGCCATAAACAATAAAAATAAAACATGCATACGGAAACAAATAAAATCAAACAAACAAATAAAAACACAAAGCATGGGTTGCCTCCCAAGAAGCGCTTTTCTTTATTTACGAGTCTTGTAGCTAGACTCAAGGTCATAGGTTACTACGTTTTCCTTTCCCACTTTTGTGCTAACTCAAAACATCTAACCCAATTCTCATCACGCTTGTATTCCGGGCCTAGATTCATGCAACCCGAATAGTAAGTTCTCTTCCTCTCATAATAGGCCTCATCAGTAATTCCATCTTCCTTAACCTCATAGGGTCGAATCTCATCAATTTATAGATTCTTGATGCCCTTTAATTCTTCCTTCATGTGAGGCATCATAAAAGTGACCTTCTCTATCCCATCAGTAAACTGAGTTATCCCCTTCTCATGGTCGTAATACATCTTAGTCTTCTCAACAAAAGGTTGTCCTAAGACTACTTCTCCAAGGTGTGGATCAATAATGCCTCTAACATCTTCTAGGATTACAAAGTCGCATTGATAAGTAAAATTTCCTATAAAGATGTGTACCCCTTTAACTCTCCTGACAAAGTTACATAGCCTATTAGAATTGTAAGGGTCTTTTCTAGGGCTTAACCTTTCGTTCATTATCCAATTGTAATAGAGCCTAGACATGATATTCGTGGGTGCTTTTAAGTCAATGTATGTATGCTCTCTAGACATGTACCCAATCATGCAGGGAATTTTTATGTTCCTGAAGTTATGCCTCCTAATCCATGGTGTCTTTCTATATTTTGAGGAGCAAGGATGTTGTAAGAGGAACCTGTGGTAACTCAATTCATCCGGGTTTGGAGCGAAGTTTGTAAACTCAATTTTCATTTGGAGAGGCTTAATGAATTTCTTAAATGTGTTAGCTTCTCTCTTTCTTCTTTTATGCGCAATAAGCCTCTTGCTAATTTCTAAACGGCGACTCTCTGATTCCATAAAGACCACGCTAGTACAAACAAAAACACGAAGAAATAAGATAGACTAAAGGAAACCTAAAAATAAAAATAAAATCTTACTAGAAAGGAATCTAGCAAGTAGACCTAATAAAAAGAGATTCTAACCTAGACAATAACTATTCCCCGGGCTGCGGCGCCAAAAACTTGATACGTGGGAATCGCACCAGGCTTTTCCTCTCAAGGGATCTTGAGAAGCTTACAACCCCCACCAGGCAGTGTACCTGATCGTTGTAGTATAGTATAGTGACAAGTACCGGGGGATTGATCGTTCAGCTAGGAATAGTGTCGCTAGGATTAGAAAACCTAAATACTAGTTCTAAATGTGAGGGATGATTATTTTTGTATTTTTATATTTTTTAGAAAGCAAGTAAAAATCTCGGGTTTGAAGGATTTGGGCGGAATTAGTTGCTAGTCAACTAACCCAATACTAAAGATGCAATCAAAATAAAATACTAGAAATAAAAATAAACTAAATTATACTAAGGTTGTGAGCAATAAGTGGAGAAAATGTGTTTACTTAGATTTCACTACTCCCTATATATCTTTTACACGTTAATTACTTGTTATAGTTGCATGGATGACGGATTGTATTCCTTAATACCATCATGGGGTGGCGCACTTAACTCCCCAATCCTATAAGCTCTTATCTCCTCCTATGCCATGCCCAGCACAACCATAGGGATTATAAACAGTGGCTCATGCATTAAATACAACCAATAAAACCTAGTGCACATCAGTTCATGTTTCCTAAGACGTTCAAGCATGTTACCATTTGGAGATCTGCCAGTTTTATTAAGCCTAACATCGAATTCATTCATCCAATACAATTATAAACAAGTAATCAACACACAATTAACATCTAGGTTTCATTAGATCCAAGCAAACACAAGATAGATCTAGCCTAGCATGATGGAATTAAGACAAGAACAAGACATAGACAACCAACACATAGACATATTGATTGAATTAAAAGAATACTTATCTCAATTACACATGAAAGGTATCAAGGGCTTAGAACCCTTGAAAAACCTGTAAAATTCGCACCGAGTTCGTACTTAGGGTTTCTCCAAAACTTCTCCCTTTTTAATGTGAAAATTAGAAAACTATATATAGGAAATAGGGTCTGACGGCGTCAAGACAAATCTTGTGACGCCGTCACCTCGCCACCAAAATTCTTCTCGGACTGCCTTGATCTACTTTTGACGCCGTCATGTGTTATGCATTTCCAGGCCGTCATGAATTTTACTCTTGACGCCATACTTCCTGACGCCGTCAAATCTGTACTGGGTCGTCATGGAAATTACTCTTGACGCCGTCAGAAATTCCTTCTTGACGCCGTCACCTACTGTTCCCAGCAAGGAAAATTAAGACTTTGGCGTTTTCTTCACTTTTATGCTCCAAAAATGTCCGAATTGCTTCCTTTTCCAGATTTCACTCCCAAAGTACCTAAAATCACAAAAGGAACGATTTAGGGCAATATTTGATCAAATAAATTCAATTCCGGGCTTAAATGACACCCTAAAAACGGTTCATTTTTTGCCTCATCAACGTACATGAATCTATCTCCTTAACACACAACATCATATAAAGGCTATGCAAAGGATATTTTCGCCACTCACGCCGTGCATATCTTTTAACTATTATTATAAGTTTATTTAAAATGGCCACTTTGCAGGTTTATACCTTAGAACTCACTCTTAATATAACTTATAATGATGTAAATCTCAAAGTTAGAAAGCTTACGACAAACGCAATCTTCTCAAGTAAATCATCAAACACATGGTAGGCACCAAATCTGCCAAAGATATTTATAACAAAACACAATAACAAAAGTCAATCCCAAAATCATAACGAAACCCCTAGATTCATATATTTTCACAAATCATCAAAAACCCACAAATCAATAATCAACACAATAAAATCAAAAAACTCCAACGATTTCGTACCTGTCTTCGAGTTCCCCAATCATCCCCTGAATCAAGACGATTTATGACCCCTAACCGACCACCACAGCCTCACCACCAGATGGAGGTGATTTTATCATCACGCTAGGAATGAAGAGGTCCGTCCACAAATATGTGTACCACATAAATCTTATCTATTTGAAGGTCGAGAAGCTTCAGTGAGCCAATTCTGTGGGAAAAATGGCCAAACGGGACCAAAACAGGCAAGTGAGTTGGGCTTACACTCTGGGCCAAAAATTGGCGGGAAAAAAAATCGGCATTTTGGACGCCAAAAACGGCGTCGCATGTTTTCTTTTTTAAATAAAGTTATAATGGTTATGTTACAGCTAGTAGTTAACATCATTAAGTTCAAAAAAAAAAGTAGTTAACATCATGATTGCTTTTTGACTATTGTCTATTGGACATGCACTCTTAAAGATATATCTAAACGTCACTCTCTTATGCACAATCTATGTACAACTCGGTAAGCAACACAAGTATATGTTCCAAAAATGCTTTTAAGATGCTTGGGCGTGTGAGAATCATTCTAAACGCCATATCCTAACATCCCGTTATGTTATCTCCTTTATAAATGAATTTCGCTAACAACACATTTTAGAATTTTTGTTAACAACTAACTAATTACTATATTTAGTTGTGATAACATGCAATGTCTAAACAAAATCATCAATAACTACTAACCACTTTAGAATTTTCGAAAACAAAAATACAAATCATTCACTCGATTGGTCATGTTAACGAAAATGCATATTTAATTAATAGTATGTTCTAATATTTTGTGAAAAGTTAGCTGTAAAAAACGATTTTAAAATTTCTATTTAGGATTTTTGTGGAAATAAATTCTTTTAGGGCTCCAAAGGTGGGAAATAAAGGTATGAGAGTAAGGGTGTATTTGGTTAGTTTATGTGGGAATAAGAGAATAGAATGAAAGCAATGAAATTGTTTGGTTTGTGTATATGGGTATATAAAGTAAGAGTGATATATAGACTTAAAACATAGACCTACTATTAGACCTACTCCATACATTTCATGACAACTGTCACACTTATTCTCTCATCATTTTTCACTAATTAAATTTTCAAATGAACCAATCACATCTTTATGTCTAGGTTTAGATTTTAATTTTAAGCATACAATTCATTTATCATAAAGTAAATATTCATTCGAAGATATTAGGTTGCTCATAAAAGGCAAATGTACTATCTTTGAATCTTTCTTCCATCACTTACTTCTTATTTCTTTAAAAAAAAAAAAAAAAAAAAAAAAAAAGTAAAAAAAATTATTTATAGTTTTAAATTATTTTTTAGTTGGAAGAATAACCAAACCTAAATTTTATACAAACAATACTTTTCAAAGTATATAAGAGCTCAATCAAAGGTCTTATGTTCTAATGATATTCAAGTTGTGTGAGAAACTTCTTAACTATGTGGTTTCACGTTTAAGTTTTACTTAAAATATGTGAGATAGATTTGTGGTTTATCATTATGAGATAATTAAAATTGTTCATATCATTTGCTTTTTCTACGTTTGGGGAATTTGATGCGGAAGCTTTGGACACACTTTCACGTATTAAGTCTATTGTCATTAGCCACTCAAATAATGCTATAAGTGATGTTTTTATCTTTCATAGAGTTAGCTTTTGTATTCAAAAAGTAGTGAGAGCACAGCTTGTGTCAAGAATTTCATCCAACTTTATATAAATTTTTACATCGCTAATAATAAAAGTGATCTTCATAATAATAATAATAATAATAATAATAATAATAATAATAATAATAAGATCACTTTTATTATTCCTCTAATTTTGTGTAATTTTTCATGTTTCTAATGAAAGCGATGGTTTTATTATTAATAATAATAATAATAATAATAATAATAATAATAATAATAATAATAATAAAGTGTATTCGAAGATTCTCGGTGATTCAAGATATTAGAGCACGTGCTGCTGCTCATATTTTTAGTAGGATTAACTTCGCTATATCTAGAGAAGTGAGGGCCCAATTAGTATCTCGGCTCCCCACCAATTTCTTGTAAATCATATGTTTTCTAATAAAGTGATGTTTATAATAATAATAATAATAATAATAATAATAATAATAATAATAATAAAGTGATGTTTATAATAATCTTATCACTATGATGGCATCCCCAGAGAGTTCTGCACAGAACTGGGAAACCTGGGTTAACTGGGGGCGTGGGAAGCGGCTAATGCCCCCAGGCAAATCCGCCCGCGGTTCCGGATCCGGAACTTCTACTATCTAAATAATTAATTGCGGGTTATATATTTCAGTGACAACCATATAAAAAAAGGTCTTTCAAATATATCCTCCTAAGATACAAGAAAAAAGAGAAAATATCATTTTCATGTTGTGTATAATATCTATGCAATTGGCTTTTCATTCGACTTTTTTTTGTTCATTATCATTCTTTACAAAAAAAATGTAGTTTTCATGTCGAGGTTTGGATTACTTTTTCACGTTCGGAATATTTTGGAAATTTCTATGAAACTTCTTACGACATTGACATTAATATGTTACTCTAGTTGATGTTTGATTTCTTTACATTTGTCGAATCAAAAAGATTGAAGCAACTCAATAGGAAGTACTACTTACCAAGCTGCTGTAATACTTGGATTAAGCTAAAACTATACGCTCGCTCAAGTTGCAACTTATGTCCTAAATCGATGTAGATAGCTCCAAGCATAAACATTACGAGGTTCTTCGTTTATTCGTAAGAAACTGTAATTAGATTGTAGTTCTTTTTTTGTTGTTGTATGAAGTCCTTAAACATCATTTAAAGATTTTAGACTACACAGTGGTCACACCTTTTCATCTTCCTACTTAGAGTCATTTCACTTTTTCATCGCTATTTACTTTCTCTCACTCTCTCTCACTTTTCACCCATAATGGTTAGGGCTGGCAATTTTGACACGAACCCTGTTAACACGACACGACATGACCTGTTCTTAACAGGTTTCGTGTTTGACCTTAACAGGTTTCGTGTCTTAACAGGTCAGACCTGTTAAGACCTGTTAATATTCGTGTCTTAACAGGTCAGACCTGTTAGACCTGTTAGTGACCTGTTAATATTATACTATATATATAAAGTCACTAATAAATTTAGGTCATTCTATTATATCTCTCTCTCTTCGCCGACAAACACACACACTTAACACACACTAAAAACCAGCCACTTTTCCGGCCATTACTCCTCCACCACCGCGCGTCCATCTACACCTCCACCACCATCATTCACCATTTTTCCTCCCCGTCATTTTGAGCTAACATACGCACCTTTTAACCGTCAATAACACCTTGTTCATTCAAGATTGTGGATCGAATCCACAACCCTTGTCACCTCGTTCTTGTGTTCGACTCACCCGAAGACCAAGGTGGGTTTACCTCACCCTTTCGGTGGTGATATGTTTGTGATATTTTCAACCGATTCGTCCCGTGACGTCATCTCCAGCTAGGCCTTGGGGTTCTGCTGATTCGACCAATAATAATTTTGCTTCCAGAGTAAGTTTTCTCGTATTGAATTTTAATGTTTTATTTTTATAAAACTTTGTTCAATTTTGTGGTTTTAGTGATTTTGTTTATGTAGTAGTAATTGTTTTGGCTGTGAATCTAGTTTATTACTATGTACGGTAGAATTTTCAATTACTAGTTAAACATAGGGGCGGTTTTCGTATATTACTGGTATAAGTTTGATGTAATTGTTGGAATTGTAAGAGTAGTATGACGAGCTCTCATTTCTGTAAGACATACTTAACTACTTAAGGGTGGTAGTGGTGGTTCTGCGCGAGGTAAAATGCACCTTTAGATATGTGCAGTTTATTGAAAGTTTTGCTACACCTCTTCTAGGGAAATATTAGATACACGACTACCCTAGGATGATTATATTGACCTTTCATAACTCATAGTTGGGTTGCTCAATCTCAGTTATTTTTTATAAACACATTTATGAAATATGTCTATAACGACGAGTGTACCCTAGGATGATTGTGAAATATTAAATTGCGTTGTTTTGCTTATTTATCTAGATGATTGTGAAATATTCAACTACTTATGCCTTCAATATTGACTTTCATTAACTAGTACATTTGTTATCTCTTATATATATAGGCTCATCGACTATTCGCTCAAGGTCTCCTTAGTTGATCGAGCAAGGGAATTTGAAATTATCTAATCGACTATTGATTTCAAGAAATCTGCTCATCCAACATAGCCAAGAAGTATGTTGTACAGGATGTGAAGGAAAAAAAGGAAAACCAATTATTGGTTTGGGAGATGACTGATGAGACAAGCCACGTTATGAAACAATATATATATTTTTTTTCTTTTCTTGTGTACAGGATGTGTTTTTGTTGTTGTTGTTGTTCTTGATGGTGGATTTGTTGTTGTTCTTGATGTTCAGATCCATATCAATTTATCAATATCACTTTATTTTGTTTTTTGCAAAAAAAAAAAAAAAAAAAAAAAAAAAAAAAAAAAAAAACTAAAATCCTAATATGCATGTTAACAGGTTTGTTAACAGGTCTTAACAGGTGCACCTGTTAATTTTCGTGTCGTGTTCGTGTTTGAGAAAAATGACACGATTAGTTAACAGGTCGTGTTCGTGTTTGACCTTAACAGGTTCGTGTCTTAACAGGTTCGTGTGACCTGTTATGCCAGCCCTAATAATGGTCACCACTCCATCACTTTTTAATAAAATACTCACTTTATATGAATATATCCTACAAAATACTCAACACATTCACAAATCAAATATTTAATAATAAAATACCTCATAAGGTCCACAATACACAATGTATGAAAGGTGAGCAAGTCACCTTTCGTCCCTTGATTTTGGCTTGCTCACGCGTGATGGCTCCCACAATAGAGTTGTGTGTGTCGAATGGCTCTCACAAATGATCATGTGTATGGCTGAGCAAATTCATCCGAAAACTTACCCGAACCGACAAATCGACCGAGATCGGACCGAACTGAAACAAACCAACCTTTTTCGGTTTTGTATATTTATTTCGGTTTTTGTTGGTATCGGTTCGATTTCGGTTTAATTCGTTTTTGTCGGTTCCAGAAAACTAACCCGAATCGAGTTATTCGGTTCGTTTTAGTTTTTGATATCTATTTCTTGGTTCGTTTATCGGTTTGAGTTTTTTCCTTTTTTGATTTTCGAGTCAGTTCTTTTTTCGGGTCGGGTCAGGTTTGACCCGATGCTTACCCCTAATCATGTGTGACCATTGTGGCAGCCTTAGCCTACCCTTATCTATCACACTAAAACAACCCCACTCACTTTCCACATCAATGTCACGTTAGCTTTCTTTCTTCACCTTTTCACTCACACTCCCACTCACCATTCACCCTTATCAGTCACACCAACCTCACCAGTCACCATTCAAACCATTTTTTTTTATTTAAAACTAAAAATTTTATTTATAAATTAAAAACATTACATTAAAAATATAAGACATCATATATTAAACATTACGAGAAAGATGTTCGATTAAAATCATGACGAAGGTCTTGATGCGCTTGTGACGATTTGATGTGTCTCATAACACTATGCCTTTGTTCTTCGGATCGTATGAGGTCTTCCGGTTGACATGCTTTCTCCGAAAACCAGTCGGGAGAGATTGTCTTTCCTTTCTATTTTATAATCATATTATGTAATATATATGATGCATGTATACATCATATTCTTTATTTTTCTTTAGTATATGGTCGTGCGGGATAGGCTAATATAGCTCATTTCTTCTTTGTAACACCAAATGCCAATTTCACATCTTACCTTGTCACTTCTTGCATTATCTTATACCTTATTGATGCGTGGGAATTACACCAGGCTTTATGATGAGTGTGTAAATACTCATCATTTCTATCACATTTAAACTGTAAAAACATCTGAAAACACACAGGAATGCCTTAAAATACATAAAATATCCCTGAATTGTGTTTTTATGCAAAATGATTGAAAACTGATGAAAAACAACATATTTCACATAATTTACAGTTTCAGTCCCTGAACTTTGAAAAATTGGCAAAACTAGTCCCTGGTAAATCAAAACATGTAAAATATCATCAAAGGTCCTTAGGGATTCATAAGTTGTCAAGTTTAGTCCTTTAAAGTTAAAAATTACAAAATAACAACTTTAGTCCCTCAAGTTTCAAAAATGTCAAATATAGTCCTTAAGGTTTTGAAAATGGAAAAATATTAAAAGTAAACCTTGTACTATTCTTAAATGGCATAATTGGTCCTTTTGATATCTATGGAGAAATTACATGTTCAACCCTTCAACTTTCAAAAAATTACATGTTTGGTCCCTGGTGTTTGAGGATTTGGCAGAAAAGGTCCCTAGGTATATAAAATGGAAAAATTACATCTTTGGTCCTTGGGTTATTCATACTTGGCAATATTGGTCCTTATAACAACTTTGGAAAGTTTACAATACAGGACCCTCAACTTTGAATAAATTGCAATTTTGGTCCTTGTGTAGCTTCAAACCAAACCGGACCCTTTATATTAAATCCAAAACCAAAACTAATCCAAACACAACCATCACCCAGCCCACCACTTAGGCCCAAACATAATCCAGCCCACACCCCCTTTTTATATAAAACGGGTTGACCCCGTTTGACTTCCCCCAAAACCGCCAAAACCACCACCACTGTTCACTCTCTTCTCCCACCCCTGCAACCTGTAAACCAGGGTGGTTTTCTGCCACCTTCACCCCCAGCTGGCTTCCCTACAACAACACCAGCTCATCCTATACCCCATCATTCCACCCCATCCCACATAAATGCTTCCACACCTGAAAACCACCACTGTAGCACTCACTTTACTGGTTTTGCTACTAAACCGCCTCAACTTGGCTTAAAACCTTTCCAAACATGTTCCTCACTCCACCACAACATTCCAAGGTGCATTAATTGGGAAATATCGGCTGCAAGTTATCTGTTTCACTTTTGTCGCCAAAAGCACATTCAAAGGCCAGGATCATTTGCAGACATCCAACGGCCAATTTTCTTGATGGGAAATGTTCAGAAGCATGTGGGAATATCAAAAAGTCTATAAAGAAGAGGGGAGATGCAGTGTTACAAAATATCTAGTGTAATTTTATTGTATTAATGTCGAATCAATTAGTTTTAAAGTTCCAGTGTATGTACTAGCTTTCAAGCTTTGCATTTCATGTTTTCAGAGTATAAGAAACCTTTTTCAACTATCAATTGTTGTGTTTATCAATCATCTCAGTTTATGTTATTTTTATTCAAAAATCTCATTTAGAGTGAATGTTGTTAATTGTTGATGTTAAGGACTTACAAGCTAACTTAAGCTCCTCAGAAAGCTTTTGAAAGCTTTTAGAAACCTTAAAAGCAGTTGTATTCATAAAAATCAAAAATATACAAATAATCAAGAAACAAATAATGAAAAATAAAAAAATCATGGTGAAAGATGATCACAGCTGGAGCATTGTGGATTTTGGATGGCAATGGGTTTAGTAGCTTAGTGGTAAGCTTATAAGAGTGTCCTTTGGCCCTTGTTCTTGGTTTCTCAGCTTGAAGCACTTGTAAGCCATTTTTACAAATATTTGCATTTCACTGAATATGTAAGCTATATGATCTTGTTTGTGTATTTCTCTGATCTTATGTTGTTGTTAAGTGGATTTATTAATTGAAATCAGTTGCTTATTTGTGAAAATCCATAGTTGCTAAAAAAATCAAGTTTCACAGTTAAAATACTCATTTCTGTGTTTGATGCTTGTGTTGTTGTTGTTTTATGCTCATAAGGTCTTATTTGATGATAGTATAAGGTTTGAAAACAGATTTAAGGTCTAATTCATCAAGTTGTTTTAGAAATCACAAATCAGTCTTCTTAAAAGTGTGTTTGGCACAGTGGTGTTCACTGTGTTATAGTGGAAATTTGTTGTTAATTTTTTATCACTTCTGTCACTTAGGATCATATTAGATAAGATAAACCATAAAAACCAAGTGTCATTTGTGAAATAGTCAAAATCACCCTTTGATCCTCATAACTTATTCACTGTGTTGATTTTTAGTCCCATAAGCCCAAATTCAGTATACTAGTTGTTGTTCTAGCTTAATAAAACCTCAACATAGCTTAAAATAACATATTCACTCAGTAAATTAGATTAGAAATTCACTTTAGTCAACTTAGCTCAAAATTAGAAAAAATCAAAATTGCCTTTGTCAGGAAATCCCATTTTTAGCAAGAATTGTTTGGAATTTAGTAAGCAAATCTAAGATCTGAGCTTTTCACATGTGAAAGTATACCAGCTAAACTATTGAATCCCATGTTCATTACAATTTTGTGAATTTTTGTGTGCTAGTTACACTGCATCAAAGTTACTTGCAGGGAAAGTACTTCCCCTGTGCACAGGTTAATAAGCTTATTTCATAAGCTTGTACAAACTTCATTAGTGGGCCCCAGTACATGATTCTTGGCTTTTTGAAAAGCCAAGCTGCTTATCTTTCTAGATCAGGGCTTATTTCAAGGTTATTAGCTTATTAGATAGGGCTGCAACAAGCTTTTTGTTTGATCATTTTGACTGAGTACACTGAGTACTCAGGTTTGATACCCAATTTCCAAGCCCCACCAAGACTTCATTAATAAGCCATAAGCCTAGCTTATTGGCTTATTTGAGAGTTGACCAGGTCAACTTGGAAGGTCAAGATTCAAATTGGACCCCCCTCTTACCTCTGTGGACCCCACAGAGGTCCAAAGGTGCCAAGTTTGGCCTGTTTTGGTCTGAGGTCATTTGGAATTGCTTATTTGGTATTTCTGTCTTATTGTATGTGCTTATTTGGTTCCATTGTGCTTATTTCCAGTCATTATCATCATTAGATTGCTTATTTTTTATCTGTGGCTTTTTATTGTAACTTATTCAAGTAACCACAAGTCCTAATAAGCTAAAACCTACACTGTTAAGCATTTGAGACTCCACACAGCTTATTAATAAGCCACAACATAAGTTCCTTCATAAAAGTTTCTTAATTTTAGTATTAAATTAGTTTTGTAAAAGAAAAAACAGAAAAAGCCAAACTTAATTATAGTGATAGCTTCTATTTAATAGAAATTATCTTTTTAATTTTCTTTTCATCTTATTTATAAGCACTTATACATTTTCATATTTTTATTAAATCTCTTTTATATTAAAGTACTTTTATAAAATTTTCCATATTTTTCCTTTGTCACTTAGTGATATTTAGAATTAATATTAGTTTAATTAACAATTAATTAATATTAAATAATTAAATAGCATAATTAGATTTTATTAAGTAACACCTAGTTTTTATAATTTTTCTAGCTTTTATATAAGTTAAAACATTTATAAAAAAATTTCTAGAATTTCTACTGTTCATTTTCTATTTTTTATAATATAATTAGTTTAATTGGTAATTAATTAATAAATAGAATAATAATTAGTAAATTAGTTTAAAAATACATAAAACAAACTTTTTATAATTTTTTAGGATTCCTGTGATGGTTAATTAGATTTATAAAAATCTTCTTAATTATCTAAGTCTTTTTAGTATTTTTAATAATTTAAATCAATATAATTAGTTAAATAATAATTAAATAATAATTAATTAATAATAATTAGATAAATAGTGTGAAAAATATAATTTTAGTTTTAAAATAAGTTTTATAATATTTTAGACTTTTATAAATTTTAATTTTATTTTTTAAGACTTATTTTACATTTTGTTATTTATTAGTGAATTATTAAATAATTAAAAATAGTTATTAAATAATAATAATTAATTAAATAGTTATAAAAATAATTTTAAATTTTCAATAATTTTATTATAAGTTTAGGATTCCAAAAATATAATTTTCACATTTGTGGGAGTTGTATTTGACAGAATTCACGTTTAATTTCGTACGTTTACGTTATTTAAATTTAAACGTACATTTTATATCTTTTTACATTTTTAGGTTTTATTAATTTTTAAATAAATTAGTAATTATAAAATAAATATTTTAAGTTTATTTAATTTTCATTTAAGCCCCTAAGGCATACAAATTACTACTATAGTTAAAATCGTTTTTGTAGTTTACGTTTAAATATTAAACGTATACGTTTTCCAGTTCCTTTTTATTTGTACTTATCTGATTTCACGTATTAGTTGATATAGCCTATCAAAGCTATTCTAACTTATATTTCAGTAGTACAATCACTTAAACCATTTTCCTGTTCAAATCACCTGATCTCGAAGTCATTTTATTTCAGATTTCACGCCTCGTTGGGATTTAATGATCCGGGGAAACACTACACTCCACGGAGTATTGGTTTAGACTGTTTGACTTATTGACCAGTACTTGGTTGATATTTTCTGACTGTTTGAGGCCAATCACTTTACCTCTCGAGGGATCTCGAGAAGCTTACAACCCCCACCAGGCAGTGTACCTGATCGTTGTAGTATAGTATAGTGACAAGTACCGGGGGATTGATCGTTCAACTCAGGAATAGTGTCGCTAGGATTAGAAAGCTTAAGGACTAGGTCTAGAGGTGAGGGATGATTCTTTTTGTATTTTTATATTTTTATAAAAGCAAATAAAATCTCGGGTTTTTGGAAGAGTGGGCGGAATTAGTTGCTATTCAACTAACCCAATAACTAAGATGCAATCAAAATAAAATGACAAAAAATGAAAATAAAACTAATTACTAATGTGGTATGAACAATAGATGGGAGAATTGTGTTTACTTAGATTTCACTACTCCCTAGATTTCTTTTACAGGTTAATTACTTGTTACAGTTGCGTGGATGACGGGTTATATTCCTTAATACTAATCATGGGGTGGCGTACTTACTTCCCCAATTCTATAAGCTCCTACTTCACTCCTATGTCGAGCCTGCAAGAAGCTCCTAACATGGGATCACTAGAATTCGCTCATGCATTAAATACAACCATAAAAACCTAGTACACATCGGTTCATGTTTCTTAAGACGTTCAAGCAAGTTACACAATGGAGATCTGCCAGTTTTTTTAAGCCTAACATTGAAATCATTTATCCATTACAACTATTAACAAGCAATCAACCTATAATCAACATTTAGGTTTCATTACATCTAAGCAAACACACAAGAGATCTACCCTAGCATGTTAAAATTAAGACAAGCGTAAGATATATTCAAACAACACATAGACATATTGAATGAATTGAAAGGATACTTATCTAAATTGAACATGAAGGGTTTCAAGGGGTGAAAACCCTTGAAAATCCTGTAAAAGTTGTGTTAGGGTTTATTAGGTTCGACCCTAAAATCCTCCTCCCAAGTTACCCCCCTAATGAATGAAAATTAGAAAAGTATATATAGATTTCATGAGGTGACGGCGTCAAGAAGAAAGTTCTGACGCCGTCATCTTGCCGCCAAAAATCTTCTCGGATTGCCTAGATCCAGATCTGACGCCGTCATGTGTATTTCTGCTCTGGTTCGTCACCACTTTTACTCTTGACGGCCTTGTTCTGACGCCGTCACGTTTTCTCTAGGCCGTCACCAAAATAGCTCTTGACGCCGTCAGGTACTGTGCCCAGCAAGGAAAATCAAGACTTTGCCGTTTTCTTCACTTTTATGCTCCAAAAACGTCCAAAATGCTTCCTTTTCCAGAATTCACTCCCAAAGTACCTAAAATCACAAAAGGAACGATTTAGGGCAATATTTGATCAAATAAATCCAAATTTCGACTTAAATGACCCCCTAAAAACGGATCATTTTTCGCCTCATCACTTATTCACTTGTGGTCATCGTCGGCCCCATTTGAAATCGTCTTAGCAAATGTCGCCTATTCTAAATATATCCCGTCAACAAGATAATATCCCCACGGGTAAGTTACGTCGTTAGTCACAAACGGAATCTCTGGTGATTTTCCTTCTTTAAGATCATTAAATATAGGGGGTTGATGTAATAACGTTAATGTCGTTGTTCGACCTAGAAACTGTCACACCCCCAATTTACCTGACTTGCAGCGGAAAGGAATTCCTGGGGGTGTCTGTCATAGCATCACAATTACAGTTACATTGAACGACCTAAAGTGTCGTTTGCAAAATACTGCATTTGATCATTGAAATAATCCAGAGTTTACAATATGAGGTCCCCAAAAGGTGTTGCATGTTTATGAAAAACAAGTCATACTAGATCAAACGTTTACATAAGTGCATGAAATAATGATGAGACGCGTCGACTCCGCGACTCCATGAAGGTCCAAATGCATGTCATATGAGCTACCTTAATAACCTGAAATACATTGCTAAAACGTCAACACGAATGTTGGTGAATTCCATAGGTTTATAAAATGTAATGATGTACGGCCACCACAAGTATAAGTGCATGACAAAAGTCACGTAAAATAGTACAATAGACCTTAAGCTCATGACCCAGAAGCTATGACTGATGAAATTATATGCCCCTCCCGAATGTTTTACCAGAACACTCCCACAATGTAGACATGAAATGCATCCGCTTACTGTTGGTAATAACTACCACGGATGGAGGCGTCACCCTCAATAGATCTATCCACTCACTCTCGCTTACCGGCAAATTAACGGTTCATGATATAAATAGGGGACTTTAACTGGTTGGTAAGGCAACTTAATCAATGTACATATGTTTTGGTACTTGGGCTCGTTCTAAAATAATTGATGCAATGTATTCTCCCGTGGGATTTGAAATCAAAATATTGTATTGAAAACGGGGCTATGAAAACTCACCTTAACTGATGATACTGTGATGAAGTGAAATGAACAACAACAATGAACTGTTAGCTGCCTCAACCTAATATGAATGATGAACGATCTACTTTAGATCACCAAATGATGTTATGAATGTCCATGCACATGTTTTCTATACCACTCTACTCTTTGAAAAATACTTGTTGTTATCAAAATAATACATTTTCCAAAACTTGTGAAAATATGGCAACTAGAAAATAAAACTAGTTGAAATGCATATATATATATATATATATATATATATATATATATATATATATATATATATATATATATATATATAGTGTAACTTTTAAACGAGAAACATTTTAACTGCGAGAACTGAGAGAACCATAAAAAACATACATGTACGCCTTCAATAATTGTATTTTTGCACATATGTTTTAAAAACAACACATATGTTTAAAAAAAACATAGTTGTTCTAAAGAATTTGATAAGAAATTGGAAATACAAAATTTTTCTTTGAAGGTGTGCATGTATGTTCTTATAAGACGTGCAACGACAATATTGCGGTCGTGTGTAAGTTTTTTGTGCAAAAAGAGGATGAGTTCATAATGATATTGAAGAACATAGGTGGATGCTTACGATTATTGATGATTTGCATGTATTTTTATTTTATTTTAAAAGACGTGCATGTATGTTTTTGGTGGTTCTCTCAGTTCTCGCAGATAAAATGGTTCTCGTAAGAAAGTCCCCCTATATATATATATATATATATATATATATATATATATATATATATATATATATATATATATATATATATATATATATATATCGTATGTATCAATGTTAGTGTTGAAATCCTCGGTTTGAAATCCTTGATATAACGCCTTGTAGTGATAAAAATATACTTGTAATCACTAATACTTCATTAGTTATGATTTTGAGTACTTGGTTAATATTTCTAGAAATCTAGAGTTACTACGTAGTGTTAATATTATTTTTCCAAAAGCTGTCAAAAATAATATAAGTTTTGCCGATATTGAAACGTGAATATCTTTGTCGTTATAAGTCCGTTTTACTTGTTCTTTATTTTTCCAAACGGACCCTTAATTTTCACCATTGTGAGTTGGATATTGCTATCTTCGCATGCGAGTGTCTAGAAGGTACCCGCGTGAGTTTGTTGCTCACCAAGTATTTCACGTCCTTGATACGGGAAGTCTTACATCATCACACAAATATAATATAGAGATGTTAGATGTCTATAGACAGAATAGGACAATATTTGTCAATGTTATACAACCTCACTCTGTTCTCGAGTTTATTTTTTAGAGTGAAAGGGAAAGATTTGGAATGGTAATAAGAAAAAATTGTGTTCTTGAGATTCTTAGGAGGGGAGAGAAAAATAAAGAATAGTAAATTACATCAAAATTACTCTCCTAATTTACTTATCAAATTGAGATGAAATTGAATAAAATTGATTTTAAAGCTATTTTTTTGTTACTTCATTCTTTTTTCTTTACAACTCGAGAATAAAAGATAAAAAAATAATTTCTTATTTTTATTCTCTTTACTTCACTCTTTTTTCCTCTCCATATATCTTCTTTCCGTTTTAAACTCGAGAACAAAATGTTATTTTCATACAACAAATGTCGACATCACGTGAGTAGATATCCTGATAAGATAAGTTATCTACGTATAGAAATTTAATCTCTCTTTCTTATTAACCATTTATGTTATTTTCAGCTTCTAATATACAGGAATGGATATTATTATTAAATACTAAGATGTTGATAACGTATTTTATGATCAAGTCAAACTAAAAGGGCGTTTTTCGTTTTCTCATGTGTGAATCTGTCATTGCTCACCGGGTAATTGAGAATTCGACTTTTTTTATTTATGGAATCTTTTATATAATAAAATAAAATCTCTAGTGAGGACTTTCGTATTTAAAAAAATAATATTATTTTGTTATTACAAAAAATATAAATAAGATGCAACTAACAATAAGATTAAACTTTTTAAATGATTATCTTTCATAATAAAATAATAATAATTAAAAATCATAAATTAAATAAAACAAAGATTATTTATTTTATTTTTTTATAAATAAAAATATATTATTAAAAAAAAGTTAAAAAAAAAAAAACCCCGCGCATTTGCGGGCATTATAACTAGTTGCATATAAAGTAAAAAATTACTTATACATCTCACTTATAATTGTGCATATATTATTTCAAAAACTTAAAAATTGCGTATATATTCAACTTAATTTAATAATTGTATATATATCATTTCTAAACGTTTGTAATTATATATATCCTTTATAAACCTTGAATATATCATATATTTTTAATTTTTTATATAATAAAAGAAAATTTCGTATTTTTTTTAAAGAATGCTTCTTTATTTAGTAATATATATTTTTTTAATTAGATTTTTATTTTTAAATGTTGAAAAATATTGAAAGCTAATTATTTCCTTTTTTTTTTTATTATTATCCCATCATATTCGTAAATAAATCATCATGGTCAAATGACCTATTACAAAGATACTTAAACTCATCACAAGAGTTCAGTCAGTGTTAAAACCTCACTAGTATACATTTGAGTGTGGCAAGAAAGGAGTTAATAGGTGATGTGAATACTTGTGTTAAACCACGTACATTTTAAGTTAACGCTCGCTCTCCCCAACTATCGTGAACATGCAAAACCTCATCAATTTATTCACAAATAAAATACACCCATATATAACGAAAGAGTTTTATTGGATCTGAGTCCAACAAAAAGCTAAAAATGATAGCTAAAGCAAACTATCTAGAAAATACTCGTAAGATACAACTGCGAATCGTATTTCATTTTTGCCTATTTTCTTTTTTGACAGGTTATCTTTTATCGCGTACATTACTTTTGTGACAATGACAACCATATTAAAAGACCTTTCAAATCATCCTTACAAGTTACACGAAAAAGGGAAAATATCACTTTATTATGCATTTATGCATATATGCAATTTACAATATTCGTTCGACGACTTGTTTTTTCATTATCGTTATTTCCAATTAAATGTTGTTTTCATGTTGAGGTTTGGATTACTTTTTAATATTCAAAATACTTTCGAAATTTTTAAAAAGTTTCCTACGACGTTGACATCAACATATTATTCTATAATACGGTTTTTTTTTTTTTATTTATTATATATTTTTTTTAAGCTTGCCAAATGCAAAAAAAAACTAAAGAGTGGTACTCCGTGATAAATAGGCCTATTAAGAAGACCTAATGATCTGCTTCCCTTCCTAATCCCCCAAAATTGGACGGAACAGATATACAAAAAAAAATCTCATACCTTCCCTCCCTTCCACCTTTCCGTCCGCTCCTCTTCCTTCTAAAAAAACTTAAGAACACCCATATTTTTTATTTCTCTTCTCATCCCCTTCCATTCTTTGAAAAAAAAAAAAAAAAAAAAAAAAAAAACTCGATTAGCAAAGTGGATGAAAATTCGGAATTTGGCTCGTGAACAATATAGTACGTATTAGTAAACATTTATAATATCTTGACTTAATAAAAAAGATTATCATACACATTTGAATAGGATCAACTAACGGTGTCTGTTATCTACATAACTAGCGAGGTTGCCCGCGCGTTGCGGCGGATGCGTTTTGTGTTTTGTATTTTGTCGGTTGTACGGTGTAATTAATAATTTTGTTATTTGAAGTATGCATATGTTTACTTGGAAACATAATTTGTTTATGTTTACGGATTTTTTTTTTGGCGTTGCGTTTGAAATTTTTTTTGGTTGTTTGGGTATTTTAAAAGAAACAAATTTGTATAAGAAATTTTTGTAAGTGTATTATTTTTCGTATTTTTTTGTTTTTATTTTTTGTTATTAATTTTTTTTTAAAAACAAATTTTCATACGGAAATTTATGTAAAAAAAAAAAATTGTACCGAGTACTGTAGTGACGCGTTTAAAAAAAATGTACCGAGTACTGTAGCGACGCGTAAAAAAAAAAAAAAAAACTGTAGCATGTACTGTAGCACTGTTCATGCTACAGTGAAATTACACGTGTCGCTTTGTGGTGAGTTGCCTGCCTTTTATATATATAGTATATTATGTGGTCATCTACTTACATCTCTATTCATGGAGATATTAATTAAAAAACGAGGGTTAGGTTTTTAAATACAATTTGGATAGGAAGGTGAGTTATTTTATAAATTAAGTTTTTGTTACAAACTGATGGACAAATCTCTACCATTCATCTATTTTATTTGATGGTGGGGATTAACCTAAGATTTAATAAGACAACCTAAGTTCATGTTTTTTTTTTTGTCCTTTTTGTCTATCTTATTTATTCATTTTTTTTTCCTTTTTTCTTTTCTTTCTTTTTTTATTTATTTATTTTTTCTTTTTTTATTTTATTATTATTTTTTTTTAACTTCACGTTTTTTTTTTCTTTAATTCAAGATTTTTTTTTTGCGTTTTTTTCGTTTTTCATACATATTCGTCGATTTTTTACTTTTTCGTCAGTTTTCTTACGTTTTCGCTCGTTTTCATACGTTTTCGTCTGTTTTCTTACGTTTTCACCCGTTTTCATACATTTCGTCCATTTTAATACGTTTTCATCCGTTTTTATACGTTTTCGTCCGTTTTCTTACGTTTTCATCTGTTTTCGAATTTTTTTCATACGTTTTCGTCTGTTTTCTTACGTTTTGGCCCGTTTTCATACGTTTTCGTCCGTTTATATATATATATATATATATATATATATATATATATATATATATATATATATATATATATATATATATATATATATTTGTCCGTTTTCTTACGTTTTCATCGGTTTTTGAATTTTTTCATACGTTTTCGCCCGTTTTCATATGTTTTTGTCCGTTTTCATATATATTCGGCCGTTTTCTTTCGTTTTTGTCAATTTTCATACGTTTTCGTCCATTTTTATACGTTTTCATATGGTTTCATTTGTTTTCATTATTTTTGTCCGTTTTCTTACGTTTTCGTTCGTTTTCATACATTTTCGTCCGTTTTCATACGTTTTCGTCCGTTTTCATTCATTTTCGTTCATTTTTAAATGTTTTCAGACGTTTTCATACCCTTCTAAATATCACAAGTGATATACTGTGATTATCAAAATATCACTTGTGATATTCAGAATATCGTGAGTGATATTGAATATCACTCGCGATATTCTGAATATATATCACTCACGATATTCTGAATATCACAAGTGATTTTTAACATTCTGTAACATGAAAATCACAAGTGATATTCAGAATATCGCAAGTGATATTCAAAATATTGCAAGTGATATCTGAATATCGCAAGTGATATTCTGAATATCACACGTGATTTTCAACAAATGTTCTGTGACATGAAAATCGCAAGTGATATTCTGAATATCAAAAGTGATATTCTGAATATAAATAACAAGTGATATTCCGAATATTACAAGTGATTTCACGCTTTTTTAATTCACGTTTTTTCAAAAGTGATATTTTGAATATCACTATGAATATCGCAAGTAATATTCTGAATATCACAAGTGATATTCTGAATATCACAAGTGATTTTCAACAATTGTTCTGTAACATGAAATTCACAAGTGATATTCAGAAAATCACAAGTGATATTCTAAATATTACAAGTGATATTCCGAATATCAAAAGTGATTTTCAACTAATATTTTGTAACATGAAAATCACAAGTGATATTCTAAATATCACACGTGATTTTCAACTAACGTTTTGTAATATAAATATCACTTGTAATTTTCTGAATATCACTTGTAATATTCAGATTATCACTTGTGATTTTCATGTTACAAAACATTAGTTGAAAATCACTTGTGATATTCAGAAAATCACAAGTGATATTCAGAAAATCACAAGTGATGTTCAACTAATATTTTGTAACATGAAAATCACAAGTGATATTCTGATTATCAAAAGTGATATTCAGAAAATTATAAGTGTTATTCAGAATATTATAAGTGATTTTCACATTTTTTTAATTCACGTTTTTTTCACTTTCTTACGTTTTCTTTTGTTTTTGTTCGTTTTCATACGTTTTCTTTCGTTTTAATACGTTTCTGAATATCACAATTGATATTATTAATATCACAAGTGATATTTTGAATATCAAAGAAAATCACTTGTGATATTAAGAATGTCAATTGTGATATTCAGAAACGTATGAAAACGGACGAAAACATATGAAAACGAACAAATACGTATGAAAGCGTAAAAACACGCTTGGAAAGGGACAAAAACATATGAAAAATTGATGAAAACGGACGAAAACATATAAAAATTGTTGAAAAGTATGAAAATAGACGAAAGCGTCTGAAAACAGACAAAAATACATAAAAACGGACGAAAATGTTTATAAACGTATGAAAACAGATAAAAATAGATGAAAGCATATAAAAATAGACGAAAACGTCTTAAAATGGATGAAAACGTATAAAAACAGACGAAAATGTCTGAAAACAGACGATAATGTAAAAAATTGATGAAAACGTTTGAAAGCGGATAAAAACGTCAGAAAACGTATAAATACTGCCGAAACATATGAAAATAGACGAAAACGTTTGAAACAGACAAAAATGGAAGAAAATAGACAAAAACGTCTGAGTATCACCAAATATCACTTGTGATATTCAGAAACGTATGAAAACGTCTAAAATTGGCCAAAAAAATTAAAAAATGGATGAAAACCTATGAAAATGAACGAAAATGTAAAAAACAGACGAATATGTAGGAAAATTGACGAAAACATCTAAACACGGACGAAAACATAAAAAAATGGAAGAAAACGTATGAAATCAGACGGAAACAAATGTAAACATATGAAACCGGACGAAAACATATAAAAACGGATGAAATCGTGTAAAAACGGTTGAAAACGTATGAAAACGGACGAAAACGTATATAAACGTATGAAAATGGACAAAAACAGATAAAAACGTTTAAAAACGGACGAAAACGGACAAAAAACGTTTAAAAACGGATGAAAACGTTTGAAAATGGACAAAAACATCTGAAAACTTATAAAAACTGTCGAAAACGGATAAAAACGTCTGAAAACAGACGAAAACGTAAAAAAACAAACAAAAATGTCTGAAACCGACGAAAACGTAAAAAAACAGACGAAAACGTATAATAAGGTAAAAAACGTCTGAAAACGGAACAAAAACGTCTGAAAACGTATATAAAGTGAGAAAAATCATGAATTTATTTAAAAAAGAAAAGCTTGACTTAAAAAAAAAACGTGAATTAGAAGAAAAAAAAAAAAAAGAAAAAATATATAACGTTAATTGGAAAAAAAAAAATGCCTAAAAAAAGAAAAAAAAAATGAAAGAAAGAAATAAAGAAAGTGAATAATAAAAAAGACAAAGAAAAAGGAAAAAAAAAAAAAGACATGGACTTAGGTTTTCACGTTTAATCTTAGATTAATCCTCACATTAGATCAAACTAAATGGATGGTGGGGATAACAAAAAACTAGTCCTTAAATGAACTTTTATCTTTAGTTTATAGTTGAAACTTGTTTCGTACTTTTATAATATAAAATGTCTAACATCTTAATCCTCTTAAAAATTTAATGCACTTGAGTTAAAACAACAAGACGGACTCTAAAATTATAACTAACATTTAAATTTTGTTATATCGCAACTATTATAATGAATTCAAAGTATGTCAAATGTCAAAATGTCACCATCATATTATAATGACAATTTCGATTATTTTTTAACGTTATTGATATGGTTATGTTACATCTAGTAGTTAACATCATGATTGCTTTTTGACTATCGTCTATTGGACATGCACTCTTAGGTGCGTTTGGTACCCATTTCTGGGAATCAACTATCACTATGAAAGTGATAGTTGGTGTTTGTTTAGGGTGCCTGGGCCCACAACTATTACTATGAAAGTCCATTATTTTCCATACTCCATATATGGCTAGAGAGTGGGGAATGAAACTTTCATAGTTGAGTACTATCAAACTCATACCCATTATCATTCCTCCCAGCATACCAAACACACCCTTAAAGATATATCTAAACGTCACTCTCTTATGCACAATCTATGTACAACTCGGTAAGGAACACGAGTATATGTTTCAAAAATGCTTTTAAGATGCTTGGGCTTCTAAAAGCTTTATAGAATAAACGCCATATCGTAACATCTCGTTATGTTATCTCTTTTATAAATGATTTTGCTAACAACACATTTTAAATTTTTTGTTAATTAACAACTAATTACCTAAATTTAGTTGAGACAATATGCAATGTTTAAAGTTTTAAAAAAAATCATCAATAACTACTAACCACTTTATTTTCAAAACAAAAATACCAATCATTCACTTGATTGGTCATGTTAGCGAAAATGGAGATTTAGTTAATGGTACGTCCTAATATTCTGTGAAAAGTTAGCCGTAAAAAATAATCATAAATTTTTTGGTAAATGGCATGAAGAGATACCCAATTTAAGGGCACTTTTTCTTTGCATAAAAGATACCCAACTTATCGTTCTAGCCAATTTTAGGTATTTTCATTAAGTATTTAATGATCATTCGTTAAGTTTTACATTTCAAGTCCATCGCCGCTGCCACCAATCACCATCGCCACCACCAACCCTGCCAACTACGACCGCTACCAAGCACCGTCTCCACAACTAACCCCACCCACCACCTTTGAAAATCACCAACCCCACCCACCGCCATCTTAAACCACCAATCTAACTACCATCACCAACCCATTCACCAATACCAACCATGAACGGCGGTGTTGATTAGGTATGGTGTTGATGGCGGCAGTGGGCTAGGCTAGTAATGACGACGTTGGGGATGCCAGTGGCATTGATGACTGTAACACCCCCAAAATACCGCAGCGGAAGACTGTGTCACTTGGGGTGCTACTTCATAATACAAAGTACAAGTTATAGAAAATGACATTTAAATGAGACGTTTTGAAAAGTTATCATTCGATTAATGAATTCAAAGTTAAAAACATGAGATTCCAAAGTATGATACATAAATGTATACAAAATATTTTGAATGGTAAATGATAAAAGCGTAAGTCTTCAGAATATGCAGCTTAACTCTAAGTTCCACGCACTAGCTATCGCCTTACTAACCTGAGATAAACATGCTAAAGTGTCAACACAATGGTTGGTGAGTTCAAAGAGTTTGTCTTAAAACAGTTGAAAAGTCTTTAAAGAATATTCGCACAGCAAAGGCATCGTGAATCCACTCAGTTGCAAGTCCCTCCCATAACAACACTTGCAACCTGTGTGTTCACAACCCACTGCTAACATATAGTATGATTTCGATATATGTGTATACGATATATGCACGCTTAATGTAAAGTATCACTGCCTACTGAACCTCATGACAAGAATACGCACAAATGCTTCAAAGCTTGATTATGTTCACCCAAGGCCAGGAATATATGGCAATGGTGAGGGCGTCAGCCCGATAGTACTATCAATACCTCTCCATCGGCTCCATCCAGGAGTTAAACAGTGGTTAAAGAATATAGCGCATATAATAGGTTTAACACATTAAGGCACATATCGTAATAAAACTACACATCATGTTCAAAAGTATAAAGTGAAAGCAAGTAGTTTAAGCATGTATCTCTCCCAAAGAGTTCAAAACAAGTATTAAAAGAGTAAGAGTGGAGCTATGACTCACCTTAAGTCTATGTAATGAGAAATGAAAGTGGTAGTTGAATCGCGAAAGTCTCTAAGAACAGCCTATAATAGAACGTTGCGACTTAGGTTTGGAGTAACGTCTAAGAATACGAAAAATTGCCTATATATGTCTTGCATAATGTTCATGATGTAGTACTTAGTATATAGTGTAAGTCTTTGAATATAAATGGTTTATAAAACATGTATAGGCTGTATATCTTTTACTACCGTTCGGGCTGATATAATTCAGAAGTCATGGAGTAAACGTTCGACGAGCCAGGACACTTTAATTCGTAAATCCACAACTCATCTCGACGGTTTACTTTAATGAACCCCTCACATGAGGCTCCCTACTATTGTAGTATTTGAAAAAAATATATAAGTTTTTGATCCGAAAAGTTACATGGTCTTTAGCCGTGGATTTGCCGTGACCTTGGTCATTGTTACCATGGTCTTGAGACTCAACCTTGGCTTTAGCCATGGTTGTGGTCTTTGCTTTAGGTCATTAGACCTCTTGGTCTTAGTAAACCATAACTATTATATAGTAACTTTGGTATATATAAAATAGCTGTTAAGAAACTGAAGAAAATCTCATTCGTTATTGGTTTTCTGGATACGTGCTCCTGAGTTTTTGAAGAAAACGTGATTCCGGACAACTTTCGTGCTTTAACTTTTTCATGAAACGGACAAGAAGGTCCTCTTTTTGCGCGTTTAAGGTTCTGTCACAGAAACATTTGGACAGTTTTGCCGTAAAGTTTTGGTAATTTCAAATGGTCATAACTTTTGACTGGGGTCTCGTTTTGGGTGATTCAAATTGCTATGTTTTCCTTGTTAAGTCCTCTCTAACAGTAGGTAAGTGTCAAATATCAAAGTTATACTATTTTGGTCGTGGTTCTCCATAAAAGTCACTAGTTTACTTGTTTAAATAACATAAGTTAACATATATATACCATAACTTGTTTTACTAGCTTTTATACATCATAAACATAATACAAAGACCATATATAGCATGAAAGAAACATAATAAGTATGAAAATGATATTGAGCAAGAAAGTGTAATAGGGTTTCTTACAACTTTTGGCATTCTAAAGAAAGGAAGTCAAGTATGAAACTAGGACACTAAACCTATGTTTGCAAACCCTTCACCACAACTATTGAAACCCTTGCTAGCCTTGATATAGACCTTGTGAAAACCATTTAACCTCAGCCCCTAACACCTTGTGTAGCTCCTAATTCAACCATGGAATCACCAAACAAACTCTTGATTCATGTAGAGACTAACTAGGCCTTTAACTTTGTAGTGTAACTTGTAGTTTGAAGATCAAAGGATCATGGTGCTAGGGATTATAGGGTGTTCGGTTTTGGTGATGAAAAAGGAAGAGGATTAGTTGCTTTTATAGTGTAAATGAGGAGGTTAGGAAGGTGTTAGGAAGGTGCCTTAAGGAGGTGCAAGTTTAGGATATTTAGGAGGCTTACTTAGGATGTTTAGACACTTGTAATGAATCCAAGACTTCAAGTATAAGATCAAGACACATTCTAGGTGACTCCCCCCCCCCCTCTAAGTCGGCCATAATGAGATAAGGGTAACTAGATGAGTAGTCATGGTCTTATCTAAGTTACAGAGTGAGTTTTGGTCCCGGTAATTGCTAACGGTAAGTCGTTAAATCCTGAAACTTAAAATCGGGTATCTTAAAAATATGAAAGTTATAAATATGTTAGAACTTATTAATATAACATATCTTAGCATATTTAATGAGTGATAAGTTCTATCTGGTTGCTTAAACGCTGCTAAAACTGGAAACGCGGGTCTAAAACGCGTAATTCGCGTAAAACGTTGAACTAGAAAACATAAAATTCCAAAACTTTTGGAATTGTCGTAAAATGAGAGAAAATCATATTTCTATTGTTTATAGTGTTTTATGGGCATATCGGGATGCTGGAATGACGTTTAAACTTAAAAGTATATCTCGGACACGGTTTTGTGATTTTTGCAGAAATGATCCGACGAGTGTCAAACCCTCAGATTATCATTAAAATAGTTTAACTTACGAGAATATGAAATAAAAATTTCGGGAGTGAATAGTAAAAAGTGAATTGTAATTGTGAATAGTAAAAATGAATAGTAATCCGAAAATGCGAGTTGTTACAATGACAATGCTAAGTGGTGTTGGGCTAAAACGATGATGGGGTTGGCGGTGTCGAAAGTGGTTTATCGTGGTATTGGCGGGTGGGGTTGGTGGTTTGCGATGATAGTGGATGGGGTTGATGGTTTGCGATGGTTGTAGGTGGGTTGATGTTAGATGTCGTGCTTGGTAGTGATTGTGGTTGGCAAGGTTGGTGGTGGCGAAGATGATTGGTGGTGGTAGTAGGGGCTGTATACTTGAAATGTAAAATTTAACAGATAAATGTTAAACATTTAACAAAAATATCCAAATTAAAAAAATTAAAAATAAAATAAAAATTATACCTTCTTATGCAAGGAAAAAATGCGATACTTTAATTGGAAATGACCCCTAAATTAGATATCTTTTTATGTCATTTTTTTTTATTTAAGATTTTTATGGAAATAAATTCTTTTAGCGCTCCAAAGGTGAGAAATAAAGGGATGTATGCATTGAGAGTAAAATTTTATAAGAGCTCAACATAAAGCTAAAAATGATAGCTAAACTGTATTATCTAGAAAGAAGTTAATTGCGGTTGTATATTTCGCGGTTTTCTTTTTTGATAGGTTATCTTTTTATTGCGTATATCTCTTTTGTGACAGTGACAACATTGTAAAAAATGCCTCACCCCCTTTCAAATATATACGATACAAGAAAAAAGAGAGAATATCATTTTCATGTGGTATCTATAATACATCTATGCAATTTGGCGCTTTTCATTCGACTTGTTTTTTCATTATCATTCTTTCCAAAAAAATGCAGTTTTCATGTCGAGGTTTGGATTACTTTGTCACGTTCGGAATATTTTGGAAATTTCTATGAAACTTCTTACGACATTGACATTAATATATTACTCTAGTTGATGTTTGATTTCTTTACATTTGTCGAATCAACAAGATTGAAGCAACTCAATAGGAAGTACTACTTGTTAAAAGTTAGGTATAAGTATTACTACCTCCGTTTCATATTAAGTGTCCATTTTCATAATGCACAAAGTTTTAGGAGATTCCATTAACTAAACTCTCCACTAATTATATATTATTTTTACCCACTAAACTCTCATCTTATTGGTTGAATGGTACAAGTGAACACTTAATTTGGGACATCCAAAGATTCCATTGTGAACACTTAATATGAGACGGAGGGAGTAATATGTAAATGACTAGTATCGAACCCGAGACCTCGGGATTGCACACATTACAAACGAGAATTAAAGGTTAATAAATATTAATTGTTAGTCATGTTTATTAATAAAACAAGTTTAAGGATTAATGATTACTCCCTCCGTCCCAAAATTATTGTCCAGTTTGACTTTTCAAAGTCAAACTGGTTCAACTTTGACTATAAATATATATCTTTTATTATATAATACTTGATGAAAAATTATACTATTGAAAAATACACTTAAAACACAATCTATTTATATATTTTGCATCAAATATTATATAACACCCCAAAAAATATTTAAGGTCAAAGTTAAAAAAGAAAGACTAAAAAAGTCAATAGTGGACAATAAATTTGGGACGGAGGGAGTATTAGTTATTAAACGTATGGACTAATTATCGTTAAACAATAAGGAAAGAGATTAGAATGTAATTTGGAGGACAAGAAGGATCCGGAACACCCTTGGAGGGTGCATGGCCGGTCGACCCTAGCCCAAGGGGATCGACCCATGCTTCTTTCTTGGTCACCAAGTTACATCTAGTATATAAACAAATCTAGGGGTCATTCATTCACATCTTTTGTGCACACACAATACCCTAAGTTTGGTTTTTCCCTCTTGTTTTCTCCTTGGCCGATCGAACCTAAACCCTAAGGGTTTGGATCGAATTTTTTGATAACAAAAAATTAATCTTGTGTTTAATCTTGCAATTACTTTAATTCGGTATTAGTTTGTGTGTACAAGAACGAGGTAATTACTCACTATAGTAATTATCAAGAGATCGATAAACAAAACGGTAAGGGGTTTATCATTGATCTAATTTACACAAGATTCAAGGTTTATTGAAGTGCATCGGGTACGTTACTATTTATGTTTTAGTTAATCTTTTATATGTGTTATACTTGATCCTAGCTTCCGCAATATGTGTACTTTGATTGTCAAACTCTAACAGTGGCATCACGAGCCATGGATAACATGTAATTGATTACTAAAACGTAATAAAAATCGGATCTTTAATTATTTTAGATACATGTTTTGATCTAGGGTTTTCTTTAATTTTTTTTTAAATAAAAGTTAAACCCTAACCCTAATTTTAAGGGGGGGGGGGTCGATTTCCACATAAAAACCCTAATTAGGGTTTGTGGTTTAACTCGATAAATTTGTAATCACTAGAAATCCTAGGTCTTTAACCGGTTATGTGAACGTACTTGTGACCTATGTGCTAATTGTTAGGTTTAATCCATGACGAAACATGCATGTTAGTCATGGATCTTGTTGTTTTTTTTATGTCACATGTTTTAAATAGATCTAAAATTGGGGAAGACTCCAATACATATATATTAAAATCAATTTATATGCTATGTGGTGTGTATATTAACTTTGGCCTACGCAATTAATTCGTCAATGTATGTGGCTCTCCTCCATTAAGAGGAGAAGGTCTTAGTTGATTACATGCATTATTATACCTATAACTGATTTTATTAGGATCTTTTAACAAGGTTTGCATGTGGCTAATTGTTTCACGTTATTATTATTAGTTGTTTATTTTTTCTTTAAATTACTTGTCTTTTTATTGTTTCTTAATTGTTGGACTAGTTGTAAGCAATAAAAAGGGTGATTTTCATAAAAGAAAATAATATGGACTAATAATGGTGAAACCCTAAGTGATAAAGATTGAATATTGCGGAGTCTTAGATGCCAACAACGGTTCGCTTCACACGGTAATTCGCTCCAAGGCGAGACTAGCAAGATTCATACTTTATTACATGATTTTGAGATTGAATCCATAAACTTTTGCTTGATTGATGTTTTGTATAAATATGCTTTTAAAATTAAGTCCTTTAAGACGATATTCATAACCGTGATTTGAAGGCTTAGAAAAGAGCCTTAGAGTCTGCCTTGGTTATCACAATCTTGAATATATCTTAAACGAATTACTTTTAAAATCATAATTGTAGAAAGTCATCTTAGGGTTTATTAAACCTCAAGTAAAATTTTGTGTATTAATTTCACGAATTAGTAATTAAAAAGGTTTTGAAAACTTATGCTATAAAGATAAGTGCATGCATCTTTATACATATTTTGATTTACACATCAAAATTGAATACCCTTATAATTTAAGTTACATGCCATATATCTATAAGGAACACTTGGAATTTTAATTTAGTAAATGTGAGACCTAGGCTAAATTACTATAACAAGGTAAAATTCTTTTAGCGCGTGAGACCATAATTGTAATTTTACAGTTTCTAAGGTAGACGACTTAATTAAGTTGTGCGTGAGACCTAGAACTTAAGGCATGAGATGGGATGAAACATGCTTACAAGGCAAATTGATGAATCAATTTGAAGTAAATCCCATAATGATCTAGGAATTGGAAATCTTGTTTGCCAATTATTGTTCCACAGATTACCATCTTTTGTACTTTCACCACTAGCAGATCAACTGATGTGGTGGAACTATGTAAAGTTGGATCCTAGGTTTTCAAGAAAATTTTGGTGGTTATATGAATATAGCTATGGGTATTTTATTTTCTTGAAGATATTTATTATCGAAAATACTAATGTTTTAACTTTTATCTGTAGATATGGCTCAACCTGATAACCCATCTGTGATTTCTGCTTTCAAGAGTCATCTTGAGAGAGAAAAATTGACTGGAAAGAATTTCAATGATTGGAACCGTTCGCTTAGAATTGTCTTGAGGGCGGCCGGTAAGCTCAATTTCTTGATCGAGGAATGTCCAGCTGAGCCTGCTGCTGATGCAACAGAAGCAGTTAAGGCTGAGTGGAGGGAGAAACATGCTAATTTTAATGAGGTTGCTTGTTTAATGCTCACTAGCATGAGTGCTCAGTTACAAAAGAAGTTTGAGTACTTTTTCCCTAAAGATATGCTTGAGGTACTTAATCAGTCTTATGAGAAACCAATTGCAGTTGAATTGTATGATGAACTTGACAAGCTACACAACTGCAAGCATGGTGATGGTAAACCAGTTGAAGATTATGTGACTGAGATTAATGAATCTTTTGATCAGCTTCACAGAATTGGATTTGGTTACCCTGAGAATGTGCAAGTGCACTTGATCAACAGGGCCCTTAACAAGGACTTTGTTGGTTTTGTGCAGAATTTCAACATGCACTGCTCGGGGAAGACAGTCTCAGAATTACTCGCACTGCTTGTTGATTATGAGAAAAGTCTACCAGCCAAGGTCAAGGCTCCTACCCCGCAAGTGTTGGCGATTCATGGGGGGAGAATCCAGAAGAAATCGCATGTGAACAAAGGCAAGGGAAAAGGTGATAAAGGCAAGCAGGTCATGGCCTATCAACCTCAACCCAAGGTGAAGAAAAGTCAGCCTAAGCAGAACAAGGTGAATCCGCCAAACAAGAAGGATCAGGCTTGTCACCATTGTCATGAAAAGGGCCATTGGAAGCGCAATTGCCCTCTCAACATTCATGACTTGCGACTCAAGAAGCAGGGGAATGAAGCTGGTAACCCCAGTTCATCATGTGCGTTCTTTCTGATTGAATTATTCACTCTTACTCCTAAATTGAATTCATGGGTATATGATACGGGATGTGGCATTCATATTTGCAATACCTTGCAGGGGTTTAGAGTTGAGAGAAAGCTGGCCTATGGACAATAATTCTTGCACGTTGGTAACGGAGCGCATGCAGGAGTTGAAGCTATAGGAGTTTATGATTTAGTGTTGCCTTCGGGCTTAGTACTATCTTTAAATAATTGTCATTATGCACCGTCAATTGTTAGAGGTGTAATTTCATTTTCATGTTTGTTGAACCTTGGTTTTCATCATACTGTTTCTAGCAATGGAATTTCAGTTTCTTTAAATGGTGTTTTTTATTTTAATGCTATTGCTGTGAATTGTGTGTTTGAAATTGATATGAATGATAATGATAATGCTTTTGTTAAAAATAATTCAATGTATAGCAGCAACAATAAGAGAATCAAGAAAGGTCTGGATTCGTCTTATCTTTGGCATTGTCGACTTGCTCACATTGTCAATGATCGCATGAAAAAGCTGCAACATGATGGGCTTTTAGAAAGGATCAATGATGAATCATTTGATAAGTGCGAATCTTGCATTGCTGGGAAGATGACTAAGAAACCCTTTAAAAATAGGATTGAAAGGGCTAATGATCTACTTGGTCTTATTCACACAGATGTGTGTGGACCACTTAGACATGTGTCAAGGAGAGGTGCTAGCTACTTCTTAACATTTACGGATTATTACAGCCATTATGGTTATGTTTATTTACTTAAACATAAATATGAGGTGTTTGAAACATTCAAAGTGTTTAAAGCAGAAGTAGAGTTGCAACTTGGAAAGAAGATTAAAGCTCTTCGATCCGATAGAGGTGGTGAATACCTGAGTCAAGAGTTTATAAATTACTTAGCAAAGGAGGGAATTGTCCTGCACCTTACTTCTCCATATACTCAACAACAAAATGGTGTATCTGAGAGAAGGAATCGTACATTGCAAGACATGATACGATCTATGTTTAATCTAACAACTCTTCCTTACTCGTTTTGGGATTATGCCTTGGAATCTGCAGTTCGCATTCTTAATATGGTTCCAACAAAGAAGGTTGATAAGACTCCATATGAGTTATGGACTGGAAAAGCTACTAACTTGTCTTATCTAAAGGTTTGGGGTTGTGAGGGGTATGTTAAATGTGACTCTGCAGACAAACTCCAACAAAGATCTGTGAAGTGCATCTTCGTAGGATACCCTAAGGAAACTATGGGTTACTACTTTTATTACCCAACTGAAAACAAAGTTTTTGTTGCAAGGTATGGAGACTTCTTAGAAAAGGAGCTCATATCTCAAGAATTCAGTGGGAGAGTATATGATCTAGAAGACGATCATGAAGATGTAGCACCTTCTGAAAACACTAGCCAACTTCCTGTGGAACCTGAAAGTTTAGGTCCTCCACCTGAAGTTGAAGTGGTTCCCGTTCACAGGTCATCTAGATCTGTGAAGGCTCCTATACGTCTATGTCTCAACATGGAGTGTGATGACAACTTGATAGGGGATCTTGATGAACCTACAAGTTATAAAGCTAGCATGGATAGTCCTGAAAAGGAAAAATGGCAGGGAGCTATGAATGGGGAAATGCAATCCATGAAAGACAATGAAGTCTGGGAAGAAGTAGACTTACCTCCGGGTGCCAAGTTAGTTGGGAGTAAATGGCTCTACAAGAAAAAGACTGATATGTATGGCATTGTACACACCTATAAGGCCCGTTTGGTAGCTAAAGGCTATACTCAAACATTTGGTGTTGACTATGAGGAGACCTTTTCTCCTGTAGCTGACATAAAGGCAATTAGGATTCTTATAGCCATAGCCGCTTAATATGACTATGAGATTTGGCAAATGGATGTCAAAACCGCCTTCTTAAATGGTCGCCTAGATGAAGACATCTATATGGCACAGCCTGAGGGGTTTGTGAATCCAGAATTCCCAAATCGTGTATGCAAGCTTAAAAGATCCATTTATGGATTAAAGCAAGCATCACGACAATGGAATAAGAGATTTGACAGTGAGATTAAGAAGTATGGATTCACTCAAAATCTTGATGAGCCATGTGTATATCACAAAGCTAGTGGGAGTAATGTAATTTTCCTTATATTATATGTCGATGACATATTGATCATGGGAAACGACATTCCAAGTTTGCAAAAGGTTAAGGCATATATTGGAAGTTGTTTTTCTATGAAAGATTTAGGGGAAGCTGCATTTATTCTGGGAATCAAGATATATAGAGATAGATCTCAGCAATTAATTGGATTAAGCCAAAGTGCTTACATCGATAAAATATTGAAGAGATTCAATATGCAAAATTCCAAGAAAGGATATTTGCCGATGCAAGAACAACATGGCTTGAGCGAAAAAGTTTGTGCTTCAACACCTGAAGAGGTGTAACGCATGAAGAGAGTCCCTTATGCTTCGGCTGTGGGATCTATTATGTATGCGGTGAAAAGCACAAGGCCTGATGTGGCGTTTGCTCAGAATTTAACCAGTCTATATCAGCAAAATCCAGGTGAAAAGCACTGGACTGCTGTTAAGATTATTCTTAAGTACCTTAGGGCTACTAAAGAGAAGTTCTTAGTTTATGGGGATACTCCATCTGCAGAACTTGATGTTACAGGTTACTGCGATGCTTCTTGGAAAGGTGATAAAAATGATACGAAGTGTCAGACTGGTTATGTTTTTGTCATTAATGGAGGAGCTGTGGATTGGAGGAGCAGAAAGCAGAGTGTACTAGCAATGTCTGCTACAGAAAGTGAGTATATAGCTGCTTCAGAAGCTGCAATGGAAGCTGTTTGGATTAGGAAGTTCGTTTCAGGGCTTGGGGTTATGCCTTCGATTCAACGACCTATAAAAATGTGTTGTGACAACTCAGCTGCAATTACATTTGCCAATGAACTTGGAATCATGAAAGGCACCAGACATTTCCCGATTAAGCATCACTATGTTCGAGAACAAGTCAAAATAGGTGAAATCGAAATGCTCAAAGTTCACACAGATGAAAACTTGGTTGATCAATTTACAAAGCCTTTACCTGGCACCAAGCTTTACAAGCATGCTGAAGGAATAGGACTTAAATTAGCTGAAAGTTTCATGCCCATTTGTGATTAGTATTTGGATAAGGGATGTAATGTACAATTATTATTTTAATGAAATAAAGTATTGTTTATGTTTATTTATTCATTGTCTTAATAATATATCCTATATTTGCATGTTTAAGATCCGTGAATAAGTTATTATTCTAAATTGTCCGTTATCGATTAATGATATGGGAATATCATTACATTAAGACAATTTTGAGTATTGGTTAAGGATATACTTGAAAGTATATTGATGCGTAGTCATACCAATTTCACATGATACTCAATGAATTGAGTATTGGACTTATCCCAACAATATGATTTAAATTTATTGTGAGAATCATATTTAAGTTATCCTCAGACTTGAGATACCAAATAAGTGTCATGGATGTAGTGCATTTTTGTGGAACAATCTACCGCTTACCGTAATTGGAAGTCATAAGGGTTGTTTTCAGAAGTGTTGCGAAGTTCATGGGTTATTCTTGTAGTCAAGAGAGAATTTGTTCCTTCTGATTTGTTCAGAAGTTTAATACTGCTGGGCCCCTCGTAGGGTTGACAAAATGTTTGCGTGGCTACGCCCAAAGTCTATCTGGAATACGTTCAGATGTTTTGGTAATTTTGTTCAATCATAAAGAAATGAGAATCAGAATTTAATAAAGAGCCTCACATCTTTATTAATGTAGTATTATAAGCGAAAGGATGATTATAATAATGAATCATTAAAGGTTTTCCAGGAAACCTAGCTCGGGTCGAACTAGGGGCATTGGAGTGTTGCAAGACGCCAACCAATGTCATTTTACTATTAATAGATATACGAGTGGGAGCTGTTAAAAGTTACGTATAAATATTAATATGTAAATGACTAGTATCGAACCATGCACACATTATAAACGAGAATTAAATATTAATAAATATTAATTGTTAGTCATATTTATTAATAACACAAGTTTAAGGATTAATGATTATTAGTTATTAAACGTATGGACTAATTATCGTTAAATAATAAGGAAAGGGACTAGAATGTAATTTGGAGGACAAGAAGGATCCGGAACACCCTTGGAGGGTGCATGGCCGGTCGACCCTAGCCCAAGGGGATCGACCCATGCTTCTTTCTTGGTCACCAAGTTACATCAAGTATATAAACAAATCTAGGGGTCATTCATTCACATCTTTTGTGCACACACAATACCCTAAGTTTGGTTTTTCCCTCTTGTTTTCTCTTTGGCCGATCGAACCTAAACCCTAAGGGTTTGGATCGAATTTTTTGATAACAAAAAATTAATCTTGTGTTTAATCTTGCAATTACTTTAATTCGGCATTAGTTTGTGTGTACAAGAATGAGGTAATTACTCACTATAGTAATTATCGAGAGATCGATAAACAAAATGGTAAGGGGTTTATCATTGATCTAATTTACACAAGATTCAAGGTTTATTGAAGTGCATCGGGTACGTTACTATTTATGTTTTAGTTAATCTTTTATATGTGTTATACTTGATCCTAGCTTCCGGAATATGTGTACTTTGATTGTCAAACTCTAACACTACTTACCAAGCTGCTGTAAATCTGTAATACTTGGGTTTAAGCTGAAACTAAACGCTCAACTCGCACAAGTTGCAACACTTTGTCCTAGATAGATGTAGATTGCTCCAAGCAATAAACGTTATGAGGTTTTTGGTGTATTCTAGAAAATCTGTAATTAGATAGTACTTTTTTTGTTTTTCTACGAAGTCCATAAAACATCATTCCAAAATTTTAGACTACCCACAATACTAAAAGCACCGCAGTTCATTGTTTCCCTTCGCCGTTCCATGCTGGACTTTCATTGCAACTCGCCAAGCTAGTTGTTGCACAACCCCCCCTCCCCCCTCTTGTTGCAACTAGCCAAAAGCCACTTACTCGTCTGCACAACGAGCATTACATCCGTCCTTTTTGTCAGGTTTTTGTTTGTGTGTGTGTTTGTGTAAATAAAGGGTAAGTGGGCCCCAAATGAGTAAGTTGATGTTAATTGTTAGTGAGGGAGGTTTGTTGTGAATAGGTGTTAAAATGATGTGGCACCCCGTGAGCCCCAAATGAAGAGCCAAGGCTTGTTGCTACACCTTGTGCTCTAACACTCCCTCACCTTTCACTTAGAGCACAAGGTGTAGCTTGTTGGGAGATCTCGCCGTTCCGACGTGGCCTCCGTTGTGCTCGTCGCTGCACCAAGACACCCTCGCCAAAGCAAGCCGTTCACCTTCTACTCGTCTACATGAAGAGGTAATTTTCTGACGATTTGTTAGGGGTTTTTTTTTTTTTTTTTTTTTTTTTTTTTTTTTTTTAATTATTATTATTATTATTATTATTATTATTATTATTATTATTATTATTATTATTGAGTTTTCATTGTTTTGTAAAGTTTGAAATGTAATTGTTTTGTAATGTAAGTTGTGAATATGTAATGTTTTGTGTAATTGTTTATGAATATGTAATGTTTTGTATAAATGCAATTATATTAAACATGGGATTGAAATTACATCAAACAACGTACAATTATTTTATAACTACGATTACAACATTAAACTACGAAATGGAAATAAAAACCCCTAAACTACGATACGATAATGATAATAAAACTACGAATCAAGAAAATGATTCAGTCTGTGCCCCAGCCCTCGTCACTCGAATCGTCGTCACTCGATAGCATTGGGTTTAATCCCAGAGACAATCATGAAATTACTTCATGGTTTAACCGATCCTGACGAGCTTTTGCATGCGCCTCACGAGCTCTTGCCTGACGTTGTTCCTCCGTTTGAACCTCTAATAAGACTTGCATATCTTGCTCGAAGAGTTCTTCATCAGTCAACCCAAAGGTATTGGGTTGGTTTTGTGGTGGATTGTTTGTCGGTAGATTGTTTACCAGTGGAAACAGAACTTCCGGTAGTGGATTGTCATATGGGAATACGGGAAACAGATCTTGTGATGGATTGTCATATGGGAATACGGGAAACAGATCTTCCGGTGATGTGTTGTAAACCGATTCATTATCTGGTGATGTGTTGTGAGACATTGTTTCGTATGAATTGTTTGTGAATTCTATATGATTTGTGTGTGAATTGTGGGTGTATTGTGTGCCTCTATGAATAGCTATTTATAAGACTGTTTTTTGAGTTTGAAATTTAAATATATCCCGCTCTGTTTTTTGAATTTGAATTTTAAAGGTTTATCCGCCTGTTTTATAAATTTGAATTTTAAAGATTTATCCACACGGTTTTTTTTTTTTCTTTTTTTTTTTTTTTTTTAATTTAAATTTTAAAGGTTTATGCACACATTTTTTTGAATTTGAATTTTAAAGATTTAATCGCCCATTTTTTGAATTTGATATTTATGTATATCCCGCTCAGTTTTTGAAATTTGAATTTCTAAATACCCTTATATAAAGCATATCATAACATACTATTTTGCACACACTTCACTTTCTAAACAATTTTACAATAGCTAATCGTTGGTCAGTTGAAGAAGAAAACTTACTAGCCGACAAGTGGCTAATCGTTCACGAATACCATGGCGAATCCTCTTTTTGGAATGAGGTTACAGAAAGGTTCAACAACCAATCTGACGGTGATTTTCGTAGCAAAAACCAGATAACGGCTAAGTGGGCAAGACTTAGCACCGAATGCCAAAAATTCAATGATATATACTCGAATTTGCAGCGTACAAGCCAGGATAATGAGCGTCTTCAGAATGCTATGAACATATTTAAAGAACGCTTTGGTGGGAGAGGATTCAAACATATTCACGTGTGGTTAATTTTGAAAAACATCCCCATACAGAATAGATACAGTGCTTAACGGTGTTTTGTGTTTTGTATTTGTATTTCCGTATCATTTGTATTTGTATTTCCGTATCGTTTGTATTTGTATTTTCGTATCATTCGTTTTTGTATTTCCGTATCGTGTGTATTTGAATAACGGCTAGTTTGAATCTGAATAAAATGCTTAATGGTGATACGTGGGAATCGCACCAGGCTTTACCTCTCAAGGGATCTTGAGAAGCTTACAACCCCCACCAGGCAGTGTACCTGATCGTTGTAGTATAGTATAGTGACAAATACCGGGGGATTGATCGTTCAGCTAGGAATAGTGTCGCTAGGATTAGAAAACCTAAATACTGGTTCTAAAGGTGAGGGATGATTATTTTTGGATTTTTATAGTTTTTAGAAAGCAAGTAAAAATCTTGGGTTTGAAGGATTTGGATGGAATTAGTTGCTAGTCAACTAACCCAATACTAAAGATGCAATCAAAATAAAATACTATAAATAAAAATAAACTAAATTATACTAAGGTTGTGAGCAATAAGTGGAGAAAATGTGTTTACTTAGATTTCACTACTCCCTAGATATCTTTTACACGTTAATTACTTGTTATAGTTGCATGGATGACGGATTGTATTCCTTAATACTATTCATGGGGTGGCGCACTTAACTCCCCAATCCTATGAGCTCTTATCTCCTCCTATGTCATGCCCAACACAACCATAGGGATTGTAAACAGTGGCTCATGCATTAAATACAACCAATAAAACCTAGTGCACATCAGTTCATGTTTCCTACGTCGTTCAAGCATGTTACCATTTGGAGATCTGCCAGTTTTCTTAAGCCTAACATCGAATTCATTCATCCAATACAAGTATAAACAAGTAATCAACATATAATTAATATCTAGGTTTCATTAGATCCAAGCAAACACAAGATAGATCTAGCCTAGCATGATGTAATTAAGACAAGAACAAGATATAGACAACCAACACATAGACATATTGATTGAATTAAAAGAATACTTATCTCAATTACACATGAAAGGTATCAAGGGCTTAGAACCCTTGAAAAACCTGTAAAATTCGCACCAAGTTCGTACTTAGGGTTTCTCCAAAACTTCTCTTTTTTTAATGTGAAAATTAGAAAACTATATATAGGAAATAGGGTCTGACGGCGTCAAGACAAATCTTGTGACGCCGTCACCTCGCCGCCAAAATTCTTCTCGGACTGCCTTGATCTACTTTTGATGCCGCCATGTGTTATGCATTTCCAGGCCGTCATGAATTTTACTCTTGACGCCCTACTTCCTGACGCCGTCAAATGTGTACTAGGTCGTCATGGAAATTCCTCTTGACGCCGTCAGAAGTTCCTTCTTGACGCCGTCAATTACTGTTCCCAGCAAGGAAAATTAAGACTTTGGCGTTTTCTTCACTTTTATGCTCCAAAAATGTCCGAATTGCTTCTTTTTCCAGATTTCACTCCCAAAGTACCTAAAATCACAAAAGGAACGATTTAGGGCAATATTTGATCAAATAATTTCAATTCCGGGCTTAAATGACCCCCTAAAAGTGGTTTATTTATTGCCTCATCATATACCCTTACACTTGAGATTTGCTTGTTCTCAAGCAAATGCGCTTTTATTCTACTCAAAATAGAAGTTAGGGGTCATTTAACACTAATATAAAAGTAATTACAACAAATAATCGTTCCACTAAAGACCAATACACAAGCACGGAGGTCATACACAAGCACCTCATAAATAGTGTTTAGATACTCACATCTCTCGGGTGTAATAAAGTATAGATTACAATATGGAAACGGAAGATATCTCTCACTACCTGTCATAGCAAACTAGATTACCATAGGCTTGGGAAATGATCAAACCTCCACCACATGGTGTAAGCACCTAGGATAAACTATCAAAGAGGTCTTTTAAAGGGTTGTAACGTTAGGTGTAGGGATATGAAATACACGCTTTTGTTGGATAAAGGCAGTCTTTACTGGTGGTGAGTTAACAATCTTGGTTAATTACATGTACAACATGGCGTTGCTAAGCCAAGACTAGACTCGACTTAAGCTAATAAATGAAAAATAACAAAAACATAAAATGAACATAGAATGAAAAGGGATGGTAGTCCGTATATTTTTTTCTCTTTTTCTTTTTTCTATTTTTTTTTTCTTTTTCTTGATTTTTCTATATTTTTTCTTTTCTTTCCTTTTTTTTTTTTTTTTTTTTTTTTTTTTTTTTTTTTTTTTTTTTGCATACACTCTTACCCTACCATGCAAAATAATATATCATAGGGAATGGACAATCCTCTTACACTTGAATTTTTACATACTTTACAATAATCTATTTTAATGACTCGAATTAAGAAAATCAAGACACTTGGAGTACTTTTAAGATTAACGTACATACGAGGGTAATAAAATGATGTTCTTTCCCATTACTCCATAAATAAGTACTTTACCCATGAGTCCCAATCGTCCCAAAACAATATGTACAAGGATATGACTCGACTTAGCAACCATGTAGTCAATTAGATAGTTAACTTAGGGTTTAACAAATAACAATAATGCACTAAAAATGAGTGCATACACAGAAGGCTAAGGCGATTTGGTTGTATATTTAAGTGGGGTGTAACAAATTCTTCCTTTAAGTAAAATGTTTAAAGTTAAAAACGAAAAGATAGGCTCGGAGGGGTGTACTAGGGGTTTCGTGTACTAAAAATGAGTACAGCGCTATGGGTGTATGAAAAATTAGTTGACTGAAGTAGTCAAGTAATATGACTTAAGTGGTCAAGTAATTATAATACGGGTTTAACACAAGGGTGATCCTAATGCCTCTTATCATGTAGTAAATCCTACTACACGAATGTAGTCTCACTAGCGGTCTCGGGATGCATCACTAACGCAAGTTCTAGAATGTAAATGCTACCGGTACACACATAAGCACTAATAATGAATGCTTTTCCTATCAAATCTAAAGGCGAACCTCACATATTTGGGTGGAAAATTTTTCTGAATGTTACGGTTATGTGCTAGTCATACAATCTCCTATCCATGAGACGCTTGCTATGGCTAAAGTTTCACTCCTAAATGTTGTAAAAAAAATTAAATTTGGCGCTAAAATTGCACTAACAAGTATTTCTCATAGTTTTATTACACATCTACCATCAAACAAAACAAACTCAAGCGAAAGTGCATATGTAAGGTATCATCTTTTTACCATCCCCTTACACTTAAGATGAACATTGTCCCCAATGTTCAAGTAAAGAATGTAAAAGTTAAAAAGTAAAAAGAATGAAATCAAATACTCCCCTGATTCGCTCGGTATGGATAATTAGGTGACCAGGTTAAATCTTCCTCCAAGAAAATGAACAATCAAAGCTTCCCTTCCAGAATATAAATCATCTTCTTGTCATACATAACCTGTAAATCCTGAGAAAACAAACAAAACAACCTCGCGTAAAATCGGCGGCATCCTATATAAGTTACTAAATCCTAGAAAACACGATAAGATATAATGCTTGTGGAATGAAGTTTGCAGATCTCCTGGAGATTATAAAACTTAATAATTCACAAAAACCATAAGACTCCGTTAGAAAAACAAAACCGGTAAAATTTTCAGATTTTTACACGTGACGCCGTCAGAACTGACCTGCAGAAATTCTTATGTTAAGTTTCCGGAAAATTTCTGGAAAAACTTGGTCCTACTTCCTGGAAAATCCTGCAAAACTTCATTATGACTCAATACAAGCATTTGACTCTAACAAATACGAATATACATGTTCATTTAATATTGTGGAGAATCATGACCGGTTTGTTTCTTAAAAACATATTTGGGGTTTCCCATTACACTTATCTTTTGCAAAAATACTTTTAGGTGGAGTTATGACTAGGCCAAAACAACAAAGTAAAGTATTTCCACTATTTAGTTTAGAAACATGATCTACCAACAATAAAAATAAAGCATGCATACGGAAGCAAATAACAAACAAACAAAAATAAAATCACACAAAACATGGGTTGCCTCCCAAGAAGCGCTTTTCTTTATTTACGAGTCTTGTAGCTAGACTCAAGGTCATGGGTTACCGTGTATCGCTTATGCTCACATAACCAAGCGTGAGCCATCTAATAGTCGCCTCATCTTTCTTATACTCATCTCCTAACTCTAGACATCCATGATAGTATCTTTTATTCTTTTCATGAGTATACTTAAGCCCTTTTCTCTTGTCATTCTCACTTAGCATTTCTATGGGTGGATACCTACTACACTTCTCCATGGAAAAATTCTTGAACCTAGGGTGTGTGCGGGGCATTTGATAGACAAAATCTTCATCCCCATCCAAAAATGTAATTAACCCTTCTATGAGTTTTTCATCGAGGTTGGTCAACCATTTGAAAGGTCTTCCAAACACAACTTGGGCCAACTTATCATCAATAAATTCTCCTAGATTCTCCATAACCATGAACTCAACAAGATAAACCAAGCTTCCTACAAACACATGCAATGGTATTGCCATAGCAATAATGTTTTCTCCCTTGTATCCTAACTCATCTACCATGATTTTATTATATTCATTACGCGAGATTATGTTCATTAGGAGAGACGAGTTAAGATAGGCGTTAAAGCTCTTAAATCCGATCTTACAAGGAAATTGCATGTTGAATGGACTATCACATTCAATCCTAGTTCTAGGGTCAACATACCTAAGAGGGTTTATTTCCTCTTCCATCCTATTCTCATTAATCACATCACCATCATCAAGATCCTCATCGGAGTCTGAATAGTAAAAAGGACTAGCCCTACGGTCATCATCATGATCAGACTCTTCTAAATTAGAATTATTGTCAAAGTGGTGGTTGGGTGAGAGGTTAGGTGGGTTCTCATTCTCCACTAAAGGGAGTGGGGCTAGCATTTGGAAAATCCTACGACGAAAAACACGAATAACAGGAATCAAACGATCAATGTTATTGTTATCCATCGAAATCGTTTACGAACAAAGGGAACAAAGAAATAAGATAGACTAAAGAAACCTAAAAAATAAAAATAAAATCTTACTAGAAAGGAATCTAGCAAGTAGACCTAATAAAAAGAAATTCTAACCTAGACAATAACTATTCCCCGGGCTGCGGCGCCAAAAACTTGATACGTGGGAATCGCACCAGGCTTTACCTCTCAAGGGATCTTGAGAAGCTTACAACCCCCACCAGGCAGTGTACCTGATCGTTGTAGTATAGTATAGTGACAAGTACCGGGGGATTGATCGTTCAGCTAGGAATAGTGTCGCTAGGATTAGAAAACCTAAATACTAGTTCTAAAGGTGAGGGATGATTATTTTTGGATTTTATAGTTTTTAGAAAGCAAGTAAAAATCTCGGGTTTGAAGGATTTGGGCGGAATTAGTTGCTAGTCAACTAACCCAATACTAAAGATGCAATCAAAATAAAATACTATAAATAAAAATAAACTAAATTATACTAAGGTTGTGAGCAATAAGTGGAGAAAATGTGTTTACTTAGATTTCACTACTCCCTAGATATCTTTTACACGTTAATTACTTGTTATAGTTGCATGGATGACGGATTGTATTCCTTAATACCATTCATGGGGTAGCGCACTTAACTCCCCAATCCTATTAGCTCTTATCTCCTCCTATGCCATGCCCAACACAACCATAGGGATTGTAAACAGTGGCTCATGCATTAAATACAACCAATAAAACCTAGTGCACATCAGTTCTTGCTTCCTAAGACGTTCAAGCATGTTACCATTTGGAGATCTGCCAGTTTTCTTAAGCCTAACATCGAATTCATTCATCCAATACAAGTATAAACAAGTAATCAACACATAATTAATATCTAGGTTTCATTAGATCCAAGCAAACACAAGATAGATCTAGCCTAGCATGATGTAATTAAGACAAGAACAAGATATAGACAACCAACACATAGACATATTGATTGAATTAAAAGAATACGTATCTCAATTACACATGAAAGGTATCAAGGGCTTAGAACCCTTGAAAAACCTGTAAAATTCGCACCAAGTTCGTACTTAGGGTTTCTCCAAAACTTCATTTTTTTTAATGTGAAAATTAGAAAACTATATATAGGAAATAGGGTCTGACGGCGTCAAGACAAATCTTGTGACGCCGTCACCTCGCCGCCAAAATTCTTCTCGGACTGCCTTGATCTACTTTTGACGCCGTCATGTGTTATACATTTCCAGGCCGTCATGAATTTTACTCTTGACACCCTACTTCCTGACGCCGTCAAATCTTTACTGGGTCGACATGGAAATTACTCTTGACGCCGTTAGAAATTCCTTCTTGACGCCGTCACCTACTGTTCCCAGCAAGGAAAATTAAGACTTTGGCGTTTTCTTCACTTTTATGCTTCAAAAACGTCCGAATTGCTTCCTTTTCCAGATTTCACTCCCAAAGTACCTAAAATCACAAAAGGAACGATTTAGGGCAATATTTGATCAAATAATTTCAATTCCGGGCTTAAATGACCCCCTAAAAGTGGTTCATTTTTCGCCTCATCAAACGGCTAGTTTCCCTTTACATTATCTTTTAACGGCTAGTTTCTCCTATAAATACCACTTAAATAAGACTTCGTATTCTCACACACACACACACACTATGGCTAACCAACCAGCTGAGGTGCAAAACGCTATCCTTACCAGATTACACAATGAACAAGAAAAATAATTAAGTTGATTAATAGTTTGCTAGGTGAGATAACTCATATTATTCGACAGATGCATACGCGTGCTCCAGAGGTCGAAAGGTTGCGTGAGCGGCCTCAAGACAATCCAATTATCAGGGCCGGTCTAAAAACTTTATTAAGAAATGATGAAACGGATCTACAACTTCAGGTCGCCTTGAAAATGGTTAGGGAACAAGTGTTGCAAGTGTGGGAGGATAAGTCAGATCTTATCGACAATTACAAATATATATAAATCGTTCGATTATTTGTGTGTTAAATTTCGTATTGTTATTTTACGATTCGTATATTTTTAATGTCTTGTATTGTATTTTTTATTTTAATGAAATGAATTTAGTTTATTTAATAAAATGAATAAAAATAAATAAAGTCGTAAGTGGTGGGTCCTAAATGAGTAAGTTGAGGTTAGTTGTTGATGATGAGGGGTTAGTTGTGAAAAGAATGTAAGGTGATGTAGCACGCATGGGGCCCAAATGAAGAGGTAAACCTTGTTGCTACACCTTGTGCTCTTAGCGTCATTTCACTTTTCTCTCCCTATTTATTTCCCCTTACTCCCTCTCACTTTCCACCTACAATTCAATAAAATACTCACTTTATATAAATAATACCTCACAAAAATACCCCGCACACGCATAAATCAAATATCTAATACCCTATTCGTCTCAAAATAATTGTCTACAGACAAAAAATACACAGTTTTAGAAAAACATCATCATTACAACTTTCTCTTTCTTACTTTTTGCGAATGATAGCTTTGCCCTTAACTAATTAATTTAAAACTATTTTGATGTTTGTAATAATAACCTCAAGTGAGGGTAATACGGTAAACTAGAACTAAATTCCCTATCCATTTTTGAAAGTAAACAATTAATTTAAGACAACCCGAAATTAAAATATGAACAATAAATATTAGACGGATGGAGTAATAAATATATCTCAGGGGTTCATAAATACACAATGTATGAAAGGTGAACAAGTCACGTTTTTTCCTTTGATTTTGGCTTGCTCACGTGTGACTAATGGCTCCCATAATAGAGTCGTGCGTGACTAATGGCTCTGACAAATGATCATGCGTGGTCACTGTGAGCAAGGGACAAATCCCAGACCAAATATGACCGAATGTACATAATTGTTGAACCGTAATGTAATATTAATACTAGAAACATCTCTCGTGGATACGACAATATTTGTCAAAGTTACACAACCTTTATGTTATTTTCATACAACAATTATCGACATCACGTGAGTAGAGATATCTTGATAAGATAATTTATCTGCGTATTGAAATAAAATCTTTCTTTTTAATCATTTACGTTATTTTCAGCTTCCAATATACAGGAATGGATAGATTATTAAATAAGGGACCGTTTGGTATGCTGTAAGGATTTACTATGAGCATTAGATTTAAAAGTAGGTGGTTTAGGATTATATTTTGGGTAAATTGCAAAAATGGTCCTTAACGTTCCACAAATTAGCAAAAACGGGACCGAGACAAAAAGTAGCGCGAAAAAGACACCCACGTTCCACATTTTCGCAAAATCGCCACCGAGAGGCTTTTTTGGCTAACTTCCGTTAGTTTTCCCGTCAGTCAAGGGTATAATCGCCATTTCACTCGCTTCCCGCCTTTGACTACCCTAACTTTATTTCAATGACCAAATTTGCAAAGTTATAAAACTTAATTTTGGAGGCACACTTGGCATCCGAAGCGATTAACCTTTCCTTTTTTTTTTGTAACTCGGCAACCCAAGCGATTGCATAGGACTATAAAGTTCATGTTTATCCCGCTTATTCAACCATAACACACACAATCCCAACGATCAAAACCACCGACGATGGCAAACAATGGAAAAGGGAAGAGTATCTACATTGGTACCGAGGAAGAGGAATGGGACAAAGTTTTAAGTAACTCTTATCTACTTGATTTAGTTCTTGAACAATTGAGGAGCATGGTTCTTATAAGCAGATGCCTCCTAAGTTCAGAAAACAGATTCTGACTTGGTTGAGGAAACAAAATGGCTACTACGAGATGCTTTTGGGTGATGATGAGGAGGAGGAGGAGAAGGAAGAGACTGTGGATACCGTTTTACCAAAGTTTGATGATTTGGGAGAGAGGATTTCCCGTCTTGAAGTTGCGTTTAAGTATCTGAAGGATATGAAGGACAAGAGAGAACAAGAATTGAAGAAAAAGAAGAAAATGGTTGATGTGGAGGGCAGTGGTTCAAACTACTAAACAAGTGTTTGTTTAGATATGTGTTTAAAAATTTTAATGGTTGTAAACTCCTATGATCAATGAAACTTCTAACGTTTATGTTACTGATATGTCTATATTGATAAAAGAAAGTTTTAATGTTTATGTTACTCATATGTTAGCTAGGTGATGTTTGCAGCTTATGCCTAAAATGTTAGCTAGGTGATGTTTGCCATGAAAGTCAAACGGGTGAACGTCTAAAAAAGTGTTTGGTTCTGTTTGGTAATTAATGGGTGAAAACACATAATTCTAATTCAACATGTGCAGTTTGACTTTTGAAAGTCTAAGTGCACTGGGTGCAAACATAATGTTCTTGAAGTATGTTTTTTAATAAGTCTTGAATGCAAGTTTGACTTTTGAAAGTCCAACTGCAATGGGTGCAAGCCATGGTTGATGCAAACAAACATAGAATACATCAGAAACATAAACATTTTTGCAAGTTTGACTTTTGAAAGTCCAACTGCAATGGGTTCAAACATATTGTTCTAAGCACAATGAAGTTAAACAAAGATTACAAATATAGAATCCAACAGACAATAACGTTAAACATATTATTCAAAGATCAGTGGGTAAGACATGAAGAAGTAGGAAATGCATGCTCATCATTTGACTTCATCTTTTTAGTTGGCCTGTCAACCTGAGGTCAGTGATTGGGTGGTACTATGACTGTTGTAGACTCAATTCTTGGCCAGTATCTGCGGCCAGAACACCCATTGATCTTGAATGAGTACATACGCGCCCATGTTTCTAGGTTGTATGCAACATGAACCCATTCTTCACGTACATCAACTCCTTTTCCATCCTCATTCATATAGTTTATTGCAGCCACATCATGTTTACATGTTATTCCAGTCAGCTCCCACATCCTACAACCACACTCCTTCCTATCCATGTTAGCAACACAATGATCCTCGTTAGGCACATATACTTTATATAACGAAGCTGCAATCCATTCAACAACACAATCAGTTGCTTCTTTTTTGTTTGCATCAACCATGGCTTGCACAGTAGGAGTAAGTTGTCCAACACTCCTTTCTATTATTTGCTGAACTACCACAATCCTCTTCACCAAGTACTCCCTGATATATTCAAGACAAACGATGATGGATTTATCTCTGACATCATTTAGCTGGCTACAGAACACCTCACATATGTTGTTTAAGAGTAGTCCACATAGGGCTTTGCCTGTTAAACAAATCACACATTATGTATTAATATATGATCAATTATCATTATGCTTTTGTCCAGTGCCACTTAATGAATAACCTGAAAAATGTGATCGGCTCCATTGTTCAGCTAGAATCTTCAGCAACCAATCATAAGCTGCAGCATTGTTATTCTTCAGATGATCCATCTCTTTGTTGAATTCAACAACAGTTGTGGCTCTTGCAGCCTTCCAAAGCATGTCCTTGTAAACACCTCCTTTCAAATGTGACTTCATTTTCTCATGAATATGCTTAACACAAAACCTGTGTGCAGCATTTGGAAACACACTAGCAACAACTTGTAGCAATCTCTGTGAACAGGTAAGGTTATGGATGGTGTTAAAACTTTACATGTTCTCATTGTGCATAAAACACATGATTAATTATACAATAGAAATGTGCACCTTTTGCCTATCAGAAATGAAAGTGAACTTGCAGTTGGTTTCTATCCCAAGATCCTCTCCTAGTAGTTTCAAAAACCAACACCAAGTTGCCTTATTTAGTGCATCAACTACAACATATGCTACTGGATAAATCCCATTGTTTGCATCAATCCCAACTGCTGTTAGTAATTGATCTGGAAAAGGACCTGACATGGAGAATCCATCTAATCCTAAGAATTCTCTACCACAAGCTTTGAAACCTTGTTTCATAGCTCCCAAACACACATACACCTTTTTAAAAGTTCTTGTTGAACTCGCTGGATTTGGTTCTATCTGTACATCAATCCTAACAGTATTAACCAACTCTTGGGCATACTCTCTAAGCAGTGCATAATGTTTGGTAAAAACAGGTATACCTGATTGGATTTCACAGGCTTTATGGCATAGCAAATCAGACTTACTTACGGGAACATCTTCAATTACCTGATCATCGTCATCAAACACTTCATCATCATTTCAATTATAGTCCAAATCCTCTGAATCACTCCCGCCACTCTGTTCTTCTGTTTCATTATCTACCTCTACTACTTTCACATTTCCCATCTGACCACCTACAATTGTAAGTCCATAAAATTAACAACAAATACACCTTTTAACAAAAAAAAAAAAACAAAAAAAACTCACAAAACAGGAGGGAAATTAAAGAGGAAAATGCACTGTGTCTTACCGTATCGTTCAAAGGTACGGACGATCGATGTAATCTAACCGGAACTATACGGATCTATACGTATCGTTCAAAGGCAGTGAATAGGAAAATGCACTGGTAAAGATTTGGCGGCAACAATTAGGGTTGTATTTGAAGTTAAAGGGGTATATTTGTCATTTCATGCGATTATACCCTTGACTGACAGAAAAACTAACGGAAGTTAGCCAAAAAGGCCTCTCGGTGGCGATTTTGCGAAAATGTGGAACGTGGGTGTCTTTTTTGCGCTACTTTTTGTCTCGGTCCCGTTTTTGCTAATTTGTGGAACGTTAAGTACCATTTTTATAATTTACCCTTATATTTTACTGTTTGCAAAGTGATGTTTGGTTTGTTCCTATGAATTTTTGCTTTAACACATGAAGACAAAAAGATAAAATTATTTTATCACATGTGGACCAAAAAATAAGGGATGGAACTGACAAAACAAAAAGGCGGGAAACGAAAGTCACTTAATTAAATAAAATCTTACCTCCTTAGTGGGTTTTCTAGATACCCACAAATACATGTGTGAGTCCCGATTTACAACCCTCTGGATTCAAAACAAACATGTTTTTTTAACTTTCACTCCATTAATCATATCCTAATCCCCTATACCAAACACACCCTAAGATGTTGATAACGTATTTTATGATCAAGTCAAACTAAAAGGGCGTTTTTTTGTATTTTCATGTGTCAATGTGTCATTGCTGACTGGGTAATTGAGAAATTCGACTTTTTAATTTGGAGAATTACATATATATCTCTCTAAAAGTTAAAATTACGTATATATCTAACTTAGATTTATAATTACATGTACATTTTTTCTAAAGCTTAAAAATTACATGTATACCCAACTTAACTTAACAATTGCATATGAATCTTCTAAACATTTGTAATTGCATATATATCATTTCTAAACATTTAATATATTATATATATCAAAAAAATATTTAGGTACCGTTTGGTTTGAGGTTTTGGTATGAATCTATGGATTTGAAAGTGATATAAAATGTTTGTTATTGGGTTATGGGTATGTAGAAACCCTTGATAGGTGGGTTTTCTCATAGGGGTCTAGCATGGTGGGTTTGTGGAAACCATTCGACTCATTCCCTTGGGCCACTTATTTTATATAATGTATCAAAAAAATTTATTATTGTCATTCCCTTGGGCTCACTTTCTTTTATTTTCAAACAATAATATTGGAAAGGATATACTCATTGTCATTCCACTATATACCTATACCTATACCTATACCTATACCTATACCCATTGTGATTCATGACAACAAACCAAACGGCCCCTAATATAATTTTAAACTCTAAGTTATGGTAATTATAATTTTAAAAATAGCAACAACCACATTTGTTTCAAAAGTACGGTGTCTCAAGGTTCAAATGAACTAGCTAACCAAAAACAATATATGAATACAATGTTTAACCAAATTAAAAAAATTCACTTTATCTCATATATAATACGAATAGATGATATAAACTCATCAACATATATCTTGATTGTTATATATTATACGTCACAGATAAAATATGTTTTACAATGAAAGTCTATATGCTACCGCCAATTAGTTTATAAATAAAGAAAAAATATATTTAATTTTTTTTATAATTATAATTGTCATTTATTTTATACTTGTAAATTTAAATTAAATAGTTATTTGAATATACATGACATATTTAAGGTTTAGGAAGGATATATATGTAATTATAAATTTATGTTTGATATATATGCAATTTTTGAGTCTTTGAAAAGATATACATATAATTACAAGTTTAAATTGAATATATACGTAATTTTAAGTTTTTGCAAAGATATATATGCAATTCCTCATTTTTATTTCAACTAGTAAGGAACTTTAAATTTGACATTTTTTTCCAGTTAATTTGGATATTGCAAAAGATTTATAATTAAAAAAAATGTGCTATAGTTGCAGTTGACCCGGTCAGTTGAATCGTGAACCGGTCGGGTGATCGAAAGCCGGTTTTGAACGAAAAAGCAGGTTGAACTGTAACCTGATGGTTCAACCGGATTAATTAACAAACCGGGTTTTAAAACATTGTATATTTGTGGAATGAGTTTCGCATATTTGTAGGAAAAAACATTTTGCTTAAACAAATGTGATTGTGAACCCAAGGTCTTGATACCAAATAAAAAACATATAAACGGTCGGTGATGACTAATGACACGAATGTTGTTCATTTACTTTCGGAAAAGGAAAAATTACTCAGAATTCCAAATATTCTCTCGTTATCCTATATTGTTCCTCATTCATCTAAGCTGTTTTTACCTACCATCTTTTATGATTATTGTTTGCATTGTAAATATCCCTTAGGGATATTTAGAGATACCGTTGTTTTCTTCCCATTAGCAAGTACGTAATTTCCTTTTTTTCCTTCATGAGATAGATAACTTTATATTTCATTAGAATGAGTTCGCTAACGATGTTCTAAAAGTCCATTTTGTCACACATCAAGGTGTTTTGAAGACATAATTGGACGGTGGAAAGCTGAAAAACTAGATTGCATTTCAAACTCTTCGAATAATGTCAACCACAAACAAATAAATCAAACTTTGCTTTCTTAAGTTTGATTAGTTAAAGGAAACTCTTGTATCAAAAGACGTTTTTTTTTAAAGGTCGACTTTCAATTTTTTGTTTAGAGAGTCACACCTGCCATAGGCAGGCCCTCATCCACCACATACCCAGACTATGTTGTCTTAACCGGGCCCACGCTGACGTATCAAAAGACGTTTATCAATTTTGGAATATATATATATATATATATATATATATATATATATATATATATATATATATATATATATATATATATATATATATATATATATATATATAGGGTCCCTTTCTTATGAGAACCACTTTAAGTGAAAGAACTGCGAAAACTATCTTTTTACAAGTAATAATACACAATGTACATCATTTAATGCTCCATAGCATTTTCTTATTTTTATTTAATTCAAAAGGGTATAATAGTAAAAGACATTTTCATATTATTTTTTATAATTCCCGTTTTTTTATAAATCTTAAAATTCAGTTTTTTTTTTTATTTATTTATTTTTTTTATTTATTTTTTTTTTAGATATTGCTTTTCAGATTTAGTGCATATATGTTTTTGCAGGTTTAGTGCATATATGTTTTTTTTTAAGATAGCAGATATCTAGATTTAGTAGTACAAAATATGTTTCCAAAACTAGCATATGGACTTTTTAATATAATGAAATCTATAATAAACCAAGAACATAGATGTTATATTCAAACTTCGGTATCGATTGTAATACATTTAAAATACAAATTTCTAAAAAGCATAAATACATGAATCTAATCGATCTATACACGTGAGCACGAATAAACATTCAACACAAAATCGATATATATGTGCACACTCTTGTATCATTATTTTTAGAAGTGGGACATATATGCACACACGTATCCGTCATCATTTTTTCAAAAATCGGACATATATGCACACCCATAGCCGTGAACATTCTTGTAATTACACCTGATACAAAGAAAATTAAAAAAATTAGCAACAATAATATTAGAATTGTGTTGAAATACATATATGCAAATACCTGTTTTTAAAACATACATGTTTTACATGTTTTGAACATACATGTTTAAAAAGGCCCTTGTTACACCAATTACAAACACCCCTGTTACACCGTTTCCAAACACCCCTTTAACACCTATTCAAAACGCTCATGTTACACATATTACAAACACCCCTGTTACACCTATTACAAATACCCCTTTTACACCGTTTCCAAACACCCCTGTTACACATATTCAAAAACACCCATGTTACACATATTACAAACACCCCTGTTACACAGATTTTTCAAACACACCTGTAACACCTATTCAAAACACCCATGTTACACATATTACAAACACATATTAAATATGCTCCAAAGAGACACAAAAGACTACAGGAAAGAGAAGAAAAAAATAGAACATTCAGAAAAGGGAAATATGTGTGTATGTTTGTATCATATGTAATTTGATCATTACATGATTAGAAGGGTGCTGAACCAGCCCAAACCATTGCCATGGGTAGTCAAAACATTAGCACAACCGGCTGGATGTGTTATTTGAGTAGCCTGTAGAATATATATGTAGTCATCGTTAAATAACCCATATGCTAAAACAGATAAAATGCTAAAATTCTACAATCAGTTTACGATTAAGTAAAATATGTAAGTTTTGGATTTTACACATTCACATATACCATTCATGTTACGCACATCCTAAGTAATCTAATCCAAACATCCTTGTTTCACCACATCAAAACACCCCTGTCACATATTTCCAATTACGCACATCCAAACACCCAAACACCCAACTTACGCACATCTTTCCCATTCATAACATTCATGTTACGCACATCCAAATACCCAACTTACACACATCTTTCCCATTCAACCACGTATACAAAAATAATAATAATAATAATAATAATAATAATAATAATAATAATAATAATAATAATAATAATAATAATAATAATAATAATAATAATAATAATAATAATAATAGTAAATATATTAAAACCACAAACAAATAACTTTGAAACACATGAGTACCAAATCACTAATTTTAATTTAACAAAGGATAAATTAACAAATATCAATGTTACATAACCAAAATAGATGCACGAAACAATTAAAGTTACATAAAACCACATTACACCCCTGTTTTGACCAAAATACATGCATGTTTTGAACATAAAACATATATGTTTTTCATTAGTTAAACACCCTTGTTTTGAAATAAAATAAACACCCCTGTTTTTAACATTAAACATATATGCACATCCAAATCTCATATTTTATTAACAGGAACAACAGTTGATAGTTTCTTGTGAAATAAAACTAAAGAAGGATCTCAATCAAACAGTTCCTATACAATAAACTTGCGGCCATCCAAATCTCAATCAAATTAACAGGAAATTAAAACTAAAAAATCAATCGTTGATTAATACGAAAATAAAATTAAATAAAAACTCAAATTTAATGGAGCAAAGATACCAATGACTCTGTCTCAAGCTCATGTCTGACCCGCGAACAAAAAGGTTACCAAACCAATCTCACTATTTTTGCATCATCTAGGTACGAAGCACAATAATTTAATCCATAAGCAAGTTTATCTATTAGTGTGGAACCAACCATGAAAACAATACTAATTTGACGGTTCCTAAATTCACGTTCATATAAAATTGACAACATCTTTTTTGTTTAAAACACTTAACCAATAATCATGCACAGTCAAATCATAACTAAAGTAGGATGTTACCTTTCTTGGTGATTAAACGAGAACAAGAAACAAATAATATTTCGATCCTACGATCGTTGCCGCTAAGTATCATTGATAGAGATCGAATATGCGTTTTTAAAAAAATTAATGAATCATAACAGTGATGTAATACCTTGGATTGATGTATTCTTCATTTGAATCAAAGAAAAAAAAAACTCCGATCGATTAGTATTGGGTTTTTTTAATTTTGGGGGTTTAGGTATGAGAGAGTGAATGTGGCTGTGTGAAATTAATGAGTTTTTGGAATATGTGTTTTATAATCGTGGGTTTCAATGAGAAAGATTTGGAAGAAATCCCTGTATTGTAGCATGCAGTTAATGAGAGTCTAAAAATAAAATACCTTTTTTACCCTCTTCATTAATGTTTCCAGGAAATGTAGTTTCAATTAATTACAAAATAACCATCTTGCATTAATATGTTGCACCCTATCCTTTAATAATAGTACATAAGTGGTTTTCGCAGTTCTTGCATTTTAAATGGTTCTCATTTGAAAGTTATACTATATATATATATATATATATATATATATATATATATATATATATATATATATATATATAAAAGTTTAGGTTAAAAGAAAAGTGTTTGAAACAATGACCTATATGATATTGTTACCATTTCATTAACTATCGACAAAATAAAATATCATCATCAAAAAGTCAAGTAAAACGCCAACAACATGACTTTACCTGCCACAAGAAACGTGAAAGCAGTATAGTAAGACTAGTGACAACGGTTGCGTCTGTTTACGCTAGTTTTGTGAACCGATGGCATCATCTCGTCGGTGGCGCGTCGGTTTGGATCTTTTCGGTTTGGCGTCAAGCAAGGGACGAGAGGCACAGGTGTGTCAGTTTGAGAAGTGCTGATATGACGCAATTGATACACAAATTGACGTGTCACAGTTGAGAGTGGTCTAAAGCAACATTATAGTTATTTAGCATTTTAATTGATACACTAACATTTAGTAAGATGGTTTCAGTTAATAAAACAAATTGAATATGTACCAATGAGCCTATGGTCTAGCGGTATGGAGGTTTTACCCTCCTAGACAAAGTCTCAAGTTCAAGTCTTGTGTAGGGCGATAGGGGTTTCCTCTCACGTGCGTAAAGGAAAGGGTGTCATTGCCTTCTGGACTGGACCCAATTTTGTAGTGTGGGATCGCTACGCCTTCTAGTCTAGGAGCCATGTAGCAACAATTGCCGAAAAAAAAATTGAATATGTGAAGTTGATTTAGATTAACTTTGAAGATATGTTTTAAGTATAACTTTGCTGACGTTAAACTGTGAAATGAATCTCTATAGCAATCTTTATGATGTATGACCACTACACGTAGTGAATTTTTGAAGGATAACTAGAAGTTGGGCATCCAACTCGCTATACGAACAACAACATACGTGATCCGCCGGGACGTGTTTAATCCATCTCGCTATACGAACCTTTTGCAATTCGGGAATATAACTTGTACAATATCTCACTGTAGTAGCTAGGGCTAAAGGGTAAAATAAAATGTAGTTATGATTCTACTACTATCAAACAATATGTGTATGTAAGGACAGTGGCAGTCATGCTTTCGAAATAATCCATACCTCCCAAATCCACTAATAATATCATTCAACCTCATTTCACCTCATTCATACTTTTTTCATACCTCCCAACCCCTTTTTAGTGGCAATCATGCCTTTTTCATACCTCAAAAAAAAATTAATAAATTAAATTAAACAATTTAATTAAAACATAAATATTTCATTAATAATTAAAATAACATTACATAATACTTGGAAAAAAAATACATAATTAAATCTAAAAATCGGTAGGCCATCCATATGTCTCCGCGTACCCACGTTTTTTGGCAATAATGAAATCTCGCATAACCTGATTGGTTATGTGTTCTCAGTGCCCGAATCATAGCCTTTTCTTTAGCATTTTCGATTTGTGTCTTCAGCAACTGTTGGGACAATTGATCCTTTGCACGTTTTTCTGCAATCGCCTCATCCAATGCTAGTGCTTTCTTTGACGTATAGTTCCCAATAAACTCAGCAGCTCTTCGATCGACACCCATTGCGTGATTCAAATGTTTCCACTTTGTGTTCAACGAATGATGAGTTCGATTACTATCTTTAATTGTGGCCTTGAAATGCTCCAAATTTTTTTCTCAAAACTTATCTCTACCTTGTTCATTCCCGACTTTTTTACATGTCGAGATATGAATCCATGCTTTAGCCAAAGCAACCTCTTCGATCGACGTCCAAGCCCTTTTATCCTCTTTAGTTTTCCCTTTACCCACTTGAACATCTTCATCTAAAAAAAAATAACATATAAAAACTAACGTAAAAAAAATAACATATAAAAAATATAACGTATAAAAAATAACGTAAAAAAATAACATATTAAAAAAATAACGTATAAAAAAATAACGTTTAAAAAAATAACATATAAAAAAATAACATATAAAAAAAAAGAACGTATATAAAAAAAACGTGTATAAAAAAATATATATATACCAATTTGAGTTTGTTGTTGTGTTTCGGGAACAAACTCAACATCATCATCATCGTCTTCACCACATATAGGTAGTTCGCGTTCCACACTTGGTTCACGAATCACGACGCGAAAGACCTTCACGGTAGTCACCAAACGGGTTGAAGTCACTCGTCATTGATATGTTATATTGGCTTGGATTCATTGGTGGTGGAGCTTGGGGATAGTTAAAAGATTGAAGGTATTGTTGATTCATCGGTGGTGGAGGTTGGGGATAATAGCCCGATTGAGGGTATTGTGGATACATCGGTGGTGGAGCTTGAGGACGAACACGAGGACGGTAGCCATGTCCACGACCTTTTTGTGATGAACCACCTCTTGATTTGCCACTATCCATGCTTCACAATGTATGTGCGAAAATACAATTTGTGTTTATGTTTGTGTTTGGAAATGAAATTGAAATGTGGAGCTATGGAAATGAAATTGGAATGTGTAACATATATAAGATTTTTTTTTTTTTTTTTGGCCCCATCCGCTCCTCCAACGGTACACACATTAATTAGAAACGGTAATATTTTGCTTTGAAAACACCATACCTCCCAGGCAATATATGCCGTTAGAGGCTTGCCGTTTGCCTTGCCGGCGAGGTGGCAGCGGTGTTCACCGCCGGCAATAGCATGCCTATGGTGATACCGCCCACCACTGCCACCGTTCTAATATGCCATATAAGAGAATAAGAGTACTTTATTCCTGTCCTTGGACGGATCATGTCGATTGGCTCAATCACTGAATGACGTAAAGCCTGGTGTGTTGTTCTTTCGAATTTATTCTTCAATAATCTTCATTTGAGTACATTTTGCATTATGATGAACTTTCAATTGCCATTATTCATTTTTTAATAGCATTGACAGTTCTACGACCACTAGAAGATGGTTTTTGTAACACTACAGCTTCAAGTCATCTAAGCATAACAAATCAGTTTTTAATTTATGACGAAAAGATGGTTCTTGTAACATCTCAAAGTTGATACTAAACACTCACAAACACCTCGCATCAAGTTTTTTTTTTGGAACGGTTCTTTCGGAGAAATCCTTGACCAATTCGAAACCCGATGGGGGGAAAACCTTCAACTTAAGCCGCCCGAAGGCACGACACTTAATTTGAAGTAAACCCTGCCTTCTCCAGATTCGAACCCTAGTGGGTTGAAACCTTCATTGAAGGACTTTGAAGGACTTAAGCCGCATCAAGTTTTTATTCTCCTTACTCTTCATAAAACATTCACAAAATAACACCAAATACAAGTCAACACATTTTTTTACCCAAGTTGGAGTCACTAACTGACGTAAAGCCTTGTGTGTTATGCTTTTAATTTATTCTTCATTTCAGTACATTTTGCGTTTCAATTGCCATTATATCAAAATCTTATTATTCTCAATTTGAGTAATAAGATTATATACTCCTCTATTCATATTTGAGTAAACATTATATCAAAATCTTATTATTCTCAAAAGTTCTATTATTATCAGTATATCACCACCAGAAAATAGTTTTTGTAACACTACAGCTTAAGTCATCTTAGCATTACAAATCGGTTATTGTACTAAAAGATGGTTCTTGTAACATCTCAAATGTGATACTACAGTATTAAATAACAAAAACTAAACTCATGTTTTTAGTCTTTTAATCTTTAGAGCCTAAGGTATTGTGGTGCCATAGCCTCGGCTGGCCGACCAGCCCACACCATGGCACGAGACACCATACCAGGCTTTGGCTCGTTGTCTTTCGGTTGGTATGGTGGTGCCATAGCCTCGGCTAGCCGACCAGCCCACTCCATGGCACAGAGACACCATACCAAGCTTCGGCTAGTCGTCGTTCGGTTGGTGATACCATCTCACGCGGTGGCTTCTTTATTTATTTTTATTTTTATTAGTAGTTATAATACCCGCGCACGCGCGGGTTTTTTAAAATTTTTTGAATCATATATTTTTATTTATTAAAAAATAAATAATTTAATCTTTGTTTTGTTTGATTTATGATGTTTAATTATAGTTTTTTATTATTAAAGATAATTATTTAAAAATTTTAATCTTATTATTAATTGCATCTTATTTATATTTTTGTATTTATCTTCTACTTGTGTTATGGATAAATATAAAATGTTCTTAATAAGAAAATAATTTTTTTTTTAAATAAAATTATTACTAAATAAGGTATGAATCCATTTTTTTGAAATGAAAAGTTTCTAATAAGGGTTTTGTTTTATTATATAAAAGATTTTTGCGTACCAAATAACCACTTTTACTTCACGGCACCACTTTTATAATAGGAAGTGTGTTTTTTTATTATTTTTGGTGTTATGAGCAAAATGTGTAGAGTTGGCACAACTTTTCCCATGGCACTACAGTGTACCTTGTGTTCTTAAACTATAGCCACAACATAACACCAAACACAAGTCAAACAGATTTTTTACCCAAGTTTGAGTCACATACCAGAGTCCAAAGCACCACCACAGTAAAAAAGTCATACATTTCACGAAACATAACAACTTGAATATAAAGCATTTTCATTAACACAACTGAAAACAACCAAGAATGAGAACACACTCCCATCTTGGACCACACTTATTACAATCAAACTTAAAAACCAAACACACAAACAAACAAACAGAAACAACACAACCAAACCAAACAAACAAGACCAAGTCAAAAAAGCGTAGCCAAACAGTCCCCACGAATCTCAACCACACATCTTACATCGCTGGTTCAACCCATAGAAACAAACTAGTTCAACCCACCAACTTTGACTTTTTTATTCAAACCCGACCCGGATATATTTTATATAGCAAGAACCAAACCCGGGACCGACTTTCCAACCCGACCCGACAAACTACTCTCCCAAACAGAGGGACAATGAAGCGCCTTAATCTTGGTCTTACTATCACCAAAGCGTGTAACAGTAAGTGAAGTATTAAAATACTCTCTGACTTGAGTAATAACCCCACACGCGCCAACTGTCCACGCGTGAATCCACGCGATCTCTTTTTCCCAATCACACCCTTCAACTATAACCGTGTTGCCAAACACGTCGACAGAAAGAGGAACGAAAACAAATGAATCTTTTTGGTTGTTGGGTTGTTCAGAGCCAGTCAACAAACGCATCATATACTGGTGTGAAGGTGGGCCATGGAACCACCATTCGAGGTCAGGTGCTAAGAGCTTGTGAACTGTGGTGACGTCACGGATGCTTAGGGCATGGTAGAGATCGAGCACCACGCTCTTTATGGGTTCAGTATCCTCCAGAACTGGATGAGAGTTAGCCAGAATTGACAGGGTTTGATAGTTGAGGGGGTGGTTTTGTAAATGTTTTTGGTTATCCGAAGAGGGTATGGGGTTTGTATATTGGAAATGGGGGGATTGGGTGTGGGTTTTTATAGGCGGGGGTCAAGGGTAGTTTCGGGATTTTAGTGTTTTTCGGCGTTTATTGCGTGCTTCTATGTATGTCCATACTTTTGGGCTAACACATAGTAAAATACGTGTTTTTTCAAAATATATATATATATATATATATATATATATATATATATATATATATATATATATATATATATATATATATATATATATGATGTATTCCATGCAGTACCATTCTTATATACAGTACTTTACAGTACCAAATTGACCAATCACTATTTATTAAATTACTTTCCATTTATTTAAATCATCTTATTTTAGAAGGGTATTTATGGTATTTCAAATATCAATAATAAATAAAATAACCATATGTATCCTAAAAAGGTGCTAGAAACCTAGATACTCACAAAAAAAACTGCATCCTCTCCTCTCTAGATCTGATATTCGAGCAAAAAAAAAACTGCCAAAAACTTGCAGCCTCTCGTCTCTAGTATGTCGCCTCTCCTCTCTAGATCTAATTCACCTTTATCATTCACCACAACAATCAACTTAATCAAATCGCTATCTCAAGTTTGTTCGGTGTTGAATTTAATAGTTGCAGCCGCATAATCATGTCATAATCACAAAAGACGAATAAGTAAAAGGTTCGATTGTGTTAACAGGTAATTTTTTTTTTTAATCTAATCAAATCATTTTAATAAATAAGATGTTGATTCTATAATCAAAGTTAGTATCTAAATGTCATAACGAAAGAGATATTCAAAGAAATATTTGCGTTAATTACTTCTTTAAAGCATCTACCTGTCATCACTACTGGTTTGATGTGGGATTATTTAGACTTGAATGAATAAGTTTAGCTAACTGAATATAAATAGAAAAACAATAAAATTAAAGCCATGGATTGCAGTGAAAAAGTAAAATGATTGGTTATGTGATTTGATGACATTAATCAAAAAAAAAAAAGACATGGTTTGTATTTGTTTTCTTTGGTTCGTTTAAGATCTCTCCACTTCTTCATTTTTTTTTGTTTAAGGGTGCGTTTGGTATGCTGCGAGGAATGACAATGGGTATGAGTTTGATAGTAGTGGTGGGTCCCTCAACTATGAAAGATTCATTCCCCACTAAAGAGTTGTATATAGAGTATGGAATATATTAGACTTTCATAGTCATAGTTGTGGGCCCAAGCAACACAAACAAACACAAACTATCACTTTCATAGTGATAGTTTGATTCCCATAGGTGGAAACCAAACACACCCTAAATTGCATTAGCTAATACTAATATGATTAAATATTTAATTTTTAGTTTTTATTTGAAAACAGGTATTGAGTTTTTGGATCGTTTTTTAAATATGCTTTTGATTGAAGTTTATGTGGCCACCGGAAAACATACATGTTTTTGGAAGGCGTATACCTATGTTTTAATGAATTTGATGAGAAAGCGCATCGTGCACATATGTTCTTCGAAGGCGTGCACATATGTTCTTGAAAGACGTGCACATATGTTCAAGTGAATTGGACGAGAAAGTGAATAGTGCACACATGTTTTTCAACATCTTGCACATTTATATTTAACAAGATACTTGTACATGAATTGTATTTTATTTAATATCAAATTTTGCTATGTTTTTTGTTTGTTATAAATTTTTAGAGGTTACATGTGTATGTTAATGTTTTTGGTCATATATGCAATTACCATAGTTCTTGAAAGACGTGCATATATATTTTTGGAATACGTTCATATATGTTATAAAAAACCTTCAATGTTTAAAAAAATTGTAAATCGTATAGAATCAATGAACACGTACGTACATATAAATTTACATTCTTAAAAGTTAAATGAAACACATATGCACATATGTTTTTTTTTTTTTTTTTTTTTTTGAAAACTTGTTTGCTGGGAAGAAAAAAGCTTAATTTTTTTTTTAATTCCGAAAATTAGTGGATTTAAAAAAACATTTTTTTATTGAAAATAATAAATAAAAAGTAAAAAATACATTTTTACTATTATGCCCTTTTGAATTAAATAAAATCCTTGTATATTAAAAAAATCTTACATAAATGCCATCATGTATTATTAACCATTGATCAAATGATCCAAGGGTCTAGATTGCTCTAAAGTGGTACTGTAAAGTACTGTATCTAATATTGGTACTGCATAGAACGCACCCCTATATATATATATATATATAAAACTACATGTTTTAGCAGTCATTTCAAGTAGATGCAACACTAGCATAACACTTATGAATAAAGCAAAAATGGTATCCAAATAATACTTATGAATGCATCTTATGTAAAGATGAGCTTGACTCACATAATCACTTATTCTTTGAATGTGAGTATGCAAAGGTAATACGGGAGAAGTTAAGAAATAAAGCTAAGATTCATGACAATGTGTATACTTGGGAAGGAATTGTTAATAAGATGAGTTTTAATGGAGAAAGTAGAAGTGTGTGGGAGATTATTAAAAAGCTCTGCCTAGCAGCTGCAGTATACCACATTTGGCAAGAAAGAAATAACAGAATGTTCAATGGGAATAATAGAACTGCTGGAAACTTACTGAATGTAATATGTGAAAATATTAGAGCCAAGCTTGTTTCAATTAAAGTCAAACAGTGTGCTAATGTTGTTGAAGCAGAAACAAGATGGAATATTAAGTTTGGTAAGAAAGTATAATAAGATTTTGAGTGTACAGAGGAGGATAAGAAGTGTGTGGCAGTATGGTTCTGATGGAAAGCATTGGGAGGTCTTGTTTCTGATCAACTGTTCTATGAATATAAAGATCTTAGCTTTCATAAGATCTGCATTATATGGTCATAACAATGAGGTGGCACCTAGTATCTTGGAGTCTAATCTAGTGCAACTGTACCTTAGTAGTCTATGTAGTTTTGCTAGATGTTGGAAATTAGCAATTGCAGTGGATGAAAAGGAGGTTCATACTGGATATAAGATGTACCATAAGGAAGGGCTCTCATTTGTGAAGGGTATATGGCCTAGGAGGGAAGTGTTAGCAGTATGGAATTGAGAGTGGTGAAAGATGACACTTCATGGTCCATACTTTACACTTCCACAGGAGGATAGGTTGGTCATCATGGAGGGTGTGTGTTCCCAAGCAACTGAAGCCTTCCATTGAGAGGGAAATGTAGGTTGTATTGGTAGAGCCCCCCATGGATGGGTTATGAGTGCCTAGTGATGCCATCCATCATTTTCATCTTGTCTACTGTGGTGGCAGGTTGAGTGGAATGATGAAATGGTGTGGTGGAAATGTAGCTAGATGGTTGTGCATAATAAATGTGAATTGGTGCAAGAATTTTGAGTTTGCTGTATACTTTGTTTGGACAGAAGGTTGGATAACTGAACAGTATAGTTTCATTTGTTTTGCTAGTTTGGTTTTTTGTATTTCATACATTCTGGGTATGTCCAAATCTATACTATTCTTATGATGTAAATCTTTTTTAGAAGTTAATATAATTCACCTTTGCATCAAAAAAAAAAAAAAAAAAAAAAAAAAAAAAAACACCTAGCATAACAATAATTAATACTCGACCTTAGAAATTAAAATCAGGATCGGACCAAAGGGTGACGCGAGAAACCGTACTAATATAAAACTTCGAATTCCAAACTATCTAAACGCGTATGTCACTAACGGCAATCACTCAGTACAAAGAATAGGGCTACAAACCGACATCGACCTCTTATAACATATTTGTTTGGTTGTTATTCTTTACTTTATTGTTGTTATGTTTGGAAAATGAAGGAAAATGGTGATGTCAATAAAGTATATCTCTTCTTTAGTAAGAAAAACTATTTTTTTCGAGTTAGGATTCTCAAAAAAATTTAGAAAAATGATATTAGGTGATCAAAACGTTTTATTTATTTTTGAAGGATTGAGATAATTATGATTCCATTCATAGAAACATCCAGATGGGTCTCAGTAGTCTTTTCTGAAGCAAGAATCAGAATATGGTGTTGTCGTTCTATTTCTTGATGTGGCATCGGGTTTCCACTTTGGAGTACAATAGTTAATTTTCTTTGGATGAGAACTGAGAAGTATTCCCACTTGCAAGATGACACTTTTTTTTTTTTTCTTTTTTTCTTTTTTCAAAAAGCAAAATCTGCGACATTGTTTCGACTCACATAATTGAGATAATGTATTAGTTTTTGGCTCTAATATATATAGTTTCTAGTTTTTGGTTTAGATGGCTACAAGCGAATTTTGTTGGTTTGCATACTTCATCCGAACCTATTGTTTGCTTATTATTGTGATTCTTTTGGAGTGTTTAGGCTAATAAAATTACTCTATCTTGTTTATAGATATACACTATACAGAAACAGGAATATTTGATATGTATGGTAGATATGGAAAAGGTTGAAAAAAACAATAAAAAAAATTAATTACTCGTACCATCTTGTAAACGGTTTTACACATTCAATAATATTTTGGTAAATAATATGGTGTTTGATTGTTTGTTGTGTTTTGGGTGATTTGATGGGAGATTGAAACCCAATGTTCCAAATGCACTTTCCATACGAGTAGGACAATATTTCAAACTCACCTTTTCTCATTAAAATGAGCCTTGAAATCAATTTGTACAAAGATCATCGACTATTCGTAAGATATGAAACTGGGTACAAAAGAGGATGAAAAGTGAACTAAAATTGTGAGGCAAGTACGATAATATAGTAGAAATTTCAAAGCCAACTAAGTTGATGCACATCTTTGCCGATAAAATAAGCCCAACAAGGAGATCAAGAAGATCAGTCAACGTGTGTAAATGGTCAGCCGTTCTACCCCTAGGCTGAACCCGCCAATCCTTTGCCCTTTATGCGTTCGGGAAGTTGAAGATTAAATATTTAAATCATATCTTGCTAAATTGTGTTCAGGTAAACTCGCGTAGTTCATGCCATGTTTGATGCAAAGCAGATGATGTGTTCCCTCAAATTCAAATTCTATCGCTTCTCTGGGTCTCAAATAGGTTTAAACGGATTGGTTTTGATTGGACTTGTTGGGTCACCAACCCACAAAATGTCGTTCAAATTCTATGCTTTTTGTTGCCTTCAGGTAAAAAATAATAATTTTTTTTTAATTTTCTGTTCAATGAATAGTATCAATTAATCAAATTAGATCTGATGTAGATCAATATTCAAAGTGCTGGACAAGCTTATAATCACTCATACATGAGTGAAGTGTCCATTTGTTTTTAGCATGTGTTGTATTAGTTAAAAGGTGTTTGTTAAGAACTCTTTGTTCACGTTATACCATTAACTTCCCACTAGCTACTTGAGTTTCATACGTAAGCTAATATGTAGGTAGATATAGGTGGGACTCCACATATGTCAAATCCTATCCTTTTCATGGCCAACATTATGAGAAATTGAGAATGGTCCTTTGTCTTTAACCTTCAAAACAAACACCATATGTTGCCTTTTTGTCCATTACCTCAATAATTTTATATTCTATTCATATGACATGCTATTATATGAATTGATTTATTTTATAATAATCGTGATCGATGTAAATGTGGATGTAATTTGGTTGTCCTTTTCCTGATTAGCAAAACCTCAGTTACGTGATTTTCTTGCATTTTAATCAGTATTAACAAGTTTGAAAAGATTGAATACGGAACCAAAGTTTTATACTCTTTATAATCAAGAAGAAAATATAACCATTTTCGGGCCAGTCATGAATCATATATACTGTATTTAGTTAAGGCAGTCAAAACCGATTTTAAACACCTTTCAATACTCCACATGTAATTGTATTAATTAAAATGCACTTGAAGGAGAAAAGAACCAAACATAGTCTTGTGGGCTCATGTGACAGATAAGCAAAGCATGACATGGAGAAAAAGTGTTAAGGTCAAACTTGACTCCTCGCTGTTGTTTATTCGACCCATGTTGGTGAGGGTGTTCGTTAGTTCGTGGGAGTAATATGGATAATAAATGAACACTTTTACCCAAGTTCTAATGTGTTCGTTTTTGTCAGGACGACGAGAGTTGCAAATAAGCAAAGTTTTTATTAAATAACTTGAGTTCATACTCAAGTTTGACTCAATCGATTCAAGCTTTTATCGAGCTCAAGCCCAAGTCCAAGCCCATAAACCAGCTCGAAACTATAAATAGCCGAGCTTGAGCTTTTAATAGCTCGACTCGAACTTTTCGAGCCTTCATGTACATATATTTTTATTATACATATTTACATAAACAATCTAAAAGCTATTTTTTTTTTTTTTTAATTATTATTATTATTATTATTATTATTATTATTTTTAACATTAGAGGCTATGTGAATATTGATATAATAATAAAATATTTATTTTAACTGAATATATAATCTCTAACGCTCTCGAATGTTATGTATAAGTTCTTTTTGTCCTTTTCATCGCGTATTTTCTTGATTTTACCGATGAGTTTGACTATCGAATAGAATGTTTATATATAAATTCGAGCTTTTCGAGCCGAGTTCGAGCCTTACTCGAATATTTACTTGAGTCAAGCTCAACCCTACCTTGTGATTTTCAAGCCGACCTCAAGCCCTGTCAAGCTCGAGCTCGGCTTGACTCAATTATAGCCCTGCTCAAAACATTAATATGGCTATATGACTAATTTAGGGTTGAGTAAACGACTCGAACGGACCGGACCGACCGAGACCGGACTGGACTGAACCGACAACATTCGGTCATCGGTCTTAGCTTTTTGGCTAATTCGGTCCTCGGTCCGGTCTGGTCCGGTCCACAAACTAATTATTTAGCCTTGTTGGACCGACCGACCGAAACCGGACCGGACCAACCACATTCAGTCCGGTCCTCGGTCTTGGCTTTTTGGCTAATTTGATCCTCGGTCCGGTCCGGTCCTAGACCGATGCTCACCCCTAGACTAATTACATAGAGTAGCAAGCATAGGTACATGGAGTTATGTGGAAACAATGGGGTTGTGGCCCTCCCACAATTTTTACATCTTAGTGTACAAGAAAACTTATTACATTTTTGCCCTTCTACATCATTAAAATTCCACTTTTACCCTTCTAAAAAAATTATCAAGCTCAGTCAGCCACTGGTAACAAGTAAGAACCATTATATTCATCCATCATAGTTTGTTTCCAATGGTCATTGATGATGGATAGCATGCAAGTGAGAGCGAGGAATAGGGGACAAAGTAGAGACATGACAATTATAGAGAGGGTTGTGTTTGACAATGCCTAGTTGGGACCCTTTGACCGTGAGGTGAGGACGAGATGGTTGGGGGTTCGAAGGAGTCGTGGAATGATGTTGGGTTGTAGTAATGGTGGATTGGGTCGTGTCATTAGGTTGGGCCGTGGGGGCTGTTGGTGATATAGATTGAGACGTGGGATGTATCGGTGGAGTGGTTCGTGGTGTGTATGGAGATGTTATCAGGTTGAGCCGTGGGCCGTAATGGTGTGGTTTGGGGCGGAATTTCCTGGTGGGTTGTTCGGAAGTGCATAAGATTGGAATATGGCATGCTTGTGATAAGGCGAGTAGATATTTGGGAAGGTTCGGTGTCAAGAAAAGTGTAGGTTAGGGGGTTGTTAGGTAACATAGACTTGAAGGGAAAAATAGTCTCGCCAAATGTTACATGACGAGAGATAATAATCTTGTTGGATTCAAGATCAAGGCATCAATAGCCACGATATTGTGATGGGTATCTGAGAGGATCACTTGATTTGATCACACACTAAAGGTGTTGGACCTTTGTAATGTGTATTTGTGATACTTTGAGTGAATATGATTAAGTATGCGGAATCTACTTAACCACACTTAGAAATGTTATTGGAAATGGAACTGTGATGCTTGTGTTTATTTAACAAAGAACAATGAAAGTATTTCACCAAACGATTCAATATTATTCAGAATAATACGAGTGATCTTCACTATCACTAGGGTTACAAAGACCTTGAATCTTGTGTTTTGTTCTAATGTTTTTCTGTATGTATATGTCTATCACTATCACACTTGTCACATGCATTCACATATCTAAGATCTTCCTTTTATAGTCCAAGGAAAGATCTTTTACAATCTATATGACTCATCTTAAATACTAGCTTATGACTAATCTTCATTCTAGCTAGATGATGACTTATCATGTCAGTCATTAAGATACAACATGTATCTAGGATTACAACTCACTTGGAGTGTTCAATTTGATGACTACAACAAAGATATTTTTCTTGTATATGAGTCAGTAGAATAAGTTGTACTTATCTACACAGCTGTTGTATGAGTCATAGTAGTATCAGCAGAATCCATCAGCAGAAACACCTTCAGTAGAAACCTTCTTCAGCAGAATCCATCAGTGGAAACATGCTTTGTGTTTTATCAGCAGAAACATACTTGATGTATTTCCTTAAGCCTTTATGTTGATTCTTCTGATTATTTAATTCCCAACAATCCTCCCCTAAACATGTGAATTACATTCAAACATGTTTTTCTGAATTAAATGAGGCCTTTGTGAAGATCTTTCAAACACTTCATTGTCAGACTTTTGATCTGAACTTTCTTCTTTTTTGAGTGATTGAATGTCTTTCTCTGTAACTCATTTGCTTTCTTTTCTTTGCTCCAATCTTGGACTAAAAGATGGTGCAATTTTCAACTTGAAGAATTATAAGAGGCAATGATGCTGTGTATCTTGGATGCTTGTTCCAAGAAGTAGAAATCATCTTTCAGCATGTCTTTGGAAGTAATGAACAAACGTAGTGAACTGAACTTGAAACCTTTCATCTTTTGATCTAGATAGAACTTTCTCCTATCAGCTCTGTTCTTGTTCTTTATCAGTAGAAACCATGTCATCATCTTGTATGCTCTTATCTTTTCCTTCCTTTTCTTTGGTTAATCTTCCTTTAAAGGGCTTTTGTAACCTCCCCTAAGATTTATTTCTCTCTTGAGCAATTTCCTCCCCTGTTTGGAAGATCTCTCACAATCATATCATATCATCTGATCTAGCAATTTCCATGTTTTCAGACAATTTGTACATGAAGCCATCAATTCCTTAAGAGTTTAAATGCTGCCCTCATCACTTCTAGGTGTGTAACCTCCTATGAGTGGTAAATCACTGAGCATTGACTCATAATCCATCATAAGATGATTTTCTGAGTCTCTTTGAAAATTCTTTTTAAGAAATATTTGACTTAGCAGTATGAACATGATTTTATGATTAAAAATCATACCGCTTCTAACCATTTTGAATGGATTAAGTGTGGTAACTAACACTTAATCAAAATTTTGGTTTAAAGCAACCTCTGGTTGTGTGAGAACCAATGTTTTCAGTTATACATAACTGCATGTGTACAGATAAACCTATTCAAAAGGCTTTCTTTACAGGGTTTCCAGCTCGTAGCATTTGTTACCTCTAACACAAGTGTTAGATTCACTGTTGCTCGCTGTTCTTTTTATCAGATATCCGTAGATTAGTCACATTATACTTGAGAGTATAAAATGATAGAAAGTGAGTTGTATCAGTTAATAACTGATCAACTAATTTATCAATTCAATGTGAAACATCATAATCAGGTTCCAAGAAAGAAGTTTTAAGGAGTTTTGAAATCCCAAACTCTTTCTATCATGAACCTATTATATCAGCAGCAATGATCAGCATTCAGCAGCAATGATCATAGATTTGTTGCTTACATATTTCACTTGAAATAGCCTTTGAGCTCAAACATTCATACCTGAAATTGTTAGTCTAAAACCAAAAGAACAAAGTACAAAGTACTTGTCTTGAATTAGAATTATGCATAGGACTAACTGTATGAATAACTTTTAAATTGGTAATAGTAGTTTTAGATGACAAAGTTAGATGCATTAACAAAATCTATATAGAAGAACACATTATATTGAAAATTTTAAAGATTAAGCATTTCAATACCTGCTACCAAGTACTGAAATCTACCAACATCAAAAGCTTTTGTAAGAAGATCTACAAAGTTTTGTTCTGAAGCAATTTTCATAACTTGAATTAACCTCTTTTCATTGCAATCTCTAATAAAATGATGTCTAATTTCAATGTGTTTTGTTTTAGAATGTTGCACTGGATTTTTAATAATGCAAATTGTACTACTATTATCAATATGAATAATGGTATGTAAGAAATTGTACCCATAGTCAAGAAGTTGGTTTTGAAGCCATAGAACTTGACCACAACAATTTGCGGCAGCTACATATTCAGCTTCAGTTGTTGAAGTAGCCACCATTGTCTGCTTCTTACACTGCCATGAGATAAGTCTACACCTAAGGAATTGACATCCTCCAGTTGTTGACTTTCTGTCCAAGCTAGCACCAGCATAATCACTATCTGAGTATGCTACCAAGTCAAAAGATGACTCCTTAGAATACCATAGACCCAACCTAGGTTGACCCTTGAGATATCTAAAAATTCTCTTGACTGCTGTTAAATGAGAAACCTTAGGAGTTACTTGATATCTTGCACAAGCACAAACAGATAACATGATATCAGGTCTTGATGATGTAAGATACATCAAAGAACCTATCATAGATCTGTATGTATGTACATCCACATTAGTTCCTTCTACATCTTTAAGAAGTGGCTTCTCAGGATCAATTGGTGTGGTTGCTGTTTTGGAATCAGCAAATTGAAACTTTCTAAGAATCTCCACAACATATTTGTCTTGACTAATAAAGATTCCTTCTCTTGATTGTTTAACCTGCAGACCCAAAAAGAATGTAAGTTCCCCCATGGAACTCATCTGAAACTTATTGTGCATAAGCTTCTCAAACTCCAAACACATCTCCTTCCTTGTAGATCCAAAGATGATATCATCCACATACACTTGAACTAGCAAAAGATCCTTCTTATGCTTCTTGGTGAAAAGTGTCTGATCTATCTTGCCTCTTTGAAATTCATTTGAAATTAAGTAGGAAGCCAGTGTTTCATACCAAGCTCTTGGTGCCTGATGTAGGCCATATAGAGCTTTAACAACCTTGTACACTTTGTCTGGATGATTAGGATCAACAAAACCAGGAGGTTGTGAGACATACACCTCCTCTTCAATAGTACCATATAAGAAAGCACTCTTGACATCCATTTGATAAACTGTGAATCCCATAAATGAAGCATAAGCCAATAAGCCAAAAAGAGTCTAATGGCTTCAATCCTTGCTACTGGAGCAAAAACTTCTTCATAGTCTATCCCTTCTTCTTGTGTGTACCCTTGAGCTACTAGTCTAGCTTTATTTCTTATCACTATGCCCCTTTCATCCCTTTTATTCCTAAAAACCCATCTAGTGCCAATTACCCTTACACCACTTGGTAAATCAACTAGCACCCAAACCTTTTGAATCTTAAACTGAAGAAGCTCCTCTTGCATAGCCTCCAACCAGCTTGAATTCTCTAGGGCTTTATGAATATTCTTTGGTTCATCTTGTGAGAGAAAACATACAAATAAGCAAGTGTTTGAAAACTCATGTTGTTTTGAAGCATAAAGGGCATTAAGAAGCCCTTGTTGATCTGAAGACATCAATTGTTGTCTTGTCTTCACTCCTGATTGTACATCTCCAATTACATTGTCCAGGGAGTGGACTTTGTGAATCCTTGAGTGTGGAGTAGAAAGAACTTGATAATCAGGTGGAAGGTTGTTGAAATCCACCTCATTTTCTGAGAGATTTGCTTGTGTTTCTTTTGATGGTACATCAGCAGAAACATTTTGCTCATCAGCGGGAACGATTTGCTTATCAGCAGAAACATCAGTGTTACTTGTGACTTGAAACTCTTGTTCCTTAGCTCCTTCTTCCTTATATTCATCTTCAACATCTTCTTTAGAATTTCCAGAAGAAGACTCACCATTTATTGAAGTTGAATCCACACTTGTATTTGTCCATATTGGCATCATCACATAATCTTGATCTGTCTCATTCTCTAATCCTTCTCCTTTTGTTGCATCAGCAGTTTGTGAACCTGAAAATTCATTAGTTTCTGCAACAAAAGGCACATAATTCATTGATTTGGATAGAGATTCAAGATCAAATAGCCATTTGGGACCTTGACCTTCTACATTGGTTTTATTTTCCAAAAACTTCACATGTAGATTTTCCTCTACCCTTCTAGTTCTCATGTTGTATACTCTGAATGCTTTGCTATTGATAGAATATCCAACTAAGAATCATTCATCTGCTTTTCCATCAAACTTTCCAAGATGGTCTAAGGTATTCAGAATTGTCACATGACATACAAAAGGTCTAAGAAATCCTATTTCAGGAGTTCTACCTCTAAAAAGTTCATATGATGTCTTATTGTGAGGTTTTACAACTAAAACTCTATTTTGAACATAGCAAGCAGTGTTGACTGCTTCTGCCCAAAAAGTTATAGGCAACTTAGAGTCAGCTAACATAGTTCTAGCAACTTCTATTAGTGTTCTATTTTTCCTTTCAGCAACTCCATTCTGTTGTGGAGTTCTAGCAACACTAAATTCTCTTTTAATACCTTTTTCTTTGCAGAAATCATCCATAACTCTATTCTTAAATTCTGTCCCATTATCACATCTAATGACTTTTACTCTTTTGCTTACTAGGTTTTCTATCTCTGTAATGAAGGTCTTAAGGATGCTAGAAGTCTCATCCTTAGTACCTAAAAAGAATACCCATGTAAATCTACTAAAGTCATCAGTAATAACTAGACAATATCTCTTATGCAACAAACTTCTAACATTTGTAGGACCAAATAAGTCCATATGCAGCATAAACAATGATTGATTGATAGAGTTAAAAATTTTGGGCTTACAATTGGCTTTATGTTGTTTGCCTTTAAGACAAGCAATGCATGTTTGATCATTTTCAAATCATTTTTGAGGTAAACCTCTTACCAAACGATCTTTGACAATCTTATTTATGGTTTTGAAGTTAATATGACCAAGCCTCCTATGCCATTTCATAGATTCATCCAATGTGGCCTTAGCAATAAGACAAGTAAGAGAATCTTTTGGAACAATCTTCTTCATATCGACACTGTACATGTTGCCTTTTCTTGGAATTCTAAGAAGTGCTTGACTTTCATCAGGCATCTTAAAACCAGAAGAAAATACAAGACATTCAGTGTCAGTAAAGAGAACTTTGTTCTTTTTGTCACACATTTGTGAGACACTAAAAAGATTATACTTAAGCTCTTGCACATAGTACACATCTTCAAAATCTAGTTTACCGGTTTTAATAGTACATTTACCAGTAATTTTTCCTCCAATTCCTCCTCCAAAGGTAACATAGCCTCCATCTACTGATTGAAAATTTTAGAGATAAGACTTGTTGCCTGTCATGTGCCTTGAACATCCACTATCTGAGAATCCTTGATCTTCAGTATCTGCTGATGAATGTCCCTGCACTTAAATAAAGGAATTAGTTTTGTTTTGAGATCCAAACCATTCCTGACTTGGATCCGCCTCTTGCATCAATGAAATGTAATCTTTTTAGAATTGTTGATGCAACATTGGATTTAAGAATCCAACATGCTGAGGCCTTAACAGCATTTGCCCTGTTTCCCTTAGCAGCAGTATGCTTAGCAGAAACTGCTAGCTTTGTAGTTGTATCCTTTGGTTTCCAAACTTGTTTTTGGACCACTGCTTTTGTTTGAATGGGCCTTTGAACAATATTAGATGCATGTTTGAAAGTTGTTTTTGCACTCTTAATTGTTGATTTTGGGTAAACAGTCATATATGGTTTTTCAGCAGAAACCATTTTCCTTTCAGTAGGAACAGTTTTTGTGACTGTTTTGGGTTTTGACCTTTTAGAATTAGAGTGAAAATGAGATTTAGGTGTTTGCCTTTTGTAGTTCACTCTATTACTTTCATACCCAGATACCCAATGGTTGCAGAAAGCTGCAAGATGGTCAAAACTACCACATATGTAACAAACTTTGTTATCTCTTTGTTGGAGAGACTTGAGGCTATACCAATTCCTTTGGTTACCTCTGGGCTTGTTTATGGTTCTATATTGTTCACAATATCTTACTGGTTGCCTAACATATTTTTCATTGGTCTTAGGCCTATCAGTATTGTGTTTGACTATCTTAGGAACTCTTGTTCTTGCTTTCTTAACCACTTCAGGTTTAGACATAACCTGTTGTAACTTTTTATCATCAGATGTTGAGTCCTCAATGATTGGACCATCTGACTTTCTACAAGAACACACCTTGTCCTTAGGAAGTGAAGTTTTACTTAAACTTTCACTTTCTTTCGAAGGTTCATTATCAACTACATTAGATTTTGGTTGAACACCATATTTTAATTCAGGTAGTTGAAATTCAGGTAATCCTGTGTGTTCTAGGTCAATTCCTGGGGGTGAAGGAATACCTATATATGGTGGAGGAACAGATTTGTATCCAACACCAGACTTAGCTTTATTTATAACTTGACATTCAATTAAGTTAGTCACACCCTTAGATGCATAATCTAGTGTTTCTACACTCATTTGAATATTCTCTTTAGCCTTACTAAGCCTATCTACTTCAGATTTCAAGTTACTAATGTCATTATCTTTAAACATTATTTCTCTTTCAAGAAGAATTTTGACATCAGTAAAGGTAGATTCATTTGTTCGAAAATGTACGACTTGTTCCTCTAGAGTAGCTATACCTCTTTTATGATTTGTTAAGCCATGAGCTGTATCAATTAATTCTTTCCTTTGATTCTCATAATGTTTGGTTAAAGTTTCTAAACTTTTAAGAGCAGAACAATTATTTGAACAAACTTTATCAGATTGTACCTCTGTGGTGAAAGCCATAAGAGCTGTCTGAGGAGAAGTTTCTTCTTCATCAGCAGTAAAGCTCCAATCAAATCCTAATCCATCAATAGCTACCATAGCCTTTGGATTGGTTGATTCCCCCGTCTTGGACTTGCTTCCAAAACCTCTATTCTTGCTATCTTGCTGCCTTGGCCTTCAACATTCTCTTGAGAAGTGCCCCAACGTATGACAGTTATAGCATTCTATCTTTGACTTGTCAAAACCAGCAGTATCATTGCTGCTGATGGTGAGTTTCTTCCCCGTCCTCTGATAGAATTTCTTAGCCCTCATGCTAAGAAGAGAAATTTGCCATTTTAGGTCCATCTCTTCTAAATCATCATCATTGATTTCTAGAAGATCTTCATGAGTAAGCATGGACCCATTATTCTGGCTTGTGAAAAAGGCACAACAAGCCTTTTCATTCAATATACCAAAGGTACTGCTTGATGAACTAGCAGCACCAGCTCCACTATCAACCTTTTCATCTTTAACTGGGTTTGAGGTACTAGGAGATGACATAAAAGCCATGTTCCCAGTATATGAACTAAAGGCACCAGTTTTCTTTACTTCTTGTTCCACAATTTTAAAGTTGCTATACAAATCCATAAGATCCATAGTGTCTATGTCTGGTTTATTCTTCCAAACAAAAACATGCATAGCCCACTCTTCTGGTAAGCTTCTCAGAAATTTTAAGTTTAAATCTTCTTGAGGTATATCAACCCCAAGAACAGCAAGTTGACTCACAATTTTCTGTAGCCTTGTAAACATGTGGTCAAGAGATTAATTCATGGTTGATGAGAAATTTTCAAACTGCTGCTTGAGAAGGGTTTTCTGGGTCTTCTTGGTGGCTTCATTCCCTCCATACCTTGCAACAATTGCCTCAAATAATGACTTGGCATCTTTGAATTTGCTGAAGTTTATAAGTTGATCATTTGGAATGGTCATCATCAGCATACTTCTGGCCTTGAGGTCATTTTTCTTCTTTATTCTTTCATCAGCAGTTGTAGGGATAGTTTGAACAACTGAAATTTCCCTACCTTCAACTGTTGATAAAGTGGTTGTGGGTTTGAAAGAGTTTCCATCTTCAATTATTTTCCAGAGAGTGTAATCTTGCACCTGGAAAAACTGTTCTATTCTTAACCTCCACAATTCAAACTCATTCTGTTTGAGAACTGGCAACTTTGCAGCAACATTTGTTTGAATAGATTCTGTATCCATTTCTTCTTCTAAATCAAAGATATCAATCTAGAAGCTCTGATACCAACTGAGAGGATCACTTGATTTGATCACACACTAAAGGTGTTGGACCTTTGTAATGTGTATTTGTGATACTTTGAGTGAATATGATTAAGTATGCGGAATCTACTTAACCACACTTAGAATGTTTATTGGAAATGGAACTGTGATGCTTGTGTTTATTTAACAAAGAACAATGAAAGTATTTCACCAAACGATTCAATATTATTCAGAATAATACGAGTGATCTTCACTATCACTAGGGTTACAAAGACCTTGAATCTTGTGTTTTGTTCTAATGTTTTTCTGTATGTATATGTCTATCACTATCACACTTGTCATATGCATTCACATATCTAAGATCTTCCTTTTATAGTCCAAGGAAAGATCTTTTACAATCTATATGACTCATCTTAAATACTAGCTTATGACTAATCTTCATTCTAGCTAGATGATGACTTATCATGTCAGTCATTAAGATACAACATGTATCTAGGATTACAACTCACTTGGAGTGTTCAATTTGATGACTACAACAAAGATATTTTTCTTGTATATGAGTCAGTAGAATAAGTTGTACTTATCTACACAGCTGTTGTATGAGTCATAGTAGTATCAGCAGAATCCATCAGCAGAAACACCTTCAGTAGAAACCTTCTTCAGCAGAATCCATCAGTGGAAACGTGCTTTGTGTTTTATCAGCAGAAACATACTTGATGTATTTCCTTAAGCCTTTATGTTGATTCTTCTGATTATTTAATTCCCAACAGTATCCTAAGAAAATGCATGGGTAGACTGCGGTTCAAGTTTATGAGTGACATGATTATGAAGGTAGCAAAGGCAACCAAACACACGTAGGTGAGTGTATGTAGGAGGTTTGTTGAATAATTGGTAAAAGGAATTTGGTTATTGATAGCGGTGGAGGGAAGTATGTTTAGTAAATGTGTGGCCATGTGGAGGGATTCGACCCAATATTAAGGAGGCAAGGGAGCTTGGAAAAAGTGTTCGTATGAAATTGTTTATAGTTCGTAACATTCATTCCGATGCTCCATTTTGTTATGTCTTAGGGTAAGAAAACCGAAATTGGATTCCATTAGTGTTAAAAAGGTATGTGAAATTTGGTGTTGTCAAACCCACCACCATGATCACTTTGAAATGCTTTAATTTCGGATTTGAATTGTGTTTTAAAATACAAACGAAAATGCATAAATTTATCAACACATCATATTTATGAACCAAAGGGTAAACCCATAGAAAATGCAAGAAATTGTCCAAAAATAACATACCGGTGAAGTCCAAACGTCTGAGTGTATGATGTCAAAACATTATTCAACAATAATATCCGAAAGAGAAGAAAGGAAGAAAAACATGTTTTCCAAGTTTCAAGCATGACACAAAGTCATAGACTTTGATTTATTACATGAAATAAATTTATTAAAAACTAAAAACTGTAACACTTCATTTCGGGATGATCGAGTCTTTGATGCCACGTTGAAGCAGAAACAGAGAAAAAAGAAACTGTTGGTGGTGTAGTGGTGGTACGAAAGGGATATAAATCCCGGTGTTATCACATGTTAGGAGGAGTTAACTAGTCAGGTAATCCCTCATAGAAAATCTAAATTCATCAAATTCAGAGGGGTGTAAACGAGACGAGATAACTCGCGAGCTACTCGGGATCGACTTGTAAACTACTCGAAATCCACTCGATGTAAACGAGTCGAGCTGGAGTTCGAGCTACTCGACTATATTTTCGAGTCGAGCTCGAGCTCGAAAATACTCTGCTCGTAAAGCTAGCGAGCCTTAATGAGCTTCAACTAAATTACACTTTTACCCTTTTATATACATATATTTACTTAATTTTCATACAAATCGAGTCGAGCCAAATTTGATATGTCGAGTATTCATCGAGTTCGAGCCTAAAATATGTAAATAATCGAGCTCGATTCAAGCTTCGAGCTTGAGTTTTATATTACGAGTCGAGCTCGAGCTCAAAATATAAAGCTCAATCGAGCTCGAGTTTTAGTATTCGAGTTGAATTCAAGCTTGACAGTACTCGACTCGACTCGACTCTTCTCTTATACACCCTTGTTAACCACCATCAAAGACGACCCAATGAAAGGTTGTTACGTTTCAACCAAATACAATCTCATAATTATTTAGTGTCCCTACGTTTTTTATTTCTCAATCATAAAGTATGATCCCAATCACTCACCCACCAATTAAGAAAAAATCATTTGAGCAACTTTATTTAATTTGTTAAAAGTTTTAATTGTATGTTTGATGCAAACAGACTTCAAATGACTACACTAGCCTCATCAAATGAAAGAACTTTACTCAGTTTATGAGTATATTTGGCGAAATGGGCTGGGGTTGGAGTTGGAGTTGGAGCTGGGCTGGGACTGAGGCTAAGACTTAAGTTATAAGCCGAAATTAAAATATGTATTTTTATAAATTTGTTTGGCAAATGGGCTGGGGCTTATTATTGCAAAATTACTAAAAATGACATAATTAAATGAGTTTTTGTATATGTTAGATATTTTTGTGGGTAAATAAGTAATTTATTCTTCAAAAGCTCTGGGCTAAAGTTTATAGCCCCTTTTATGAGGCTAAAGTTTTTAGCCGACTTATTTTATAAGCTCTTTCATAATTGCCATGACAAACGAAACTTATTTTATTAGCCGGCTAATTTTAAAAGCCCAAGCCCCATTTAAACCCCTCCTAAACATAGCCTATATATGTGTGAAGTTGGCCAAATGAAGAACACTATGGTTGATAGCAATGTATTTTTAAACCGTCCGGTTTTGATACCTGTACTTTTTTAAAGTTGTAGAATAGCAATGTATTTTCATAAGTGTTCAAATTTGGTACGTGGCGATGACGTATCATGCTATATGTCATGCTATAAATGGTGCCACGTGTCAAACTTTCAGGTATGACACGTCATCGTCACGTACCAAATTAAAACATTTATAAAGTACATTGTTATTCTACAACTTTAAAAAGGTACACCATATCAAAATGGTACACTTTGAAAAGTATATTTGCTATTATACGACTCAATCCTATTATTTATAGATAAAGACATATCAACCCATTTTGAAGTGATCTTAACAGGAAATCTTTACGCTTGTATTGATATGTTGTGTTTATGGTACGTCAAACTAAGCATATAGGAACCTGCGACTAAGTAGTCTAATTTCCAAGTTCAAATCGTAAGTCATAAAACTAATTTTGAAAGCTGAACTGCAGCCTCGAGTATATGTAATGGATACATAATGTATAGTTAGGTCTAATAATTGGAAATAATCTCGTAACACAAATAAGTGTTCAACAATTGATTGTCTGAGGAATAGTTGAGATTCCTTATACAACTATTTTTACAAACATGACGATATTATTATTGTTGTTATCATTGTAATTATATAATGAAATGGGCCCTGCAATCGCAATTAACATTTGTAAAATGAAGTGGTGCACCAGATTTCTCAAACCACTTTTCGCACGATAGAATAAAATATCTAAAACCATAAAAAGAAAGAAGGGGAATAGTATATAGACTTCCCTAAAAAGAAAACATTTACATTAGGGTTGTTTAGAGAAAGTTAACTTTCTATGGGGAGATAACTTATCTTTTGTATGCATTTGTGTGCCAAATTACTAACATAAACATTTGATTAATGATAATCTACGTGTTTTTTGAAATTTGCCTTTTTGGATAACAAATGAGGATATGAGATATGTGGCTACCTTATTTAGGTAGAAAACCATCTTGATACGACCTACTTGTACTGATAGTAGCACTATTTTAAGCTAGAATAAAGGAAAAGAATGAGAATTGAATTGGTTAAAAACCTGATAATAATGACTTTCATTAATGTTATGAAACCTTAATTACTAGTTTTAGTGATAACTCACATAAACTCAAACATATATCCTAACACGACTCAAACACATATATCCTAACACGACTCAAACACTTCCGAAACATAATAAACAACGATAGTTATCTTAACCCATTTCAAAGTCCTTGTGCCAAACTGGGGCAACTGACACACATTTTGTTCGCACGTCTTCCATTCTCTCAAGAGTAACACATCCCAAAATCAACATCACAATTGGGTATGTTTGTTAAAATTAACTGTTGTTTGGAACTGAAGATGAAGTTGTAGTTTGAAATAGAGAGGTAGATTATAAAAATAGATTATTTTTGCAAGATACATGCAATAGCATTTGATTTGCAGATGTTTTGAAGGATGATTTCTTTTATTACAGTTATTTCTGTCAAACAAAACTTATAATTTAACTTATTTTTTCACAAATAAGCATAATCTCTAAACACCTTAAGTACTCGACATTTAATTCTATTAATTAAAGTGCACTTGAATGGTGAAAAGAAACAAACATAGTCTGGTGGGCTCATGTGACAGATAAGAGCATTAGGTGTAGTAAATGAGGCAAACCTTCTCATTTAGGTCCCACTTGTGCCACAATTCCCAACACCTCAACTTCAACTCTTCACAACAAACCCCCCTCACCAAACAACAAACCTCAACTTCTTCATTAGGCCCCACCTCTTACACTTTTTTTTTTTTTTTTTTTTTTTTTAATTCATTTCATTAAATAAATTAAATTTATTTCACCAATACTTAAAAATAACACAACACATTAATTTTATTTCATCAAAATTTAAAAAAATAAAAATAAATAAATAAATAAATAAAATAAAGATAGATGTTATCTTCTTAAAAAAAATAATACAACACATTAATACAACTCCTTTTATAACCAATTTATATATATATATATATATATATATATATATATATATATATATATATATATATATATATATATATATATATATATATTATCTTCTTCTTCAAAGGATCAACACACACACACGATCTGAAAAAACAATACACACAAACACAAATATACATCTCAACGTCTGTTTTCTTCTTTTTATCTTCTTCTCGGTTTTTTTTTTTTTTTTAACATACTCTGTTTCGCAAAAAATCCATTTTTTTGCAAAATCAAACATACACAAGATCACTTTTGTCAGGCAACGGCGAGGTCATCGTGGTGTAGCAACGAGCTACGGCTCGCCGTTGGCTCGTCCACGTCGGACGGCGAGCACCATTTCGCCGACCACACCTAATGCTCTAAGCAAACCATGACATGGAGAAAAAGGGTTAAGGTCAAACTTGACTCCTCATGTCTGAGTAGGGGTGAGCAAACGGATCGGATGGACCGGACTGACCAACAAAACCAACCGGACCGAACTGGACCAACCACATTCGGTCCTGTCCTCGGTCCAAGCTTTTTGGTTAATTCGGTTTTCGGTCCGGTCGGTCCGGTCCGGACCGATCAAAAAACCGAATAAACGTGTCAAATCTTGCCTATTTGGACCGGACCGACCGAAGGACCGACTGGACCGAGACCGGACCGACCACATTCGGTCCGGTCTCGGTCTATGGTTTTTCCTTAAGTCGGTCTTCGGTCCGGTCCGGTCTTGGCCGGTCTGGTCCGGTTTTTGGACCGTGATCACCCCTATGTCTGAGTGTCGACCCAAGTTGTAGTGTGCGTTCGTTATTTCGTAGGAGTATTGTGGATAATAGATGAACACTTCACCCATGTTGGAGTGTGTGTTTGCTAATCTCAAAACTACGGCCGTAAACAAGTCAAACTTTTATCTAAAAATTTGAGTTTGAATTTAAGATTGACTCGATCGAGTTGAGCTTTTATCGAGCTCAAGCTCGAGCCCGAGCCCAATAAACCAGCTTGAAATCATAACGAGCCGAGCTTGAGCTTTCAAATAGCTCGACTCGAGTTTTTCGAGCCTTTATATATATTTTTTTATTATACATATTTACATAAACAACCTAACGGCTTATGTGAATGTTGGTATAATAATTAAATATTTATTATAAAAGAATATTTAGACCTTAATACTCCGAAAGTTATGTATAAGTTCTTTGTCTTGTTCATCGCGTATTTTCTTAACTTTATTAATGAGTTTGACTATCGAATAGAATGTTCATATATAAATTCGAGCTTTTGAGCCGAGCTCGAGCATTATTTGAATATTTACTCAAGCCAAACTCATACATGGATTTTTAAAGTTCGTCGAGCTATTACTCGAGCTCAAGCTTACTTTATAATTCTCGAAACGAGCTCAAGCTCTGTAAAGCTGCAGTTCGGCTTGAATCGATTTCAACACTAGTCAAAACATTGATATGGCTAAATGGCTAATTACATAAGAGTAACAAGTAATAACACCGTCCAAAACTATCCAGTGAATGTTGTTACGTTTAACCAATAACAATCTCATAATTAATTAGTGTCCCCACGTCTTTTATTTCTCAATCATAAAATTAATATATGATCCCACCCCGTCAATGTACCCGCACTCTACCCACTAATTGTCCCAAAAAGGGATCTATTATAGCGACCTTTGAATGTGACATTTTATCCTTCACCCTTTGCTCACTCAAGTTTACAGTATAACATCGTTTTTTATCAGTTTATGTTCTGTATTTTTGTCAGCTTTAAGTTTTTGACTTATTAAACTTTATATTTTCTGTTTCGTACTTTCAGATTTATAGTTTTTTAATATAAATAAAATTACACTGTTTGATAGAAACTTCTGATTGTGATTATAGATAAAGACATATCAACCATTTTGAAGTAATCTTATCATGAAATCTTTATGCTTGTAATGATATGTTGTGTTTATGGTACGTCAAACTAAGCATAACTACTTAACTAGGACTAAGTAGTCTAATTTTCAAGTTCAAATCGTAGAAGTATCTATGCACGTCCAAGCAAGCATGTCATTATAACAATATACTAAAACCCAAAATTTGGGTGCTTCAAAAAGTTGTACCAAAGAGCTTTTGAAACAGTAAAATGTGCTTCAGTTGATGGTACTTTAGTGTAAAATGAACAGTGCCAGACACAAAAAATGAACAGTGCCAGAGACAAAGATAAAATTGTCCATCATATCACTTTCATTGGGCACCTGCAAAAAAAAAAAAAAAAAAAATCTCTCTAGCTCTCTCGATTCTTCCCCAACCTCCCATTATCTCACTTTCATTACATCAATTTTCCAGATGCATCTCAAATCAACACGCCATTACCCTCTCTCAAAATATAACACCAAATCCGGTTTGTCCTTCATTCTTCTCTCCCTAAAAACTAAACCAATATGACGGTTGTGTGACGGTGTCTGATCGGAACGTCCTCACCACAACACATATCTAACACACGCCAACCAAGTGAAATCTTCAACACCAAAAAACACAAAAAATCAGCAGGTATTAAATTAGTGGCTATGTTTTATTTTTATGTTAAAGATGGTTGCTTTATGGGCTTTTAATGAATGTATTTAACATTAATCGCCCACCTGTGTCGATGAAAGTAGGTGAAGAGAAAGAGACCGGGAGTCAACGTTGGAAGAAGATATTGTTGAAAGAAGGTCATGGGTGGGATACACCTGAATTTGGTGATGAAGTTGAAGGTATAATAAATTGTTAAAATTAATTAGTTAATTGTGTATATAGTTAATTAATTGTAATGATTTTGATATTGATTTGCATGTGTCGTTTTTGGTAGTTCATTATACTGGAACATTGTTGGATAATATGATTTCAAAACTTATGGTGTTCTAATTTTCATAATGCCAAGATTGGATGTTGGAGACGGTAGCACGTTGCCGCTGCTTTTGCTTACTATTTTTTGGGCTTAATAGGCTTGAAATAAAGAAGGTTTTTTTTTTTTTTTTTTTTTTTTTTTTTTTTTTTTTTTTTTTTTTAATAAGAATTATGGGTTAAGGTTTCATTGATCTGTTAAAAGGTATGTACACATGTTTCATTTGATGATTTACTGTGTGTGGTTAAGGTTTCATTTATCACGTTAAAAAATAATGCACTAAAAATTGTGTTTTAACAGGTTGAACTTTATTTTAATAAGTTAACAGTGCAACTTTAATGTGGGATGGATAGAGTCTGAGAACGTGTCAAAGGCAATCGGTAAAAGGTGCATAGACCAGACCAGGACCATTAAGGTAAATGCTCCTTAATGTCTTTTGCTTACATGACTATAAGATAAATGGAATCTTCCTTACATGAGTATAAGGTAAATGCTCCTTTCAATGTCTTTTATTTTCGTGCCTTAGAAATTTATAGTGATTAAAGGGTGTTTCGCTAGGCTTATTTGAAGTGCTTAATGAATTATTATTTTTTTGAAGATACGAAAACCTTACCCAAATATCTATTAACCAGTGTTTTGTGACTGTGTGGAAGTTACAAAATACTAACAAGTGACAGTAAGTTATGTGCTTAAATAAACTTTCCAGGCAGGACCAATAACCACGAATCAAGGTTAATAAGCTGTTGCAATAAGCTATCCAAATAGCCTATACTAAGCACAAATTCATGGTAATCAGACGCTGCAATCAGCTATCCCAACAACCCTTAAGTAGCCTATAATATATCATTATCACGCAAAAGTTTCAAACATCCTAATAACAGAATGAAATGTTCCTAAAATGCTGTTAAAGTTACCACATATTATTTGAGTTATCATATTATTTGGTAGAATAAGACTACACTTATTCATATTATGTTAGGAATTGAATAAATGATGTTTCCTAGAGATTTAAATGAGCACCTGTGAACCTGAATCTGATGGCGAACTCGAAGGTATAATTAATTGTTAAAATACTGTTATATAGTTAATAAATAGCAGTGGTGAAATAAAGCATGGCAAAAGTCATTAGGTGGTCACGGGGTGTTTGGAATAGCTTAATTTTGGGGCTTATCAACTGGCTGTAGATCTGTAATCTGATTCGACATTGCACCTATACTGGGTTCCTATGAGCAATGTCAAATCAGAGCACCCTCACACGTTCACCATACCTGCAATCTGAAATACCCTCTACTGCAGGCATCATTCGACTTCCAAATATTAGTGAAGAGTAGTAAATTTTATGTAACGATCTGCCTTTGTTGTGGCTTACTTTTTTTAAGAACAAGAAAACAGATTTTAATGATTAGTGAAATATTTTGAGCAATAAAAGTATGAACGCAAGTGGTAAATGTATTTGAACTTATGCTCTTGGTGCTATTTTTACAGGACTTTGGAATCAAACACAATATGGAAAATAGTGGGCAACCACCTGAAGGAATGGCGAAATAAATTTATATTTTTCTTACAATACTTTATCTAAAGTTTGAGAGAGAAAGGTGAATCACCATTAAGGCTCAAACAGCTACCATTTTTTACAACTACAATTCAAAAGAGAGCAACACAAGTTATTTACTGAACTTAATTGACACACCCGGTCATGTGGATTTCAACTATGAAGTTTCTAGATCTTGAAGAGAAAAATTCAGTCATGTCTAAATAACGACAAAAAAGAGGGTAAGTAAATTAGATCTAATTACTGTGCTTAGCAGATTATATTTCTGTATTATCGTAAATTACTATCTTTATCTGTACATGTTCCAGTACCAATGTTTAACTTTATTGAAATTATCGATTTTGTTCAACTTTCTATATGAATGACATTTATCTATATTCTGAAACAGGGTTATCATGTTGTGGCATTGAAGGTGCTATTTAAGAAGCAACTTAACAGTCTCAGTTGGCACACCAGGTTCGTCATGAAGTTTATTACCATCTTTAATAAGCTCTTGTAGCTAAACGTCCCCAGTAATAGGCTATTTGAGTATTTAAAACAATTGCTTTTGTTTTGAGCCAATCAGCTTTTACCCAAACACCATTGCTTTTACATGACAATAAACAGTCAATGCATTAGATAATATCTTTTAAATTAATAACTGCGTAATGTTGCAGGTTGTTCACCCTATACATGAACAAGCTTTTTACCTCACTAGGAATTTACAACATCATTGACAACATCGGTTCTCTTACGGATTCTGTAGCTCATACCAGCCATCTTAAACATGCCTCCAACATTGTCTCTAAGTGGACGGTAAGCGTCCATTGGAATCATATTTTTAGCAGTGCAACATCTGTATTTCTAATAAGCATTGTACGAAAAGTTTTTGTTAGTTCCACTGCAAATTAGGTTGTTTATAATAAAAAAAATGAGAATAAAAATTGGAGTTTAGACTAAAATGATTTAGGAGTTTACACGTCTAGCATTGTAGATATACCTATTAGAAGGAACAGAAAGGTAATGATACCATAAAGTGATTCAATTGTAAATAAGAGAATTGTGCTGGATATTGAGATTTAGATTGTCGGCTTTGAAATTCAAATAGTCTGTAATTGGGCAAAACATGTCGAACCTTTGGAATATTGAGTTGGTGGTGGCATCTGACAAGCAATGTGGCATTGAAGACATTTTAAATTTTGTATTGTTACTTAGGTGCTAAGTCTGCAGTTTTCAATAAGCAAATTAGGATGATGATATAGTCAACGAAAGTTATGCTAGATAACGTCAAAACCATTGTTAGTTCTTAGTATGCTTGACTTTTCAAGTTTGAATCATTGTGCATCGACATCAAGTAAACTTTTATACATAACATACATACAAAATACATGTCATTTTTTTCTCATGGCTAAACTGTTGTGCATTTCCAGGGAAACATCCAATCGACGTCTGAAGATATTCTGTGAACCTTTGTGTTGAGCCAATATAATACTGCTTTAGGAAACAGAAGAAATGATGCATCCCATCCCTGACAAAAGGCACCGGAAATATGCATTGAACGATTCCAAGGATGACGGACATCGTAACCTTAACTGTCGCAAGTACACGTTCTAATAGTGTCACTTATAATTTGATAGCGTTTTTTTTTTTTTTTTTTTTTTTTTTTTTTTTTTTTTTTTTGTCTGAACTTAACCTGCAATACTCATTTTTCTGTGTACCTGATATAATATATGTTCTATATTGCACCTATACTTTGGTCTTTTATATACATACATCAACACAACACTCCCGCAGCAACGCGCGGGTTCACCCGCTCGTTTTAACAATAACTCAAATCAGTAATTTTTTTTTTTTTTTTTTTTTTTTTTTTTTTTTTTGAACGGCGACATTATATAAAACTAGCAAAAGCTAAACAATAAAACAATTACAAGGAAGAGTTATTGTCAATAGGATTTCTTAACCAACCTATCCAAGATAAACGAAAATTTGGATTTCTAGATGAAATCCACAAAAACGAATGATGTACAATAAAGTCCCAAATAGTCTCCTTCTTGGGTTTGGACACCGGAAAAGTCAACTCGTTGCGAAACTTCCATATCGACCATAACATCGAAGCCGCAATCCCTTCAAGAATGAACCTAGCTTTCTTCATAACTTGACAAGCATCTAACCAAGATAACCATTCCGACAAGTTAGATATCTCTGGAATATTCAAATCACACCATCTAGCCAAACGAGCCCAAAGATCTCGAGACATCCTACAAGAGAAAAAAAAAGGTGGTTTACATTCTCTACGCACTCTACAAACAGGATATAAAAGAGAGGCGACATCAATACCTTTACGATCCATATTCACCAACGTTGCAAGTTTTGTCTAAAGTCAAATCAGTAATTCATAAAACTAATTTTGAAAACTGAACTGCAGCCTGGAGTATGTAATGGATACATGATTTATAGTTAGGTCTAATAATTGAAAATAATCTCGTAACACAAATAAGTGTTCAACAATTGATTGTCTGAGGAATAGTTGAGATTCCTTATACAATTACTCCGTATTTTTTACAAACATGACAATATTATGGATTGAGATCAATCCTATTATTATTGTTGCTATCATTGTAATTATTCAATGAAATGGGCCCTGCAATCGCTATTAACATTTGTAAAATGAAGTGGTGCACCAGATTTTAACAAACAACTTTTCGCACGATAGAATGAAATATCTAAAACCATAAAAAGAAATAAGGGGAATAGTATATATTTCCCTAAAAAGAAAACATTTACATGAGACGGAACCAATACTAAATATGATCGGGTGCACAAAAAAATTAAACACTAATACTAGAAACATATTTTGATGGACCGAGTGCATTTAAGATGAATTTAAGAAAAATCGATGTTTTTTTCAAAAATTAACACTACATTAAAAATTCCATAAAGTACCCGAACACCCGCGGAACCCCCTAGCTCGTCCCTGTTTTACATTAGGATTGTTTAGAGAAAGTTAATTTTCTATGGGAGATAACTTATCTTTTGTATGCATTTGTGTGCCAAATTACTAAGATAAACATTTGATTAATGATAATTTACGTGTTTTCTAAAACTTGCCTTTTTGGACAATATTTAACAAACGAGGTTATGAGGATAGGAGATATGTGGCTACCTTATTTAGTTAGGTAGAAAACCGTCCCAAAAATCAAAAACATAAGAGCTATAATTTGGTGAAGAGGTTTACACATTTGCTAATTATAATGAAAATTTATTTCATGCTTACTTGATATGAAAATGTTTAATATCTTGAATTTCTTAACAATTGAATGCATTTGATATATATGTGATGTTTATAAAGCTTTAAGAAGTTTATGTGCAGTAAAAATAGGTTTATACAGCCAAAATATTTAAAAATTAATGACATATTCATTTATAAAGTTTATCATAATGGATGACCTAAAATGTAATATCTATAAATAAATTCTTAAGCCTATGTTTTACAAGAAATGAAAAGTGACAAAAGGAATTGAAGGACAATGGTTGTATTTGGTAAAAATAGTAGTAGCAATGAGTAATAGCAGTAACTTGTTGCAGTGACCATTAGCTATATATTTTTTTATAAAAACGTTTTGTAACATAGATGTAATTGTAATTATAATGTGTAAAATAACTCATAAACGCTCAAAGTTCTTAAATGCTATTTCATTGAGCGTTGGAAAAAGAGCATTTCAAAAAAGTAGATAAAGCTACTTGTTGCTTGCCAAACGAACATTAAAAATCATAATGCTAAACGCTCACCGCTCCTAAATGCTCCTAAAAGACGTGCGCCAAACACACTAAAAACAGAAAAAATAACAGAAACTAAGCAATCTATTTTGTGTTGTTGAGTTTTACATAAAACCTCAAAACACAACATTTTTCCATCCTTTTTTTTTTTTTTTTTTTTTTTTTTTTTTTCTCAAAAGTCGAGACTGCAATGTGAAGATCAAAATACATGATAGTTTACATATTCAAGTTAATTAGAAAGAACAAATATTTGACTCAGATCTACTGATTACCTAACTAGGTATACTCGTAATTGTTTCCAACCATTTCCCTGGTACCCAAGTTATGTAGTACCTAGTAAGACCTCTTTGTGAAGACATCAAAATACATGGACCTAATGGCGGAGCTAGACAAAAAATTTTGAAAATGCCGAAACAATTTTTTTTCAGAAAGAACATTAGATGGGAGGGCCGAGATGGAATAAATAAAATTTTAACATATGAAATCGCGAAAAAAATACACTAATGAGGTTAGGCCTGGGGGCCGGGACGGCAGGACCCTTCTCGATCCTTAGAGCAAATATCAAGACAACATTTCGTTTCTTTGCTTCTTGCTCAAACCAAGTCACAACCAGCGAAAAAAAAAACATGAAACACCATGAACATCTTTTATCAAGCACCTTATTCTCAAACAAATTGAAAAAACGGGATAACGCCAAGAAAAAAAGGGGAAAACACGAGGCTCGGTACCGTGCTTGCGCCATCGTGTCGCGTTTTCCGGGACGATTTGAGCTGTTCGTGATGGCTCGGGACGCGAAAACGTGAGCCACGGTATGGAGATGGCGCCGTCCGGTCGCGCTTTGCCGGAAAACACCAGCCTTGGCGCTTGGTACCGAAGGCTCTTAATACCTCCGCCTATGCATGGACCATTATGCCAACTTGGCGGGAGTTGCCACAATGCCACACCAATTTTGCAACTGGCAAGTAGGGTATGGTCAAATATGTCGCATGACAATGTGTGCCAGTATACAAGAATGAGAAGATGGTGGAATGTCAATTTTAAGGAGTTCCACTTGGCAGGCAACATAAATTTCCACTAATTTTGTAGTCACAATCTGTCCAAATATAGCTTTGTTGAAAACTAAGTTATAATTTAGTGGATACTGAATTGGTTCCAATCATCAGAAATATAAATTATTTAGGGGAGGTGTTATTGGTACCCCTAATTGCTATTGTGGCATTACCGCCTCACCTCACTTTTACCCACTCTATTGACAAGAAAAGACAACTTTTTATTGTTTTATGTTCTGTATTTTAATACTTTTGACTTATCAAACTTTATATTTTATGTTCCGTACTTTCAGTTCTGTAGTTTTAAAATAAAAACCAAATTAAAAAAAAGAGAGAAAGGGTGCCAAATCCATTTAGGAGTACCACGTACTAATAACCGATCCCTTATACTATGTTTTTGAGTTTGATTTAGGGGAGAAAGGAAATGATTTTGGAAAGAAACTGAAAAATCTTGTGTTCTTAAGATGTTTTATGGGGAAGAAAGGAAATGATTTGAAAAGAAGAAGGAAGGAAGATCCAGTGTTTTTTGTGTTGTTTATGATCCGCCCAGTTTTGAGAAGAAGGAAAGAAGAGAAAGTTTTGTATATTCTCTTATTTTCTTTTATAAAGAAACTCAAGAACATAGGGTAGTGATGCAACTAAGGAAAGCATCTAAAGAATTTTCTTAAACAGATAATGTAGTGACATGTCAATGATAGTGAAAGCAAAGCCAATAGTTACAACTTGCAGAGTCTAGATTAATTTACACTTGCTCTAAAAAAATAGTTTTTTTGTGCAACTACTCCTTCCTTCCATTTACGAGTATTAAGTTTGGACAACAAATTATTAGGATATTTAAAAAGATGAATGTGCAGAAACTTACCTGTAATCATACTCACTCTATAAATCTTCATTTATCATGAAGCCAATATTGTACTTAAGATTCCCAATTCGAGATCGTAATCCTATAATTAAATGACAAAAAGATGAATGCACAATGATGTTTAGACTTATGCTTGATTCTAGAAGTGACAAAATGTGCATGTTGGGTTAACGATTGAGTCAAAGTATGTAAAAATGTAGTGCCTTTAGAAATGTGTCTGTTTCCTTTTTAGCTCATTTTATATCCTACCAATTTGACCCAAATAAACCAATTGTATGTAAAGGGTCGAAATTGCCACCTTTACTCGACAAGCAAGATTATCCTGCCATGCTGGTCTATTGGGAATGCACCTTACAGTTTTCAGTTTTTCTATGTGCCCCAGAACTAGATATAGACACTTATATCAAGGCTTAACAAGTAGTTAATTTTTTTTTTTTAGAACGGCGATATTTTATTAACTAGCAAGGAGCTAGAAGCCTAAAACAAAGCAAAATTACATAGGAGACATACAAAGAGATGGGCTTTTAAGCCAATCGACCCAACTTAAATTTGGTTTACCTCTACTATTGACCCAACTGAAAGACATAGTAACAAAGTTATCAAAAAACAAGTTTTGACGAGGTCTCATCGATCCAAAAATGCAAGCATTACGAAACGCCCAGACGTGCCACCATAGAGAGAAGAAAGTTGCTTGGAGATAATCTTTTTGCTTGCTATTTAAACGAAGAGTACTAAACCAATCCATCCACTGATCAAATGTCGATATATCAGGAATTTCAGTCTCCCACCATCTCGCAAACCTGTCCATAACATTTTTAACAAAAGTACATGAAAAGAAGAGGTGATCTCTTGATTCCAAATGATCTTCACAAATCGGCAATGAAGATTAGGAATATTAATGACGCGAGACGAAAGGTTTAAACGAGTTGGAAGCCTACCTAGCGAGAGCTTCCACACCATAATATTAACCTTGATGGGAAGAAGTTTACACCACATAGTAGAATCACCACCCGAACTCAATAATAATTTATCTATCATGATTCGAGTAGAGGCTACAGAAAATAACGCTGACCCATTCACGGACCATATCCACCTATCTTAAGGCTTAACAAGTAGTACATACATGATACATTGTAACAAAAGCATTCTAGTAGACACACAATGTAATCAAATGAACAAAAGTTATAATTTAGAAATATGGAATATCACTAATACTATATAGTGATATGAATGTTCTCCTTTTGCACAGGAGTCTAAATTTTTGCAGAAACTTTACAATTCTCTATCACACTGAAAATACCAAAGACCAAACAAGCATAAGCTAGTTTGGAGCCTGTAACTCTATATAACAAAATTAAAAAGCGGAAAACAAAATACCCCAACCAAAGTTATTAGCAATGATTTTCGAAGAAATCTCACCGTTCTTTTGTCGCTGGATGCTAGAAGGATTACATATCAGCAATCAGCATTAAGCAGCTCTGTTAAAAAACAGTTAAAAGGGCTAAAAACTGAAATTTAAAAGAGTAAAAGGCATCAACTGCCAGATTTTCCATAACATGACATCACCTGCTGCTCGTTGGAGAAGGGTCAGTTGGCACCCACGGATGCACAGGGCGAGGGTTTCTCCGCCGAATTAATACTTTTGAGAAAATAAAAATACTATATTTTCACATTCAGCTGGTGCTTCTTGAAATTCAATAAAATTAAAATCTCGAAATTACAACAGGAAACTTTACAGGACAACACAAAAGCAAAAACTCATACAGCGAAAATTTAGTGATACAAAACAAGTTTTTTTAGTTTTAATTTTCTCAACTGGAATCTCTATGTATAACAGATTGAACTGGCGGGTTCAAAGTAACATCGTTATCTCTTGAACTAGAATATTCTTCCACACCCGATGAGCTTTGATGTTCCTTTTGAAACCCGCTAGGACTGGGAGTGTTCGATTTATTAGGCAAGGAGGCATTTTGAAGTGGAGAAGTCGTGCCAGATTGGACACCAACTACTTGTGGCAAAGTTGATATTGAAATCTCATGAGTTGCATCCTCGGGTTTCTTGTAAAATTTATCTTCTTTAATGTCATAAGCATTTCCAGTGCGGACTTCTTGAGCAAGCGTACACCAGCAGCAGAAGAGCCACAATGCACAATCAGTAACAGCGGGTTTACCACAACAGGCGTTAGATGCAGGTAGATTGAATCTTTTTCTCATTTGAATTCTCCAAAAGCCACCATAAAGCAAACCAAATAAACACAGGAATATCCCAGTCACCCCTAATGCTTCTCGTGCAGTTTCATTGTCAATATTAATAGCAGCCAAATTAAATATCCAAAAAGGTGCTAAACAGAACAGAAGAAACGTTGCTATATGGACATACATGTTTCCAAACCCGAGTCTCTCCATATTCCATCCAAAAACACAAAAACTACAAAATAACGAGAGGTATGCTGAAGAAATATCTTCCCAGAAATCAAATATACCTCCACTCCATTTTGGATTAGTTTCAATTGTTCCTTCATCTCGCCCGGCAAATGAGTATCTTCTTTCATAAGTTTTGAGCCTCTTTTGACTTGATACACTACCATTAACACTATCTTCTTTAATTTGAGATTCTTCATCAGAAGCCGTTTCATATTCTTTCCCGAGAGGGCTAACAACAGAATAGACACCAGCAATCGCAGGAGAGCCAATTGCTACAGAGATAGTTATCGCAACTCCAATTGCCGGTCTTTCTGATCTCCTATATCCAACGTTAAGACCACATAACGCATATTGTGCAAAACAATTGAGGTTAAGAAGTATAATAACAACCAACATGTGTGCCCATTCGTGAGGTTTATATGTTCCATCTTTGCAGTATATTTTTCTTAACTTTTTAACATCTTCCGTTTTCCATCTTATGAGGAGTACAAGGTGGTAAAGCCTATGTGGATGTTGGTACAGACACATAAGTGTAAACAACGCATTCAGAATCTGGTTGTTGACCTCAAACCAAGCGTCTCTTTGCGTTTTTCTAGGTAGCGCGTGGTTTAACATACCCGTCATAACAAGGAAAAGTATAGCACCAGAGACAGCAACAACTGTGATCCATATAAGAAGAACCATATTCATCGGATTCCTTATCCATTCTTTAGCTAATTTTTGATAAGTTACCCAATCGATTTTCTTAGAGAAGACTCTAGCGAGGCGTTCTCGAATAGCTTGACTTTTGCTAGAAGGTACGTTGCGTGAAAACGCATCCCTGTCCTGAGCAATCTTTTGGAATTTCACAGTTGGTGTACCTAGATTACCGAATACAAGAAATCTCGGGGTTTTGTTTGTTACGCTACCATCACTCGGAGTTTGTATATCCTCCACACTAAGAAATTTCCTTTGAGAAGTGTCGATGCTTAGAGGTACACGACTCTTGGCTTTTAAACCATTCGGTTTCTCATCTTCCACACCTCCATTATCATTTGGTACCATTTTGGCTCTTAAGAGTGGCAGCGCTCTAAAGGAAAACAAACAAAGAACTAAATCACGTAATCGATTAAATGTATTATACTCGGAAAGTTTTAAAGCTAAGACACATACGAAAAATAAAACGAGCGGCTACAGATTCCTCGTTATCTTCATTACACAAGTCTGCAATACTCATGCAAAAACTTTCCTTTTTTAGCAACTACATAAAACCTAGAATCAGGATAACATATAGTTCGAGTTTGTAACGAAGTCCACATAACTATCAACATCGAAAACTACTTCTAAGTTCTAACAAACTTCATACAAGTCAATTCACTAGTTTCAACCAAAAAAAAAAAGGCAATTTAATCTTACACGAAACCTGGCTATAAATAAATTCATAACATCTGAAAAAGTAAAATAAAACCTAAAAATGTCATTATCAGATCAAATTAAAGCTGTTCAACTAATTAACATATAAATAATAATCAATAACTGATGAGGAAATAAATATCAACAGAAGCAGTCAACGCTGGTATGAGCATGATATCAAAAAGTGTTATAATAACTTGAAAATAAAGCAAGATCTGAAGATGAATAATAAGTACCTGTAGCTGAAGAATTAGCTAGCTAATTCAAATTCATGATACTAGTTAACACCTTTGAATTTGATTATTGGTGAGAAGGTTCTATTTTAAAAAAAAAAAAAATCTTTGAATAACAAGTGGGTGTGAATATATTTCAAAAATAAAAAAAGCAGGTGGGTGTGAAAACAAATATTAAGTATTAATTGTTGTCATTATTCAGTTGCATTTAAAAATAGTGATGATAATTTATTCCGACACGAGGCTGCTTTAGTTGGCTGAATAACACTCCGTCTGTTTTAAAATGATTGTTCTGTTTTTTAATTATTTTTTCCAACTTTAATTTTAAGTATTTTTCTTTGTATTACTTTATAAAAATTATATCAATTAAATATTTTTAAAATTTAATTTATTTATATATTTTGTATTAAGTATAATATAATATAAAAAAAAATAGTTGTGGTCAAAATCAAAAAAATAAACATTTCAAAAAATCAAAACAGAACAATTATTTTGAGACAAGAGAGTACGTTATTTATATACTGCTAGTGGTCTTTTTTGAAATGAAAATGTACAAAAATGGTCCTTTAAGTTTCTGTACGAACGCTTTAACATCCTTTAAATATCGTAAATAACTTTAACAGCTCTTCTAAGTAGAAATAGTTGGCCATGCTCAAGTTATAGTAATAGCGTCAAGCTCAAGTGTGGTGGTAATTGGCTCGATATACCTTTACATAAGAATGACCAAGAAAATGATCGAAATGGTCACAAAGATTTCACATAGGAAAAACTTTGTTTGATTTTATATGAGTAATTATAGTTAGGATCAAATAATAAAAAAAAAAAAAAAAAAAAAATGAGGAGATTTCATAAACATATATTTCAGATGCATTTATAAAAGTAGATGTGTCTCATTTTAAAATTATTTCTCTTATTTAAAATATATGACTACAAATCCTTCTTATTTTTTCGTTTTAGTTTTTTTTTTCAACAGATTTTTTTTCTGAGTAAATATGGTACAAATAATTAATGTATTTTTGGATTACATCATGGTTACAAAAGTCTTTCAACGTTTTCTAGTTTTTGTTTTTGTTTTTTTTATTTTTTTTATTTTTTTTTTAAAACGTGTCTTTCGAAGAAATCAAAATCGTTTAAAACTATTGTTAAAAAAGATTTGATGTCACATGGTGAGCCACATGGCTAAATTATTTCAGTAAACTGTGCTCTACGTAATATATTTAAAATGGAAAATGTGATCGTTGTTTTTATAGCAACCACATGTCTAATTAATAACTTTTGCAGTGTTTACAAATTTCGATTATAAGGCTACCCATAGTAAGGGGATTCAATCCCCTTATTTTTTTGTGTCACGTCAGCTTTCTCTCTCCAGCGGCCTGCAGGTGATTCAGTGACCCCCCCCCCCCCCCAATAAGGGCGACCAAGTTCATTTTTTTTTTTTTTTTTTTTTTTACAAATAATATCTAAAAAATATTACAAAAACCAAAAAAAAAATAATAAATAAATAAATTAAACATCACATGAACAGCCAAAAAAACTAAAAAAAAAAAACATCTTCTTCACCCATTTAAACCCACACACTAAATACACACACACAAAAATCTTCAAGACTTCAACCCATTTAAAAAAAAAGGGTAAATTGCAAAAATGGTCCTTGACGTTTCACAAAATAGCAAAAATGGGACCGAGACAAAAAGTAGCGCAAAAAAGACACCAACGTTCCACATTTTTGCAAAATCGCCACCGAGAGGCCTTTTCCGTTAGTTTTCCCGTTAAGTGCCATATCATCAAGGGCAGTATTGTCATTTCATTGCTCCAGTCAAACCTTTCCCCTTTTCCCCCTTTCCCGTTTAACCAACAGACCACCACCACCACCTCCCGACCACCTCTGCAACCCTCGACCACCACCTCAAAAGCTCCCCAGCTCCAACTCCCCATCCCACTAACCTTCACCCCTCTCACAATACCATACCTACCACAAAAATCCACCCTGGCAATCCAAACCTGTACCACAAACTTTTCCCGCCAAAACCTTATAAGGGGCTAGGATCACTCATTCTTTAATTGGACGACTGGGATTTGATCAAGAAAGCACAAGGATGATATTACAACTGTTTTCACTCACAGAAGAAGCACAACAAAGCAAAAGGAACCCTAGTTTAGTTTAGTATAAATAGGAAGCTTGTACAAGCCTTTAGAGGCATCCTTTTCCTTGTATTTTTCTTTCATTACTCTTAGTTTTCAATTGTAATCCAGTTACTTCAAGTTAATTCAAGTTTTATTTAAGTTTCAAGCTATTTTCATTTTTAAGTCAATTTTTGAATTTCTTCTAGTTTTACTCAATTTGCTTTACAAATTATTCCCGAAGCTTTAATAAGCCTTTAAAAAGCTATTTGAAGTTAAAGGAACCAAAAACTAAGAAGAAGAAAAAAAAAAAAAAAAAAAAAAAAAAAAAAAAAAAAAAAGGAAAATACAAAGAAAAAAAAAATGGTGGTTCATGGCAATGAAGCAAAGCAAGGATGAAGGGAATATGGTCTAGAGCTCACGGGAGCATAGGTTTATGTTCTTGGTTCTGGTTCTTACTCAACTCTAAGCTTTGGTCACTTGTAAGCAAATCTTTGTACCATTTTGAGCATATTGTTTGTTTCTAATCATTAGCTGTAATCCTTGCTTGAATTGTGCTTAATTATGTTTGTTTGTTGTTAGTTTATGTTTATTTGTTGGTTTCTTAGTTTAAATCTTTAGTTTGCTTGGAATTTTTTTAAAATCTATTCAATAAGGGGTGTTTGGTTCAATCTGTTGAGTGGTGTATTTGTTGTTGTATTTGGACCAAACCTATCTCAGTACCACTCTTATGCTTAAACTAGTCCATTTCAACTCAATACTTGATAGCTTTTAACTTAAAAGTCAAAATTTCATTTTAGTAATCATAACAGTTTAACTGTTAAGAAATTAGGGGAGCATAAGCTCTCATTTTGCGTAGAATTTGGTAGGACTGCTAAAATTAGTTTCATTTAGGGTTAACATAACACAACTAATCAATTAGGGTCAGTGGAAACTCATCAAAGTCAACCTGGATCAAAATTGGAAAAAAGTCAAATTTACATAGTGGATTTTTGCTAGGTTACTTCTGAATTTTTAATTCCTTCAATATTAAGAGTTAGGATCTAAATTTTTGAGGTTCACTAGTCTTCTAGGTTGTGACCAATAGGGTATTTTCATTTTGATTTTTAGATTTTTTTAGACTGCTTTTTAGGCCCTTGAAATCAGTTGTTTGCTTAAAAGCTCCCCTGACCCAGCAGACTTGGACTTGGGGACAGATTTCAATTGACCACAATTTGGTCATTTCTGGGTCAATTGTTGTAATCTTTGTTGCTTTAGGATCTCCCCTAGGTAGTAATTAGAACTTTGCTTGGTGGTTTCTCTTTTGAGCTTATTTGCCAGCTTATTTGTTGCCTCAACTTCCCCCTTTCTGGCTTCTACTGCTGCTGCTCTCAGAATAGCTGAGCTTGTTGTTCTGCTTGATCTTGTTGTTGTTAATAACACAAAGCAACAAGATTCAACTAATCAAAGTTCTTAATAAACCCTATGCAAGATCTTAAAGATTGTCCCATTTTCACAGATATGCAATTTTGATTTTCCCTCTTTTTTGCAAATGTTGACTATTATGAGATTACACTGATCCTAATTAACTTACAGTAACGAAATAAGTTATAATGAAACTAATTTAGCCTATTTTAACAACTATTAAACCTACTGTGATGATTACACTACCTAAACTTTTAACAGTTAAACAAGAAAAGAACTCAAAGTTAATTTTGACTTTTTATCTAAAACCTACCAAATTTTATGCTTTGACTACTCCAATTTACCCCCAAGAAGGATGTCTGAGTTGTATTTAACCAATGAAAACCTTAAAAGCCCCATAAAACAAGTAAATCCAAACACCCTCTTAAAAACTGCTTAGAGAAATTTTGCAAAGCATTACAGAGATTTATCCCAACAAAGCCTGAGAATTCTGAGAATTCTTTTTCTAGAAAAGTTAAGTTACTAAACATTCATGGCTTCATGACATCCAACTCAATAAAACTGATCCGATTTCAAGTGATAAAGTTTTAGGCGACTTTAATACTCTTCATTATCTTCAGGTGATACAGTTTTGGGTGTTACTAGTTTTTGTTTGGGTTGTGGGGCAGATTGGACATGGACAAGTCTAAACAAAGTTACCTGTGACCCGACCAAACGCCCATAAAACACCCTTTAGATAGAACAACACAGGAACTGTCATAATAACCTATCCAAAAGCAGATCTATGGTTTAATCAGGGCATGTACTCCTATTGCGAACGCATGGTTCAGACTTCAGATACATATTGCCATTCCCATTAATTTTTTTGTTTTTACTTTTTATTGTTACACAATAAAATTACAAAGAAAAAAGTTTCAGGGTATGCACTAGCATACCACGAACACAAATTCCTTCTAGTTCAGCCATGAATTTATTCACATGTTTCAAACTGTATGATTAATGTGTTCTCATATTCTCTTATACTACTAAATGCCTTGATGACTTATGGAAACGTGCACAATATTAAAAAATTGTTTATAATAATATTTTCACTGGCCCAAGACTGTTAGCCCATCACGGAGCCTGTTCTTTTGCCTAAATCTGGCCCAAAAGCGATGACATGAATACATGATCGACACAATAGGTGGTTTGCAGTTGGGTCCACTGAATTTATTATGGGTATGTAGTGGCAGTAGCATGCAGACCTCATTTATTTTATTCTATTTTTTTATTTTTTTGAAATTCATACCTCATTTAATTGACTAAGTATATTTTCTAAAATATGAATAAAAAAACCAATTTATAAAAAAGTTTAGAAATACAAATAAAATCTGAAGTCACCCCGTTTTCTTTTTATTTTTTTAGCGTAATACTGTAATAGAAAAAAAATTCTTCCTCACTTCACTCCCCATCTCAAGAAAGGTAAAAAAAAAAAAAAAAAAATCTCAGTAAGGCGGTGTATTTCGTATCTCATCTTTATAGACCTACACCAATTACACATCATATATCTTATATTCGACAAGCAAAACACAACAACATAAAAACTACCCGAGACCTCATCTTCAGATCTTGAAGGTGAAAAGAACACATACGATTGATATGTTTGTACCAACGGTGTTTTTGTTGATTCGAATAGATACACAGCGTTTGTTTGCTACTCAATATTAGTTTGTTGTCGTGGGCTCACAAAGAAAATGAGAGTGTTTGTGTTTCGTTGGGAGAAGAGTGACAAGATTAGAGATGTAGTAAGTTATCGATGTGTTACTGCGTTTCATTGTTGGAGAGATAAGGAGGCTGTGTGTTAGATGTGGGGGCGGATAATTAGGATGAAATGGGATTAGGGTTATGATATGTCGTGTTTTATAATCCCTTTGATTTAGGGTTTGACACTTATATCTAAAAACTAATTAATGGGCTGTTAACATTTACTTACCGAAAATGTGGACTTTAAATGGGCTTAAAAGTCACACGAAATTTGTTTGTGCTAAAAATTTATGCAAACCACAGTGTACATAAACAAAGCAAGACCAAGATGTTGAAGCAAGACCAATATTGACTATTAACTTTAAAATTATCCTAACTTTTTTTAAAACTATAACTTGCCCGAAACAACATTCATTCCAAAAAGGCTGTCATATGACAATTACAAATATATCTTCACGCAATATTTGTTCGAGACAAATACGATGCATGTCGGCCAAAAACATACCACGATCTTACAACGAAAAGTCTTACCCAAACATTATTCGTAAAAAAATTTGAAAAAAAAAACCCCGCCGCAACGCGGCGGGCATTAGATTCCTTGTTGCTACTAATATGGTATGATACATTGATACCCATACTAATTGTTTAAGATGCAAGCTTTGTTGAAAAGTTGAGCTCTCAAAAGACTATTGTATTCATACAGTTCTGCTGCTGCTAAACATATTGCCCCATTTTCATCTTTGATTGTTCGTTTCCACTATCCATTTCAGTCACGCATAAATACACACAAATTTAAAGCATACGTGTCATATATACTACATAATCCACCATTTTCCCTTAACAATGTTAAGGATTATGCATATCGTTTTACCCAATCAGCTCCATAACACTTAGCCATTATCTCAAATCCAGACAATAATGTTGGCTCTCTTACTCTATTTTGGGCGTCTGGGATTGCTTATAGAACTGATTGTTTTTGTTCAAATAAGCAATATTGAACAAGTATATTGAAGTGTCCTACGTGAAACTGATTATTCACTCACAAACACTCATACAAGCTATCTGGAGAATATGCTTTCAAAGTCAAAGCAAAGACTTCCATTTAGAAGAAACTAATACCGTAAAACCACTTGTCATAAAAAACACTAATGTATCACACTGCTTATAATTTGTATTATTACACAAACACTCGTGTCCAATTCTCTATATCTCAAAGTATTTAAAAATGTGTGGTTCTGTTATGCAAACAGGAACATCATTGAAACTACTAATAATTTGTTCAATTCACACAAACACTCATATGTCTAAAACGCCCCTTCCACGAATAAATTAGTTGTATTTCTTTTTAATTGCAGTGAAATGTTCGAGAATTAAATGATCAGTTTAAAGTATTATGGATTATGAGATTAAGGAAAAGAATGTTAGTTATATATTGTTGGATCTGGGTTTTGATTTGAATGCCTGAGTTTTTGCTCTTGATGTTCTTCATTTTTTATTAAAGTTAAATATAAATTAAAAAGAAATTCAAATGGGGAAGAAGACGATGGTATATTAGTCATTTCACTGCACTTAACGAGGAAAACTAACGGAAGTTAACGGAAAAGGCCTCTCGGTGGCGATTTTGCAAAAATGTGAAACGTTGGTGTCTTTTTTGCGCTACTTTTTGTCTCGGTCCCATTTTTGCTATTTTGTGGAACGTCAAGGACCATTTTTGCAATTTACCCTAAAAAAAGAAAGAAAAAAGAAGAAAAAAATATATACACAAAAAGGGACGATTGTCAATCGCCTCCTCGACCGTTTGGAGTTTTTGTCGTGTGTCGACCGACTTCCCACAGAAGACACGATCGACTAGGATCGATCGTGTATGTCGATCTTGGTCTCCTTCTGCATGCAGCCTAAGAGGGAGAGGTGTGGTAATGAGGCTTCATCTCCTCATTTGAGGCCCACGGGTGCCACATCACCCCAACACCTCTTCACAACTAACCTCAACTAACTCCTCCTCACTCATAACTAATCTCAACTTACTCATTTGGGGTCCACCACTTACAACTTTTTTTTAATTCATTTCAATAAATAAACTAAATTCATTTAACAAATTATACAAAATAATACAACATACTAATTTTTAATTCATTTAAATAAAAAAGATACAATACGAAAAAAAAACCATACGATATGAAGAAAAAAATATACGATACGAAAATAACGAAACGGATAAAATCAACCAAAAACATCTTCAAGAATTTATATCAACTTGTAATTATCGATGAGTTGTGATTTTTCTTCCCAAACTTGCAATACTTGTTCTCTGACCATTTTCAATGCGACTTGAAGTTCCACATCTGTTTCATCATTTCTTAAAAGGGTTTGTAGACCTACCATTACTATTGGATGGTCTTGAGGCAGCTCATGTAACCTTTCGACCTCTGGAGCACGTGACTCCCTCTGTCGAATAATACGCGCTATCTCACCAAACAAATTGTTAATCAACTTAAGTTCATTTTCTTGTTCATTGCGCAATCGGGTAAGTATTCTTCTTTGCACCTCAGCTGGTTGGTTAGCCATAGTGTGTGTGTGGAATTTAGTTTCAGTTGTTTGATAATAAGAAGTTGCGTAAAGATGGTATTTATACTGAAACTAGCCGTTAGATAATTTTATTGGAGAAACTAACCGTTAAGCCTTTTATTCAAACTGAAACTTACACTGACATAACATCACAAACGAAACGGAAATACTTAACATAAACCAACACACGATACAGGAATACAAATGCCATTAATTCATATATCTGTTCCAGTTGGTGTTGCTCTTCAAAATCAACCAAACTTGAAAATATTTGAAATCTTTCCCACCATTGCGTTCTTTGTAAACATTCAACGCATCTTCAACACGAACATCTGGCTCACGTGTGGGCTGCAAATTCAAGAAAATTTCATGAAACTTTTGGCAATTAGAGTTCATTCTTGCCCACTTACCCGTTAGCTGGCTTTGCTACGCTTCGGACCGTCTGATTGTTCATTGAACTTTTCTGTCACGACTTGCCAAAAAGGTCCTTCGTTGGCATGGAATTCGCTAACGTTTTGCCACATCTCGGCTAGCCAGGATTCTTCATCAATAGACCAACGAGTTGCCATTGTGAATTTTTTAGAAAGTGAAGTGTGTGCAAAATTGTATGATAATGTATGCTTTATATAGGATTGTTTTTTTTAATTTTCAAATTTCAAAATTTGAAAATTCAAAACATGGGGCGGGATATTTTTAAATTTTCAAATTTCCAAATTCAAAATTTCAAACAAAACATTTCCTACACAATACTATAAAAACAATATAACCCATTAAAAAAAAAAAAAAAAAAAAAAAAAAAAAAAAAAAAAAAAAAAAAAGACTGCATTTGCAGGTTGCTTCCCTCGTCACGCAGGCGACGAGCTGCTCAACAACGAGCCACGGCGAGCATACCACGGTGTGGTGGCGAGATCCGGCGAAATCCACGTCGGACGACGAAGCCAAACAACGAACCCACACCTCTTGGTCTAAGATTTCAATAAACACCAATTTGGTCTCAAAACTGTTTAAATCCACTAATAACTCATTTTGTATCATTTCCTTTATAAGCTTGTTGGATTTTTTCACTAAACTTTTCAATCTATGCATAACAAAAGACTATTTATTCTGGATATTTAAAATTTAAACTAGATTATGTCAAGTAAACACCCGCAAATTATCAATGTAAAAGTATTAACAAACTCTACATTTCCATAACTCTACCAGACTGCAGGGACAACTTTTGTATTCGCAAAATCAATTACCAACGCACCTCGAATTTTTTAGAAAGATAAAGAACAAAAACAAAACCGGATACTCCATGCTTTTGTATCATCAGTGTCATAGTCAATAAGAAAGTATACATAACTTTTTAAATATTGCGAAATAAATTTAAAATACATAACCAACAGCCAAAAAAGAAGGCCCAGCATTTTCATCAGTTTGACGAGCATGCTCTCGGTCTCTCTCTTCTCTCTCTCAACTGCCTGCTGATCCATCTGGTACTTGGACATACTTCTATTTCCTGCAGAGACGTCCAAGAGACCGTTAATACATTATCAACGACTGCTTATACAAAAATGCTTCACGTGTAACAAGAGAAACAAAATTATACCTGCCACTCTTAGTTGTAGGGACAATTATCCCTCTTTTCTCAAGACTCTTGTATCGGTCTCTTGCAAGGGTGCAACATGCCTGCATAACGGAAACATTTGGTGTTAGTGGTAGCCAACATTTGGTGTTAGTGGTAGCCAACATATATTGCTAATAGGCAATCCACTGGTCTTTTATCGTCAAAATTTTGAAAAGTAGCATTTATCCCAACAAATGAGCATAGGAGTAGTGCCATACCTTTAGCTTCCTTAGGGAACCAGTAATTTCTTCAGATAACAAAACTTGAACAGGTGCAGGCTCAAATCTGCAATGTAATATTATGTTAGATATTAATAATCACATAATGCAACGATGACTTTAGATAAATAACTTTTACAACAACGTAGTAATAATGTATTTGTTTTGGTTTAACGATGAGGTCAATAAATCTATTGCAAGAGTGTTGCCCTTAACTGTGAGAAAAGAAAGATAGAAAGTAACAAGCCTTACTTGTGCCTCCCTAGCCGTGGTGGACATGATTTTAGTCTTTCTTGTTTAGCAACAACACGACGGAGATGTCTCTTGCTTTTTTCCTCATCCTCCTTGGCTATTTCATCAATTATCTCTGGTAAACTGTATTGAATATTTGAATCAAAAGAAAGTGAGATTCTTACATTTAGATATAAGAAATGAAATATGGGTAAAGCAAAGAGTTGAATTAACCTGTCGAGTTCCTTAGAGAACGCCTTCGTCTTTTTTGCTTCTGCTTCCAACTTCATTTTTTCTTTGTTTCTAGCCCTCCTATTCAGCTTTACTCGTGTTACCCTCTTTGTTTTGAAGGGCCTGCATGGTCATAATTCTCACGAGTATGAGTTAACACAAAAAAAGATGTAAAACTAAATCATATGATGACTTATGAATAATAAGCTGCAAACATGACATTGACGTTTCCAAGTTATACAAAACCACTTTAAGTAAGGTTTCAAACCCAGCAAAACATCCATTTCTCTATTTTCAACTTTGAACATCCTAACTTAGTGACAAGATTGCTTTACCAACCAAAAATCACAGTTCAGCTTAGAAAACAATAAATGCACAAACAGCATAAAACCAGTGTTATCAAATAAGACCTAACCTTGTCGGCTAAACTTAAGCAGACCCTGTCAAACATGTACCAACATTTTATCCAGATTCAAGGTGTATTCGTCCTATAAAGCTTCATCAATTTCCTAATATACAGAGTCATTTGTGGTCAATAGATTCTCATCACAGCTACATATTAGTAACCAGTCCTATCTTGGTTTCATATTAGTCCAAAACTTGCCCCATAGAGGTTTCTTATAGCTCACACGTACCCGATGTCTAACCTTCAAACACAACAGTTAAAGGAGCAATTAACATTATGGTATCTCCCCTCAACCAGCTAGTAGCCATGAATAACGCTATTAGTTACCAGATAAGTAAAACGCGCTTCTCATAAGTCAAGTCACTGTCTATTTAGATGCCTCTGTTTTGGCTTAAAATTGGAACTGCGGTACTACACAGAATCCGATCTCCAGTAGATCCTTATGGACATTGACATTGAGAAGAGAAAAACACAACCCTAGTTGAATATGGCTCCAGTGGTATTGTGATAGCAGTTAAACAAATCAAATGCACTAGTGTATATCTGCTTTAACAGCATACTTTGTGGTGACACCAATAATTAAAACCGATGTTTACATAAAGCCTTAACCATATTACAATACGGACAAACAATGTTTCCCTGTCTCCAAGATGACTTACGGCAGTATATGTAGCAACTAGACTGTAAGTATCCAGCAAAAACCACATTTATAATCAACCCAAATATCACCTAGTTGGCTAATCCACAAAATATCTTCGTAAATGATGACAAAATACCTCTTTTCTAGATCAGCATCACCATTTTCATCTTCATCCTTCTCTTCTTCATCATCATCACTCTCATTGTTTGCATCAAGGAAATACCTCTGTAAAGTTTTCTAATCATTAGAGATCCATTTGATGTATATATCTAAACAGCCACAATTATAAATTAATGATATAGAGGATGTATGAAATTAAAGCTACCCACATCTTCCTCATTGATAGCTTCCCCCTCAACCGTTAAAGGGACAGGTGCGGGGCGCAATTCTTTTGCATAAACTTTCTGCATTTCATCTGCAACAGCCTGAGCCAATGAATCCTGCAAAAAGCAATAAACATTAACAATTAGTAACTAAAAGAAAGGTGTAAATAGTTTCAACATAACAGTAGTAAGAAGCTTGTAGGCATATAAAACCTGATGACTTTCAGATGTTGGATTGTATGAGCATCCAGGCGCCTCTACTTCCACGGCGGGAATGGAAATAGTCTTGTTGCCAACCTGTCAAAATAATTCAGATAAGTAGTAAGATAACTAGAAGAAACTGCATGCTTATAAAATATTTAAATATCTTGAAGTGTTGGCAACAAACACATAGGACGCTATAACCACCAACGTGGAATCTAAATCGCAGTATTCGTATTGCAGTAGCAACAACCAAATTTAACAAAGAATACCAAATCAGTAAAAACCAAGTATGATAGTTTCATCCACCGAATGCTTAAGGTTTAATTCAGAAACAAATAAGGGGTGTTTTTGTTAGCTTATTTACCGCGTTTATAAGCACATATAACTTTTTTAAGCTCGTATGCCCACTTTTCCCGGCTTATGAACTTATAGAGTTGAGTTTATGCGGTTATGTAAACCGAAAAGTCAAGTCGATAAGCTCATAAGCCAGAAATTTTCTGGCTTATAAGCTTTTCATATTTTACACAAGCTCATAATCACAGGAAAATAAGCACAACACAAACACCCCCTAAATGCTAATAAAACATTCCTGACTGTTAACACTTAAGGTTTCACCGCATTAACACATTGATACACACAAGAAATACATACTATCAACAACATGCAAACAACCATACTTGAAGTCGAGTATTTACCTTTCTTTTCTTTACAACGTGATCACCTGAAAATCCGCACACAGAAAAACCATAAGAAACCTCACTTCAACACAAACGTACAAGTAACGATCAATTAATAAAATAAAAAGATCAAACGAATAGAAACCTTGTTCGCCCCATATATCAACCATGCCGGTATCCGCTTTCTACAAAAAACCACAAAACAACATCATCAAATATAATCTAAACACAAATTTCATTAACTAACAAACTATTCAAAGTTTCAAACATAAAACAAACCTCTGTATCTCTTTCGACCCGCTTAACCTCTTTCGGCTTAACTTTGGACTTCTTACAATTGGAAGAGGGGACAGCTTGCACAAAACTATTCTTTTGTAAAATACTATCAACTCGCAACACCTTCTCTCTACTTTTATCAATCTTACGCTTCACAGACAAATCTAAACAACAATCCAAACCACAAACATAATAAGTAAAATAAAACCGCCCCGACATATATTTACCATCAGTAAAAAAGAAAACAATGTTACCTCTGGATTTGTCTAGGAAGAAAAGTGAGTCATTCGGAGCTCCGGTGAGGGACCCACCGGAAAGGGCATCCTTGTTGGCTTTTTCATTAAAGTCTTCGATGTCTTCGGTGCTGATGTTTTTCCTCCATGCTTTTTTACCTTTTCTTGAACTCTTTGATTTCCCCATCGTTTGTTTTGATTGTTCAATTGACGGAATGTGTTTGTAAGATGAGAGTTTAGCTAAAACCCTAATTTGAACAAGAAGATTGGAGGCGGGTTTTTTAGGGTTTTGTTGTTACTTGCTCTTGTCGGGTCGGGTTTTACTTTAATTTGAGTCCTTTGTTTGCACGCTCCTAACTAACGCCGTTAAGATCGAGGATCATTTTTTTCTTTACAATATCGGAATCGTAAGATCGGATCGAGATCGGAAAATCCTACTTAAATGTTTAAAAATCTTAATTTTCTAGTAATTCGTACTCAAAGATAATTGTATAACAAATTAGAAAAGAAAAAAGAGTTCTGAAAGTTATAGTAATATGATAAATGCAACGCGTAATGCTATAAAATACAAAAATATTTAATCGGTAATTAATGACGTTGAATCTTTTAATAAAAAAATCTATCTATCTTGCTTTTATTAAACATTTACCGTAATCAATAATTGTTATATTGTTTTAATTTAACAAAATTTATTTATTTATAGTTTATTAGTTGGTTAAATTAAAGGAAGTAGGATTGAATCGGATCGAGATCTTACGATCATATGGTAAGATCCAGATCATACTTAAGATCGTATGCTTTTTAAGATTCTATGAAGGATCGACTCATTTTTTTTGACGGGATCGTAAAATCGGAATGCTCCTAACACTCCAATTTAGGGTGCGTTTACTTTTAACTTAATGGGGTCTCCAGGAAAGGATTTGGGTCCACCCAAATAAAAGTGGGTGTTTCTTTTTAAAAAAGTTCCCTCTGTCAATCCAGACCCACATATGGCAATCTCATATTTTCATTTTCCCCTTTTATCCTCATCAACATATATCATTCAATTTTATTTTTCAATCCTAACTACCCATCTTATTCACCAAACCTTTCATCTTCAACCCCTAGCCTTGTCAACTATCTTCAACACACATGTTCATTGTGCTAATCATCTGGTTTGTCATGACTTGATCCACGCTACTGATGCTCATTGAACTTGAAGTAATTTTGTTTCCTCTAATCTCTCTCTATCAAGCAAATTAGATGGAGTATATTTTTCCTTGGATTATAGCCCCATCTTTTTATATAATATTTTGATGGATCTCATATATAAAAGTCAAGAACTTGACAGGCAAATTTGGATTCAATGAGGCTATGTTTGGCACATAAGATTGTTAAGAGATCATGCTTATTTTTTCAAAAAATAAGCTACATAAAAAATAATATTTGTTTGGCAAACATAACTTATAAAAGATTCTAAAAAAAATAATCTTCCATAATCTCTTAAAACCAAATGTTACTTCATGTAGCTTATAAAAATAATCTCTTTTTATAATCTCCAGCACCAGCACCATCTCCAGCACCAGCACCAGTTCCAGCAACAGTTACTTTCGCCAAACATACCCTAAGTGTGTTGACTGTTGTTTTCGACTTTCAAACTTGTCCACTTAACAAAAATTTAAGATTATCTTGATCTGAAGTTATTTGTTGCAACTGAGAGATCAATGTATTCAACTTTCGTGATTCAATTGATAAAATGTTATAGTTTTAAGCTGTTAAACATTTAGATGTTAAAAACATTGATAATGTTTGAAGGGCAAAATTGGCATTTACTATTGATGGTGACTTTCATTTAGGTGAGAAAAGAAACACCAATGAATATTTAGCATTTGGTCCACAAAATAATTCTTATCCAGCCAGACCCTATATCGAGACGCCACTTAATTCTAAAAATAATAATAATAATAATAATAATAATAATAATAATAAAAACAGCCCCTTAGCGTGTTGGATATTTATACACAGTCACCTTTACATTTTCACCCATATGAGGGTATAAATGTCCAAACATAATTAATTAAAGTGTCCCAATCAATTGAGAGTGTGCAAATCATCTCCCTTTGGTTATATGATATGGTCAAGTTTAGCAACCTGGGTTATTTGTTCTGAGTCATGTTTTAAAACCCGGGTTGACCTGGCCAGTTGAACCGTGAATCGGTCGGGTGATCGAAAGCCGGTTTTGAGCAAAAAAACCGGCTGAACCGCCGGTGAAACCGGTTGAACCATGACCCGGTGGCTCGAACAGGTCAATTAAAAACCCGGTTTTTAAAACATTGATTTTGACAGTTGTGCTAATACTATTGTTATTTTTGTGATGGCTAGATGATTACCCGCAATTAGCGGCGACAGTGTATAGTAGCGTTAATCTGCGTGTGAATTTTTTTTTATGTATATACGAGTGTGTAGATTGTAAGAGTGAAAAAAGCTATCAATTTATAATTTAATTAACTATTTAAAAATTTAATAAATTGCAACTGCATTATTTTTAAAAAGTATGAGAATTTTAGTCTAACAAGATGCTCATTTTTAAGTTTTTTTCTTTTTTTTTAAGCAAATTTCTTTCTCTTTACATGTAGTATAGGTAGAAAAATATGTCTACTTTTACTTCATTGTAATCCTTATGTATAGCGCTTATTATTTAATTTATCGGAATTCTCTATATATACTAATTCTCCTATACCAACCACATTTAATATTCAAAAATTACGGGAGCCCAATTGTAGCCCAATGTTGGAAAATTTAGGCAGCCCGAGAGGCTACAACTGAATCAATTTTAATATTATACATAACTGTGCTGACTTTAATTTTGGATAAAGTTGAATGCCAAAACACGTGTCTTCAAATTTCAGCATTCACTATTTTGTTAACGGTTTTTATTATAGTATCAAATTTAATTGTATTGGATAGAGATTTACAACATATGTTGGGTCGATGCTTATTACATATATCAATCAAATTCATATGACCAAAAGCAAACCTATGTTATTTTTGTTATTCAACTTTAATACAAGGAACCAACCAAAGATATATACAAACGATCCGCCGCAACGCGGCAGGTGCCTTCAACTTGTTCATAGCAATTTACGATGTTTATCTTTTATTATATAAGAAAATATACAAAGTGAACAAATAGATTTTTTAATTAGCAATGAAAGAACTCAAATTTGAACGTTGTCATAGATGCTTCATTGTATAAGAGACCAATTGTATTCATATCTATAGTAGAAAATGTTGTACTCAGTGCTATGTGTTTCCGCTTTGGTCTAGTCAACATAGTCAAAAGCAAATGGCCCCATATTTTGTTGCACGTGTGAGGAGTCATTTTATCAATCTAACGCTATGAGAAAGTTATCCAATACTGTTACATCACCCACAATGGAGGATGTAAAGAAGTGATATCGTATAGAAGTGATTTCGCATCTGCATGGTAAGACTTATATTCAAGTCGACAACTCACGTTTGAAGAATATATTCGTACTCGAAGACAATGTAACATTTTCGTTATTGTAATTTTGACTCTCTCTTTACTAAAGTTATTCTAGTTGTATATGTTTTTATTTTTTTTAATTGTCTAATTTTTATGTCATTAATTATTTGTGCTTTTAATATTTGTCACCTTTATCAATTATAACCTTAAAAAAAAAAAAAAAAAAAAAAAAAAATATATATATATATATATATATATATATATATATATATATATATATATATATATATATATTCATTTTAATCATTAAAGAAAATTAAAAAAAGTAATAGTCTTGTCAAATGAGTGCCCCAATGAACTTTGTAGTAGTATAACAGAGCTAGGTGTGGAACACCAATAACACTTTTTGGCATGCCATATTAGCGTCACCTTATTACATACTTAATAATACATCAATAACTAAATATCTCCTTTAGCAAAAAATAAAATAAAAGATCAATAACACTTATTAGTGCATGTAGGTCTCATAAAACACGACACAAAAAATACCGCTCACTTAAAATAAATAAATAAATCTACTATATTAATAAAACAGGGTTTTGAAAAACAATCTTACTCTCAAAATTGCTTAAAACCTGCCACTTGGAAAATAATTTTGATCTAACGGGTCTGGATGTATTCCCCTTCTAAGCATTTACTGTGCAAAAAATTTGGGTGGCACTACTCTTCGATTCTTCATTTGGTATCACAACATAAAAAAAACACACACACACACACAAATCCTCTCACGATCCCCTTCTCGGAACCCTAACCGAAAAACACCATTAAACCACTCAACAATTAACCCTCCTCAATCAATTGCACCGAATATTTTAAAACAAAAATCTCTCCCAAATCTTTTAATCCCTAATTTGAAATCTGGATATCATTTACAAGCCTCACAAAACATTCAATGAATTTGAAAATTAAAACAAAAAATTGATGTTGTGTTTTTGATCGTTGTGTCTGGAGATTAGAATGGAGCATGTTCCGATTGATTAGGTCGTAGAAAATTTTGTTAGTGTAAATATTACGTTATTTAATCTACACAGTCTCGTTTGTTTTGATTGATGACAAACATATAACTTGATCCATAACGTAAAATGTACAAGTTACTTGTAATCTTATTTTGTCTCAACATACATTCAACACCTCTCAACGTCTCGAGTCCTCGTATGCTACAACACAGGTTCGTACATGTTTGTTATGTGGCATTATAATCAAAGCCCTTGACCAACCATTTAGAATGTTTAAAATACTTTTAGAGTCTTTAAGTATTTTAGGTGTCAAAGTGCACTTTATGTATAAAATAGAATAAGTGCCACATTAGGTGTCTTGATAATATTAGTAAGTGTACAATCTATAAAAATGTGTCTTATAACAACATAAGTACATAAAACATTTTTAGTAACTTACTAAATATCATGTAGCAAACTAATATATACATTTTCTAGTAACTTACAAGGTTACTTTGATATATATTTTAATCAAAATAGAAATTGTATAATTACATCATTCCATGGATCATCATGTTCTAGAATGTGAATCTTATAAGTTGACTTTAGAAGATTTGGTAAATATCTTAGGTAGATTTACACACTAGAATCTATAGAAAGATTGTGTAAGATCTTAGATAAATATAGAAAGATATTTGGAAGATATTGTTGTTAGTTTTGGAACATGGTTTTGGAAAACCTCTTTACTTGTTTTCCTATAAATAGTAGCCTATGGTTTTGTTATTAGTTGATGAACTTGAAAAAGAAAAACACACATTCTCTCTACACTTTGCATAGATCTTAGATCAATAGAAAACTATGTAGAAAACACAATTAATCACCCTCATTATCATGATCATAATGCTTCTAACATTTATCTTTGTTGTAAGCATATCATACATCTTGATCTACCAAAGAAGCTTGGAGATCTTGCCATCATCATCCACCACAAGCATACATATATGAAGATTCATCACAACAAGATTAGAGAACTTGTGATCTTCATTCATTGAAGGCTTTCTATCAATGGAAGTTCTTTTAGATTAGTCATTCATATCCATTAGACATTTATGTCTTGGATCATCATTGTACTCATTATTATAGGTTAGATGGTTTATGTGTTTGTGCCATAAAACACAAGGTTTCTATGTTGGGCCACAAAACATAGCGGGAGTTGTTGTACCCTTGTAAAAGAACTATCGGGAGTAGTTGTACCCTTGTAAAAGAACTAGCGGGAGTGGTTGTACCCTTGTTAAAGAACTCGGTATTTAGCTTTGTACCGGAAAAAGTGTAAGCGACGATTGTAAGGTTTTCTCCGCCAAGAAGGGAGCTTGTTGATCTAGTGAAGTAACTCTCGAGTTGAGTACTTGGGGAGTGGAGTAGGGCGGAAAGGAGATCCGTGATCGAACCACTATAAATCCTCGTGTTCGGTTTGCTCTTTCCTTTTACTCATTGTTTTACTTTTATACTTGCACTATATTATTGTTGGTGTTGTGACTTGATGTTTATGCTTGTGTGACAACTTGTTATATCATATGCTTTATATTAGTCATAAGACTATTATTAGCATTTCACATATTACAACAAGCTTGATTGGAAATTTGTCATATGGATGTTTTTAGAAAAGAAAAACAAACCGGACTAATAATGGCGAAACTTGACACAATGGTTTATACTATATTTGATACAACAAGTTTAAAGATTTTTAAATGAAAACGTATTCACCCCCCCCCCCCCCCCTCTCCGATTTCACAATTGGCATCAGAGCTTCGTAGCTCTTATTTTCAAAACAAATGGTTTTTAAAATGGAGCACGATCCATGTATCAAATTACCATTGAAGCGGAATATAATATGAAAAATGTTTCGCTAATTATGCTATGCTAATATGATTACTTGTTTTAGTTGTTTGCATACATGTTGTTTGCTTGTTTTAAGTTGGGATTACACTTGCTTATTTGTGATACATAAGTGTCAATATTGCCTTGATATTCTATTTGCTTGTTTGATAGGACTTTTGATTAGATCTTGTGCACCAAGTTGATAAATTGCTTTTGTATTACTTATAGTCTTAGATTTTCATCTTTGCATATGTTATGTGATTATTTTGCATAGTTTACTTAGGAATGAGAATTAAGTAACACTAATTAAGTATCGTGAAATATGATCAAGTGTCTAAATGTGTTACTACTATTTTAAACATGTTGTATTCTTGTAAAAGGTGTTTGGTATATATGCTTATTCAACGATGTTTGAAGTATGTGACTTGTTATAAGATTGAAAGTCATCTTTGTTTGATCATGTTAACTAACCATGTCATGTTTAGATGATAACACTTTGGTGTTATCAATTTTTCGTGTTTGGATTAATTTCCATTTATGGTAAGATCATAATCCTCGGCTTGATCTATATGCTAACATGTGTTAGAATATGTGTTTTTGGTTTTAATTTATCACAACTAATTAGGTGCATATGTTCCAAGTATTATTAGGATGTTTGAACGGGTTTTGGAAGTCGATAAATGTCCTTTGTTAAGGAGTGTTTGGCACTACTTGAAAATTGAACAATTTGATCGTTGATACCATGTTATTTTGTGTTTTTATGATCTTGTAGGATGATATTATGTATGTGGATTATGTGTGAACTAACAATATTTGTAGGGGATAACTTTTTAGTGCTATGCTATTTTCCATTTTTCGCTTAAAAAGTGTAAGTTAGGATCGCTCTCGTGATCTCTATCGGTAAGCATATTTTTACCCGCATTTTTTGTATTTCCTACCTACAACTAATTAATTACTTAAGTTTTAGGAAAAATTTGGAAAATCGAAAAACGTTTACTGCTTCGAAAAAGTGTTCTGTTTCAAATATGAGATTCCACGGATATGGCGGAACCAAAGACTTGGTTCCGTCCTTGTTGTCGATTGGTTCCTCCAGACATTCAGCAAACTTTTTAATCTTTGAATTTTTGGAATTTTTCTAGTAATCCTTAGGTTCCAAACTTGTTTCCTACATGCTTGTTTGTATTTATCACTAATTCTAAGAGCCCTCTTAGCACACTTTCAAACAATAGGATCATCATTCCCGCAAAATTCCATGATCACATAGTACTTAGTGCATAAGTTAGTCTTTCACTCCACCCAACTCCATTGGATTGACTTCAAATGATTTGAACTCTTCTAAATGATTAGGAACCTCCAAATGTGTATGGAACAACATTTAATCCAAACACTAATTTTCATAACATGTTCTTCCTATAAATTGACCAACATTCATACTTCTAATTCACACCATCACTTCTCTTATTCTTATAATTCTAGCTAACCAAAGTCTTGAAATGACTAAATCCAATACCTCATCCGAATCATCTAGACCTATTAGGAAAACCGCTAGGATTAGTGTAAAACCATGTTGCTTTAACAAAACCATTCAACTAAGCTCATCATCATCAAGTGATTCATCACTCAACATTTCCTCACCCATCAAAGATACAAACGTCCTCAACCTTGCTACTCCAACACCATCTCCAAAATCTTGCAATGCCAATGTAATCACCACTCCTCCACCAAATCATTCACTTTAGTGAGAAACATTTTCCTCAGTATTCATTAAGCATATTAGGACCATTTTTACTCAATAGGAAACCACTTACCGCTAAAAATTCAATTTAAATGAAACTCACCCAAAGAACCTGATGAGTGTCTAAATACTCATCATTTTTGTCCTATCTGAACTGCAAAAACAGTTAAAAACACACAGAAACACCACATAATCCTATAAATATCCTTGGAAAGTGTTTTTATATGTTTCAGGTGCAAAAGGATTGAAAACAGATGAAAAACAAGCAAAGTTTGCACAATTGGCAGTTTCAGTCCCTGAACTTTCATAAATTGGCATAAATAGTCCCTGGTATTCAAAATGTGGAAAATTATCATTCAAGGTCCCTATATTATTCAAAGTTGTCAAAAATTGGTCCTTGAATAAAACTTTTCAACAAATGGCATGTTTGGTCCCTCAAGTTTCTAAAATGACAAAAATAATCCCTGGATATATAATTATGGAAAATAATCAATTTTGGTCCTTGTACTATTGAAACTTGGCATGATAGACCCTTTTGATGACTTTGGATGAATTACAATTTCAACCCTTCAAATTTCAGAAAATACAAGAAAGGTCTTTGGGCTTATATTTCATACATACCAAACGGATCCTTAGTATTTATTAGTAACCCAAAACCCAAAATAAAAATCCAAACAAAACACCAACCCACCCACTATCCCTTAATCCAATCCACCACATCACCAGCCCAATCCCTTCTCCCAGGCCCAAAGCAAAAACAGTCAAACTCCCCTGGTCAAAACCACCTTCACCCCTTCCTTCCCTCCCTGGTTTCTCTGCAAATACCACCAGTGGTATCACCACCCCAACTTGCTCTGTCACCGCCCAAACTACTATCCCTCACCCATCACCTCCACCACCCCTCTAACCCCTAGCCTGCAAACACAGACCCCCAATTGCACTCACCCCTTTTTCCCGCCAAAACGAAATTAAAGGCCAGGATCCAATTTACTTATCCAACGATCCAAAATGGAAGTGGGAAGTGCTCAAGGGGGCTCAGAAACCCTAAAGGGTCAATATAAAAAGTGAAGAAGGGAAGCAGAGCAGTTATATAGCTAGTTAGTTAATTAATGAAGTAGTAATAGAATAGAAGTTAGTAGTTAAATTTATGTAATCTTTTTCCTTGTAACTTTCTTTAATTATGTTCAGTTTTCAATTGTAATACATTTCCTTTAATTTAATCTAAGTTTTATTCAGTTTTCAAGTAATTCGATTTTTACTCAAATTTCTTAAATTTTGCAAAGTGTTGTTATTTACTTCAAACTGTGTTCAAATTATCCTCTAAAGCTTACATAAGTTGTTTAGAAGCTTTTTGGAGCTTCAAATATCAAAGTACTCAGAAAAGAAAAAAAATAAGAAATTATAAGAAAATAAAAAATAAATAAAAAATGGTGGTTCAATGGTATTGAAGCAGAGCAAGGATGGATGGCATTTGGTTTAGTACTCCATGGGGAGTGTTAGGTTACTGATTTTGGTCCTTGTTCACCCATTGTGCACACCGTGGAAGAAACTTGTAAGGATTTTCATGTTTTCCTTTGTAACATGTTATATTAAGTTTATGTTCTTAGTAATTGTTTAATTTTGCTCTGTTAGTGATAACTAGTGAGTACTTTAACTTAGGTCTTAGTTTCATGTGTTAAATGTGTTAGAAGCTTTGTAAATCACAAATCAGTCCTCCTTAAAGAGTGTTTGGTTTAAGGGGGTCTTTGATGGTAGCATCTGTTTTATGTGTTGTTTTTGGTTTGTACATGTCCCTTTAGGTTCTAATAGGTCATTTTAGTCATAAAACATAAGTGTTGTTTTAGAAAAAGTCAAAATTAGCTTTTTACTTCAATATGTGTTGACTGTTAAGGTTTTAAGTTTCAACATTACTCATATTAGTTCACTAGTGTTAAATATAGATTAATTTGGTTTCCTTATAGCTTAAATCATCATGTTCAGTCATTAGAATCAGGATCAAACTTCAAAATAGTCAAAGTTCCAAGTTCAATTAAAAAGTCAAATTTGACCCTTATGCAGAAAATCCAAAAGTTACAGGAATTTTCCTGAATTGTGTACTTAGAACTAGGACTTGAGATTTTCACAAGTATTAGTCCCCCATCTAAACTCTTGATTTTCACCCACAGCTTATTTTTTAGATTTTTTCTTGTTTGGCTTATTTGGCTCCTTGTTGACCTGCAGGCCATAGTACTCCCCTGCACACTACTTAGCAGTCTCACACACCCAATTTCTGTGGGCTCCACAGACCTCACCAGTGGGCCCCACAGGGTAACTCATGGCTTTTGGGAGAACTTATTAGTGCAGCTTATCAGTTTAGTGCTTATCTTGGGCTTAGGTAACCTTGCCCATAGCTTATTATAGTCCTTTTTGTTGCCTGATTTCATGAAGTCTCCCCTGCACTTGTCATATCTGGCCTAATTCATAAGCTGTTTCCCAGCTTATTAGTGGGCCCCACCTCTTGAGCCTTGGCTTATTGGTAAGCCCTCTAGTTCAGCTTTTTAGATTACCTTTCCTTTTGGACCTCCAGATCCTCTTGTGGGCCCTACAAGGGGCTGCAATAAGCAGCAGGCATGTTTGGTTCTGAGAGCAAATTGGATTTGCTTATTTGATCTTAGTGGCTTATTCAGTGCTAATTTCTTGTTGATTTAGCCTCATTCAAGTTCACCTAAGTTGTTTACAGCTTAATCTATAGCTTGTGTCCACTGAGTAGCTTGTTTCAAGCTTATTCAAAGCTCAAACCTCATTTTCAAGCCCAAAAGCCATCTGTTGAGCTTATTAGGAAGCACACTGCTTATTTTTAAGTTCCACACAATTTGTTTTCATAAAAGTTGTCTCATTTCAGTATTAGAATAGTTTCATAAAAGAAAAATCAAAAAATCATCAAATATAATATTAGTGATAACTTCTATTTAAGAAGTTTTAGCTTTTTAGCTTATTTTTGTGCTTTTTCATTAAGCACTTAGGTGTTTTCATATTTTTCCTAGGTTTCTGCACCAGCATAGTATTTATATAAAAATTTTCAGATTTTTCCCTGTTCATTTGCTATTTTTCTTAATTTAATTTAATTTAAATTAATTAATAATAATTATTTAAAAAGTCTAAAAAATATATTTTCTGTTTTAAAATTAGTTTAATATTATTTTAGATTTTTCCAAATTTAAGTTTTATTTTTCTAGCTTAAAATCTTAATTATTTGTATTTTAGTATAAATTAAATTAGTTTAAATAATTAATAAATAATTTTTAATTAATTAAATAGTTGTAAAAATAATTTTAATTTTCCAAAAATTTTATTTTATCATTAGGATTGTAAAAATATAATTTTCATATACGTAGGCTTTTTATTTCTCAAAACTCGCGTTTTATTTCGTACGTTTACGTAAAATTAAATTAAACGTACGCGTTTTTAGGTTTTAAACGTTTCTGGGTTATCTGATTTCACAATCTTGTTAAATTAGCTTATTTAAGCTATTTTCTTAGTTTAATCAATCACTCATTTATACCCTTTCCCATTCAAATTCACCCGATCACAAACCCGTTTTTATACCATCACACCTCGTTGGGACATGACGACTCGGGGAAACACTGTATTCCACGGAGCATTGGTCTAAGCTGTTTTGACTTGTTGACCATTTACCTTGGTCAATATTATCTGACCGTTTAGCACCGATCAGAACCCTTATGCATAAAGGAAGGAACCCTTTATTTGGTTCCTTGCCATCCATGGGTCCCTAACCACAAATGTTTTGTAGTCATTACCCACGGTTACTACATTCTTCCATCCTTAACTCATCCTTCATCCATTAGCTTCACTTATTTGGTAACTTGACAACTTCCTAACTAATCCGGACTCGTTACTTACATAGATTACATATAATATCAAAATCACAAGTCTAACTTGTGACTATGGATATTGTCTTGTATCTATATATGTTACCACACTTGGTTAACATTAAAGTAATGTGTCATCCTTCAAGACGATAAGGATTTACATCAAGTCATAACTTACACTTAAGTTATAGATCTATTATCAAGTCTTGCTATCCTTTAGCACTATCCAATCTCAACAAGGTAGGATTGACAACTTAAGTATTTCGTCCGAAATATTCGAGTAAATTTGACTTACGATTGTAGTCATTCAAAGTCACATCCGAAAGAATCTACACCCAAGTATTTTAACAACATGTGTTAAAACACTTATCCTAACACTCTCTCAATCAATAGGGATAAAACAAATGACAATAGGTCTTCATCATTAAACATTGAGTACTTAAGTTCACTTGTTCGTTCACCATTATCTCATTCACTTCTATGATATATCTCAGCCCCTAAGCTTCACAAACATAACCAAAACCTCAAAAACTTCACTCACTAGTTATGGACCACAAGTCTTTGTATCCATCATTGTTGTTTTCAACATCCTTAAAACCTAGTACTCCCATAACACAATCATCTCAAATAAAACCAATGTTATGTCATCCCTAGTTAGACACACTAGAAGACCTACCACCTAGATCAACCAATCCACCATTCTTACCATCGTTTGAATCCGTTGAGTGCATTGCTCAAAAAGGCCTTCGTCCAACACTCGTACCAAATCAAATGCACATTGAACAAACACTCAATCATATCTTACCACCTGTAGGATTAGAACCTTTACCATCAAATGAGCATGAATCTCACATTCAGTTACACTAGGTTTAAGTAGTACCACTTTCACAAGTTATCAAAGTATTGGTAATACTTTTAACGTTAGCATAAGTTTCATTAAACCTTAAATTAACATCTTAACAACATATGTTAAAATGCAATCTCAAAGCCAACCTCATACATCCTGAGCAACAATGACTCTTGAGGAGTATACATAAGAAACTCGAGTGAATTCCTCTTGTCATCACCTAGTGAATATAATCTTGAGATCAAGTATATTTAGGATAGGACTATCTGATTCAAACACCTTGGCTTCATATCTTCATTTAGGAAAACATGATGTTTTGGAAGACATTATGCCTAAGAAATCATGCGTTAAGTTTTCATCCTGTTAAAAGGATATTGTATATCCTATGCATCATTCTCTCCTTGCGACATGAACGGTTGTGTTACAAGAGATTTCATTTTACCTCATCAGGTAAATGATCTTAAATAAACATCTGCAAGTTCTGTGAACTAGAGCTTTCTCATCATCTTGTCATTTTTGTCTTCATAAGCATGATGAATTTATTCCACGTAATAATTCTACTTATTGAAAGACACTATATGTGTCTAGTTCCTTTCAAGTGTTCATCATAACCAAACCTTGCTCATAACCTAGTTCAAACCCTATCTCTAGAGCATATACAAGATCTATTGAAGTTGGTAACTTCACTTAGATTCCTGTTCCAAAGAGCTTTCTTGAGAACGTTCTTATCATATTCAATTATCACACAAAAACTCATCTCTTGGTCTTGGATGACCAAATCACTTGCGTAACACATGCTTAAAGATGTCCCCTTTTAGATCATTCAACCAAAGATTCCAAACACAAAGATTAAAATCTCTTGCATTACACATACATGTGTCATTTACATTTTATTTGTTTGATATAATTGGACATCTTAACATAACCATGATAACTATTTGATTGATTAATGTGTAAACCTTGGTTATTTATTTATGATGCCTGCATGCTTATATGTTTCGTGTTACTATATATTAACATGATTTATATGATATTTTCATTCTTTATATATATGATGTTTTGCATGATTAACGTGTTACTTGTTAACTCATGGTATGTCATTTTGAGACATGATGTCTTTATATGATATTTATATATTTGAATGGTTGTGTCTTTTTCGGTCATTCATTAGATCCATGCTTAGGATGGTCTATATAATACATGCTCTAAAATGTTATCATTTAAACATGGGTTGCATAAATTTTTCGTCTTGTTTCTTTGTCACACTATTTGTTTACTACATGTGCACTTATAATTTGTCAAAGTACTTTTGGTATGATAAACATTTAGAAGTCGTTTTATCATACAAATTAATTACATAGATTAAAATTTGTTGACACATATTTGTTAAGTTTCCATATAAAACATGACATCTTCATCACCTTAGTTTTATTAAATGTTGTTGAGTCTCATTAAATCATGTATTAATTATCTTGTCTTAGAAATATTATTCAAACAAGAAGTAGATTTGAGTTTCTCTTTAGTTTATTAAGAATCACTTGCAGTACACATATATGTGTCGATTAAATGTTATTTATTTGATATGATTGGGTATCTTGACACAATAACTATTTGATTGATTAATATGTAAACCTTGGAAAGGTTTTGTCTGAATGCTTATATGTTTCATGCAACTAAATGTTGACATGATTTGTATGATACTTTGCAAGATTAACATGTTACTTGTTAACTTATGATATGCAATTTTGATACATGATTCTTTTGTATCTATGTTTTAATGCTCTTGTCTTTTGTTGACACTCATTAAATATATACGTAGGATGTTTTAATGATGCATGCTCCAAAATTTTATATTTTAAACACAGTTTACATGAATCTTTCGTCTTGCTTCTTTTGTGTCCTTGTCACACTGTTTCTTTGCAACGTGTGCACCTATAATTTGTCAATGTGTTTTTGGTATGATTAACATTTAGAAGTCTTTTTATCCTACTAATTAATCACATAGATCATTGTGCTAATTAATGGTTAAGTATGCTTAAATGTCTAAACCTAAACAACAAAACAACTTCACAATGAAGTGTCTCAAACAATGTCATGCTCTCTCGTAATATGATTGTTTGTCTTGATGCTATGCGGTAACTTTATATCTAGTTGTCGAATGTGTTGTTTGAATAAGATGATTTTTTTTCTATCTTGTTGACATCTCTTCTCACTAACAAATTTGTTTTAGTGGATTGAGAACTAATCATCTGCCATCTCACTTCGTTCTAGCTTTTATATGCTCATCTCGCATAACTGTAATCCCTTCACTTGCATATAGTTTTAATACTAATAGGATTGAGTCTTAGAGATTTGAAATTTGTGTTTGGGTATCTTTCAATCGACCTCTTTCCAAATCGCATTATAGCTTCCGCTTTCCAAAAATCACTTCCATTACTATTTAGCTATAATAATACTCTAATCTTTCCCTCATCTGAGAAAACCACATGCCTCGTCATGTGATCATCTCGCATTGATAGAGAAGAGCTACGTGACTTCGTGGATGAAGTTCTTTGTATGCTAACCAACATCCGCAAAAACATTACTAAGCTCATCGCTTTTGTTAACCTTTAACCTCCCAAACACTTTATCATCATTCTTTATATGATGTATTACACAATATGTTGGATGTCCACCAATTAAGGCGGAGAGAAATTCATTCACATGTTTGTATCTTGTCAAAACGTATTTAAAGAACATCCACTCATGTATCTTACACCAACATGTAGGTTCACACCATCTAGTTAAAATTGGTTCACAAAACCACGAGTGTTTCAAGCCTTTTTAACCCAACATCACTAGTTTGTACCAATATCTCATCAAGTGAAAAACACATCGTGTGTTTGACAAAGTTCTTCATCTCCACAACCAACAACTAATGGAGTCTAGGATCTTTCTTAAACTAGGACTTCACAACTTCATTTTCTAGAACACCATCATAGGATCTCATCCTCTCGTACTCAACACATATCATGCACGTCATTGTAAGTGCAATCGATATATTAATCCTGTCATTCCCAACACTTTCTTAGCACATTGGTTTAACCAACACTCTCCCATCACATAATGTCATTCTCATCCTCATATAGGTTTTTAGTATTCTTTATTCCTTTCTTATGAAATGTTTGTTCTTAGGTGCTTATTGTCTTCACTTCTGTTTGAATACATTCAAGCATACATTATGGCATGTTACATCATCTTTGGTAGATGATAATGTCATTAAAAGTCATGTAGAACTAAACCATGTTAATACTCTTTCATCCATTGTCTTTCGATATAGGTCATTATTTCTGAACGTATTTCGTTTTCATTAGCATCAATCCTAATTGATCAAATCATAACCCATAGCCGTCATTGAATATCAATGTCCATTCACATTTTTCTTTTCTCTTAACATTACGTAAGTCGTATTCCTTCATCCCTTTAAGTTGTGAATTTTAGATTGCATAAGTCCATATGTTCAATCTTTATTCGTTATAGCATTTGCTATACATACGAGTTTCTAATTCTTTAATATAGTCGTCTACGTTTTCACAATTACACTTGAGTTTCTAATTCTTTAAATAGTTGTCTAAGTTATCATCACCACCTTCCATCATCACTTTCACTAATCTTCATCACCATCGATTAGCGAAAACTTACTTTTATCAATATTGAATCCTCTACCGAGTTATCACCACATGAGTTCTTCTAGTAAACCAACACCAACACTAGCACCACTCACTTTAAATCTTAATATTTCAACTTTACCTTATATCTTCCTTCTAGGCTTTATTTTGTAGGATTTTATCATATTATATTCGCGTTTTTTTTTTATTGTATTTCTTTTTACAAGAATACACCTCATGAGATCTTTGATTTCATGGTTCGCTACTTTGAGTCGCTTATATCATTTATATATATACATCTTATTTTTCTTTGAGATGAAATATATTGCACTAACTCTTTCATTGTAGGTTCACCATTATATACGCTCGATCGTATATAGCATACTCATCTAAGGATAAAGTTTGCATCGATTATTTTTCTTCTTTCATTATAGGTGCTTCTTGACGTAGGAGGAATATCCATCAAGCACTCTTATTGCATCTTCTACACACTTTGTTGTAGAGGACACGTTTGTCTAAAGACAAAGCTTCTATTATACCAATTTTTGTTTTATAGGTTCATATTGAAGCCCTAAAGCAAGGGGGAGCTTCTGTCAAGCATTTTTAGAATGCATCACACACACGCATTGCTATATATCACATACTCATTATAGGATAATTATTGTCTTACACTAACCTTTATTTTGTAGGATTCTTCATCCTTGCATCATATACGTTGGTACCCTAGCAACGGGGAGTATTGATCAAGGGGGAGATAATCATGAACTAACCTTTATTCTTGTGTAGCTTTCTTATTTCTTGTATCTTATACATTGGAACCCTAGCAACGGGGAGTATTGATCAAGGGGGAGCTACAATATAGGGGAAGCATGCACACATTCATATTTATTCTCATTCTTTGACACACTTATATGTTTCGACAAAAAGAAGGAGATAAGTCAACACAGTCCAACATGCATTTCATTCATCATGCATTTTTCGTATAATTTTTATGTTGCACAACACTAACCTTGATGTAGGTTAAGGAACTTAATATGATCCATGGATCCGCTAACAACCTAAGGGACACAACAACCTTATGTAATTGGAGTTGAAGACTAAACTTCACTAGGGATGATGCAAGCTCGCCATTTTGGAGAAAAATAAAGTTAACTCCAAGGACACACCCTTTTTGTTTCGACAAAAGGGGGAGAAGAGTGTAAACGGAGAAGGAAATGTAGAAGGTGTAGAAGGAAATGTAGAAAGTGTTGCGGATACAAGTAAGTTATACGAACACAAGTAACTTTTTACATTTTACTATCTATCACGTTTACATATTTTGTCATCATCAAAAAGGGGGAGATTGTTAGTGCAAATATTACGTTATTTAATCTACGCAGTCTCGTTTGTTTTGATTGATGACAAACATATAACTTGATACATAACGTAAAATGTACAAGTTACTTGTAATATTATTTTGTCTCAACATACATTCAACACCTCTCAACGTCTCGAGTCCTCGTATGCTACAACACAGGTTCGTACATGTTTGTTATGTGACATTATGATCAAAGCCCTTGACCAACCATTTAGAATGTTTAAAATACTTTTAGAGTCTTTAAGTATTTTAGGTGTCAAAGTGCACTTTATGTATAAAATAGAATAAGTGTCACATTAGGTGTCTTGATAATATTAGTAAGTGTACAATCTATAAAAATGTGTCTTATAACAACATAAGTACATAAAACATTTTTAGTAACTTACTAAATATCATGTAGCAAACTAATATATACATTTTCTATTAACTTACAATGTTACTTTGATATACATTTTAATCAAAATAGAAATTGTATAATTACATCATTCCATGGATCATCATGTTCTAGAATGTGAATCTTATAAGTTGACTTTAGAAGATTTGGTAAATATCTTAGGTAGATTTACACACTAGAATCTATAGAAAGATTGTGTAAGATCTTAGATAAATATAGAAAGATATTTGGAAGATATTGTTGTTAGTTTTGGAACATGGTTTTGGAAAACCTCTTTACTTGTTTTCCTATAAATAGTAGCCCATGGTTTTGTTATTAGTTGATGAACTTGAAAAAGAAAAACACACATTCTCTCTACACTTTGCATAGATCTTAGATCAATAGAAAATCATGTAGAAAACACAATTAATCACCCTCATTATCATGATCATAATGCTTCTAACATTCATCTTTGTTGTAAGCATATCATACATCTTGATCCACCAAAGAAGCTTGGAGATCTTGCCATCATCATCCACCACAAGCATACATATATGAAGATCCATCACAACAAGATTAGAGAACTTGTGATCTTCATTCATTGAAGGCTTTCTATCAATGGAAGTTCTTTTAGATTAGTCATTCATATCCATTAGACATTTATGTCTTGGATCATCATTGTACTCATTATTATAGATTAGATGGTTTATGTGTTTGTGCCATAAAACACAAGGTTTCTATGTTGGGCCACAAAACATAGCGGGAGTTGTTGTACCATTGTAAAAGAACTATCGGGAGTAGTTGTACCCTTATAAAAGAACTAGCGGGAGTGGTTGTACCCTTGTAAAAGAACCCGGTATTTAGCTTTGTATCGGAAAAAGTGTAAGCGACGATTGTAAGGTTTTCTCCGCCAAGAAGGGAGCTTGTTGATCTAGTGAAGTAACTCTCGAGTTGGGTACTCGGAGAGTGGAGTAGGGCGGAAAGGAGATCCGTGACCGAACCACTATAAATCCTCGTGTTCGGTTTGCTCTTTCTTTTTACTCATTGTTTTACTTTTATACTTGCACTATATTATTGTTGGTGTTGTGACTTGATGTTTATGCTTGTGTGACAACTTGTTATATCATATGCTTTATATTAGTCATAAGACTATTATTAACATTTCTCATATTACAACAAGCTTGATTGGAAATTTGTCATATGGATGTTTTTAGAAAAGAAAAACAAACCGGACTAAAAATGGCGAAACTTGACACAATGGTTTATACTATATTTGATACAACAAGTTTAAAGATTTTTAAACGAAAACGTATTCACCCCCCCCCCCCACCCCTCTACAATTTCACAAATTTATTCCGACGATCTAATTAAGGTTAATAATTTTCTTTAATACTTTTTTGTCTCAGTTATATGTTCTTATTTTAACCTGGTATGAAAACAATTACATGTTCATATTTTTTTCATTATTGTGATTGTTTTAACCTGGTATGTTTAATCTGTTGTTAATTTTATCAATTACATCTTCATGTTTTTTTGATGATGATGATGATGTTCCAATCAATAATTGAAAACTGAATCATTTGAAAACTTGATATCATTTACAATCAGGTGTTTCATGAAGGGGTCACCAAATATTTAATGAAATATCTAAGATAAAGAGTATTAAGGAAGAGGTAAATGTTTAATACCTTAATATATATGCATTTCTTTGTTTGTGTAATATTGCATAATAGGTGATATTGATTATTAATAATGAGTTAGAAGGTGTTCGAGATTGCTTAGCTAAACTAATCTGCTAAATTTAAACTCAAATCAGTAATTTTGAGTGTTTTGCTTTTTGGTAAAGTTAGTGTAAATAAGTATTCAAATTTAACAGGTTGGTGCTTGCTTATATTTTCAAGCAGAAAATTTTCTCAGATTGATAACAATGAAGAGGTGAGTAATTTTAAGAACTTAAGGAATTCATTTGTTGTAGAAGCTTGTGATATGTAAGGATTTGAAATTGTAATAAGACTAAGCTACTTTTTGATTTTTTAGGATGATGGTGAAAATGTAAGGAGTTGTGACAAGGATTGAGGCACATAATCAGATGATGACATGTAATATGAACACGAGGATATGGTAAAATCTCTACATGGATCAACACCGGCGCGTGAAGTAGATGTTGTAAGGATACTTTTTTGCTCACCCTTATTTAATGCTTGATTTTGACTGAGATTAAATAAACATTTGAGATATTACAAGCATACTCAACTTGAAAAGGCAAAAGCATACCACTGCCCTAATCATACATTTGAAATTATTAAAGCTAAAGTATGAGTTATTTATTTATTTATTTTTTCTCGCGGCATATGCATATGTGTGAGCTTTCAGAGTCATATGCAGCATACACGTACAACATACGCACTGGTGACATGTAAGGATGCAATCAGGTTTGCTTCTTGAGATACACCAAGTAACTAATCAATGGGCATGCTTCTTTTGTCTTAAGATATATCAAGTACTTTATTAAGAATCTTCTCTTTTGTTAATATTTTTTCTGAATGTGTAAGTTAACATGTTATCTGAAATGGGTATGCTACAGCTAATTAGAAATCTTCATGAAACGAGTATAGAAAATTAGACCAGATAACCCATTTGAGAAAGAGATTAAAGATTGTAGCTTTATGGTAAATATCTTTGACTGAGTGGCTGCACGTCCTTGTGATTCACAATAGTTGAATGAAAACCATAATGTATCATGGGCTTTTTGTAGTATTCTAATATATTAAATATATTTGTTGTTATGCAATGTATTACATATTTGCAACAATAATGGCTGCTATTTAGGATTATACTCATTGATACAAAGGAATATATTGCGGTTAATATCAATTTAGAGGGTGCTTAAGGTTGGATATTAGTGCATATATGGCTTACTGCATTCTTTTTAAGTAGACAAGAAATCTTAAATTCACCTCGAAATTCTGCTTAAAAGAAGCACTAAGGTGGGTTAGTTCTTATTTTAGAGTAAATATGAATAAGCACTCAAATGTAAGCAAATGGTTCTTAATTTTGAGTAACTAAGCACTTAGAAGTATGGAGGCATGACTCTTATTTTATGGTAATAAATAAGTATATAATTGGGGTTACGTTAATTATTTTAGGAAGTACATGCACAAAATAAACAATGTGGTATGTAATGAAGTACTTCACCAACTTTGATATTACCGGTAACTTCTGTTCGATTTTTTAGATTTCGTCGTTATTGCTTAAGATCATGATAGCTACAGAGTGAAATAGTATGTTTTCGATTTACAATGAATCGCTTGGTGATTTTAAATTTAAGTAATACGTAGTAGCAAGAAAGTGTGGTTGTTTATGTAAAGAGGGAATATTATGGGTGTTTGACGTTTTGAAAGTGATGGTTTCTTTGCTAAAAAAAATAAAGTGATGGTTTCTATGTGATTCAACTATTTAGAGTTGTGATTATTAATCGTTTGCTTTAGCGTTTGACAAGTTCTGCGTTTTTAAGGATTAAAATGTAAACTGACCCGTAAGTTAACATATTATAAGAATCATAGCGTGTTTGGGATTGGTTATTGGACTATTTATTGCTTATGAAATAAGCAACTTAAATCCTTCTATTTCAATCTCAAGATATCAGATTAGCAATGTATAAACAGTATTAAACTTCTCATCCGTTGTTTCATAGCGCATTAAACAATCCCAAACATCCTGTTGGTTTTGTTGGCCTCATTTTTTCTAAATGCAAAAAGTTGGTTTTTATTTTTTATTTTTATTTTTTTCTCCTTCTTACGCTAAGCTTTATTGCATTTAATTGTCAGGTGATGTGTTTCGAGAGGATGAGAACACAGAATATTGCAAAGAAAGTTGCAGATCATTATAGTGCAAGGAGTAACTAAACATTGGAAGAGCGAGAAGCGAGTCCCATTATTCATTTAAAGAAGCTCAATAACTGGGTGTGTAGATAAATAATGAATTGACGCATAGTATATACGGTGAATTGTGATTTTATTAATTTGATCTTAATGTTATGTTATACACAATGAGCAGATTAAAAGTGTTCTAGTTCAACTTTATGCAAAGAGATGATATTTAGTTCTTGATCTTTTTTTGTGGCAAGTAACTATGGTAACTACGCTTGTCTTATACTACTACTTTAAGCACACAACTCATCAGCAATGGCGTAAAAAACTACGTGTTAAGCACACAACTCCTCCACAACGGCGTCAAAATTTTATCGAGATCATTGACTTTACAAAAAAAATAACCTCAAATAATCTATATTAGTATAGGGGAAAAAATGATCACAATATATTATTGTATCAAGCATTTTACTATTTTTACTTTTTAAAGAATTCTTGAAGCTAGCCGTCCATCGGGCGGGCCTTAAGGCTAGTAAATATATAAATAATGGCACCGGCTATTGCAACAACATAGGGACGAATAACACATTTGAACGGTGCACCAATAACACCTATTCGTATGTTATTGGTTGTGTGTGGGTGGCGAATGACGCCTAAATCATCCCATACCGTGCTCTTTAATAGACATTGGATTGCAAATACAAAGATACTTGATATTGTCTAACTCGATATTGATAAATAAATCTACTAATAAGCTTAATAAATCTTTTTCTAACAGATGTCATACGTTTATTTATTTTATTTGATCAAATCACTAATCAGTTTGTGTTCCGATCACACTTGTAAGTTTAATTAACCTTTTTCTAAAAAAGTGTATTAAGAAACTGGATAAATTCATTAATTTCATTTGTAAAAACATCAAGCGGGGATAGCTCAGTTGGGAGAGCGTCAGACTGAAGATCTGAAGGTCACGTGTTCGATCCACGTTCACCGCATTTTTATTTTTTTAAGTTCTTACCGAAACAAGTGTATAAACTTCAACTTATTAATAATTCAGGACATGTACACACACACACACACATATATATATATATATATATATATATATATATATAATATTCACTTGCTTATGGAAAGCTAAATTATGTTATAGCCTCTCAAAAGTAAGCACTGATGTTGCATTTTGATTCTGGTTTCATTAAAATATCTCATAAGTCCTAGTGTTATACTAGTAGTATTTTGTATGACAAGGGATGCGGTTATATCAATCGCATACATGGCACACCGCACACCATAATCAACAATATCCATTTATCGATAGGCTTATACACCTATGCTGAAAGACGTTGAGCAACATTGCTTAAAAAGAATTCAAGGACTCTGCCTACATCTAGAGGATTATGTCAGCATAGTATGTAGTTCAGCGGTGTTTGTTACCTGCAGGCTTGATACCTGAACAATTCATACAAGGCTTAGTAAGTAAAACCAGTAAAGTAGATAGTGTTTGGATCCATAACAAACAATCTTTTGGGTCGAAAAAGTGTGAAAATGTCTTACTACTTCTGTTGTTTAAAACAAGTTCTGAATAAGATAAATATACCTCTAATCAAAAAGTATAGATAGTCCTCTATTTGTTGCGATATTCTATCTATGAAACGGGATTCAGGAATGTAAAGCATCGTTGTTATTTAACTCTATCACAACCTTACCATTAGCAACCATAATAGTCAGACCATACAAACATTTTGGGCCTCGTTATTTGAATAACCATAACATCTACGTCTGAATGATTTTGTGCAATCGCTTATTATGTTGGATACTATGTTTCTCAAAAAGTCCTTCCGAGTGTTATGAATGGTTTATGGCATAAACTCCATATTTGACTGTACCATGCAACTACAGCCTACATGTATAGACAGCTAGCCTAACATATACATATAATAAGTGCCTTAAGTTACCATGCCAGGCTCTTAATCTCTAATGTACCATCATTGCCTAATTGATTTAAAGGTTCGTGCATCTGTATCAGTTTCATAGCTTAGCTTTTCCAAGGCACTAACCCTGCAAAAGTACACGGTGTAATGCAAGTACTAGTATAAGAACTTGGTTTGCGTAAGCAAGAAATTATTGGCAACCCTCGTTACAGTTTTTCTAGCTTTTTTCTGGTCAAGTTTGCTGGTTCATATGATGACAGTAGATGGACACAATAAAGGATAATCATTCAATGCACGGAACTGGTACTTCTGCGTTTGACATTGGGAACCTAATTGCTTAATTGAATTACTTGGTGTTGGAACAAATATACTTGTACGAGCCATGTGACCGTGTGTCGACCGTGATCTATCTTTGTCTCAATCAATAAGGATGAGGGTACTCCTTCCCACTATCGGGATTTCTTGCTCGCTCAATGGTCCACACGGATTACTCTAGAACCATGATATACTTGTGACATCTACAACAAAAAAGTATCAATGTGAATATCTTTCTTGTGGTCACAAAATTTTTTTGGAGTTCAGAACCACATAAACTAGCATTTTTTTTGGCTTGCAGACAGCTTTGTTATGGAAGTATGCACATTGTGATGCATAACACTGCCTGGTCCACAGGATATAGATTTTGCACCAAGCCACCAACTCATAACCATGCTTCTCTTTTCTGATTGGTGTGGTGGCCAGACCAATTTTGGCGTGGGCCCGATGTTTGGAAATAGAGGGCATGGTGGATACAAAAGGATTTTTTTTCTGCACCAAAATTGGATTTGGATTAATATATCATACAATCATTACAAGGTCTGCTATATGTAAGTAGGGTTGGATCAGTTGGAAAACCCCTTGCCTCTTAACCTAGAGGTCAAGGGTTCGATCCTCACTCCCTACAAAAGGCCGGAGGTCCTTTTCTACCTTAGGTAGATCCGGAAGCAGCCTCTCTACCTTAGGTAGGGGTATGGTTGTCTACGTCTCAACCTCCCCCATACACCGTGGAAGACGGTATTGGGACCCATAACCCGTGGAAGACGGTATTGGGAGTTACTTTACTTTACTTTTTTATTACAAGGTCTGCTATCTGCAATTTTTATTTTCCAAACTCATATATTCACTTGGACTAAAATTTTCATGACCTGGTTAGTTAAAGCATTAGGCCACATAAGTGTTTTACATTTTTTTTATTATTTATTTATTTATTATTTATTTTTTTTCCTTCATCATAAATGCTGTTATTTAGTGAAATGTTCATAATTGTTGGGTTGCACACCTAACAATCCTCCCCTCAAACCCAAACCACCATGGGCCTCCCCTTCAACTATAGCCACAATCCCACCTTTTTTATAACGCCGATCTTTACCATCGGAACACACCACCTGTTACCATCTTCCTTTCGGTATAAGTTTTATCGGGATCGACTAATACCGTCGAACCGGGGTCTAACTGAGGGAACACCATCCACATCATCACTAGGCCCATCCAACCGTAGCTCTGATGCCACTTGTTGAACAATACTTCAACAAAACCAAAGATATCAAACACGGAACCTAGAACCTTAACGTCGATCACGTGTCGCAACACCGAAAGCGAAACCTACGTTGGACAAATTAACAAAGAAAAACACAAAACTACAAAGTTATCGACAAGAATATGTATACGTTATACCCTTAACTATGTTAATGTTGCTCTTAATATCCTACAATAATTATGAATGCATGTGTAAACAAAGAACACAAAACTACAAATTAAGTTATCGACAAGGATATGTATACGTTATGCCCTTAACTATGTTAATGTTGCTCCTAATATCCTACAATAATTATGAATGCATGGTGTAATCTAGCTAGCTTGATTTTGTAATGGTAATTCAGGAAAATGTTTACAGTGAGACACAGGAAGACAAAACTGAATAGCTGTCATAACAAGAGACTTTTTAACTGTTTCTTTTCTCACACGGGTAGCCAAAACAACCTACGACAGCCCGGTAAGGCATATATTTCCGGAACTTTGTGTATGTATATGTGATTGCATAAATGACCAATGACCCTTTATATGCAAATAAACCAATAGATTTTTTTTTCAATACCAAGATATCATATGTACAATTTAGCCTTTCATTAATTTACACTACATTTAATTTGCTTATCATATCATGAAAACAAATAAAAAATAGAACATGGTACTAGAATTAATGTAGAATTGAAAGGGAAATGAGTTAAACTAGAGACTTCATGAAAAGGACCAGCTTGGTTTGCCATACTTTAATCATCAAAAGTAATAATATCTTGCTCCTTGGACCAAGTTGTCTTTCACTACAAGAAATAGGACATCAGGCGACGATAGTTATCCCGTCGACACAATGTCGACGGGACAATGCAGAAAACGATAAAAAATCCGCTTGACCGAAGCCAAGTGCGTTGAATTTTTTGGATTGACATAAGTCGACGGGAACAAATTGACCAAAATTTCCAGCCTCAATAATTGCCAAAACTTTGGCGTGAAATATCCCGCCTTTATTATCCCGTCGACATGTCGACGGGATAATATTAAAAATAAAATTACTGCGTAATTAACGTTTGGATAGTTTTAATTACGTGTTTTGTTTATAATCCCGTCGACATGTCGACGGGATAATAAAGTGAAAATAATAATAGTGAATTAGTGGTCAATACAAATGGCGGGATTTTTTCCCGCGTGTTTTTCCCGTCGACATGTCGACGGGATTATCTCCCCAAAATACTCTCCCTATATATACTCCACAAAAACATTCCCGTCTCATTTTTTACCTATATACATTCTCACAAAAAAAATTTCGTCTCATTTTACACATCGATTCTTGATTCTCACAAATAAGTCAATCGTCAATTCTTACAAGACACACATGACTTGGCGTGGTTGCACAGTTGAAGAGGAGTACTCAAAAATCTTGTCACACGAGCTCCTCTTTAATGAAGTTATGTTAACTTTTGGTCATGCAGTTTATGAGGAATATGGTGATTTTAAGGATGCTGAACCGTGGATGAGAGACAAGATTATCGAATGGTGTAGGAAAAAGCCGTACTACAAAGAGTACATGGACGAGCTAGATGCTGCTGAAGCTCAAGCTGCTGCTGAAGCTCAAGTTGTTGCTGTTGGAGGTGACGACGAAGCTGAAAGTACGTTGGAAACAAAACTTGATAATCTGGGAAATAGGATCACAAATCTTGAAGCTACGTTTGCACATATCAAGGAAATGAGAGCAAGGAAGGGAAAAGATGGTGCGAGTTCGAGTAAAGCGGGAAGTAGCCGCAAAAAAAAATAAACGGGAATGGTCTCAGTATATTAGTGATCAGTATATTAGTGACCAACCCGCAATGGTCTCAGTATATTAGTCAGGTGGATTCTCAGCATGTGGATGGCTCGGGCAGTGGAGCTGGCGGAAGTGGGAGTGGAGCTGGCGGGAGCGGGAGCGGGAGCGGGAGTGGAGCTGGCAGGAGCGGGAGCGATGATATGGATGTGGATGGTGATAGTGATCATGATGAGTGACTTTTGGGGATGTAGAGGTACAAACTTGGGTTATATATTTTGTGTTGTACTTATGGTTGAAACAATATTTTCGCGATCCTTATCTTAGTATTTTCTAGTTTAACCTTTTGGCGATTTGAACATCGCGGGTATTGAAACATTTGTGGATATGGCAGGTAGGTTTAGATATTACCACACCCCGTTTTGTAGACTTTATATGTTTTAATGCATTTTGAGGGTATTTAGCGATAATTTGAAAGTGTTTTAGCCGATGTCGAATTGTATGTGTTAGGACATGTTGATATTGAGTGGTTATAGCTTATGGTTACAGGTTTAGGTATTACAGGTTTTGGTAGATTTTTCTGGAAAAAATCTGGAATATTGCCAATATTACAGCTTCCTGTTTGCTGTATATAACATTGGTACCGTCGACATGTCGACGGCACCATAAAAAAAATAATATAATTGTTTAATTATCCAGTCGACATGTCGACGGAATAATTATACAAACATTGACCAACGCGTTGACCCTTCAAATTGTTCCCGTCAACATGTCGACGGGATAATTATACAACGTTGACCAACGCGTTGACCCGTCAAATTGGTCCCGTCAATATGTCGACGGGATAATTATACAACGTTGACCAATACCATTGACTCGTCAAATTATTCCCGTCATCATGTCGACGGTATAGTATTAAGTTAATTAACGTTTGATAATTAAGTTGTTAATTAATTATACTATCCCTTCGACATGTCGACGGGACCATTTTGACGGACAACAGATTTCTTTGACTGAAAAAGGACGTGGGACCCACATTGTCGACGGCGATTGTCGACGGGAATGATGTTCCCGACGGGGCACAGCCGTCGTCATTATCCCGTCGACATGACGACGGGAACATACTATGCCGTCGACATGACGACGGGAAAGACAAAAAAAAAAGCGACGGGAGAAGTGTCGATTGTACTAGTGTTTGGCCAACATTAGCACCAAGCAATCTCTACAACTTGTATATTGTTAGTTCTAGTCTCATTAAGATATCAATTATATATTTTTTGTATGATTCAAAATATTCTTGCTCCTTGTGTAGTTTGGAATTTGGATATTATAAATTTGATTATCTTATATTTTGTGTTTCAGACTACGTGCATGTTAATAACTTTTTTTTTTTTTTTTTTTTTTTTTTTTTTTTTTTTTTTTTTTTAACAATTAATGTGCTGAAACCAGTGAAGTGTAGAGTGTTGTGTCACTTGTTTTTGTGAAAGAGGAAGTTGCGCTGTCATACATCGAACAGATCGATTTACTGTCTTTGTGTTTTGTAAAATTAATCACATGATACAGTAAGGATACTTGCTATAATCTCACCAAGTTTAATTAACAATTTACTCCCCACATAAGTTCAACTCACTCCTTATTGTCTTGTGTACCTTATTTCCTAACTTAATGCTTCATTTAAGTTTGTTTGGAACGAATGACACATGTGAATGAATGTACTTTCCCAAAGTTCAGCACACGTGACTTCAAATTATTCACTTAAACAAGAATCCTTTACCATAAAAAATATATATGCATGCATGTGACTTTAGGATCAGATGATAGTTTACAATTACTGATGTGTTTATTTTTAGATTATTCTATGTCTCCATTCCAATTTTATTGGATGTCCAATGTACAGGCATCATCTAAAACTGAATATATTTTTGTACAGCAATTTGGGTTAAACTTGCAAGAGGCTAAAGCAAAGAACAATTACACAGATCAAAGATAAGAATGAAGCTTTAAATTTTCGCCTAAAGGGACTTTTGCGCTATTTTGGCCAAAAAGGACGTCGTTTCTATATTTTCAAACTAATACTATATACCACAACCTCAATATGCCTTTGATTTGATCATCTTTGCAATCGCTACTGAATAGGAGATGTAGAATGTCTTCAAAATAAGGTAAAAGGTCAAAAGACCCGGTAAATATAACGTCTTCAAATTAGTTGAAACTTTAAGATGGCTGTAGTCGAGTATGGATCTATTTTCCAATGATAAAAACTTTGCATGCCTTATAACATTAAAGCTAATCTTGATATAGACTTTAAATTATATTTTAGTTGGTTTTAAGTACCCATCTCTTTTAGAAGCAATAATTTGGATGTCACGAGACACATACTTCCTTGCAGATAAAATGGCATTTTATGTATCAAATATTATATTGGCCTATAGAGAATGTTAGTTTTGGAATTTAACTAAACAATGATGTGATGTATAACATTGGCCTCTAGAGATGTGATGCCCTTTCCCTTGTCCGAATTGCATTTTGGCCTTACAAGAGACCCCAAATGGGCCATGCTAGAAAACAGATTCATCGCATATATAATTATCACAAGAAACGTGGTAATTTACAGATTATCACAACAAGGTGCATAATAAGTATTACAATGAATAAACATGTTGAGACTAGTGTAGTAGCTAGTGATCATAACTCCGAGTATGCAACTTACACAGATTCATAACTGACCTATGAAACATGTAAACAAGTAAAACACTTAGATAAATTATTTTTTCTTAATTTCCAAGCTATTAACTTCAGGATGGTAAAGATCGAAGACCCCGATGTGTGGGGTCGGTAGTGCATGATAAGTGTACAGTTATTTGTTTAACTACATATATTAGGTAAGCATTTTCATGATTGCTCCAACGGTATCACTCCCTCACTGCAAATGTACATGCATGCAGTACTGTTCAATGCAGGCTTTCGAAGAAATAGGTCTCTGGAACACATTACATATGCTCATTGACACTGTGGTTGGGTCCTTGAGAATGGTCAATCGGCACCAAAAAGGGGTGAACGGGGTAAGGGTTTTCCCGCCGGTTTATACCTTTTGGAGAGATAAGCATTTTCATTTTAGTTTCTTGCATAGTTCTTAATAATTGGTTTACTTTATGTGTGAACTAAACCCAAATTTCGATTATTTAATTACACATTCATGATAGTTCGTCACACAACTCATACGTGATATACAGATGTTGGTCTTTTGTTTTCTAGGAACAATTTTCACCAATGCCACCTTTTTTTGTTGTCTTTTGCAAATTTTTGTCTTGGCTGTATTGGATGATGGTGAATTGATCAAGTTGACTGCTCTCTTTGTATTGAACTCTCATGTTAATATATAATGAACAAAAAGATAAATGCAAGAACAAGTTTCCATGCTATACATCCCAAAAATGTATTTAATAATTTCCTAAACAGTGTTTTAATAGTCGTTTGTTATCCAAAACTTACACTTCTTGTGGTGTCTACAATTATGACACATTACAATTATTATGTAATTCACGCATATAATTTGGAAATCAACAAGCACTGCATAATATTGGTTCCATGTCACATACAAGCTAGTATATATACAACCACTACAACAAATGTGTCACTTGATCACACCTTCTTTACGCATTAAAAAAGTGTGAAAAAGTTTAATTAAAATATTTTCACTTATAAACGTCTATACAATTAGTATGTTAATAACAACGAAGATAGATAAACATTCGATCATCCCAAATTTTACATTTTTTTTTTTGAAGAGTTCACACATATAAACGTAAAGAAATTCGAAATTCGTCGGAATAGGTCTATATGCCAATCAATTTCTTTGCGTGCATCTTCATGTGTGAGGAAATTAGTGACGTACAAATTGATTTTCATATTTTTAAGTGTGAACAAATTGATATAATGTGAACTATTTTTAGTACATAATATAACTATGATTGTATAAAATCTTGCATATTTTTTTAATTTGTTCATGTTAATAGATGTAACGAAGTTTTACACATTCTGTAAGTGCGAAAAGATCAAATAAAACTGCACACTTTCTAGAATTTTTATGAATATATGCAGTGTCTCAAAATTACATTTTTGTTGCACTGAACATACCATCCAATTTGGTCTCACTATATTCTCATTGTTTGTTAAAATAACACTATATGTATGTAGTGATCGTTGTTTTCAATTAGGTTTTTGTGTCAACATAGTATATATATTCCCTCCGTATGTAAAAGAATTAAAGTTAGAATACATATATAATATGAGATTGTATGGAAAGAATTGTATTTTAGTAATGATTAATGCACACATGTGAGCAATAAAGGGGGGAGGGCATGTACGTAATTTGTCTGGGAGTAATGGAGACAATTCATGTCAATTGGAAGCAATTGAAGAAGGCAAAGCATATATAGATAGCTAGCAAAAATGCCAATTTTACAACCATGCATTTGTGCAGTCATTTGTTTAATTGATCGTATACAATATCGTTCAGTCATAAACATCTCGTGAGGCATATTATATATGTAGATACACGTACATACACTTAAATATTTATACTTAGAATGATTAGAAGTGGTTTAAAGTATGTTTGTAAAACGCAATATTTACTATAACCGTCTATGTAACCTAGCTTTTCAATAAGAAGATTAAGAAGTGTGGAGGAATCAGGTTTATGTGAATTGAAAGATGAACTCGAACTACAAGGATGATCATGGTTCACTTTGTCTCGGATTTAGGCTAAAACCGAAGAAAACCAAAATTTTTGGTTTTTGCTTTTTAGAAACCGTCCGGTTTCAATTTTATGTAGGTTCGGATTTTTTTTTCCTGTTTCTATTTGCTTTATTGAGGTTTGATCTTTACAAGTTTAAAATCTGCAATGCATCATAGATTACCACTTTTAAGAATAAAGAAACATACAATAATAACTATGAGTAAGTAATGACCATAAAATAAACACTAGAAGATGATTGTTTATAAGTGACATAATAATAACAATAATAAAGCTAATTACCAATATATATATATATATATATATATATATATATATATATATATATATATATATATATATATATATATATTATATATATATATATATATATATATATATATATATATATATATATATATATAGGAAATGGATCCAGTAAGAAGTAAATTAAAATAAGAAGTGGTAAGAAGTGACTATAACCATATATTTTAGATGCAACGACTTAAATTATATGCATCTCTATTCATTTAGATGCACCCCCTTGAGTTTCGAAAGTTATTTGAAGTGAAAATGATGTAACTTGATTTTTATCATTTGGTCACATGTAGACGAACAAAATAAAAGAGACATCATGAAATACATCGCATATAGGTATATGCATCTAATTAAAAGCTAGAAAACACATTATGATGCATCTAAGATATTAGGGATGCATCTAATTTAGGTCGATGCATCTCGGATATGCGGTTTTATTACTTCTTATCACTTCTTATTTTAAGAGTACTTTTTATCTGATCCTATATATATATATATATATATATATATATATATATATATATATATATATATATATATATATATATATATATATATATATATGAAGTAATTGGTTATGCATCCTAATTGACACTTCTAAAAGGTATCCAAATAAGAGCGTTTTAAGATTATATGTATTTTGTCGGTTCAAATTTTTCGGTTTTTGATTTTTATCCTAAAACCAATCGAATCATAAATTTTGGTTTTTCTAAATTACAATCGAATCTTAATCCCCTTTCGAAATTATGTTTTGATGTGGTTGTTGTCCAAACTACCACATGGGTTATTTGGCGTTTTAAGAACCGTGTTTGTTTTGACTTGAAGCCGTCGAGTAAAGACACTCTCAAGGTAGAAATTAAGCTTCTCTCCCATTCATGGATCACTCATAGGCTCAAAAAGTCACATCCCTTACAGATAGACTGGTTCCTAGATCCAATTATTGGTTTAAGTTCCATTTTCTGGTTTTCTGCGCGTCCTATGTTTCATGACACAAACAAAGCAAGAAATTAGCAACACTAATTTATGCCATATCTCTGTCGATTTTCTAGTGGTGAACTCATCTTTTGTACGTGTTTTCAAACCTTTTATTATGTAAATCTTATTATATTTCCTATCTCATTATGTATAAATTAGTGCACTGCTATGTGCACTAACTAAAAACACTTGAACCATGTTACTTATTCATATATATCCATATAACTGGGAAATATTCCCGACACTTTGTATTAGAATATCGAATCAGTCACTTCACGCACTGGTGGTTGCATTCCTTTCATTGATTTTTGACTCGTCACCTTTAAAATTCAAGATTTCATCATTATGTTTATGATAACTTACAAATACTATATATTTGAAAGTCCTAAAACCATAATTAGTGGTTAATAATTGATCAGTAGGCATGGTAATTACTGAATAATAATCAGTAGTTCAGTACAAAGAGATTAATAATTGTGCGGGTAGCAAGACACATCAAACTAGTTCAGAAGAAGGTTGTAAGCAAAAATACGTTCTACTTATCATGTGTTAGTTTGTATCAGAAAAGGTCTAGCTTGACATTGAGTTCAAGTGGTGATTTATGGTTCATGGTTGACGCCGGTCTTTGCAATTCGACGAGGAATTTATTTCTCGAGACAAGCAAATATTGTACATGATATTGGTTGGCGTTTCTCATTTGGTTGTTAAGGTTTAATTAATCATTTTTATGTATGTATCCAACTATCCATACAAACATGCACTTGTAATTGTATGTCTTCATTCATGTTTTCTGATATACCTTTCCTATACCTTGCAACTTATCAATCTTTGCATTTTCAAAAAAAGAACAAAATAAAAAAATTAGTAAAAATATTATTTTTGTTATGGATCATTATATTGTGGATGACCATATAACTAATAAGAGGCCCATGACCCATTTGTCTATTAGGGTTTTTACCTTAATATTATCTTATATATACCCCATGTATCTTTGACATTATAAATTAATTGAAGAATCTTTTCTTTCACTCAATTCTTGTTCGCAACACGTTATCAGCACGCTCTAAAGTTTTAGTTTTGTCTTCTCTCGTTGTCCACTGGTACGTCTTCAGCCCTTCAAACATATGATACGGCATGGATTCTTTGTTAATACACACACTCATTCATTAATTTAATATGATATGAATATGAGGCACTTTAATGTGTTACATAAATATAGTTTATCACAATTTTTTTTATTATTATATGTTCTAATTAAATTTTCATAGTTAATACATATTGTTTGATTTGCTATTAGACCATGTCGTAGATTTGCGTAATTTTATCGACTTCTAAACGTAGTGTGATGTAGAAACGCATGAAACTGGAATCTAAGATATAGAATAGTGATTAGAATTCGTAATTCTGGTAACGAAGATGATAGTTTAGAGATTTTTTTACTGTGGAATAATTTATTTGACTTGTATCAAAAGAATAATAACCTTGTCTGTAAATTATTTCAACGCATAGAAAATAAATATTTTATCGTCCCACAATATTTTGTGTATTTATTATTGTGTTTTTCTTTCTTGCAAGATTATTTGTATAAGTGAGGTGTCTGGTTAACTGATTTATATGAATTTATTTGATATATTCACGTACGATACATATATACGAATAAGTATAAGAATGTTGGCATATTTTGTGTAGTTAAACTCGTAGCGATAATATGTTGTCGTCGTCTCAGTAGATGTTATATATATATCGTCGTTAAGCTTTGCAAACTCATTGTTATTGTGGCATTTAAATATACAATTTCTATGTACATGCTTGATGTTTTTCTCTTATAAGTCTTTAAATTATATATCTCGTTTGTGACATTATTTTTATATTCTAATTTGTGGCTATAATATGCCTCCGTTTGCTATCTTAGAAGTTGAACTATAAGTTTTTAAGCTCTTAGATATAATAACATTATTGAACATAAGATAATTACAATTATGAAATAGAACCATACGTTATTATTCGTATAACTGTATTTCTTGAACGTCAAAACATATATAAATTATCAGGGTTGATGGATATTTATAGCTTTACAAAGTAACGAGACCCCTAAGATTGTTTATATGCTTAAATTTGTGTAGCAAGTGAAGATATGCATCTTATAAACACCTATGGGTGTGTAATTAATTATATTTGTGTATTTAGATGGCTGTGCAACTTCACTATTATAAAAGATGTGATTCAAATATGTAATGTGTTATATTAACTTACACAATTTTAGTCGCAGCTTTTAATCACACACATTGTAAATTTTGATGAATATCATAAAATCTTGTTGGTATTATTAAGCATACGTCGGAAAATAGTGTATAACAAGATAGCCATACAGTAATATGAATTGTATATCGGTTAAGGAAAACCAAACTTGGAGTATATATACAATTGGCTATAAACTAATACGGGCAGATATAGATGTGAAAGGAAATAGGCTTTTGTCTATTGGTTAATATTATGTGAAAATAATACCACTCAACAGTAAAAAGTATGTTTGTGTTTTGCATCAATAAGACTTTAATTGTTTATGATTGCATAAATTAACTAGTTTCATACCCTGCTGCTTGACACGATAAATGAGACAAATGTGTCATTAAATTATAGTTATAAGTATGAGAATCATTTTGGTGTAACAATGTCACATAAGATCAATGAAAATATCGAAATATGAGAATATGATGACTTAGTTAACTCATATTATGCCATTAACTTTAGATATGGAATGTATGTTTTGATTTATCGTATCACGGGCTTTTATTTGCTTGTGAGATACTTGATTAATTGATGAATTGCATACTTTAATGGTATAAATCATGCTTTATTATTTGATAATGTTATAAGGTAATGTAATATTATATTAAACTATGTGAAAGCCATAAAAGAGCTTATAAGATTTTGATTGGAGAAATGTGATATTGTATTAAAATCTCCATATTATTTGAGGTTTACATAGAAAGTGCAATCTAAGCACATGTGGTCATAAACTAGAGTTTATGAGTCAGGATTATTTTACTGAGTGGTATGACCGGTTAGACCATCCCGGGTCAATGATGATGCGAAATGTATAGAAGAACCATAAGTTTCTTCGAAGATAAATTTGATTGCTCTCAATGAAATAGAATGTAATTGTTCATATATCACCACCATATAAGTAAGGACTTTTTCATATAAGTTATAAATTTTTGGAAAGAATATAAAGGGGATGTATATAGGCCTATACATCTGCCATGTGGATCATTTTGAGTTTTAAAATCGATGCATCGTCAAAATGATCATCAAAGACGCAACTTATGGTTAGCATGATTAATGGCTCGGCTTATAAAATGCGGGCATGGTTTTTCCAGATTGTATTTTTGGAATTGGTGGTAAATACTTTCATATGTTGGGCGATTATTGGAAAAAGTGTTGAACATAAAAGTAGCTCATGTTCATACGCGAATTGCTTTTATTGAAACGTTTATAAAACGTCTTTAGTTGATTGCAAAGTCAATAATATTATGAAAAAAAAAAAAAAAAAAAAAACAAACAAACTTTAAGTTTATGGGGCATGTTATGATATATGAATTCGCGTATTGCCAACAATTAATAATGAATTCTCCCTATTAGAATGGTTTTGGTCACAACCATATGTTTCCCATATAAAGTTTTATGTAAGTGTGCGGAACATGTATTGTAAATCCACCACAACGCACACAAAGGATGTTGAAATTGATAATTCATTCAGAGGGAGAATGAGCAGTAAGAAATTTGGAATGAATTATGATAATATAAATGTTGATCCTCACACTAATGAATATGAACTTAAAGTTCAAGGGACAAATGACATTCCAGATCTAGTAAATGTCAGACATGTTTAGTGACCTAGAGAAAGTGACTAGATCATATTACGCTGCTACTGCTCCAATTACACTGTGTGTCCCAGCAGTAAAAACTAATGATTGGTAGTAAGTCTATGGCACGTCTGCAACGTGATAGACTAGTTGATTCCAAATAAAAAGTCCTTGAATGAAAAGATAAAATGGAGCAATAAAATCAAGATGGTCAAATCGAGGTAATAAAGACCCCATAATAGTCTCTTAAAGAGAAACTAGACATTAAGGTTATTGAAAACCCCGAGTATGTGAAAACTTTGAGATCTCAACAAATGATAGAATATAATGTCTAGTAAAGTGTGGAATTGAAAAGAAATGAATCGACGTCGATAGTATTATTGTATATGATAATGATTGTGAGAATATATAAGATAGCGCTATAATTATGGTGAGGATTGTGGAAGAATACCTGCATGGAGTGCAGATGTATCAATGAATGGCCAAAAGATGTAAAGACGCAAAGAAGAAATGAAAGAGTAAAGTCTCTTGTGATGAGACATAGTTATTGGGACTTGAAGTCCGTATATATGAATGTGTAAAATTATTGGATATGCATTGATCTTTATGAGAAAGTGAAATTTGGGTATATAAGACATAACTAATAGCACACAATACTTTCGTAAAGACATGTAAATGATCATAAGGAGATATGTTCTCATGTAGTGGATCCAATAATGTATATAATATTTATAAGTCTGGCAATATAATAAGTAATTGATATGCGTCTAAAAGTTAATTAATAGAGCTCATGTGTTATTGAGATTTCATTATAGCATATAAAATGCACGGAGCATGCTAGTGATATTTAGAGCATATAAGAAAAGTTCTCGAGAAACTACTTGATTGTATTGAATTAATCATGTGTTTGGCAAATATGTTATAATCGCCTTAGTGTATAGAATTGTGCCAAATAAAGAATTTTGATAGCCTATGAAACTTTATAAAGAGATCTAGATGTGAATATATTTTAAGTTTCATACAATTTGATTTTATGTTTGTGATTGAATGCATAGAAGTTGAATTTGAAACAAAAAGACGGAACTTGTCTTAGCTTATGAATTGAACATCTCAAAGATGTAATCATTATGCATCATGAAAGCTAAAGAAAGATGCTACATATCTTTATACGGATAAATGACGCTCTTGTTTATGAGGTCGCATGATGAAGAAAGACCCCTTGATTTTTAAAGATGATGATCACAATATCGATTTAAATGTGTCATACTAAAATGTGTATATGTGAATTACACGGATGTACTTATATGAGATGTATGACGTATCTTAATCCTTAAAATGGATATGGAAGTAACATGTAGAATATTTATTCACGTGATTTTATCAAGACACTTGAATGTGCATTTCACTAAGACAATGAGATTAAGTGATGTGATCATCAAGGGGAGAGAAGATACGCGTTGCACTCTTTTTCCCTTGACCATGGTTTTGTCCCCACAGGGTTTTCCGGCAAGGTTTTTAATGAGACAACATCCCCGGGCGTATAAAGGAGTTATGTATTCTTTTTCCTTCACTAGAATTTTGTCCCACAGGGTTTTATCTAGTAAGGTTTTAATGAGGCATGATCCTCAAATGGAGTAAAACAAATATTTCGGTATCTTCAAGGTACAAAGGATATGGGTTTATATTTCACTAACCCATCAAATACAAGTTTAGTTGGTTTTGCAGATACATGATATATGTCTGACCCTCATAATGGTTGATCTCAAACTGTATATGTATTTACATGTGGATGAACTACAATTTCATGACGTTCAGTTAAAGAAACGATCTCAATGACTTCATCCAACCATGCTGAAATTCTAGTGATACATGAAGCAAATCGAGAATGTGTTTGGTTAAGAAGTGTGATACAACACATACGTAGATCATGTAGTAATTCTTCAGAGAATGAGGCACAAACAGTTTTGTATGAAGATAATGCAGCTTGTATTGCTCAACTTAAGGAAGGTTATATCAAGGGCGATAGGACGAAACATATTTTACTGAAATTCTTCTTCAATCATGATTTACAGAAGAATGGTGATATTATTGTTCAACAAGTTAGTTCATGCGACAATTTATGGATCTATTTACCAAGGCACTTCCTACCTCAACATTTAGGAAACTAAGTCAAAACATTGGGATGCGTCGACTCAAAAAGCTCAAGTGATATAGTCATTAGAGGGAGATAATACACGCTGCACTCTTTTTCCCTTAGTCATGGTTTTGTCCCACTGGGTTTTCCTGACAAGGTTTTTAATGAGGTAACAATTCCTAAGTGTATTAACAATATGAACATCCAAGAGGGAGTGTTATGGATCATTATATTGTGGATGTCCATATAACTAATAAGAGGCCCATGACCTATTTATCTATTAGGGTTTTTATCCTAATATTATCTTATATATACCCCATGTATCTTTGACATTATAAATTAAGAGGTGAGTTATTTTAAGGACCAAGTTTTTGTTACATACTGTGGGACAAATCTCCACCATCTATCTATTTTGATATAATGGTGAGGATTAACTTAAGATTTAATATGGAAACCTAAGTCCATGTTTTTTTTCCCTCTTTCTTTGTTTTTTTATCTTTCTTATTTATTAACTTTTTTCTTAACATTTTTTTTGCCTTTTTTTGAATCTCGTTTTGTTAGATCTGTTTTTTTATTTTATTTTATTTTATTATTATTATTATTATTATTATTATTATTATTATTATTATTATTATTATTATTATTATTATTATTATTATTATTATTATTATTATTATTATTATTATATAAATTCACGTTTTTTTCACTTTATTACGTTTTCGTTCGTTTTTGTCTGTTTTCACATGTTTATATACGTTTTCAAACGTTTTTGTCCGTTTTCGTCCATTTTTTACGTTTTCGTCTGTTTTCAGACGTTTTTATATGTTTTCGTCCATTTTTTACGTTTTCATCTGTTTTCAAACGTTTTCATCTGTTTTTATACGTTTTCTTCCGTTTTTATACGTTTTTGTCCGTTTTCATACGTTTATATACGTTTTCATCCGTTTTCGTCTGTTTTTACACGATTTTGACCGTTTGTATACGTTTCTGTCTGTTTTTATACATTTTCGCCCGTTTTCATACGTTTTCGTCCGTTTTTTACGTTTTCTTCTATTTTCAGGCATTTTTGTCCGTTTTCACACGTTTTCGTCCGTTTTTTTACGTTTTCGTCTACATTTATACGTTTACGTCCGTTTTTATACGTTTTCCTGCGTTTTTTGTTCGTTTTCATACGTTTTCGTCTGTTTTTATACGTCTTCATCCGTTTTTATATGTTTTTGTCATTTTTCATACGTTTTCATCTGTTTTCGTCCGTTTTCAGACGTTTTCGTCCAAATTTATACATCTTTGTCCATTTTTAAACGTTTTCGTACGTATTCGTTAGTTTTCTTACATTTTCTTCTATTTTCTTACGTTTTCATCTATTTTTAAATGTTTTCAGGCACTTTTAGACGTTTTCAAACGTTTCTGAATATCACAAGTGATATTCTAAATATCACAAGTGATTTTCAACTAATGTTTTGTAACATGAAAATCACTTGTGATATCCAGAAAATCACAAGTGATATTCAGAAAATCACACGTGATATTCAGAAAATCACACGTTATATTCAAAAAATCCCAAGTGATATTCTGAATATCACAAGTGATTTTCAACTAATGTTTTGTAACATGAAAATCACAATTGATATTCTAAATATTACAAGTGATTTTCAAATAATGTTTTATAATATGAATATCACTTGTAATTTTCTGAATATCACTTGTGATATTTAGAATATCACTTGTGATATTCAGAATATCACTTGTGATTTTCATGTTACAAAGTATTAATTGAAAATCACTTGTGATATTTAGAATATCACAAGTGATATTCTGAATATTACAAGTGATATTCTGAATATCACAAGTGATTTTCAACTAATGTTTTGTAACATGAAAATCACAAGTGATATTCAGAAAATTAGAAGTGATATTCAGAATATTACAAGTGATTTTCACGTTTTTTTTAATTCACGTTTTTTTTTCACTTTCATACGTTTTCGTTCATTTTCATACATTTTCGTCCGTTTTCATACGTTTCTAAATATCATAATTGATATTCTTAATATTACAAGTGATATTTTGAATATCACAGAAAATCACTTGTGATATTAAGAATATCAATTGTGATATTCAGAAATGTATAAAAACTAAAAAAAAAAAAAAAAAACATAAGAAAAAGAATGAATATGTATGAAAGCGTAAAAACACGCCTGAAAACGTATGAAAATTGATGAAAACGGACGAAAACGTGTAAAAACTGCCAAAAACGTATAGAACTGCTGAAAGCGTATGAAAACAGATGAAAATATTTGAAAACCGAAAAAAGTACATAAAAACGGACGAAAAAGTTTATGAACGTATGAAAACGGACAAAAATGGATGAAAAAACATATAAAAATAGATGAAAACGTCTAAAAATGGGCGAAAACTTATAAAAGCAGACGAAAACGTAAAAAAAACAAACATAAACATATAAAAACGGATAGAAACGTCTGAAAACGTATAAAAACTACCAAAAATGTATGAAAATGGACGAAAACGTTTGAAAAAGGACAAAAATGTACAAAAACGAACGAAAATGGAGAAAAACGTTTGTATCACAGAATATCACTTGTGATATTCAGAAACGTATGAAAACGTCTAAGAATGGCCGATTTTTTTTTTTTTTTTAAAACGGACGAAAACATTTGAAAAAGGACAAAAATGTAAGAAAACAGACGAATATGTAGGAAAAATGGACGAAAACATCTGAAAATGTATAAATACGGACGAAAACGTCTGAAAACGGACAAAAAGAGAAGAAAAAAATTATGAAAATAGACGAAAACAAATGTAAACGTATAAAACCGGACAAAAACGTATAAAACGGACAAAATCGTGTAAAACCGGACGAAAACGTATATAAACTTATGAAAACCGACAAAAATGTATAAAAACGGACGAAAACGACTGAAAACAGATGAAAACGTATAAAAACGGATGAAAACATATGAAAACAAACAAAAACGTCTGAAAACGTATAAAAAACTGCCGAAACGGACAAAAACATATGAAAACAGACGAAAACGGAAAAAAACTGACGAAAACGTCTGAAAACAGACGAAAACATATAAAAACGGATGAAAACGTCTAAAAACAGACGAAAACGTAAAAAAATGGACGAAAACAAACAAAAACGTCTGAAAACGTATATAAACATGTGAAAACAGACAAAAACGAACGAAAACGTAATAAAGTAAAAAAAACGTGAATTTATATATTAAAAAAAATAATAAGAATAAAGAAAACTTAATTAAAAAAAAAAAAAAAAAAAAAAAAAAAAAAAACTTGATTTTAAATAACGCGGTTAAAAAAAAGTAAAAAAGAAAATGATCTAAAAAAGTGATTAAAAAATAAGGCAAAAAAAAAATGTTAAAAAAATGAATAAAAAAAGAGACAAAAAGACAAAGAAAAAAGAAAAAAAAAATACATCAACTTAGGTTTTCATATTAAATCTTATGTTAATCCCCACCATTAGATCAAATTAGATGGATGGTGAGAATTTATCCCTTAGTATGTAACAAAAAACTAGTCCCTAAATGAATTTTTCTCTATAAATTAATTGAAGAATCTTTTCTTTACTCAATTCTTGTTCATAGCAATTTTAAATTTTTTAGCAATATTTAAATCATTCCAAATAACTTTCAAACGTTCAAATTTTTAATAAGATTCTGTATTAATTATACTATTTAATTATAGTAAGATTACTATATTTGGTAAAAATATCTTAAATTACTAATTTTAACTAACATGCATAGTAATTTTGGTGTGTGGATATTTAGGTCAGTAAAAACTTCTAATTATTGATTTATTTCGGCTACATCAAAGATACGTACGTACTACGTGTAGAAACAGACGAATACACAAATGGTTTCTTCCTGTACAATATTGTATTTTAAGAAAACAAAAGTTATAAGTTAACTTTTACAAAGTTTTGGTATGTACATTTATTGATGTAACAAAAATACAAAACTTGCGGTCCATATATTATTTGTTTCGTAACATTCAAAACAGATGAGGTTTATTGAGTGTATGAGATGAGATCAATATAGATCCCATATTTGTCATAGAACCAATAAACTAATTATAGTCACCCGCTTTTATTTTTCACTTTTTTTTTTAAAACAAAATATTATGCAAACGGTAAATCTTCAAGCTATAAAAAAAATACCTTCGCGATGAGAATTAAATCATCTTTCTATAGATATGCATTGTTATATACTTTCGGCGAACTTTTTTTTTTTTTCAAAATTTCTGTCCAGAAAAATCATATATGATTTGTAAAAATCATATATGATTCATTAAAATCAAATCATATATGATTCTTACGAATCATATATGATTTTTACAAATCATATATGATTTTTCTGGGCAGAAATTTTGAAAAAAAAAAGTTCGTCGAAAGTATATAACAATGCATGTCTATAGAAAGATAATTTAATTCTCGTCACGATGATATTTTTTTTGTAGCTTGACGATTTACGGTTTGCGAGATATTTAAGTTTAAAAAAAATGATGGAAGTTTATTATTTTTATTTTGACAAAAAAAATGAGTGGATAAGATTACTTGATAGGTTCTATGGTAAAAATTGGATCTATAAAGAACTTTTGGCTTGAGTGTATTGTGTCTCGAAGACCATAAATCGTGTAAATAATTGATTTCTCTAACGTGTTTGATAGGTTTGTTGTCCAAACCCAATAGTTTTGGTCCATTAGGTTTAGGGTTAGATTATGTTACTTAATATCAAAGCTATGTATTTAATATAAATACACATACTATCTCATATGGAATGCATTCAATTCAATAAACCTATTTGTTATTTTACATTTTTTTTTTGAACGGCAAATTTATTATGGAAAAAACTAGCAAGGCGCTAGAAGTTTACATCAAAATAAGATTAGGGTTTTTATGCCACTCAATCCAACTAAAACTAGTTTTGCTTCTAAACCGAATCCAAAAGAAAGAACGAGAAACAACTTCATCAAACATAATTGCCTTTGGAGGAATCTCTTGACCGAAAATCGTTCGGTTGCGCCAATTCCATATGTACCAACACACAATGTAGCATACACCTTCGAACGCCTGTTTTTGCTTCATTGGGAGCCGAATAGACAACAACCAATCCAACCAATCATCATAAGAATTAAGCTCATTGTACTCCATATCCCACCATCGAGTGATCTTATGCATAATCTTTCAAACTAATTGGCAAGAGAAGAATAAATGCCTAGATGAATCAACCGTCCTCTCACACATAGGACATAATATAGACTCAATCTCCATACCTCTACGAGAAATATTGAATCTGGTAGGATGACAATCGTTTTTAACTTTCCAAGCATGAACATTAATCTTGATTGGAACCGCCTTTATCCATCTTGTCTTTGAACTACCATTCGGAAGTAAAGTGTCGTCGATAAGTTTCCTAACCGAGGATACCGAGAACTCACCCGATCCATCAAAGGACCACGACCATCTATCTTTCGAATTACTTAGAATACACCCATCTGTCTTTTCCTTTAACAACTTCAACTGAACCTGCTCTATTCCACCCCTAGGATTTCGACGAAGAGAAAACTCCAACCCTCCATGAGACATTTTCAACGCAACCTCAATCCCTTTCATCGTTTCCAAAGCATAAATTCTAGGGGCCAAATCTTTAAAAGCAACATCACCACACCACTTAGTTTCCCAAAACGAAGTATTCATCCCATTACTCAATATCGGAGTAATATATCTGAGAAGATCAATACCATACAACTTCAATGACTCGATTTCCTGAATTATACTAATCCATATACACGGGTAGCTCAATTTAGCTTTCATACCAATTTTTCCACTTTCACCTTGTAACGCTTTTATGACCCTAGCCCATAACGAATTCTTTTGGGTTATAAACCGCCACACCCATTTGAACAAAAGGGCCCTGTTAAGCGCGAATAAACTCGAAACCCCAAGACCTCCTGTATCCTTAGAAGCCATCACATTTCTCCATCTGACCCAACTTGATTTTCTCGAATTTATCTCCATCCCATTAAAAAACCGCGCCCGGATTTTTCTATTTTACATAACGACGAGTTTTGATTTATAATCGGCTTGATAATAAACTAGTCTAGTTCGAGCTAGAACTATTCGAGTAGACTTTCAAATCGAGTTCGAGCTTCAAATTATTGGCTCTTGAATCTCATGAGGTTAGGTCAAATAATTGTTTTTATCCTGTTAAATGCATATAATTAAGTAATTGCTATCAATTTATAGTCTAATATGTATACGAAGTGAATCAACTTAAACTTTATGATATTTTTGTTAAGCTCGAGCTTGGAATGTAAACTCGATCGAGCTTGAATTGAGTTTTGAAATCGAGTTTCAGATGAGTCCAGCTTGAATTTGATACTCAAAGCTCGATCTAGCCCAAGTCAAATTGTAATCCTGAATTTTAGCAGTCGAATCGAGTTTGAACTCAAACTCAAACCTGACAATAATTGACTCAATTGTGCCCCTTTATTCTAAATTACGAGTTTTTTTTCTTTTTTTTTTTTTTTTTTGAAATATGATGATTGTGGCGTAAATGAAATGGCAATAGGTACAAGAGACGTATATGAGGATTCATGAAATTTTGATAAAACCTAAGATAGATTATCAAAATTCTATGTTTTAGTTTCCATAGTTAGAGCACAAGGAGTGGTAACACCCCTTAACACCATTTTACCCGTCACGTCAACGCCACATCATTTTAACACCAAATAACATAAAACCAAAAAACACTAGATAATCATAACACTAAATAACATCACCTTTTGAGACCCACTTTAAAAATAAAAAAACAAATAAATGTAAACACCGTTGGTATAACATGAGTTAATGTTATAACATGCAAATGGGGTATGATAACTTGGAACCAAGTTAGTGTTATAACATGAGTTACTCTAGCAACGTAAATGAAAACGCCATTGCAACACAAGAACTAAGGGAATGGTGCAACGCCTAAACGGCGTTGTTTTGCTTCCACGTCGGACGATTTTGTTGCCAGCTCTGTAATAACGTCGGTTCGGCGTTACGATTCTCAGCCCTCTTAGTATAATATATTTTTGATCATCGTATATAGTTATTGTATAAGTTTTTCACAGTGCCTTCGTTCCTTCAGCTACGACACTACGGGGGTTGGCAACACACCCCTCACCTCAAATCCTTTCACTCACTTACAACCAATCCCCTTATGCCACATCATTCTCCCGCTTTTTCCTTCACTCACCCATTTTTTGTTGGCATCACACCCCTCACCCTTCACTCACTTTTTTCTTCACGTTAAAGCTCCAACGGTACTAAATTAAAGTCTCAAACGTTCAATTTTTCTTCTCCTTCGTGCAGTAAACTTCCCCACAAATGGCCTCCCCGTGCGGTAAAATTGGGTCGGCGGCGGTGTTCCCGCATGGGAACCACCCCTCCCCGCATGTGTTGCCAACCCCCTAATAGGTACATGCCACAGCAAAGGCCAAGGAAAGCATTTTGTAATTACCCCCTATAAAAGATGATCACAGCACAGAAATGGAGGTAGATATTTGTTGCTGCAAAATTTCGTGAACCTGTGTCAGAATTTTTATCGATTCAAAATTAACACTAAAATGTGATATTACCTTGAAAATTGTTAGAGTACATAAAATTAATTAACTGATAATATAAATATGTTTGAGTAATATGACTTATGATCAAATGAGAAATATAATTAAGATGAGAAGAATGAGAAGAAACCACAACCACAAATATTAGATACATCCACACAAAATAGATGCATCTCCTATTATTTCTATTTCCTTATTTAAAATGTGTGGCTACAATTTCTTCTCACTCTTCTCATTTTAATAATTCTTCTCACTAAATCCATACTCTGAGTAATATACCATGTTAAATTATGAAATAAAAACCATGACAAATATACAGCTAAAACATCAATTTAGCTACAAATAAGTTTAAATTTTGGGTTTTTTTAGGAATCACAATTATTATTATTATTATTTTTTTTTAAAAGTAAGTGTGGGATTGCACGTGATGACAAAAGATTGACGGCTGTTTCAGGGAGATACTCCAAATTCCCCGTGAGAACCCTTTGGACCCATATATACCACGTCACTATATATCACCTCATGCTATATATATATATATATATATATATATATATATATATATAGGGTAAAGTTAAAATAAAAAGACAAATATCCGTAAAAAGAATAAAAAGAAATTTTTTTAAAAAAAGTTCTCGAAAAATTCCAAAAAAATTCTATAAGATCGGGTATGTTGGTGCATAAAACTTTTGTGAAAGAAGTTTTTCTAATTTTGAGTTTTTATACGTTTTTTTAATGCACAAAAAACGAATTTTAATGCGCAAAAAAAATTTTAATGCACAAAAAAAATTTTAATGCACAAATTTTCAACTTTTTTTAGTTAGATGCGCAATGTTATTTTGATGAAAAAAGTCAAAAGAAGTTGGGTCCAAAAATGATTTTTTGATGCACAAAAAAACGATTTAACGCACAAACGTATTTTTTTATAATTTTTTTTCGGATAAAGTATCCACTTTTAGATAAACTTCCTTTACAACTTTTTCATGCACCAACATACCCGATCTTATGGAATTTTTTTAGAATTTTTCGAGAACTTTTTAAAAAAAAAGTTTTTTTTTATTCTTTTTACGGAAATTTGTCTTTTTATTTGATCTTTACCCTATATATATATATATATATATATATATATATATATATATATATATATATATATATATATATATTTCTCCATTTATTTCTATTTATTATTTTTTATTTTTTTATTAAACATAAACTACTGTAATAATGACAACAAGAACGCGTTATCCAATTGCTATTAGCAAATCTACAATACATATAAAAGCATTAGACACGTAAAACTTAAAAGATAAACGATGTTATACTAAAATACTTTTATTGATAAAAGTTAATGCAATCTATAGCAAATATTTAATAATTAATTACGATTTAAATTATTATTTTTTTTCATTCTCACTTACTCCACGCCCATACATTAAAAGAATATATATATATATACACACACACACAAATTAACGCTACTAAACATCGTCAGCACTACCACTACAAGAATCAGGAGAACAGACGACGAACAGTTTCCCGTCGATATTATGTCGACGGCATAAGGCAGAAAACGACAAAAAAAACGATTGACCGAGCCCAACTGCGTTGAATTTTTCATAATCGTATTTTCCCGTCGACATGTCGACGGGAACATTTTAACATATTTTTTTAGCCTCAATAATTCACCAAAGTTGGGCGCGAAATTTACCCGCTAATATATTCCCGTCGACATGTCGACGGGAATATATTAATAACGTTTTATCCCACAATTAACGTGTGATTAAGCATAATAATTATTATGTTTTAAGAGTCCCGTCGACATGTCGACGGGATTATATTACTAATTATAAACATTTTTAATAAATGGGTAAAATATTGGGCGGGATGTTTTCCGCTTTCTTGTTCCCGTCGACATGTCGACGGGAATATATCTTCGAAAATCAGGCTATATATATCCTCACAAATACATTCCCGTCTCATTTTTTTACCAATATATACATTCTCACAAAATTATTTCCGTCTCATTTTACACATCTCACAAATAATTCAATCGTCAATTCTTACAAGACACACATGACTTGGAGTGGTTGCACAGTTGAAGAGGAGTACTCAAAAATCTTGTCACACGAGCTCCTCTTTAAGGAAGTTATGTTAACTTTTGGTCATGCAGTTTATGAGGAATATGGTGATTTTAAGGATGCTGAACCGTGGATGAGAGACAAGATTATCGAATGGTGTAGGAAAAAGCCGTACTACAAAGAGTACATGGACGAGCTAGATGCTGCTGAAGCTCAAGTTGTTGCTGTTGGAGGTGACGACGAAGCTGAAAGTACGTTGGAAACAAAACTTGATAATCTGGGAAATAGGATCACAAATCTTGAAGCTACGTTTGCACATATCAAGGAAATGAGAGCAAGGAAGGGAAAAGATGGTGCGAGTTCGAGTAAAGCGGGAAGTAGCCGCAAAAAAAAAAAAAAAAAAAAAAAAAAAAAAAAAAAAAAAAAAAAAAAAAAACGGGTTGTTTCGTTTGATCTGTTGTTTTAGTTTTCGAGTTGTTTCGTTTGGTTGTCGAGTTGTTTAATTTGAGTTGTTTCGTTTGGTTGTCGAGTTGTTTCCTTTGGTTGTTGAGTTGTTTAGTTTGGTTGTCGAGTTGTTTAGTTTGAGTCTGTATGAAAATGCATGTGGTTAAGAACTCTTGCTTTTTTTAAATAAACAGTTTGCCTTTGTGTTTGATAATTATTGTTCCTTCAGTTCTATTATTTGTGCGTACAAATTTTAAATAAACAGTTTGCCTTTGTGTTTGATAATTATTGCTCCTTCAGTTCTAATTATTGCTCCACAACAACAACATTTTATTAAACATCAATAACATCAACAACAACAGCAAACAACAGCAACAACAACGATAACAGTACTACATATGGAATTTATCCATGTCACCTACAAGGTCACGGAGTATTGCATCCGACTGACATGCGTGGTCGTGGTTGGGATACGTTGCCATGTCAAGTTTTGCCTCCAGCACCCTTAATTTTGTCTCTAGCACCTGTTTTTGTGCCTCCAGCACCTGTTTTTGTGCCTCCAGCAAGTTTATTCTAAGATTTTTTTCATGACAGTTTGAGCACCTTTTTGGAGCAGATCCAGAACCGCTTGATGTTGAAGCTCCCAGAGAACCGATCATCATTTTGGCGAGTCGTTCCTCCTTCCATAAAAAAAAAATTACATCCATGGTCTTCTATCCCAGGCTATTAAAGAGTAAAAACTATTATTTTTAACAACTAACCAAATTATTTATATAATACACGAAAAAAAATGTAATTGTTCACCTGCGAGAAAGGACACGCATAGTATAGTTTACCACGGGAGTAAGATTTACACGATTCTCGCAGAATCACGTCTCCTCGTTCACAAGGACAAGGAAAAGCTTCAAATTCTGTCATCTTCTTCACCATGATAACAGTGTATATTTGTGGTTGTGAGGTTGAGTGGTTGAATCGTGAAGCCAACAAAAACAAAGACCTCAGGAAAGCTGTGACTGCCTCGGGCCCGCAATCGATCGAGTTCGAGTGGCGTGATCAGAAGACATTTCATCATGTTGGGCCCAACCGCGCATGGTTCGGTAACTATGTTGGCGAGCTGGTTAGGTCCTTGCCGTTGCACTATCCCTCCTGGCACAACCTTGACGAAGCGACTCGACAGGGCTTCATGAATCGACTCGGGGTCAGTTATTTTATTTTCCTTTTAATTATATCTTTATATTTAATTCTTTGAATGTGTACATTTATTTAAATTTGTTTAATTGTGTATATTTGTTTAAATTTGTTTGCAGGAATTCTTCGACTTGCAGACCCACATGAACTCATCCGATTGGAAAACCATTTCGGCGGGCCTCAATGCGTACTTCGACGGGGAGGGTGGGCCTGAAAAAGTGGATGAGATACGAAGAAACCCTCCTCCGAACATCGAGCCATCTGTGTGGGAGGAGCATATCAAGTTTTACATGAATGAAAAGAACCTGAAGCGTGCTGCTGTGAACAAGGAGAACCGAAAGAAGTTGAAGGTGTACAGCCGCCACGGTTCCAAGTCATTGGCCGCTATTCGCCACGACTACGTAAGACACATTTTATTTTTATACAAGTATTTTATTTTTATAAAATTATTTAATTATAATTATATAAAAGTAATTAATTTTGATTTTATAAAAGTATTTAAGTTTAATTAAAATAAATATGGTGTTTGATTTGCCATTTTTAATTTGTTTCATCTTATATATATGCATGTGTATATACAGTTTCTGAACAGCAAGGACAAAAAATACCCGTCCCTCATCCAGTCGTTTTACGACACACACTGCGACAATGATGGTATGTGGTTGCAGGATGAGGCTCGTGTTCAATATGTAAGTATCTTTTATTTATTTATTTTTAATTTATTATTTATTTATTTATTTTTAATTTATATATATATATATATATATATATATATATATATATATATATATATATATATATATATATGTATATATATATATATGTGTGTGTGTATATATATATATATATATATATATATATATATATATATATATATATATATATATATATATATATATATATATATATATATATATATATATATATAGTGTATCTTTATTTTCAGAACCATGTTAAGTGCGGGAACTGCGAGAACTCCAATTTTACATTAGAAAACATGCATGTTCATATAAAACATGTATGTTTTCTTACATACACCTTAATACACATACCTGCGTAACATACATGCTCATATAAAACCATGTTAAGTGCAACATATCAATGCAAAATGGTTTTATATGAACATGTATGTTACGCAGGTATTTGTATTAAGGTGTATGTAAGAAAACATACATGTTTTATATGAACATGCATGTTTTCTAATGCAAAATTGGAGTTCTCGCAGTTCCCGCACTTAACAGGGTTCTGAAAATAAAGCCCCCCTATATATATATACACACTTACATATATATATATAAATTTTCTCAATTTTTTTCTCAATTAAATAGGAAGAGATGGTCCGGCTGCGAGATCTGGGAGCGAATACGCCGGAAGGGGTGGCGTACACGGAGGAGCAGATACTTGCTAAGGTTTTGAAGGGCAAGCAGCGGGGCCACATCGCCGGACGGGGTAGGGTCGTACCCGGGTTCTCCAGGCCACCGTTACCATACACCCCGCTTCCACCTCCAGGTATGTACAGTTTGATAATATATTAATTATAGATTACTCGATCATTACTCAAATTAAGTATTGCAATAGATGTTTTTTAATTTTGATTGTTTCATTTTCAGAATACGCTGAGATGGAGAAAAAGCTTGCTGAGGCCGAGAAGAAGATTGCTGAGGCCGAGGAGAATCGCCTTCGAGAAGCTGAAGAGCGTAAGGCCTTGAAGGCGGAGATTGCTTTGATCACAGGTTTTATCTCCTCCAACCCGCGATGGAACGAGTATGTTAGTCAGACGGGTTCTCAGCACGTGAATGGCTCAGGCAGTGGCGTTGGAGGTAGTGGCTCAGGTGGAGGGAACGGGAGTCGCAGAGGCGATGAGGATGGTTCTGGCGATGATGAGGGTCCTACTGATGATCACGAGTGATTTTGGATGTAGAGGTACAAACTTGGGTATTTTGTGTTGTACTTATGCTTGAAACAATATTTTGGCGACCCATATGTTAGTATTGTATAGTTTAACCTTTTGGCGTCTTGAACGTCGCGGATATTAAAACATTTGTGGATATGGCAGCTAGGTTTAGACATTACCACACCCCGTTTTGTAGACTTTATATATTTTTATTCATTTTGAGGGTGTTTAGCGATATTTTGTAAGTGTTATAGCCGATGGCGAGTTATACGTTTAGGACATGTTGATATTGAGTGGTTATAGGTGCTTGTAATGTTACAGGTTTTGGTAGATTTTTTCCGGAAAATCCGGAAAGAATCTGGAAAATTGCAATATTTGCAGTCTGCTGTTAGCAGGGTGTTAATAATGATCCCGTCGACATGTCGACGGCATCATTGAAACATAATTATTGGTTATTTAATGATACCGTCGACATGTCGACGGTATCATTAAAACAAAAACAGTGTTCTTAATATTTTGCCGTTGACATGTCGACGGCATTATATTAAAAACAATACTTTTTGTTTTAATGATACCGTCGACATGTCGACGGTATAATATAAACCATAATTATAATCAACTAATTAAAACGTTAATTAGTTATATGGTACCGTCGACATGTCGACGGGAAGAATTTGACGGACACCAAATTTCTTTGACTGGAAAACGACGTGGGACCCACAGTGTCGACGGGAACACTGTTCCCGTCGAAGCACAGCCGTCAATATGTTCCCGTCGACATGTCGACGGTAACGTATTATTCCGTTGACATGTCGACGGAAAGGGCTTAAAAAAGTCGCCGGGGAAAGCCTCGATTGTACTAGTGTACGCACAAATAATCGTTTATTCACTTAAAACGAGAAATAACAATTAAGCGCTTTAGGGGGGTGGCAACGTAACTCGGCAATGGTCGGCATGGCTCGGCGACGCTCGGCATCAACAATGCCATCTTCTCGGCATCATAGTTTTGGCAAGGATTTCGGTAAGGTTTACCGATTCGGTGAGAGCAATCTAGTAAATGTTTATGACCGTTCCACATTAAATAAATAGTTGAGGCATGGTTAGGCATCATTGCCACTAAAAATAAATGGTTAGGTGTCATGAGGCATGAAATGTGTTGGATTCATTTTATTGGCTAATGGCAAATTAGTTTGAGGCATGGTTAGGCATCATTGCCACCCCCTTAGTTACACGGATTGTCAAATAACGAACAGGTAGCAATTAATAATATCACTAAGTCATTAAAATTAAAATTTAATATCATAGATAATGAATCCTATAGCATCATCTGGTTGTCATTAGTCACTAGTCATTGCCAAGATTGACCATAAACAATAGAGTGGGATGTGATTCATTCCATGACTTATTTTTTACGGAGTAAAGAGTTTTCCCTTTTATAACCCACAATAATGTTTGCGCGAGGGGAAAGTCAGGTGCCCAAACACCGTATATGAGGTTTCAACTAAATTATCTTAAAACCCAAACATTGGGCGCACAAAGGTTAACACTTAACTTTATTTTATTGGATGCTAATAGAAGTTTATAACATACCACCTTACAATGTAGCCAAGAAACCATAATGTGCATGATTAGTTATACGTATAAAAGTGATAAATATTTTTTTACCCTTCAATTCCAAACAAGAATCACGAGCTTATGATTCTTCAATTCCTTATCAGTCAGCTCGTGTTAGCATTGTCTAGTCTCCCCCATACCCCTTCTCTTAATTACCAATATGCCCTCACAAATGTTTTCCACACATTTCATAATTAACCTAATATTACTTTTAATAAAACATTGCATGTGTACATAAATGTTGTAATAATTTTAAAATATTAATACGTCACAATCTTTTCCTGTTTAAATCATGATTAACCAAGAAAATTCTATCCTTGAGGTTAAGGATTGATAAGAGACTTACCTTGTCATTTTATGTCTTTTGATTGTTAATAAATACACATAACTACTACATTATAAAGCATTTGACATCTTTTCAAAATACAAATTTTAAAATATTAAGCATACACACTTACTTATAATAACAAACTTTAATAAATATAACTAAAAATAGTAAAGTAAAGTAACTCCGAATACCGTCTTTCACGATGTATGGTGAGTTTAATATTGCTTCCCGTTCTACCAAAGGTTTAAAATGACCTCTAGCCTTGCAAGAGTAGAAGATCGAACACTTGACTTCTGTCTCCAGAAGCAAGGGTTTTAATCACTTGATTCAAACCTTGCTTTTTAAAATACTTAAAAAAATTAATTAAAAAAATAAAATAGTATATAATATAAGAAAACAAATGTCTATAACCATAACTATCAATTACTTTTTCAACTTTTTTAATAAATGTTATTTTTAAAACACTATTAAAATAGAAAAATAATGTTATTGTACATATTTTACAAATTAATAAAACATACAAATCTTTATATAATTTATATGCAAACAAGTTGATGGTACATATGGTATTAAAAACCGGACCAGACCAACGGGTTCAACCGGTTCGGCTAGCGAATAATGCTAGACGATTAGTATTGGGTGTTAGGCCTGTTATGTATAGCCTATATTGTATCTTATATATTCTCATGTACCGAACATTATTATTAATTCAATAAGATCTATTCACAGAAACTTACATGTTAGACGATTAGTATTGGGTGTTAGGCCTATTATGTATAGCCCATATTTATGCATAGCCCATATTGTATCTTATATATTCTCATGTTCCGAACATTATTATTAGCCAATAATACTATAGGAGAAGCGGATGTAACATCAACAAGCGGGTCTTGAACTTTAGATTTCATGCGCATCTCTTGCGGATCAACAAAGAACGAACCGTTTTGAGATCGGGAAAGGGCTCACGACTAGCAATAACGGTAGAAATCACATCATACGTGGTTGGTAAGCCTTCAAGTGCAAACGTAACAATGTCATCATTGCTAAGAGGAGAACCAAGACCATTCAAAACCGAAGCAATTGACTCAATTTTCTGAAAGTACGCATCAATTGTTAAGTCCCCAAGCTTCAAATTCCGTAGCTCCGCCTTCAAAGCCATAGCTCTTGGGCATTTATTGTCTTGAAAAATCGTCTCAAGATATACCCACGCCTCTTTGGCAGTTGTGGGATTAAGCACAACCAAACATTTTTGAAGATTCGAGGCAAGTGTGGAAAAGATCCAAGAGCGAATAATAAAATCAATCTTGAGCCACTTCGGGTCCCTAGTCGGTGGTGTAGGAGGTGTAGTAGAGGAGGATGCGGGTGGATCAACGAGATGATCCAATATTCCATAGCCATGACAAAGATGAGAAAAATAATACACCTATGAGGAGCAGTTCATCTCATCAACATCAAGTTTGATAGTAACAAAAGTGGTTAAGTGATTCATAGCCATTAAAGGTAGGTCTTGAGTTCAAACCTCCAAAGTCATAACAGGCCTAACACCCAATACTAATCGTCAAACAAATAAAAGCCGTCCAAAAACGAACCTGAGAGAACCGTCGGAACCGATAAAAACGAGTGAATCCGGCTAGACCGGGATCATTTTCTTCTTATTTTTCTCAAGTTAATCAGCTCGTTATTGTTATTTTGTTTTTCCGTGAACTTTAATCATAAGGTACCCGATGCTTCAATAGCGTAACGTGCGAGTAGTTTGCTAGTAATTTTAAAGATCTAGTATGGTTGTGAGATAATTATTTCATATATAGCGAATTTCTTAACCACTGAAAATCGTACTAAACGACGTATATTGAATCGTTAGTTTTTTCGAGAAACATTATATAACGTAAATGTCGTGGTCCTCTTATTTAAATCGATGCCCAATAAACGACAGAATCCACCTTATATGAATTTTCTGTTTCTAGACATCCATAAAATCATTTTCTATTACATATATATATACGATTCGAGCTAGCAACCCTAACGTGCCATTTTTATTTATTGGATACCGAGTTCAAACAGAAAATATAATAGTTTAACTTTGAGGGAGTATTTGGTATTTTGGTTCAAAGATAGCATAAGACAGTCATGTGTGAGTACTGATCAGTAGCAAACAAGTGACTGACCATTGATTTGAGGGCTCATCAATTCTCTTTATAAGTGATTGCAGTTCCATATTTTGGTTCAAAGATAGAAAGAAGTAACTACCTAAAAATGGCGTCAACAAGAGATCACAAGAAAGCTGCACTGCATGAGAAGCTGCAACTTCTTCGATCCATCACAAACTCTCATGCAGTAATTCCCTGATCTTTTCATCTGATTGATTGCTTTTAGGGGCTTAATTTCTTCATATATATGCCCAAAAAGTTTTGTTTCTTCAAAAGGGTTTATCTTGATTTTCTTTCACTATATATATAGTTTATGGACTTATGATATATTCTTGTCGATCTTTTGGAGTTCGTTTGATTTTGAATGGTGCTATATGATATGAATCTATTGGTGAAAACCTTTTTAGATTGTAGATGCTTATTTGTGTTTGATACGTACAGTGAACCATTGCCTAAAAACTATAATATAAATGTTTTGTAAATACTTGTTGCAGGAGAACGATCCTTCGATCATACTAGATGCATCCAAGTACATCGAAGAGCTCAAACACAAAGTACAAATACTGAATCAAGATATAGCAAGTGGACAAAGTTCAAGCTACCAGAATTCGGGGCCAGTGGTATGTGTATTTATGAATATGCATATGCATATGTGTACGACCAACATATATTGTAATCAATGGTGGCCAAGTTGAGTCCCTGTCGCTATTGTATATTTCATGGCTTTTGCTTTCATGACACGAATATGACAATTTAATTAAGATAACAAAAATTAGGTAACGAATGAACCTAATCAAATTAGTCGTATCTAAGATATCTTTTTACAAAACAAAATTTAAAACAACGAGGAATTGATAATCATGTGAAGACTATGAACTCGATCGAGACTTTCTATATATGGTCACCTTGTGAGAATGACAACCGGCCTCTTAAAAAATCTCCATCGAACATACTTTTTATTTGTTGTACTTTGTATTGCAGGTAACCGTCGAAGCTGTAGAAAAGGGTATACAAGTAAATTTGTACTCAGAAAAGAACTGCCCAGGTCTACTAGTTTTTGTATTGAAAGTTTTTGAAGAGATGAGTCTTAATGTGCTTGAAGCTAGGGTTTCTTGTACAGGCAGCTTTCACTTAGAAGCATTTGGAGTTGAGGTACTTTCGGATACGGACTTTACTACCCGTCAAACAAACGTATATTATATAAGACTGAAAAATGCATTAGATCTCTAAGTCTGCTAGAAATATAAATAGGAAATGCAGTTCATTTCTTGAGGATTTAAATGCGTGACAGTTTGTTGATTTCATGCGTATAGTTGAATCTTTAACCATTTATTTTGTATAAATTTCAAATTAGTGATTTTGAGTTCAAAGGGGGACAATTTGTTTCAATGATCTCTTTTAAGTGTTAAATGATGAAAACATCCGTTCATCTATAATTATAAGAGAACATAGATTCAAATATGAAATATTATGTATAACGTAACATTGCAATTAAAGAATGAAACAACAACGATCTAAATGCTTGAAACAGTGATCTGTTTCCAAAGTCGTTAAGTTAACAGATACCAAAGGATTAGTGTAGGTTCTCTTCCAACTTTTTCAAGTTCAGTTAACAAGACTACAACCATGATCTGTTTAAATTAGCTTGCTTCATATAGCCTAAACGTCCCTAGGTTTTCAAGAATCAAAATTTTTATTGTGTTCTTAATTGTTTGCGTTGAACTGAGAAGGAGTTGTTCTTGCAGAGTGAAGACAATGGAGAAAGCCTAGATGCTCATATGGTGAAACAATCAATCTTACATGCAATCGAAACCTGGAGTCAAAATAGTGATCCTCAAAATAATGATCGTCAAAATAGTGATCGTCAAGACTGATCAATGGATCATCCGATTAGCTCTAGTTTCTTGAATCTTGTAAATTTTTCTTGTTTGCAAGAAAAACTGCAACATGAAGATCCGGGCAATAGCATTCGAGCAATATATTGACCAACAAAAACCTAAAAATAAGCTTGAAGTCAACCCCCTACAGGTGCTAAGGTATGCTTGAATTACTCTATGTTCATAATGCATTGTATCCTTTTGGAATTAAATTTCAAATAAAACCCATGTCTTCTTAGGACTATTCTGGATGTACAATGCAATTTCAGTAGTAATATTTCATTTCAGTACTGTATTTCTTTTTCTTTTTTCTGCTCACATTATATTTTGAATTTCATTCTTCAAATTAACCTACTTACATCCATATAGACTATATCATATATGTATATATATCGCCACATCAGCTTTGCTAGTATACTAATACGCTACAAGAGTGACGTGTAAGTCCCATTGTGGTCTAACCTTGCGATGAGTGGCTTCCACGGATATATCGAATTCAATACAACTGACATGCATACTTTTTTGGTGTTCGAGTGTTTTATTTTCATGTTCGTGCTAGCTAGCTCATTCTTTGTACGAGGAAAATTCATTGCATTGTTTATGATCACCTAAATTTTCATGATCGATATGAGCCATTGAACCCATGTTTGGAAAGGTTAAATGGCAATATGCTTTTTGTAGGTTTTTAACGTATGTATTTTGTTGTGGAATAACCGCGATAATATTCCACCGACTAGGTAAAGAGTGTGAATATTTCAACACCACTACTATACCTCATACTAGCTAATTGAAAATTTAGACAATATGAAAAGAACCAAAAATGAAACACCAAACTTTCTTATATATTTCTTATAGAAATATATTACAAACTAGAACAAAAAAGAGAGAACTAACTAATACACAACAAGAAGTGCTTGTGTGTTTTTTTGGTGTGTCTAAAACTCAAAGAGAATGGTCCTATTTATAGGCTTTCAATGTTGCTCCAAGTTGCTTCTAAAGATTCTTTTTACTAGTTGCAACATACCACTTGCAATCTACTTGCTTGTGACTCAATGAATGTAAACTTATTCATTGAATGCAAACTTATTTAAACATGAGCCATATATCAACAAATCTTCACCTTGGCGAATGTCAATTCTTCAATCTCATCATCGGACGTCAATTGATGGAGTCTTCAAACCAATCTTCATGTTTTCACAACATTGATCAAGTCCAAACAATAATTGAACTTGATCCCAGCTAATACTTTAGTCAGCATATCTGCGGGATTCTTAGAAATATAGATCTTCTGGATTCTTACTCCATCTTCTTCCGGTATCTCTCGTATGAAATGATACCGGACATCAATGTGCTTCGTCCTTGTGTGATAAACTTGATTATTCGCTAAGTGAATTGCACTCTGACTGTCAGAATGCATCGTGACAAATTTCTGATTGATTCCAAGTTCGCCGAGCAACCCTTGAAGCCAAATTGCCTCCTTTACAGCCTCTGTAATTGCCATATACTCTGCTTCTGTAGTTGACAAAGCAGTAGTTGATTGTAAGGTAGACTTCCAACTAATTGGAGCTTTTGCCAGAGTAAAAACATAGCCTATAGTAGATCTTCGCTTGTCTAAATCTCCAGCATAGTCAGAATCGCAATATCCCGCTACCCATTGACTACTTCCATGCTCGAATACTAACCCTACATCAACCGTGTTATGGATGTACCATAATATCCATTTCACAGCTTGCCAATGTCCTTTTCCAGGGTTATGCATATACCTGCTCACCATACCAACAACATGACTGATATCTGGTCGAGTACATATCATAGCATACATTAAGCTACCGACAGCATTTGCATAAGGCACTTTCTCCATGTATGCCTTCTCTGCATCATTTTTCGGTGACATAGCTGCACTGATCTTAAATTGAGAAGCAAGTGGAGTACTAACTCGTTTTGTTTGCTTGTCAAACCTAAAACGCTTTAGAATCCTTCTCATATATTGTTTCTGAGTCAAACAGAGCTTCTTCGATTTTCTGTCTCTGGCTATCTCCATGCCAAGAATCATCTTTGCTTCACCGAGATCCTTCATCTCAAATTCACTTTTCAACCGAGTCTTTAACTTTTTGATTTCGTCTAGACTTTGAGAAGCTATCAACATATCATCTACATATAGAAGAAGATATACGATGGACCCATCTTGTAGCTTTTTCAAATAGACACAATGGTCATACTTGCTTCTTGTGTACTTCAACTCCAATATAAACTTATCAAATCGTTTGTACCACTGCCTTGGGGATTGCTTCAACCCGTACAACAATTTATGAAGCTTACACACTTCATGCTCTTTTCCAGCAACTTTGAATCCTTCTGGCTGAACCATATAGATTTCCTCTTCTAAATCTCCATGTAGAAATGCAGTCTTCACATCCATCTGAACTAGTTCCAAATCCAACTGTGCTACCAAAGCCAACAAAATTCTAATAGAGGAATGCTTTACCACTGGAGAAAAAACTTCATTGTAATCAATTCCCTTTTTCTGAGCGTAGCCTTTAGCTACCAATCTTGCTTTGTAGCGAACATCATCTTGGCTAGGAAATCCTTCTTTCTTTGCATACACCCATTTGCATCCAATTGCCTTATTCCCTTTTGGGAGGTTGGTTAACTCCCATGTCTGATTCTTCCAAAGAGACTAAATTTCTTCGCTCATGGCAATCCTCCACTTCTTACTCTCTGTGTCTCGAACCGCTTCAGAGTAAGTAGTAGGAACATCATCAGCTGCAATTGAAGATGCACAAGCCACCATATCATTAAGGCGAGTAGGCCTTTTAGTGTTTCTTTTGGGCTTGCTGGTAGCAATTGATTCATGTTGTTGCTGTGGAGGTTCTTCAGTTTGAACCTCCTCTTCTTCATAATCTCCTTCTACCACAGGAGAATCATTTATTTCTCTATCATCTGGTACAATTATTCTTTCAAACTCCACCTTTTTGGGAGTTCCATCTAACTGCTTAGCATTCACCTTCTTCAACATGGTAGATAAAAATTACGTTGCCAGAAATTTTTATCTTGTACTTAAGATCAAAAACTAAAACTTTAAAGTACAAGTATTACTTAAAACACACCTTTTTATTAAAATACCGCGGAAGCTTTATTACAATGGTGGTGGTGGTGATTGTAGGTGAATGGATGATCTTCAACTTAGAAACTTATGCCCTTATATAGATGGGCTTATAAACTATCATACAAAAGTAAAAACGTATGCAATGACGATAGATATGGGCCATTATTTAATTTTTTATCACATTTGGCCTACATACTTGACAATTATAATAGCTACTTTTGACAAATAATATTTGTCAAAGATTCTTTGAAGACTTTTGAACATTAAGACAATTCAACTTTTGAAACCCGTGATATAAAATAATTTGATATGGGAAATAATTTCATATGCGGGCCCTTCGAGCTTTAGGATACAGGCTTGGATCCATGGGACGATTCAATTTTAACTTTTGTAGACTATAATCATCCTATCCCGGGTCCACAATAAAAATTGAATCGTCATTACGTTCGTCATCTTTTAGAAATCCTTTTTTGTTATAGCGACTTTTTGGTTTATAGTTTTGGACTTCTATGGGCTTAGATGTTGTTGCGGCCCATTCATTGTGCAAGAGCTTCAAATTCGATGAGGATTCTTCTAGCTTCCTTGTTTTGGACTCGGACGTCTTCTTTTTGTTCAGACCAGTGGTTATCTTTAGTGGACAATCCAAAGCAGACTTGGGTTTTGTACTGTATGATTGCTTGTAGGTTCCGCATTGCTTTGACTGCTTCTTTTTGCTGCTGATAACTCGATATCTTGGGCGACTGATCTCCATGCATCAGATTTATCCATTCTGATTGGGGTTTGGTTTGCTTTGAGCTGGTAATGCTTGTACATTGCTCCTTGTTCTTCATTTGTAAAAATGGTTTTGGTGAAGATTCTTGGTAGAGGTTGGAAATCTTCATGAGTTCTTCGCAGATGGTCTTCATATTCTTCTGAGAGACATAGGGGGGCTGTAGAACTTCCTCCGCTGAGTAGAGAGCTGCTACTGCTAACTGCTTCATTTCTCTTGTGCATTCTGCAAAACAAAGGTTAACAAGTCTTGAGAGAGAATCAGCAAGGGTATTGTGTTTCCCTTCTATGTGTTCTATGTTAATCTTGACGCCTGTTCCTGTGACTGCGTCTGCAAACTTAATCCATCTTACTCTAGAGGATTTATTGCTATTAGCTTTATTATAAAAGCTAATAATGGCTTGGCAATTCGTTCTTAGAGTTACTTCTTGTTTATCAAGATAGTATATCTTCAGTTTTTCTAGAGTGTTAATGCATGCTTTGATTTCATCATCAATTGTGGATTGAGTTGTTGAGAATTTGCCGCTTGCATATGCACAAATCTTTTCTGAGCTTCTTGGTCCTTCCTTGTTACTTTTCCACTTAACTATTCCTCCCCATCCTTCCATACATTTATTTGTTTCTAAGATGATGTAAGCATCTTCGGGTGGTATTTCTAGGTCTGGAAGATTTTGGACTTGTATCTTGATTTTTCTGATTAATTCATAATCAGAGGGCTTCAATCTTCTATCTCCACGAGCATTTGTCTTTTAGTAGAGTGGCCTTAAGAGTATCCCAAGTTTTGGAATGTGGTTCCTTGCATAATTAAGGATTCCTAAGAATGACCTTAATCCTTTCTTTGTCTTCAGCTCTTCTTCATTGAAATTCACAATCTTCTTTATGATGTGTGGTTTCAGCTTTATGGTTCTCTCTCCTATGACTGCTCCTAAGAAATCTACCTTTAAGACTGCTATCTTCATCTTTGTTGGAGATAAGACTAGACCGTTATCTTCACAAATCTTTAGCATCTTTTCCAAATGCTTTGCATGCTCTTTTTCATTCTTTGAGAAGACCAGTATATCATCAATATATACTGCGATAAATGAATCTGTTCCTTTGAAACATTTATCCATCTTCCTTTGGAATACCGCTGGGGCATTCTTTAAGCCGAATGGCATAACAAGCCATTCATAAAGTCCTCCTGGAACTAGGAATGCAGTCCATGGAATGGATTCCTCATCCATAGCGACTTGATGGAATCCTGATTTGAGATCAAACTTTGAGAATATTTTTGCACCTCCTATTCTCTTGATGATTGTATTTATGCCTGGTAGGGAGTATTGGTCCTTGTATGTGTTGTCATTCAAGGATTTATAATTGAAAACCATCCTTTCATTTCCTTTAGTTTCCTTACCCGTTACAGGATCAATTGTTGTTCCTGAATTTATGATCATTGCCATCGTTCTGTGTCTGCTTTTGCTTGGGCGAATAGCACCGATTTTAAGAAGACTATTAATGTGCTTTCTGAATGAGTCTTCCATTGCTGGTGTCACATGCTTTAATGGTCGGTCTTCAATTGTAAGGTCTGGATTAATGATATCCATCTTGCAAAGTTCGCCATTCTTTTTCTAGTGCTTCAATGGTTCTTCTCTAATGTATCCTTGTTCTTTTAGTCTGTTTATGATGGGTTTGAACTGCTCCAAGAATACTTTGCTTCCTTCTTGATTGAAATAAATGGATTCATTTATTTCCAAGTAATCTTCTTCATCAACTTCTAACTCCGTAATGGCTAATTCAACGATTTCAGTTTGATCCGAAGTCTTGATCTTGGTAACCTTTTTATAAATAGTTATCTCATCCCCTTCTATACGGATTCCTCCCTTCATGGATCTTATGAAGTTGTCCCCTATTAACATTTCAATACCACCACTATTATGCATATCAAATGCATATATTAGGGGTATTTTAAATCTGTTTCCTTCAATAAAGAAATGGCCTTGCTTCAATCTGTGAGTAGCTTGCTGTCTTGAGTTCAAGCCATTAAAGAAAACAACTTAAGTTAGGACTTCGAGTGCTTCTTCTGGGATAACCTTCTTATTTATGCAGCATGCTGATGCTCCTGTGTCTATTATTGCAGTGGTTTCGAATACTAGGCAATTAGGAATGTTAAACTTTACCTTTACATTGTAAAGTTGGTTGGTTACTTTCCTAACTTTTGGAGCTGCAGCGGTGTTTCCAGAATAATGAATTTTTGCTTTAATGCAAGGTCTTGCTATATGGACTTCCCCTAATGGTGGGAATTCTTCTTTTGAGAATTGAACCTTTGCATCCTTCTCCTTTTTCTTCTGCAGTTTTGCCTTAAGCTTCGCTATTTCTTCATCTTTCAGTTCTTCAAGCTTCATCTGTTTAGCTCTGAGCTGATCAATGATTTCAAGAGCCTCTGTGAGATCTTTTACTAGCAGACTTTTTTCAAGCTGCCATGCTTCTTCCTTCTTTTGCATATCGGCCTTGTTTACATAATACTCTTTGGCTTGGTCTCTTATCATTTGTTGTACCTGCTCAGTCTTCTCTTTCAAAAGTTCTTTGAGAAGCTTTATTCTTGACTTCCAAAGTCCTTTTCTTCTTCTAGTTTGTGTAACTGCCTTCCTTTGACATTAACTGTTTTGCCAAGGTAATTCTTTGCACATAAAGCACATGTTGTGAGTTAGCATTTGGGACAGTTAAGTCTTGAAATGTCTGTGGTTAGTATTCCACAGTAATAGCAGATTGTGTAATTGGTAACTGCATTTTCCTTCCAATCGTGATCACATTCTTTGCTTTTCATTGGTAGTTCTTTATTTGGTGTCCACGATCCTGCTGATTGAATGATATCTGCTATTTTTTTGGTGGTCCAGGGTGAAACATGAAAGCATGATGACTATATTGGTCATCATCATCTTCTTCTTCTTCACTGTCGTCTTCATAAATTCCTCCTATTGCCATGAATGCTATTTCTTCAAAAGGAGTATCTTAGACCATAATACTTATACTTTGATGAGTATCGCCTTCTCCTTCTGATATACTGTAAACACTGCTATAATCAAAGTCCGCCGAGACAATGTCCCAATTGTCATCAAGATCCAGTTCTTGATAAACGGCTGATCTTGCAATATTACCATGCTTGATTTTGCAGTCTTTTGCAAAATGACCTTCTTTTCCACAAATAAAGCATTTACACTTCTTGACCCGCCCCCTCTCATCTTTATATTTTCTCTTGAATGGCTTTATATGGGAATTATGCGGCTTCCCTTTATATGTCCTTGATTTTCTTATTCCATATCTCTTCCTGTTATTTTTGTAGTAACCAAGAATTAGTATAGCAGAACAAAGAGAAAGATCTCTTAATTCTTTTGCAAGTGCCACGTCTTTGCACATTTCCGAGACAAAGGTATGAATAAACTTGATTGCGGGTAAGACTCCTACGTTAAGACCAGGGTATTTGGTCTTAAATGATTCTTCTATCTTTTTGGACAAAGAAGGTGGTAGCTTTGCAAAAAGTTTTTATGTTGTTGAAGGGAAATATAATTTCTCGGACTTGATCGCTAGCTGCCTGAAATCTTCCAAGAACAACCACAAATTCTTGGTTTCTTCACAAGTTATTCTGTCAAGATCCCTGTAAGCCCTATCTTGTTCATCAGTTGAACCGCGATATGGGTCTTCCAATAGGATTAACTGTCTTACTTGCGATGTTATATTCTGTGGCTTATCTGCAATTGCTTCAATAGCTGAGTAGGCTTCTGGGTACATGGTTCGCCATTGTTGCCACATTAACTTTTCACTTTCTCCAAGAAGATTTTCCACAAATGCCAGTTCTGCTTTGTTGTCAGGCCATGTTTGATTGTTGAGCTTATTAATTGTAATGGATCCCCATCTGGATATTGCTTCTGACCATAAGCCTGGGTCAGCTGGTAAGACCAGCATTACTCCTGATTCCATCCATGCTGGTGGCAGAGTCCATTGTGAGTTATGATATTCACCATATCCTCCATTGAATGTATTTCTTCTTCCTTGCGAATAACCGAATTGGTAATCCGGTTTATAAAATGGTTGTGGATTCTCTCGTGCTGGTGGATAAACTGGTTGCCCCGTGAATGCATCTTGTGGGGGTTGATAGGTTCCACTTGACTCTACATCTGTAGCAGTGGGAAATGCATGTTCTTCATGCTTGCTAATGATTTGTGCTGCCAGTTGTTTAAAATTTCGAAACTTCGGGTATGGCATATCATCATCATCATCATCATTACTTTCTTCTTCTTTGGAAAGATGGAGAATTGTATGGTCTTCACCACGCTTCGTTGCGAATGGGTTTTCCCATTCTGACTCTAATTTTTGCTTATCAATTGCGAGTTGCTCATCTCATTGTGGTAAGTATTCATCAAGAAATTCTTTCTGGTTTTGTGAAAGTTTTTCTTGTATGTCATGAATCTTTTCACCATTCCTTTTATCAGCATCCCAGTCTCTTGATTCATCATCACTTGATTTTATTATCACCTTTCCTAGGGTGGTTTCATCATCTGAAAATTCATCTCCCCAGCCAGTTGCTGCAATTTCTTCTATTTAGGTTTCATCCGATGGAGCTTCATACTTGACTTAATAATCCCATTTTCCTAATGGTTCACCAAGTGTCGACCAGTTTTCCCTTCATTTTTGCCTTGATCATTTTTGTTTGTTAGACCGCCTAGCCTTATTAAGTATTTCTTCTTCTAGGATCCTTGCTCCTTCTAAACATTTCTCACAGAAACATATATCACAAGGAATGTGATTTGTTTGAGGACTTTGTAAGCAAATTCCTATAAAATGCTCTTCGTCATCATCTAGATGGTTGTTATTTGGTACTTCTCGATCTCTTTGGTCAACTGAGTATCTTGGTGGCTGAGGTACTTGGCGATACCTTTCAAATCGAAGGCTTACTGATCTGTTAAGCCTTTCATTTACTGTGACTCTTGATGGAACTCGTACAGAGGTTTGTTCAGATGGTTGTAAGTTCTAGTTCATCCCTTCAAGTTCTTCTATACTTCTTCTCTCGCCAGGTATTGCGGTGATACCAGTTGTTGTAAGGTGATCTACAACATTTTCCACACTGTATTGGAATCCCATATAGCTGGTGTTTGATAATCTGCTAATCATAATGGACATGATAGGTAGATTATCAAACACCAGCTATATGGGATTCCAATACAGTGTGGAAAATGTTGTAGATCACCTTACAACAACTGGTATCACCGCAATACCTGGCGAGAGAAGAAGTATAGAAGAACTTGAAGGGATGAACTAGAACTTACAACCATCTGAACAAACCTCTGTACGAGCTCTATCAAGAGTCACAGTAAATGAAAGGCTTAACAGATCAGTAACCTTCAATTTGAAAGGTATCGCCAAGTACCTCAGCCACCAAGATACTCAGTTGACGAAAGAGATCGAGAAGTACCAAATAACAACCATCTAGATGATGACGAAGAGCATTTTATAGGAATTTGCTTACAAAGTCCTCAAACAAATCACATTCCTTGTGATATATGTTTCTGTGAGGAATGTTTAGAAGAAGCAAGGATCCTAGAAGAAGAACCACTGAATAAGGCTAGGCGGTCTAACAAACAAAAACGATCAAGGCAAAAATGAAGGGAAAACTGGTCGACACTTGGTGAACCATCAGGAAAATGGGATTATTATGTCAAGTAGGAAGCTCCATCAGATGCAACCCAAATAGAAGAAATTGCAGCAACTGGCTGGGGAGATGAATTTTCAGATGATGAAACCACCCCAGGAAAGGTGATAATAAAATCAAGTGATGATGAATCAAGAGACTGGGATGCTGATAAAAGGAATGGTGAAAAGATGCATGACATACAAGAAAAACTTTCACAAAACCAGAAAGAATTTCTTGATGAATACTTACCACCATGGGATGAGCAACTCGCAATTGATAAGCAAAAATCAGAGTCAGAATGGGAAAACCCATTCGTAACGAAGCGTGGTGAAGACCATACAATTCTCTATCTTTCCAAAGAAGAAGAAAGTAATGATGATGATGATCTGCCATACCCGAAGTTTCAAAATTTTAAACAACTGGCAGCACAAATCATTAGCAAGCATGAAGAACATGCGTTTCCCACTGCTACAGATGTAGAGTCAAGTGGAACCTATCAACCCCCACAAGATGCATTCACGGGGCCACCAGTTTATCCACCAGCACGAGAGAATCCACAGCCATTTTATAAACCGGATTACCAATTCGGTTATTCTCAAGGAAGAAGAAATACATTCAATAGAGGATATGGTGAATACCACAACTCGCAATGGACTCTGCCACCAGCATGGACGGAATCAGGAGTAATGTTGGTCTTACCAGCTAACCCTGGCTTATGGTCAGAAGCAATATCCAGATGGGAATCCATTACAATTAAAAAGCTCAACAATCATACATGGCCAGACAACAAAGCAAAACTGGCCTTTGTGGAAAATCTTCTTGGAGAAAGTGAAAAGTTAATGTGGCAACAATGGCGAACCATGTACCTAGAAGCCTACTCAGCTAGTGAAGCAATTGCAGATAAGCCACAGAATATAACATCGCAAGTAAGACAGTTAATCCTATTGGAAGACCCATATCGCGGTTCAACTGATGAACAAGATATGGCTTACAGGGATCTTGACAGAATAACTTGTGAAGAAACCAAGAATTTGTGGTCGTTCTTGGAAGATTTCAAGCAGCTAGTGATCAAGTCCGGGAAATTATATTTCCCTTCAACAACAGAAAAACTTTTTGCAAAGCTACCACCTTCTTTGTCCAAAAAGATAGAAGAATCATTTAAGGCCAAATACCTTGGTCTTAACGCATGAGTCTTACCCGCAATCAAGTTTACTCATACCTTTGTCTCAGAAATGTGCAAAGACGCGACATTTGCAAAAGAATTAAGAGATCTTTCTCTTTGTTCTGCCATACCAATTCCTGGTTACTACAAAAATAACAGGAAGAGATATGGAATAAGAAAATCAAGGACATATAAAGGAAAGCCGCATAATTCCTATATAAAGCCATTCAAGAGAAAGTATAAAGATGACAGGGGGCGGGTCAAGAAGTGTAAATGCTTTATTTGTTGAAAAGAAAGACATTTTGCAAAAGACGGCAAAAGCAAGCATGGTAATATTGCAAGATCAGCCGTTTATCAAGAACTTGATCTTGATGACAATTGGGACATTGTCTCGGCGGACTTTGATGATAGCAGTGTTTATAGTATATCAGAAGGAGAAGGCGATACTCATCAAAGTATATGTATTATGGTCCAAGATACTCCTTTTGAAGAAACAACTTTCATGGCAATAGGAGGAATTTATGAAGACGACAGTAAAGAAAAAGAAGATGATGATGACCAATATAGTCATCATGCTTTCATGTTTCACCCTGGACCACCAACAAAAATAGCAGATATGGTTCAATCAGCAGGATCGTGGAGACCAAATAAAGAACTACCAATGAAAAGCAAAGAATGTGACCACGATTGGAAGGAAAATGCGGTCACAATTACACAATATGCTATTACTGTGGAATACTAACCACAGACATTTCAAGACTTAACTGTTCCAAATGCCAACTCACAACATGTGCTCTATGTGCAAAGAATTACCTTGGCAAAACAGTTAATGTCAAAGGAAGGCAGTTACACAAACCAGAAGAAGAAAAGGACTTTGGAAGTCAAGAAGTAAAGCTTCTCAAAGAACTTTTTAAAGAGAAGACTGAGCAGGTACAACAAATGATAAGAGACCAAGCCAAAGAGTATTATGAAAACAAGGCCGATATGCAAAAGAAGGAAGAAGCATGGCAGCTTGAAAAAAGCCTGCTAGTAAAAGATCTCACAGAGGCTCTTAAAATTATTGATCAGCTCAGAGCTGAACAGATGAAGCTTGAAGAACTGAAAGATGAAGAAATAGCGAAGCTTAAGGCACAACTGCAGAAGAAAAAGGAGAAGGATGCAGAGGTTCAATTCTCAAAATAAGAATTCCCACCATTAGGGGAAGTCCATATAGCAAGACCTTGCATTGAAGCAGAAATTCATTATTCTGGAAACACCGCCGCAACTCCAAAAGTTAGGAAAGTAACCAACCAACTTTACAATGTAAAGGTTGAGTTTAACATTCCAAATTGCCCAGTATTCGAAACCACTGCAATAATAGACATAGGAGCATCAGCATGCTGCATAAATAAGAAGGTTATCCCAGAAGAAGCACTCAAAGTCCTAACTCAAGTTGTTTTCTTTAATGGCTTGAACTCAAGACAGCAAGCTACTCACATATTGAAGCAAGGCCATTTCCTTATTGAAGGAAACAGATTTAAAATACCCCTAATATATGCATTTGATATGCATGACAGTGGTGGTATTGAAATGTTAATAGGGGCCAACTTCATAAGATCCATGAAGGGAGGAATCCGTATAGAAAGGGATGAGATAACTATTTATAAAAAGGTTACCAAGATCAAGACTTTGGATCCAACTGAAATCGCTGAATTAGCCATTACGGAGTTAGAAGTTGAGGAACAAGATTACTTGGAAATAAATGAATCCATTTATTTCAATCAAGAAGGAAGCAAAGTATTCTTGGAGCAGTTCAAACCCATCATAAACATACTAAAAGAACAAGGATACATTGGATAAGAACCATTGAAGCACTGGAAAAAGAATGGCGAACTTTGCAAGCTGGATATCATTAATCTAGACGTTACAATTGAAGACCGACCATTAAAGCATGTGACACCAGCAATGGAAGACTCATTCAGAAAGCACATTAATAGTCTTCTTAAAATTGGTGCTATTTGCCCAAGCAAAAGCAGACACAGAACGATGGCAATGATCGTAAATTCAGGAACAACAATTGATCCTGTAACGGGTAAGGAAACTAAAGGAAAAGAAAGGATGGTTTTCAATTATAAATCCTTGAATGGCAACACATACAAGGACCAATACTCCCTACCAGGCATAAATACAATCATCAAGAGAATAAGAGGTGCAAAAATATTCTCAAAGTTTGATCTCAAATCAGGATTCCATCAAGTTGCTATTGATGAGGAATCAATTCCATGGACTGCATTCCTAGTTCCAGGAGGACTTTATGAATGGCTTGTTATGCCATTCGGCTTAAAGAATGCCCCAACGGTATTCCAAAGGAAGATGGATAAATGTTTCAAAGGAACTGAATCATTTATCGCAGTATATATTGATGATATACTGGTCTTCTCAAAGAATGAAAAAGAGCTTGCAAAGCATTTGGAAAAGATGTTAAAGATTTGTGAAGATAACGGTCTAGTCTTATCTCCAACAAGATGAAGATAGCAGTCTCAAAGGTAGATTTCTTGGGAGCAGTCATAGGAGAGGGAACCATAAAGCTGCAACCACACATCAATGAAGAAAGGATTAAGGTCATTCTTAGGAATCCTTAATTATGCAAGGAACCACATCCCAAAACTTAGGTTACTCTTAAGGCCACTCTACGAAAATACAAATGCTCATGGAGATAAAAGATTGAAGCCCTCTGATTATGAATTAATCAGAAAAATCAGGATACAAGTCCAAAATCTTCCAGACCTGGAAATACCACCCGAAGATGCTCGCATCATCTTAGAAAAAGATGGATGTATGGAAAGACGGGGAGGAATAGTTACGTGGAAAAGTAACAAGGAAGGACCAAGAAGCTCAGAAAAGATTTGTGCATATGCAAGCGGCAAATTCTCAACAACTCAATCCACAATTGATGCTGAAATCAATGCATGCATTAACACTCTAGAAAAACTGAAGATATACTATCTTGATAAACAAGAAGTAACTCTAAGAACGGATTGCCAAGACATTATTAGCTTTTATAATAAAGCTAATAGCAATAAATCCTCTAGAGTAAGATGGATTAAGTTTGCAGACGCAGTCACAGGAACAGGCGTCAAGATTAACATAGAACACATAGAAGGGAAACACAATTATAACACCCCCAAAATCGATCAATACAGCGGAAAACTTAAAATGTCAGCGGAAGACTTTTGGGGTATTATATTGTGGATCTTTCGTCACAATTATAGAAAACGATTCAAGTGATCGTTTTAAGTTTTATTTAAAATACCAAATATTCATAATTCCAAGAGAATTCGTTATTTCAACATCAAGTTTTATTTAAAGAGAAATAAACATTTCTTTATTTGCCCACTTCGTGCCATTGCCATCCATTCCATTTAGTTACCTGAGATAAACATGCTAAAAGTCAACAAAAGTTGAGTGAAATTCATAGGTTTATAATTAAGAGTTTGAACACAAGAGATAGATGTTTATTGTAATATCGATACAAATAAACAAGTTAGAAATCACATTCATTATTGCATTAAGCTCATGACACTCAACGATTCAACAGACATCAATATTTTCATAATAATTGTTAGGAATACAAATATTCCTGTAAAAGTCTCGGTCACCTAATGATTGTAATAGCATTAAGGTAGCTCGTAGTTAGTTAGTTTATTAGTTAATTAGTATTAGATTAAGTAACACCATGGAAGAAGGAACGGGTCTTTACCCACTGTATGCCTGATCCACAGCCCGGGAGTGGGCGTTATATTGTAACTATAAATACCCCTCTCCACATGTGGAGAGGGTTGGACCTTTCATACATTTTAATCTAATCTTTTCTTTTTCTTTCAAGGTTCCTCCCTTTTCTCTCATCTCCTCCCTCCTCCCATTTCTACGCCTCACTCAACACCTCATGAACATGTTTCCAACATAATTCGTATTCTACAATTGGTATCAGAGCCAAGGTTTCATCTTAGGGCCTTGTAGAATCGAATTTGATGATGTTTTGAGTGGTTTTGTGAGTTTGGTGCCACTCTCTTGGAAAACATCTTGGTTTTATCCCTCTAGTGGTGTTATGCATGTTTGTGATGTCCTTTTATGTTCATTAGTGTTTGTGGAACATTGTAGTGTTGAGTGTGTTACAATATCATCAAGCTATTTGAAGTTTGGAATTGATTTTAGGCGTTTTTCTTAGTTGCGGTTAAGTCCACTGTTTCATTGCTTGGTTGCGGTTAAGTCCTGCGAGCTGCGATTAACTTTCTGCGTTTACTATTTCGGGAATACAAACAAAACGCAACGAAAGTGACAGTTTTGGACTTTTGTCTCTGCGAGTAGATTCTGCGGTTAAGTCTTCCTCAGCTTCGTATTGCGTCTAAGTACTGCGGTTAGATTCTCTGCGGTTAAGTGTGTTGCGGTTAACTCATTGCGGTTAAGTGTCTTGTGTTTAAGTGCATTGCGGTTAACTGTTTCTGTGGTTGGTTATTTTCTGCGGTTAGTTATAATCTGCGGTTAGTGTCTTGCGGTTAGTATTTTTGGTCTGCGGTTCGCCCAAGTTGCGGTTAGTTCATACTGCGACTGGATTTTGTTGTGGTTTGGTATAACTTGCGGTTAGTGCTCTGCGGTTAGTTTCTTTGACCTGCGGTTTGCTCTGGTTGCGGTTAGCTCATACTGCGGTTGGATTGTGTTCTGCGGTTTGGTCTAGTTGTGGTTAAGTTGCGGTTGGATTTTATTGTGGTTAAGTTGTGGTTAACTTATTTGTGATGTCCCATCGATGAGGGACCCTTTCAAGTGGGTACTACTAGAGACACGATTTCAGAAGCAACTGATCAACTACCGGCGCGTGTTTGGTCCTGATAGACCTCGCACTTACAATGAGTTGTCTGAAGAAGAAAAGAAACGCTATGATGCAGACATCAGAGCATCTAATATCATCATTCAAGGCCTTCCCAAAGATGTCTACAAACTGATCAACTTCAACACTGAAGCAAAGGCGGTCTGGGATAATGTCAAAATGCTTCTTGCAGGGTCTGAGTTAACTAAAGAAGATCGTGAGTCATAGCTATACGATGAATTTGAGCATTTCAAAATGAATCCAGGTGAAAGCATCACTGACTATTACGTCAGATTTCACAAGTTGGTCAATGACATGAGAGCTATCAAGATGACAATGCCCAACATACAGCTCAATTCAAAATTCGTGAACAACATGGCACCGGAATGGGATAGGTTTGTCACGGCTGTTAAGCTCAACAAGGGTCTCAGGCATACCAACCATGAACAACTGTATGCGTATCTCCAGCAACATGAGAAACATGCAGCTTACGATCGGCTAATGCGAGAAAAGCTCAATCCGTCTGCAACAAATGAATCTCTTGCTTTTGTCTCCAATGTTCAACAACCTAATCAAACCTCTAAAGATCAAGTTCAACCATCACAATCATCCTCCAGGTCTACCCCAACCATTAGTCAATCATCAACTCCTTCACCATCTGCATTGAATACTCAACTTGATTCTGGGTATTCTCACACTGATATGATGATTGATAATCTCTCCAACCAAGTGTCTTTACTGGTCCAACAGTTCAGGGCTGCACTCCCATCTACTAACAACCAGCTCAGAATCTCATCTAATCCACGTAATCAGGCAGTCATTGAAGATGGTCGGGTAGTGGTGCAGAATGTGCAGGGAAGACAGAACTTCAACCAAAGAAATGCTGGTAGAGAGAATGGGCAGTACAGAGTTGGGAATGCTCTTCAAGCACAAGCTAAGCAACCGAAATGCTACAACTGCGGAGGGTTGGGCCACATTGCTAGGAATTGCACTCTCCCAAAACGTCCCCAAAACTCTGAGTACTTCAAAGACAAGATGCTGCTGATGCAGGCACAAGAAAATGGGACTGTGTTAGATGAAGAAGCTTTGCTCTTTCTGGCCGGTAATGATGGGAACACCTTTGATGCTGATGTGGATGATCAACCTGTTCAGGACATGGCTCTTAATGATCCAAATATCTTTCAAGTTGAAGAGTGTGATGCATTTGACTCTGACGTGGATGATGAACCTACTGCTCAAACAATCTTCATGGCTAATCTGTCTGCAGCAGCATCCTCTTCACAGGATCCTGATTTATCCATCACGTCTGCTATCTCTGAGGTACCAACATCCTCTAAACATGATCTGAATAATTCTGCACCTGTACAGGGGGCATGTGGCTCTGTACAACTCAAGAATATTGTCAACACAGACATCACACATATGGGTAATACCAATAATATCCCATATGAAATGTATGTGAATGACAATGGAACCCAAGTTGTACCGAGTGACATGCCGTCTATTGATTCTAGTAAGCATGAGATATATGAGCACTCTATATACAACCCTGATGATTCTCTGATCACTAGAATTAACGCCCTTAAGGATCAAGTAAACATTTATGAGCAGCGTGCTAAGTTTGAGTTGAATGAACGTGAGCAGAAAATGGAATGGCAACTACGTACTTACATATCTGAAAATAATTCCAAACAAGAATCATTAAAAAGGGAACTAGTTTCTTTAAAGAACCAATTGAATCAAACCGTCAAACAAAAACTTGAGGTTCAAAAAGGTTTGACTACAATCAAACAAGAATTCAAGGATAAAGAAACTAAACTTCTAAATGACTTCTCAAAATTAAAAACGTTAAAAAATAAATTGGAAGATAAGTTGTACACACAGGGCCAAACCATTCAATCTGCTCAAATGATGGAAAGTCACAGGAAGTTAAGTGATGAATTTAGTGAACATGATACCTCCAAACCCAAAGCAAGATTCCTTAAAATAGGTCTAGGTGCACAACCTGCATTATATGATGCAAAAACTATGCTTGAACCTAACCATGCACCTCCTGATACTCGATCCTATGACCACATCAATGAGGCAGAGGATAGAACTAGGGCAAAACTTGCTGAACGGTTAAAGGATCCTAAATGCATTGCTAAGAATCTCGTGTTTCACTATGATTATGCTAATGACAATCACACTGCAATCTTTGTTCCTCAAAAGAGAATTTTTCCTGAAAAAGTGTTTTGGAATATTGACATTGAGAGAATGCAAGCTGAAAGAGTTGTAGGCAACACACGCACTATGTTTAGAATTGCTCACCCAACTGCCTATCCCCTGAACACACCCAGGCACCTTGTCCCTTTCACTCTTCCCACACAATGTAATACTCTAATTGGGCTGTATGTGCTTGGTCAATTGTTCAATGAATTTGAGAAAACCTGTAAAATAAGAATTACACCTACAGGGATTACAGAAAGGGAAAGGGGTTTTGAGCAAACAAAACAGTGTTACCTAACTGAATTTATGCCATTTTTTAAACTTCTAAAAGAACATTTTGAGGGACTTAAAAACACCATTAATGATGATGTGACTCAAATGAAAAAGGTTTTTGATGAAGTGGAAAGTGAGGGTAACCAACTTGCTATTGATCTCAAACACAGTGAAATTAACAGGAAAAACATTCTCATCATGAATGATAATTTGATTGCTAACTGCATTGCTAAAGATGTGTTTTATACTGTTACCGACTCTGCGCTATCTGCTCGACAATTTCATGAAATGTCGGTTACTCTGAATGTCTTCCAAAATCGTGTGATTGAGCTTGAGGGGGAGAATTACAAACTTATTAAAAAAATTCAAAACGATGATCATGATAACATGGTCAGGAATTTCTCAAAACTAGAAGTTGATAATTTGAACCTACAATTAAAATATCAACATCTAGAAGAAAGTATAAAAATATCAAATGCCAAGATATCTTCGGATGTTCCTGAATTTGATACATGTTTTGAATTAGCCAAAAAGGATGAAGTAATTCAAGCTCACTCTAACACGATTCGGAAGTTGAAGGTCCAAATTGCACAATTAAAATCGAACAAAAGCGATGTGATCAATACCAATTACCAGAAGTCTATGGATTCTCAAAATTTTCAAAAACAGGGCATTATCAATGAGTTACAACATGAAAATGAGTGGCTTCGTGCTGAAATGTCCAACGCTAAACAACGTTATAAAGAATTGTTTGAGTCAATCAAAACAACACGTGACCAAAACAATGAGAAAGTCACTTCTTTGTTAAATGAAATTGAGAATCTAAAGACCATGGTAAAGGGTAAAATGCCCGTTGTTTCATGTGATCATGCAATGTCCAAGGTACCTGCTTGTAATAAATATGCGTGCGATGCTGTGAATGTTTCTCTTCCCCTTAGGAACAATAAGTTAGTTCATAATAACTATCTTAGAAATCTTAAGGATTGTCTGGCCATACTTAGAGAAACCATTGAAGATGAGTGGATTGCTAAACCACTTGATGATGTTATTATTGGTGCGTGCTTCCTCACTAATAGGGCCCAGGAATTGTTAGAATATGCCATAGGATCATGCCCCAAGAATGATACCAAGTCGGATAGGACAACTGCATTGCACCCTCTCAGTGGCAACAAGCATGTCACAGTTGACTTTCCCCAAATCATGCCTCAATCCTCCATCTTGATCACCAGTAAACAAGTAGCAACTAATCAGACTAATGTTCCCATCATTGCTTCTACAGGAGTAAAAGGTGTATCTAATGCTAGCAAGTCACAGCCTAAGGGCAATACAAAGAATGATAGGACTTTGCCGGCTAAGAGCTCACTTATGAAGGAAGTAGAAGAATCATCTAGGAACAATAAAGTGTTGCTTAGTGAAAGGAATCGAGTTATTTCAAACATTTGTGTGAACAATGATGTAATTAATTCGAATTCTGATGCTATTTGTAAGACATGTAACAAATGCTTATTTTATGGTGATCATGATGCATGTGCTGTGCCTTTTCTTAAATCTATTATACGATCACCAGATATGAATGTTTCTAGTGTTAAACGAGCAAAACAAGTCTGGACTAAAACAGGAAAAATGTTCACTAATGTTGGTTATCAATGGAGACCTACTGGAAGGAAATTCACTCCGAGGAAAATGTGCCCAGTGACTAGGACTACTAACTCTAGAGATATGCCTATTAGGAAGTGGAGACCTACTGGTAGACTATTTCCTATAGAAGCAATAGATACCACTTCTAGTTCTAGTGCATCAAAATGTGAACACTTCAGTGAGATACCTGTTACTTATGATAATCCAATATTTGTGTGTTCTAACCAAACGGACCCCAATTGTGTGTGGGGCTCCAGCTTTTTCAGTTATCCACGATTGTCTGGTTTCAAATGCAGGTCGTACAAATCGTCCTTTGGTATTTGGACTCAGGCTGCTCAAAACATATGACTGGTGATCGCTCAAGGCTCAAGAATTTCGTGGAAAAATTTATTGGTACGGTTAGGTTTGGGAATGACCATTTTGGGTCTATAATGGGTTATGGTGATTATGTCTTTGGAGACAGTGTCATATCCAGAGTCTACTACGTGGAAGGTCTCGGGCACAATCTATTTTCTGTTGGTCAATTCTGTGACTCAGATCTCGAAGTCGCCTTCAGAAAGCACACCTGTTTTGTTAGAGAATTAGATGGTGTTGATCTTCTCAAGGGGAGTCGGGGCACTAATCTTTACACCATCTCCATCGAAGATATGCTACGGTCCTCTCCAATTTGTCTGCTCTCTAAAGCATCCAAGAACAAGTCATGGTTGTGGCATCGACGTTTAAACCATTTGAACTTCGGTACCATCAATGAACTTACACGTAAGGATCTTGTTCGAGGCTTGCCCAGACTCAAGTATGAAAAAGATCATCTGTGTTCCGCCTGTCAAATGGGCAAAAGCAAAAAGCATACCCATAAACCCAAAACCGTCAATTCAATCATGGAAGTTCTTCATACCCTTCATATGGATCTTTGTGGACCAATGAGGATTCAAAGTATCAATGGAAAGAAATATGTGCTGGTTATTGTTGATGATCACTCTCGATTCACATGGGTGAAGTTTCTACGATCAAAAGATGAAACTCCTGAAACCATCATCAAACTCATCAAGATGTTGCAAGTCCGTCTCAACAAAACAGTTAGAGTCGTTCATACTGATAATGGAACAGAATTTGTGAACAGACAACTTACTCTATTCTATGAAGGTGTCGGGATTAGTCATCAAAAGAGCATACCAAGAACTCCTCAACAAAATGGAGTTGTAAAAAGACGCAATCGCACCTTAGTTGAAGCTGCAAGGACTATGCTCATCTTTTCCAAAGCTCCTCTATTTCTTTGGGCTGAGGCAATTGCCACCGCATGTTACACTCAGAACCGATCCTTGATACATCCTCTCCACTGCAAAACTCCCTATGAACTGGTCCATGGCAGAAAACCCGACCTTTCATTTCTTCGAGTTTTTGGTGCACTGTGTTATCCTACAAATGACAGTGAAGACCTTGGGAAACTCAAGGCCAAGGCCGACATTGGTTTCTTCGTTGGCTATGCTCCAGAGCGAAAGGGGTACCGAATCTACAACAAACGTACCAGAGATATAATGGAAACAATCCACGTTACTTTCGATGAGCTGACTGAGCAACCGGTTCCTGGACAATCAAGTTCTGGACCCGTACCTAACCTTTTGTCCCCTGGACCAATTAGTTCCAGGCTTGTACAGAATCCCATTCCTGCTGCTCCTTTTGTACCCCCTACGAGTGAAGATTGGAAGAAATTGTTTGACCCAATGTTTGATGAATACTTTGAACCTCAACAGATGAATGCTCCCGAAGCTACAATGGTTCAACCACCAGATGGGGTGGTGAATGATCAAGATGACAATAACGGTCCATCCACTTCATTGTCATGGGATTCTGAAGCCCCCGCCATCAGTCAATCGGTCAGCACATCCAATGTCCAACCTTCACTTGCACATCGAGCGGCAAATGTAGATAATTCATCTGAAGTTAATCCTTTTGCTCCACCTGATAATGAGCCATTTGTTAACATCTTTGCCCCTGAACCATCAAATGATGCAACATCCTCTGATGAATCTAACACGGCTACCTCAGTTCCACATTCTCAACCCCATGAATACCTTCGAAAATGGACCAATGATCATCCTATTGACAACATCATTGGGAACCCTTCACGTCCGGTATCAACCCGCAAGCAACTTGCAACTGACGCATTATGGTGTTTCTTCAATTCTGTTCTCTCTAAAGCTGAACCAAAAAGCGTCAAGGATGCAATGTCTAAATACTCATGGTTCACTGCAATGGTGGACGAGATTCATGAATTTGACCGACTGGACGTCTGGGAACTAGTACCACCTCCCGAGTGTGCTATGATCATTGCTCTCAAATGGATATTCAAGGTCAAACTTGATGAGCATGGAGATGTTCTGAAAAACAAAGCTAGGCTCGTGGCAAAAGGATATCGACAAGAAGAAGGTATTGACTTTGAAGAATCCTTCGCCCCAGTTGCTAGAATAGAAGCCATAAGGATCTTTCTCGCGAATGCTGCAAGTCAAAACATGGTGGTTTATCAAATGGATGTCAAGACCGCATTCTTAAATGGGGATCTGAAAGAGGTGGTGTATGTATCTCAACCCGAAGGTTTTGTGGATCCAGAACGCCCTAATCACGTGTATCGATTAAAGAAGGCTCTATATGGGCTTAAACAAGCACCCAGGGCGTGGTACGACACCTTGTCTAAATTTCTTCTGGCCAACAAATTCTCCAAAGGCGTTGTTGATCCTACCCTCTTTACCAGAAAAACAGGCAATCACCTTCTACATGTACAAATCTACGTCGATGACATCATCTTTGCCTCGTCTGATCCCTCAGAATGTGATCGTTTCTCTCAAGAGATGAGCTCCGAATTCCAAATGTCTATGATGGGTCAAATGTCATTCTTTCTAGGACTGCAAATTTCTCAAAACCCCAATGGCATATTCATCAATCAATCCAAATACGCCAATGAAACGTTGAAGAAATTTGGATTCGACTCCAGTGATTCAGTTGATACCCCAATGATTGAACGTTCAAAGCTTGACGAAGATGATGTGGGAATTCCGGTCGATCAAACCATGTATCGAAGCATGATTGGCTCATTAATGTACCTTACTGCAAGCAGACCCGACCTTCTGTTCGCAGTTTGCATTTGTGCCCGGTATCAATCCAAACCCACCAAGAAACATTTGGAAGCTGTCAAGAGAGTCTTTCGATACCTTAAAGGAACAATCCACTTGGGCCTTTGGTACCCTAAAGAAACTTCTATGGCTCTCACAGCATATTCGGATGCCGATCATGCTGGATGTCAAGACACTCGTCGCAGTACGTCTGGGGGCGCACAGTTTTTAGGAAATAAGCTAGTCAGTTGGTCTTCAAAGAAACAGATGAGTACATCCATCTCCTCCACTGAAGCTGAATACATTGCCATGTCATCATGCTATGCTCAGATCCTCTGGATGCGATCTCAACTTTCTGACTATGGTTTCATTTGCAATAAGATTCCTATGTACTGTGACAACAAAAGTGCAATTGCACTCTGCTGCAACAATGTCTAGCATTCAAGAACTAAACACATTGACATTCGACATCACTTCATCAGGGAACAAGTTGAGAAAGGAATTGTGGAACTATACTTTGTGAGGACCGAGTTCCAACTAGCCGATATCTTCACCAAAGCACTCTCTAGGGAACGGTTTCACTTCATCCTCCCACGCCTTGGTATGAAGAGTCTCACACCTGAGGATCTCAAGTGTCATCAGGAAGATCAAGAGGAGTAAAAGGGTTGCTTCACATATCCTTGTATAGTATCAAATAAAAAAAGATAATAGAAAAATATAAAACCTAAAAAAAAAAAAAAAAAAAAAAAAAAAAAAAAAAAAAAAAAAAACCATAAAAATCTGAAAAATCTCAAAAATATTCTTCTCTCGACATGTCTCTTGTATAATCGATATTATGTACGATTCTAGAAATGTCATTCAATAATGACACGGAATCATACATATGCTTGAGCAAGAGTTTTTCGGTTTCAAATAAAGTTCTTTTCAAAAACATGTCGTATCTCAAAACATTCTTTAAATATGGTTTGCTATTACTTCAGATAGCAACCCGGTTTTCAACATTAAGGAAAACACGTCGCCAAAAAGACGGTTGTTCCTAACAAAGGGTGCCGTTCATCCGGGCGTGAATTACTTTATATTCATGCACCCTCGATCTAATGTACGCTTCAGTGCATTATTTCTTGATAAAGAAGATAAATCTTCTTTTTATCGCCAAATACTTTCCCTTCTATGATTTTTCCGGAAAGTGTTTGTGCAAAACTTGGTGGTACCATGAAATTTTGAATGAAAATCAAATTGAACTCAAAAGTTTGATAAAATTTTCACTCAATCAATGACGTTAATAGTTTATGAAAATCTTTATGCTTTAACATCCGTCATTGATTAAGGGGGAGAGTGATTTCTCAAAATTTTATGTATCAACAAAACTCCCCACACTTTGTACAAAACAAAAAACAACAATCCGATTTGTGATGGTTATGTGTCAGAATGAGTAAATTTTTCAAAGAGTTTTCATTAAAACTTCAAATCTTTTGCAAACTCTTCAAATCTGACACATAACAACCTCCCTCACAGTTTGAGGGGGAGCACGAAAAAGTTCCGTCTATCAGAAAATATTAAACTTGACCGCATTTCTCTCCCAAAAACGCTTTCTAAATTATTTAAATCAATTGAGATCAAAAATCTCGAAAGATTTGAAATTTTTGATCGGGGGAGAGAATGTGATTTAAATATGAAATCTGATAATCAAAAGTGATCTTTTGTACTCAATAATAGGCTCCCACATATGTGCTAAACACTTTCGAATATCGATGCACATATTAAGGGGGAGCAAAAGGCGTTTGTAGAAGTTATACCAAAGACCGACCATTTATCTTTATGCATGGAGTTATAAGGTTGGTTAAGGTTAGGTATGAATTCCCCATGATCCACCAGAACCGGAAGGATCTTCCCAGGGACAATCCTCTAGATAGAATAGAAGTCCTTAGGAATGATTGAAAAAAGGAGTAAAGTGAGAAAGGGAAGAGTGCGGACTGAGATAGAGCTAGGACTGGAACAAACCCAACAAGGTTCTAGTGGTGAAGTCTCGGTAAGCACTGAAGGGGTTGAAGAATGAAAAAGAAATATAATGAGAAAGGGTGAAAAGAAACAGCCCTCCATATATTCAACCTTAGGGCAGAAACCGGGTTCAATTCATAATCTACTAGTGGTCACTTAAGTAACACTAGTATTGAAGACAAGACGTCATGGACCCAGTGACGCACTGCACTAAACTTCCCAACCACTCAAGTTCTCTTAAAAGAGCTTGTTTCATTCTCACGGGGAACCCTGTGCAATGTATCGACCGCTCATTGCGAGCTATGTTGATACCTAAAACAGGAGACGCCTCCCCAGTCTCCAAGAGCGGATCAAAACGCACGATTGAGTCTAGAGCCATGAGATCATCCATAAATCTCGTTAGGACACATTCCAAATGTCACACCCCCAAAATCGGGTCCAGCGGAAGCATACATGTAGCTGGGGTGTAACTCAATTGGTATTACAACACATGTTCAAAAATGGTTTGCACTTGAATCATTTTGAATAAAATAGTTAAATCAAAATATTGAATTTACATTGTTAAAAGTAATGCGGAAGTAGGCCCTTAAAATAATTTAAAACGGTCCCCAAATGATTAAATCAGAGTCTTCTATGACCATGCCATGCCCTGCCAAAACCTCCAGTAGTGTGCCATTGATTAAAACCTGAAAATACATGCTAAAGTGTCAACACAATGGTTGGTGAGTTCATAGAGTCTTGTGAAAAAGAATGTAATGCATTGAAATGAAGATTTCCCAGCAAAGGCATCGTAAATCCACTCAGTTCCAAGTCCCGCCATAAGAGACTTGTAACCTGTGTGTTTACAACCCACTGCCAAATGTAATATGTTTGTAATAAATCAGTCATAAGATTGTTGCAAAGACATCGTAATTCTGTAGTAATAGTGGTGGAAAAGTATCGTAATTCCATAAGTAATTTTCGTATGTACAATAGCCACAAGTATAAAGTGAACCGACATAAATGTCAAAAATGCTACATTGTCCCTTAAGCTCATGACCCCGAAGCTAGACTTTGTAATGCCCCAACAGAGTGTCTACCAGGCACTCACTTGATAAGACATGAAATGCATTCGTCCCGTTGGAGCAACCCAAACACGAATGGAGGCGTCACCCTCAATAGATCTATTCACTCACTCTCGCTTAGTACTTGAAATTAACGGTCCATGATATTGAAAGGGGACTTGTTATGAAGTGGTAGTAAGGCAACTTAAGCAATGTATGGAATTTGTAATACTTGGGCATGTACAAAAATAGTTGTTGCAATGTATTCTCCCCCATGGGATTTGAAATCGTATAAAAGTATAACACGAGTATTTAAGCATGTATCTCCCCCAAAGAGTTTGTAAAGTAATTAAACCAGTAAAAGTGGGGCTATGACTCACCTGAAGCTGATGGTACCATGAACATGTAATGAGCTGAAAAACAAGGCGCGCACACTAGCCGCAACCTAATATGAATGATGAACGATCTACTTTAGATCATGAAATGATGTTATGAATGTCCATGCACATGTTTCTATACCACTCTACCCTTTGGAAAAACACTTGTTGTTATCAAAAGTATATAATCCAAGAATTTGGAAAATATTGCTATTAGAAAATATAAATAGCTAGTTATAATATATATATACTTATATATATATAACGTAAGTTTCTATGTAAGCGTTGAAATACTCGGGTTGTAATCCTTGAAATGATGAAAACATACTCGTAATAACTAATACTACGTTAGTTATAAAGCTCGGTACTTAATATTATGTTTAGCTTATAAATGTACTTCGTAGTTTTTGTGTCCATTTTTATTAAAAGCTGTCAAATAGAAATGGTTTTAGCCGATATTCAAACGTGATTATCTTTGTCGTTACTTGTCCGTTTTACTTGTTCTTTATATCCACGGTTACGTCTTAGTATGTAGTAATATATTTTGGAAAGCTCGGCTCCTCCGGGTTACGTCTAAAGCCTCTTTTTGTCCAATGAAAAACGTCCAACAGCATACATTTTCAGAAAAATACTTTTCGTCTACAATCTTGCAAAAATCATAACTCCTTCGTTATAAACTCTTTTTAATCCGTTCTTTCGCCTACGGATTCGTTTTTGAAAGTATTTTCTAAAAATTTTGCCAAAGTTCCCTTGGTGTTTACTGATTTTCCAGATTTTTACAAAACGGGACAGCTTGTCTAAAATAGGTTCCAAATCAAGTTTCCAAGGTTAAAAACTAATTTCTACCATCACCAAACCTCTTGTAATCACCACATGGCTAATCTAATCTTACCATACACCTTCTTAGGGTGCCATGGACTCCTAACCAAGTTATTAGAGCAAGGGGATTCATAACTAAAAAGTTAGGGTTTGTATGTTTCTTTTTAGCCAAAATAAAGTGTGGTATAGTTACTTGTACATGGTTTTTAGCATGATACTTATGTAATACATGTAAAAATAGGATGATCCATGAAAAAATAAAGATGAAAACTTACTTGATAAAATGAGATGATTAGATGATGATTATGCTTGGATTTCTTGTGTTTTTCTTGATTGATTCTTGATTAGGCATGTAAAAGGAACAAGTTTGGTGTTATAACTTATGAAAAATGATCACTTGATCTTGATATGGTGGTTTGGTCGTGGCTTAGGAGGAAGAACAAGAGAAAACTTCATTTTTGATTTATAAAAATAAGTATCAAAGTGTTAAATGTGTTTAAGTATGAAATATCTAAATTCCATGGCATTTTGGTAAATAAAGGGACAAGTTGAAGTAACATTGGGATGGGGGGGGCTGCACATGTGTGAAAATTAGAAGAGTATGTAGTAAGCTTGGTGTTATATGGTTCACGGAGTCGGTTTTGGTTCCGTTAATCGCAAACCGTAAAGTTTTAAATCGCGAAACGTAACTCTGGGTATCGTAAAAATATGGAATATGAAATAATGACTAAACTTGTCAAAATAGAGTTATAAAAATGTTAAAATTATGTTGGGTACAAGTATTGAGTGTTCGGGTGATTATTGTTTAGTTTTCACGAAAACCGTCGTTATATTCATACGCGTACGTTATAAATAAAATAAATTTCCAAAATACTGGGTAACTGAATATTATAACTTTTATGATGATAAAATGGATATAAAAATATGTCGGGACCATTGTGGGAATATTTAGATATATTCGTCGTGTATAAACCGGGTGTTAACGTTTACTATAAATACTTATACGTAAAAACGTTAAATGTACTGAATGTAATAATTTGAAAATCCTGAGAGTGGTATAACATGAAAATGCTGTTATGATGATATGCAGACTATCTCCAGTCCGTATGCAGTGTACTTAACACTAATGAAATGAATTCGCACCTAAACCAATCCGGTTACGCGAATTTGAATACCCGTAAACTAAATTTACGATGAAATGAGTAATGCAAGTGAATAGTGAAAACTTTTCCGGAAATGAATAGTGTTTAGTGAATAGTAAAATTTCCCAAAAGTTTCTCAGAATATCAAACTGACCTCGAAAACGATGAATAGTGTTTTGATGAATAGTGTTTTTTCCAAAGTTCGGGAAATGACCTGAAATGGTGAGTTGTGACAGTCTTCCCCTCTAAAAGGAACTTCGTCCCGAAGTTCAGTTTATGTTGGTCTCTGAAAACATATTGGTGAAAAGGTGATGATATTCTAGAATTCCAGCGAACTCCAACGATAGGAATTCGACTCTGCTTCTACTGTTTGACCACACGGTCCATGATTTCTACTTGTTCTCCTGCAAGGTTTATGTTTGACTTTGGGTTGGATTCCTTTCCAAATGGGATTATGGGTGACAATTCTGAAAAGCTGATAATACGTGGTTGTGTAATCCTGTTGCTGTTGTTCTCTAACAAGGCTCAAGTCTGACGACCACTAGGCCTACTCTGTTTGAAATATTACATGGTCCAGTGTATATCTCGGGTTTAACTTTCCAAGTTTTCTGAATGGTATCATGCCTTTGCTAGGCAGAACTTTCTGTATAACTCTGCTTACCAACTTGTAGTTTTAATGGTTTACCAAAGATCGATGTTTAAAATTTCCTAACAATTCAATAGTTTTGTAAAGATTAACCAAAAGGAATTTGCTTGTCAAAATAAGTGCCTTAGAAAAGTATTTCTTACAAGATATATGTTTTGCGTAACTGTAGTTTGGAGAAAAATCCATTTGAAAGTGAAAGTATTAAGAGGATACAATAGTCAGGTATGTATGTCTGCACAAAGGCATAGGTGTCTAACATGTTTGGATAAAGTCTATTGGTGAGGACATGTTCAATCTATAGTCTCGGTTAAGAGGTTGGATTTATCTATATGGTGTGGCTTAGTGAGCACTCGTATCGAAAATAATCCTGTAATTCTGTCAAGCCAATACTTTCTAGATGATGGAATTTTGGTGACTAGGCCAATAATAGTGGTTCGAATAGTTTGGTGATATCTTGAAATTTCTGTTGAGTTTTGAATGGTCTTAATGTACCGAGAGATTCTCCTTATAGATGGTATGGAAAGTCTTTCCTAGGGAGGTCATTGATAATATCCACTTAACAATATTGGTGGTAGTGAGGGATGAGTGGCATAGGAAACTATATAGTGTCAGCTAATTCTATATTTATATGGGGATGGGGAAAGGAAATGATAGTGATGGTGAGAAGGGAAGAGACTGTGACAACTGCGACAAAATGATATTGTAATAAAAGAAAATACCGTGATGTAAGTGTATCATGCATAGACGTGAATGTTCATGAAATGAAATGATCAATTGACATACTTCCAAGCGGCGGTTCATGAGGTGATGAAAAGTATGAATGTTCTGACAACGAGGGTATACACACACATGCATGAAACATTTGGAAAATCAGTAAAGGATTCAATCCAGACAGAATTTTATTATAACCATTCTCAGTGTTGCAAAATTCATTTCTGAGTCAGACATAGGTGGTCAGCCTATATCTCACTATCCCGGGTTGAATATAGATGACCAGTCTATATTCCACCGAGGTTCCATGAATTTTGAAATACTCAGCTCAGTCATACTAAGACTATGTCCTTCAAAAATACCAAGACGTTCTGAAAGACAAAAGCAAGTGACCAAACTCAAGGTCAAATGATGAAACTATGCAAGGAAAAACATAATACGGTGACATATATGATACGTGAACATGCTTATATGAAAGACAATTATAGTAATCAACTATAATAGATGAATATAATATATTAGATAATGAGACACAAATCTCATCACCTATGTCAGCAACTAACCACAAATGAGGCTTCAGCTTGGCAGGCAGGCATGTGACGGTCATAGGGTTAAGTTTTCTTGAAAGTAGCTATAGTCTAGGTTTTAAAAACACTTAGTTCGCTATAGCCAAAGCTCTGATGCCAATCTGTCACACCCCCAAAATCGGGTCCAGCGGAAGCATACATGTAGCTGGGGTGTAACTCAATTGGTATTACAACACATGTTCAAAAATGGTTTGCACTTGAATCATTTTGAATAAAATAGTTAAATCAAAATGTTGAATTTACATTGTTAAAAGTAATGCGGAAGTAGGCCCTTAAAATAATTTAAAACGGTCCCCAAATGATTAAATCAGAGTCTTCTATGACCATGCCATGCCCTGCCAAAACCTCCAGTAGTGTGCCATTGATTAAAACCTGAAAATACATGCTAAAGTGTCAACACAATGGTTGGTGAGTTCATAGAGTCTTGTGAAAAAGAATGTAATGCATTGAAATGAAGATTTCCCAGCAAAGGCATCGTAAATCCACTCAGTTCCAAGTCCCGCCATAAGAGACTTGTAACCTGTGTGTTTACAACCCACTGCCAAATGTAATATGTTTGTAATAAATCAGTCATAAGATTGTTGCAAAGACATCGTAATTCTGTAGTAATAGTGGTGGAAAAGTATCGTAATTCCATAAGTAATTTTCGTATGTACAATAGCCACAAGTATAAAGTGAACCGACATAAATGTCAAAAATGCTACATTGTCCCTTAAGCTCATGACCCCGAAGCTAGACTTTGTAATGCCCCAACAGAGTGTCTACCAGGCACTCACTTGATAAGACATGAAATGCATTCGTCCCGTTGGAGCAACCCAAACACGAATGGCGGCGTCACCCTCAATAGATCTATTCACTCACTCTCGCTTAGTACTTGAAATTAACGGTCCATGATATTGAAAGGGGACTTGTTATGAAGTGGTAGTAAGGCAACTTAAGCAATGTATGGAATTTGTAATACTTGGGCATGTACAAAAATAGTTGTTGCAATGTATTCTCCCCCATGGGATTTGAAATCGTATAAAAGTATAACACGAGTATTTAAGCATGTATCTCCCCCAAAGAGTTTGTAAAGTAATTAAACCAGTAAAAGTGGGGCTATGACTCACCTGAAGCTGATGGTACCATGAACATGTAATGAGCTGAAAAACAAGGCGCGCACACTAGCCGCAACCTAATATGAATGATGAACGATCTACTTTAGATCATGAAATGATGTTATGAATGTCCATGCACATGTTTCTATACCACTCTACCCTTTGGAAAAACACTTGTTGTTATCAAAAGTATATAATCCAAGAATTTGGAAAATATTGCTATTAGAAAATATAAATAGCTAGTTATAATATATATATACTTATATATATATAACGTAAGTTTCCATGTAAGCGTTGAAATACTCGGGTTGTAATCCTTGAAATGATGAAAACATACTCGTAATAACTAATACTACGTTAGTTATAAAGCTCGGTACTTAATATTATGTTTAGCTTATAAATGTACTTCGTAGTTTTTGTGTCCATTTTTATTAAAAGCTGTCAAATAGAAATGGTTTTAGCCGATATTCAAACGTGATTATCTTTGTCGTTACTTGTCCGTTTTACTTGTTCTTTATATCCACGGTTACGTCTTAGTATGTAGTAATATATTTTGGAAAGCTCGGCTCCTCCGGGTTACGTCTAAAGCCTCTTTTTGTCCAATGAAAAACGTCCAACAGCATACATTTTCAGAAAAATACTTTTCGTCTACAATCTTGCAAAAATCATAACTCCTTCGTTATAAACTCTTTTTAATCCGTTCTTTCGCCTACGGATTCGTTTTTGAAAGTATTTTCTAAAAATTTTGCCAAAGTTCCCTTGGTGTTTACTGATTTTCCAGATTTTTACAAAACGGGACAGCTTGTCTAAAATAGGTTCCAAATCAAGTTTCCAAGGTTAAAAACTAATTTCTACCATCACCAAACCTCTTGTAATCACCACATGGCTAATCTAATCTTACCATACACCTTCTTAGGGTGCCATGGACTCCTAACCAAGTTATTAGAGCAAGGGGATTCATAACTAAAAAGTTAGGGTTTGTATGTTTCTTTTTAGCCAAAATAAAGTGTGGTATAGTTACTTGTACATGGTTTTTAGCATGATACTTATGTAATACATGTAAAAATAGGATGATCCATGAAAAAATAAAGATGAAAACTTACTTGATAAAATGAGATGATTAGATGATGATTATGCTTGGATTTCTTGTGTTTTTCTTGATTGATTCTTGATTAGGCATGTAAAAGGAACAAGTTTGGTGTTATAACTTATGAAAAATGATCACTTGATCTTGATATGGTGGTTTGGTCGTGGCTTAGGAGGAAGAACAAGAGAAAACTTCATTTTTGATTTATAAAAATAAGTATCAAAGTGTTAAATGTGTTTAAGTATGAAATATCTAAATTCCATGGCATTTTGGTAAATAAAGGGACAAGTTGAAGTAACATTGGGATGGGGGGGGCTGCACATGTGTGAAAATTAGAAGAGTATGTAGTAAGCTTGGTGTTATATGGTTCACGGAGTCGGTTTTGGTTCCGTTAATCGCAAACCGTAAAGTTTTAAATCGCGAAACGTAACTCTGGGTATCGTAAAAATATGGAATATGAAATAATGACTAAACTTGTCAAAATAGAGTTATAAAAATGTTAAAATTATGTTGGGTACAAGTATTGAGTGTTCGGGTGATTATTGTTTAGTTTTCACGAAAACCGTCGTTATATTCATACGCGTACGTTATAAATAAAATAAATTTCCAAAATACTGGGTAACTGAATATTATAACTTTTATGATGATAAAATGGATATAAAAATATGTCGGGACCATTGTGGGAATATTTAGATATATTCGTCGTGTATAAACCGGGTGTTAACGTTTACTATAAATACTTATACGTAAAAACGTTAAATGTACTGAATGTAATAATTTGAAAATCCTGAGAGTGGTATAACATGAAAATGCTGTTATGATGATATGCAGACTATCTCCAGTCCGTATGCAGTGTACTTAACACTAATGAAATGAATTCGCACCTAAACCAATCCGGTTACGCGAATTTGAATACCCGTAAACTAAATTTACGATGAAATGAGTAATGCAAGTGAATAGTGAAAACTTTTCCGGAAATGAATAGTGTTTAGTGAATAGTAAAATTTCCCAAAAGTTTCTCAGAATATCAAACTGACCTCGAAAACGATGAATAGTGTTTTGATGAATAGTGTTTTTTCCAAAGTTCGGGAAATGACCTGAAATGACCTGAAATGGTGAGTTGTGACACCAAATATGCTTATTGTTTCACACAATGTGGAAAATAAGATAAAATATTTAGAGTCCTACGCATTATCCTTGTGGTATTGCCAGAACATCCGAGTGATATGAAAATATTCACAATGAAGATGGAAATCCTTCTAGAGCGAACATCACTCAAGCTCTTGGTAGGTGACATGTGAGATCCATCTTGGATCAATGATCAAGTGACAACTGGAAAGCAACAATGGTGCGATTCAACATTGAATCAAACTTGTTCCAGGATATGGATTGACGGATACTTTTGCTAAAACCTTTCAATGTGCTCACAAACTAATTTTTCGAGTACATTGATTGTGTAATATCTTTCAAACAAAAGTATTTTTGATGGAAATGTGATTCAAAGTATAAAACTCTCGTCGTGTCTCAAAAATGTTTATCATAGGACACGCGAGTGATTTCTATAAATCTATTTCTTATCAATCCGTGAATATCTATTCACCGATTCACTCTATCGTGCTGTCTGCTTTGAGACGTTCCGGTATGAGAACATGCTAAGTATGAAGATTCCGAAGTGGATTCTTTGGAAAATTCATTACTACAAGCTGGAAATTCCTGTCAAGGAGAGTCTTCTTTAAAAGAGACTCTACCTGATCACAGGTCGGTTTTCACAAAACCGGAGGGTAGTCTGTCCTCGCAGAACGAATGACAAAGCCATATTCGTTCTCTATCTTTATTGCTAACTGTTTTATTTCAGGGACACATATAAAGATGGCGTTGATGGCTCCAGTTTCCAGCTGAATCGGGTCAATCCATACCTCATGCTCACACATCCTCCACACTATCAATGAAGATGAGAGACTTGCTACAACAAATGTTGAGAGACTACTAACAACGTTTCCGCAACTCTGATGAAAAGGTCTCCTAATCCACAAACTCCAATGCAACGTCTCCAGATACAGAAGGGTGTGAGCATGATGGTCCTTAGTCACTACATCACATGAAGGCAATACTACTATGGATGAGCTTGGAGATTTACTTTGGCTGATGATCTCAAAGGAAGCTCAAAGATCACACATCACAAAGGAACTCAAATCACAAGTTCATTGCCGGATGTACAAAGTGTGTAGAAAAGTGAAGAATCAGAACCTACGAGCTACAAAGACTAAAGAATGCTTAAAGACCAAAGAGCTTAACTTCAAGGTGACCTCGCTTAGGGGGAGATTGTTAGGAATACAAATATTCCTGTAAAAGTCTCGGTCACCTAATGATTGTAATAGCATTAAGGTAGCTCGTAGTTAGTTAGTTTATTAGTTAATTAGTATTAGATTAAGTAACACCGTGGAAGAAGGAACGGGTCTTTACCCACTGTATGCCTGATCCACAGCCCGGGAGTGGGCGTTATATTGTAACTATAAATACCCCTCTCCACATGTGGAGAGGGTTGGACCTTTCATACATTTTAATCTAATATTTTCTTTTTCTTTCAAGGTTCCTCCCTTTTCTCTCATCTCCTCCCTCCTCCCATTTCTACGCCTCACTCAACACCTCATGAACATGTTTCCAACATAATTCGTATTCTACAATAATGATGTAAAATATAGAGCCCCCAAGATAGGTATTTGCCAGTAACCTATTATATTCAAATAACGTGCATTTGGTGACTTTCCTCTAGTAACCAAATGGGGATTATCAATCCCTAATAGATCTATTCACAATTATTTACGTTCACCCTTCAAGTGATTAAGGTTCATGATCGAGGGACTTTTGGCAATAGCTACTTAAGCAATAATAAGATCAGGAAAAGACTTGTGTTCGGTTTTTGAGCATGTATCCCCCCCCACAAAATAAGTTAAATGTGGGCTATGAACTCACCTTAGTAGAACAAACGTAATCTCAACGATGCAAGGCAACGGCTTCACACACAACCTATAAGATATGGCACGTTTCAGTTCTTAAGTCTCGTTTTATTGCGAACGTTTATTATTAATTATGAGTAATCGATAAAGTGCATACGTGATGTGTTACGTCGTATAAAAATAGATAATGGTTACGTATTGTTTTATTCGTCTAAATTTAGTTATTCGTTATATACGTTTTATTCGTATTATATATATATATATAATAAGTAATAAGTTACGTTTATTATTTATCGATTTAATATATATTCAAATATATATATATAGGTCGTAGTTACAATGATTCGATCATTGAAAAGGTTTAAATCGTAAATTTTCGTATGTTGGGATGACACACATTACGAATAAGTTTGACCTGTATGAACTAATATATTACGATATAATGCAACGTAAATAAAGATAAAATAAACTTCCATAAATCAATGTTAAGGTGTTACAACACTTATTGGTACTTGTGCAAATGTTTACAAAACACGACAAGATATTCTTATTTGTAGGACATTGATTTTTCTTAACAAGGTGGTGGTCTCATGGTTTTCCTAAGGCCTTGTCTAGGCGGTTTTGGAGTTCTTGAATGGCAGTGGACATGGTTTCCATGGTTTGATCTCGAGCTCTTTCCCTTTCTCGAGCTTCTAGCAGGGCTTGCCTAAGGCGTAGGTTTTCAGTGTTGATCCTCTCAATTTCTCGGTCTAAAGTTCCCAATGCTATTTCGGTTGAAGTGTTAGCCCCACATAGTGCTCCTATGAATTCCATTGATTCCCAAAATAAAGAATCCAACTTTTCAACCTTATCTTCTATTGCAAGATGACCAATTATGAGACTATTCATATCATCTTCAAAGGTTTCTAGAAGTTCATGTGGAATCTTGTTGAGTATACTAGCGATGGAATCAAGTCGGTCTTCGTGGCGAACCATTCTTGCAGCTAACAATGGTATGGTATGGTGTATGGGTTCCCCAGTGACTGGCAGAATTCGGGAGGTAGAGTAAGAACTTTCCCCAAGTTCCCTTGTTTTTGGTGTTCCTTCTTGAGATCTCCAATATCGCATAATGGGCAATAAGAAAGACCATTTACGAGCATCTGCCCGCTTGTGGATCCTTCGACGTCTGCGTTGAACACAAGATTCTGAGGTGGTTGGACGGATTGGGTAAGTCCTTTGGTGAGGTGATAGTGGGACACTTCGGTAAGGTGCAGGTGGTGATGCTAGTGGAGGTGATGCTATGGGTGATGGTATTAGTGGTACAGTAGTAGTTTGGCTGTAGAAGATAGTCAGTAGTGGTGGTATTACTGGTGGTGCAGGTAGTGATGGCACAACTGATTCAGGTGGTATGACAAGAGCTGGTGCTGGTACAGCAGTACTTGCTTCATACGACTGAAGTTGTCTAATTTGCCTAGATCGGCGAATCGGACCAGATGTTGCCAGAGGAGAAGCCTCTGTGTCAGATGTTGGCAGAAATTGCTGGCTTTGCATGTATCTGTCGGTAGCAGGAGACATAGGCATAGGTGAGGTAGCATAGGCTGAAGTAACATCTTCAGTTCCTGAGTTTGAGGACAAGCTGATAGGGTGGGTGTTCGAAGACATGACACTGTAATAAATTTCCCGATTAGTAAATGTAAGCATAATTATAACCAATTTAAAAAAATGCTATAAGGTAAATAATACTTTTTACCAATTACTGGGATGCGTAGGCACGAAGGGCGTAGGATGGTATTTTATGAAAATTTTGTCCCGTTTAAAGTGTAGTTATAGTCCAATGTTCCAAAAACACTTGGTTCACTATAACCGTAGCTCTGATGCCAATCTATAACACCCCCAAAATCGATCAATACAGCGGAAAACTTAAAATGTCAGCAGAAGACTTTTGGGGTATTATATTGTGGATCTTTCGTCACAATTATAGAAAACGATTCAAGTGATCGTTTTAAGTTTTATTTAAAATACCAAATATTCATAATTCCAAGAGAATTCGTTATTTCAACAACAAGTTTTATTTAAAGAGAAATAAACATTTCTTTATTTGCTCACTTCGTGCCATTGCCATCCATTCCATTTAGTTACCTGAGATAAACATGCTAAAAGTCAACAAAAGTTGAGTGAAATTCATAGGTTTATAATTAAGAGTTTGAACACAATAGATAGATGTTTATTGTAATATCGATGCAAATAAACAAGTTAGAAATCACATTCATTATTGCATTAAGCTCATGACACTCAACGATTCAACAGACATCAATATTTTCATAATAATGATGTAAAATATAGAGCCCCCAAGATAGGTATTTGCCAGTAACCTATTATATTCAAATAACGTGCATTTGGTGACTTTCCTCTAGTAACCAAATGGGGATTGTCAATCCCTAATAGATCTATTCACAATTATTTACGTTCACCCTTCAAGTGATTAAGGTTCATGATCGAGGGACTTTTGGTAATAGCTACTTAAGCAATAATAAGATCAGGAAAAGACTTGTGTTCGGTTTTTGAGCATGTATCCCCCCCACAAAATAAGTTAAATGTGGGCTATGAACTCACCTTAGTAGAACAAACGTAATCTCAACGATGCAAGGCAACGGCTTCACACACAACCTATAAGATATGGCACGTTTCAGTTCTTAAGTCTCGTTTTATTGCGAACGTTTATTATTAATTATGAGTAATCGATAAAGTGCATACGTGATGTGTTACGTCGTATAAAAATAGATAATGGTTACGTATTGTTTTATTCGTCTAAATTTAGTTATTCGTTATATACGTTTTATTCGTATTATATATATATATATATATATATATATATATATATATATATATATATATATATATATATATATATATATATATATATATATAATAAGTAATAAGTTACGTTTATTATTTATCGATTTAATATATATTCAAATATATATATATATATATATATATATATATATATATATATATATATATATATATATATATATATATAAAAATTATTATTAAAAATCAATATTACTATTTAACCCTTCATGTTTCTCAATTTTACACTTTTTACCCTTAACGGAAAACATTTACGCCGTTAGTCCAAAAATTATATATATTTATATTTTTAGTCCAAATATCAATTATTTACATTCATTATCCCTAAATTTCAATATTTACAGTTTATACCCTTAGAAAAACAGTTTTATACTTTTCATCTTAAGTTTACAAATTTGACAATTCTAGTCCCTAACCTTCGAACATTTGCAAAAATGGTCCAAACATTTCCAAATTTAAAACTTAACATTTTTATTATTTCAATAAGCTCTTAAGGTCTCAAATAGCTTATTTTCACAGCTTATTAGCTTATTCTCCTCTTATTTCATTAATTAGGCTTAACGATCCAATATTAAGGGCCCGTTAAGGTTTTACGATCCAAGGGGTTTGGGGGTATACTTGTTTAGTCGAAATCCATATTTTTAAGTTACAAAAACATTTCAAAACAGCTTATATGCTCAGCTTATCGTAATAAGCTGAAATGAGCTTTTTGGGCTTTACGGCCCACTTAAGGCTTTTAAATTTCTGAAAACTAGTTCTAATGGCGATTTACTTTGGGTCTCGTTAGATGATTAAACGAAGTTATTAGGTCGACTTATCTATCATTCCTGTTAGTATTTCAAGTAAACAAATAGGTCGTGTGAAAATAATTAGGGGTCGTATGTTGAAATTAGACATGGCGAGGCCAAAGTGTAGTCACCAAATTCAATACGTACAATCTTATAAAACTGAAAAATAAACTAAGTGTTTTAGTACATGTCGTGTAGGTTCATATGACTTAGAAACGTGTGATATTTAGTATGTAAACGTTAATATAATTCCAATGTTATTATAGATACTCGTTAAGGACTTAGTAAACATGTAATACGATATATAATATATGCATGTCGCGTTTAAGTTTCTCATTTTATTTAGGTAAAGTGTTCGTGCAAAACAAGAAATACGTATATGAAAATAATGAAAATAACGGTTTGGAGTCTCACCTCACCTCAAAAGGTGGAGTAAAACGATGAAAATGGTTCGTGTATATGGTTCAATGCCTCGTGGTTCACTTCACGTTCCTCCAAGGTTCAAGTAGCTCCAACCCTTGCTTCCTAGGTTCGTTGTGAGATGTAGTTTTCCTAGCAATCCGTTCGTCCCTCTATCACTCTTTCTCGTTAATATATTAGTAGTATGGTACGCATATGTGTAGATATTGTTTTGTGCTTGCATGTGATAATTATATAGGGTGTTTAAGGTACGTAGAGATTTGCTAGATCACGAGAATGAAGGTATAGCATGTTAGGCGAATAGTATCACCTCTCCTTGTGTCCAATCGTGTGAATACATGCCAAGATCTTGTGAGATACATTCCTGTCACTTCCCTATTCATTCACTCGCTATAGGGGAGGAGGGGAGGCATGGAAGAAAGTTTATGACACGTTTGTAGTTATCTCCATGGAAGTGTTCAAGGTTTTACTTTGGCCATTTCTAGTATAGTGAACGAGAGTGAGTGAGTAATGTTTATGTCTCGTGTGGTTCTTGGGCACTAGGTAAATCAAAATGTGTAATAATAGTGATTCGTCATGTGTAAAAATTGTGAAATAATAGGGTGCGTTTGGAGTGTCACGACATGGTGCAAAAGAAAGAAAGTAATAAAGGTGTACATGGGCTTGGGGGCGTTTGGGCTTGTTTCTTGTATCCGGCCCAAGTGAAAAAGAAAGAAAAGGATTGAGTCCGTTTGGTTATGTATTGGATTACGAGGCCCAAAGGGTTTTGGGGGCCCACCTGGGGTGTTTCGATTATCGTGTCGAAGTCCAAAAATATTAGTGAGCGTTCTCGGGAAGTTTTGTAGGTTCGGGGAATATATAATAGTATACGTTATTTAGACGAAACGTATTATTAAATATAAACGTGTTATATAATTATTTATCGTTCGCAATAATTAAAGGCAATCTAGGTTGTGTGTAAGCATCGTTCCTGGGTAAACGGTCAATCACAGTTATCGTAGTGGTTCAATATCAAGCCATATCATAAAAAAAAAATTTTGTTACCCGTAAAATGGTGTTAATTTATCGTAACATCGTTTTATTTATTCGTATGCATTTACTAATCGTTAAGGGAAATTTACGAGAGGTTACAACAATACCCTTGTTGATTCTCTCTCAAGACTTGTTAACCTTTGTTTTGCAGAATGCACAGGAGAAATGAAGCAGTTAGCAGTAGTAGCTCTCTACTCAGCGGAGAAAGTTCTACAGTCCCCCTATGTCTCTCAGAAGAATATGAAGACCATCTGCGAAGAACTCATGAAGATTTCCAACCTCTACCAAGAATCTTCACCAAAACCATTTTTACAAATGAAGAACCAGGAGCAATGTACAAGCATTACGAGCTCAAAGCAAACCAAACCCCAATCAGAATGGATAAATCTGATGCATGGAGATCAGTCGCCCAAGATATCGAGTTATCAGCAGCAAAAGAAGCAGTCAAAGCAATGCGGAACCTACAAGCAATCATACAGTACAAAGCCCAAGTCTGCTTTGGATTGTCCACTTAAGATAACCACTGGTCTGAACAAAAAGAAGACGTCCAAGTCCAAAACAAGGAAGCCAGAAGAATCCTCATCGAACTTGAAGCTCTTGCACAACGAATGGGCCACATCAACATCTAAGCCCATAGAAGTCCAAAACTATAAACCAAAAGGTCGCTATAACAAAAAAGGATTTCTAGAAGATGACGAAAGTAATGATGATTTAATTTTTATTGTGGACCCGGGATGGGATGATTATTGTCTACAAAAGTTAAAATTGAATCGTCCCATGGATCCAAGCCTGTATCCTAAAGCTCGAAGGGCCCGTATATGAAATTATTTCTCATATCATATAATTTATATCACGGGTTTCAAAAGTTGAATTGTCTTAATGTTCAAAAGTCTTCAAAGAATCTTTGACAAATATTATTTGTCAAAAGTAGCTATTATAATTGTCAAGTATGTAGGCCAAATGTGATAAAAAAATTAAATAATGGCCCATATCTATCGTCATTGCATACGTTTTTATTTTTGTATGATAGTTTGTAAGCCTATCTATATGCGGGCATAAGTTTCTAAGTTGAAGATCATCCATTCACCTACAATCACCACCATCACCATTGTAATAAAGCTTCCGCAGTATTTTATGTAGAACCGTAGAGGGGGGTGAATACGGTTTCTTCGGCTTTTAAGACGTTTAAAAACTTTAAGCCTCAAAGAAAACCAAGTGGTTGTATAATCAATCCAAACAACCACAAACACAACCAAAGTATATAAAGCGAGTAAAGAAAGACACCACGATATATACTGGTTCGGGATGGAGTGTTTATACCATCCGTGCGTCCAGTTGTGAATCCACGACACGATACTATTCACTAGTATAATCCTTTCGGTGGACTACAAACCGTTACAATTCACTCCACCGATATTCGCCAATATCGATGCTCACAAAGAAGGAGTTACTCCCACGATATTCCGCCCTCGGAAACCACCCAAAAGAATCTCGTGATTCGACTTCACCTAAGGGTCACCAAGACCACTACCAAGACTTCCCACCAGAAGTATCAAACCCCAACTAGATCCCCAATGATCTAGGCTTGGTCACCAAGACACAAGACTTCCCTTACAAACAATTGAATGAATGAATAAGTTTCTTTGAACCAAGCCCTAACCTAAACTAGTGACTCGATTCAAATAGAAAGGGTATAGAGAAGAAGACCCTCGACACAATCACAAGAGTGGATTAGGTTCTTGTGATTCTTCCCTTGCAAGAATATGTGTTCTTTCAAAGATGATAAGAGAGAAAGATTAAGAACACAAGATGTGTAGTAGACTTAGAGGGTAAAGAGAAAGAAATTAGAGAGAAAGAATGTTTTTCAAGGGGTGAGGAATACAAGAGCCAAGGTGGGGTATTTATAGGCCAAGACCCAAACTCGGGAACAATTTACCGTGGCTGGCGCATCACCCACGTGTCGACGCGTGGGCAGCACTCCAGGACCACTATACATTTTTCCCAAGTGTTGGGTGTTGGTCCTTTTAAATACCTGACCTTGCTAAACCCGCAATTGTACTTCACACATTAACCTTGACATTATTCATCCTCAAGGACAACCAACTCTAATAGCCATTTTGTAAAAATCATTTGTGAAGTGTTTAAGTAAAAGCCAATAATCAAAGTGAGAGAGAGAGAGAAGGGATAATTGAATAGGGGTAGTTTGGGTATTCCTCACATGGCATAGAAAAGAGAGAAAAGAATATGCCATGGTATATTCCTTTGTTTGAAAAGGAAGTGTGGATGTTGGGATGAGTGAGAGAGTGAGGTTGAGTTATGAGGTAACCATGGTTAGGTTAGAAGTGTATAGAGAGAAAACCATGGTTAGGTTAAAGGGTATATCCAAGGGAATATTTCATCCTTGGTGTGGTTAAGAGTTAACTATGGTTAAGTGTAGAGAACTAACCATAGTTAGGTTAGAAGAACCATGGTTGGGTTAAGAAAGGATATGCTATGGAATATTCCATTTCTTGGGGAGGAAGGGGAAATGGATGGTTGAGATGAGTTTGTTTGAAATGGATGGGTAGGATCAAAGGTAGCCTATTTAGAAATTCAAATTATTTGGCATGTGATGGAATTGGTGAGGAAGAGATAAGGTATGAGTTTTTATGTGAGTTGGCATGTAAGGGATGTAAGAGATTGTGTAAGAAGAGAATATTGTGTAAGAGGTGAAGATATAGGTGAGATTGTGGTGAGTTGGATTGGATGTGATGGATTGGAGCCTATGCTTGAGAATTCAAATAATTCACCATGTGTGGAATTTAGAGAGGAGGAAGAAATAAGGTGTGAGTTGTCAATGAGTTGGCAATGAGTTGTGTTGCGTAAGGGATAGAGGATTGTGTAAGAGATTGCGTAAGAGATAAGATATGGATTGGATTATGTGAGTTGGCAAAGTATGTAGGAGAAGCTTGTGAGGTACCCCATGTGGTGAAAATGGAAGAAGTGTATTGGAGAAGATTTGTGAGATAAACCACATGAGAGGAGAATGAAAAGAAGTTTGTTGAGAAAATTTTGAGGACTACCCTTTATGGTGAGATTGAAGAAAGTGTGTTGAAGAAGGTTTATGGTTTGTAGAAAAGGTTTATTTGTGTATGGAGAAAATGAAGTTATGGTGGCCTCTCATTGGTTGGAAGAGAATGTTGGGAGAGAATATTTTGGAGATATGATGTGGGAATGTAGGAGACAAATAGTACATGAAAGTACAAAGGGTGTAAGAGAATAAAAAGATAATGTTGGTCATAAGATTTGGGAAGATTTGAAGTGGTTATTAAGGATAATCAAAGAAGTGTTTAAAAGATAATCATGTTGTCATTAAGAAAGAAAGAAGTTGACAAACATGATTATGGTTTTAAGAAGATGATTTAGAAAAATCAAAGGTTACTTATAATTTCAAGTAACTAAACGTCGAGAATCCATAATCTCATAACTCGTGACATTCCATGACTCGACGTATTCAACTAACACCTTGGTGCAAACAAGTTAAGTGCTTTGGCTTGATTGTAAAGCATATCCCATTCGGGAAAGGATGCGTTTACGCAAAGTGACCTTTGACTTAGTTCGACCAATAAGGGAGTAAACTTGTTACGTGATTAGAGAAGACGTAAGCACGGGATATGAGCATATAAATACTTTCACTTGATGTTACGTGAAATATATAAGCTCTCTAGGTTTAGAAAATCCTTGGCTAGAGGCGTTTGATAAAATATTTGAGTTGGCATTTTTTTAAAAAAATGAGAGCTTGCAATTTTAAATCCATCTAAGTCTAAAACCCGTTTTGAGTGTTCCTAATGAAGCACTTATCATATTCATACCTGAAATGAAAGATCCACATTTATCGGGTAAGGGGAAAGCCGACTTTCAAAATTCGTCCTGAACCATACAGTAGCCTGGCGACGCGTGGGTGGCGCGCCAGGAACAGATATGGAAGTCGGGGAATTTTGGCTAACGTTTGTTATTTTATGTGTTTCGATGATTTATCTGTTATCATTAAAACACAAAGAGATCTTGATAATGTTGCCTCAACAATCTCCTCTTTTTGATGATGACAAATAAAAATCGAAAGCAAATAAAATTACAAAACTTAGCGAAGACAAAGCGCACCTTTGGTGTAGCTTACGACTTGACCTTTGCCTTGTAATTTGGTGAAGCCATTATCTTTATCCTGAATTGGTCTTCACTCTTGCTTTCTTTCTCCCCCTTTTGTCGAATAAAAAAGGTGAGACTTCCAATCAAGCCAGGTTTCGAAGTTGTGCCTGTGGGATAATAGGTAGCTTGTACATGCACCCGAACATGTTCTCCTTTAATCATAGCTCCCCCTAGATCGTTTCTCCCCTTGTTCCAAGGCGGGGATCCATGGGTCAAGAGCCTCACCTTTGTTGTGGTCTAGCTACATAAATCACAACATGCAACAAACAAACAATCCTCTCATGTGGAAGTCCAAAATGGGTTAGGTTACCATTTGGATACTTACAACACGGGTTAGTCCACAACAATACATCATAACTTACGCATATCATACATATTCCACACATTATATCCCAAATCTTGATTAGCACGTACATAACTTCATCGCATGGTTGTTTATAGAGCGGATTAATCAAGCAACCATAAACATATCACTTACACAAGTGAGCATAGAACGTATTCAAATTTGAGCACATAGTTTCACATATAAACACTCTCAAGGGTGCAAAGCAAGATCTAAGTACAAGTTACTACCTAGTAACTAGTCAAGGCATAAGGAGATACCTAAGTGAGTGAATGACATTGTGAATTACCTTCCCCTTAGATTAGTACAACCTCTCAAGGTTAATACCATGTCTTTTACATAATTTCTTAGCACATAATTTAGCCAAATTTTAAGAGTTTGGTAAATATCAAGCAAGCATTATCTTTAACAAATATGTAAAGAATTAGCATGTTAGCAATATGCATAAAATCAACTAGCATCATGGCAATTAGGAATTTAAAACATATTACTCATGCAAACACGTTTACTCACAAAGACAAGAGAGCAAATAACCACATATCGTTTGTAACACCCCCAAATTTATGTTTGTAGCAGCGGAAAAGTAATTTGGGTGTTACGGGGATGATCAAAGTTATAATCACACAAAACGGCTTAAAAGAAGCGTTTTAAAAGTTTATTTGTCATTCAAATAATATTTTTGATAAAATATGAAACATTTGATTTAGAATCTCATTAAAAGATATAAAGTTTTGTAAGAATGACATATTTGATTTTTACACCATTGTAATTTATCAGAGTAATAAATGCCCACTCCGTGTCTTGTCATGCTCAGTTAATTACCTGAGATACACATGCTTAAAAGTGTCAACACAAAGGTTGGTGAGTTCATAGAGTTTTATGGAAAACCATTTATTTCAATAGATTCACGAATATTTAGTAATAATTGTAGTAAATACTAACAGTGATAGAACAAGTATTGAGTGATGTTGATTATAATCACAGAAATGATGAAAAGTAAATTCGGATGAGATTATGATGACGGCTTTCAATATACAACCTGATAAATAAATTTATCTGAGAATTTGACCAAATACTATTTGGTAACTGAATAACGATCAATGAATAACAATTAATCGTTATGATGAAAAGATGATATGCAAATGAAATTCTTATGTTTATAATAATATGAAAAGTTATGTGATTATTTCTAAAGTTTTCCCTATTTAACAATGATGATAATAATACGTAAAGATAATTAGTTAAAATATCGTTATATATATTATTAACGTAAAACTAACTAATATATAAATAAAATGTAATGAAAATGCATATGGCGTGATAGGGTGACGTAAAATAGAAAATAAAATAAGAATTTCAAATATAATATGTAGGTCCTTGTCCTTTTTCCCATTTTACACTTTTTACTCTAACGGCGTTAGCTTTGCACCGTTAGTCCTTATTTTATAATATTTGAATTTAAAGTCCACTACTTGTCCAATATAGTATTCTTAGCTTGGAATATTATATAATATCAATTTTTATCCTAACCTTTCTGTTTTGACTGTTTTAGTCCAAGTTTTTAAGGATTGATAGTTTTAGTCCTTCTAAGTGTAACTAGTTTGCATTTTTAGTCCAAACGTCCAAAATTTTTGAGGAAAAATTATATGAAATTTTCTGGAGCTTGTTGAAGCTTATTAAAACTTTTTTCAACTGCTTATTTGCAAAAATAGCTTATTTTTCAATAAATGGGCTTTTAACGAGCTTATTAATGGCCCGTTAATGTTTTAAAAACCGTGAGCTTTGAGACGAGTTAGGCTTATCAAAATTATCATTTTTCATGTTATATTTTCATATCAAAACTCCTAGATAAGCTAGCTTATCCAAATAGCTTAAAAACAGCTTATTGGGCTTTAAGGCCCAATTCGCTTTAATTTGCTAGTTTTAAAAGACGAGTTCTGCGATTCGCTTTGTATCATTTAGGGACTCGAGACGTGAGTATTTTTACAAGTTGTCTAAATGAAAATGATAGATAGCTAGGTGGTCTATTAGATTGTGTAATAGATTGTAAAGCATATCCCATGCGGGAAAGGATGCGTTTACGCAAAGTGACCTTTGACTTAGTTCGACCAATAAGGGAGTAAACTCGTTACGTGATTAGAGAAGACGTAAGCACGGGATATGAGCATATAAATACTTTCACTTGATGTTACATGAAATATATAAGCTCCCTAGGTTTAGAAAATCCTTGGCTAGAGGCGTTTGATATAATATTTGAGTTGACATTTTGACTAAAACGAGAGCTGGCAATTTTAAATCCCTCTAAGTCTAAAACCCGTTTCGAGTGTTCCTAATGAAGCACTTATCATATTCATACCTGAAATGAAAGATCCACATTTGTCGGGTAAGGGGAGAGCCGACTTTCAAAATTCATCCCGAACCATACAATAGCCTGGCGCGTTACCCACGCGTCGACGCGTAGGTTTCGCCCCAGGAACAGATATGGAAGTCGGGGAATTTTGGCTAACGTTTGTTATTTTATGTGTTTCGATGGTTTATTTGTTATCATTAAAACGAAAGGAGATCTTGATAATGTTGCCTCAACATTTTAATAAAAAGGTGTGTTTTAAGTAATTCTTGTACTTTAAAGTTTTAGTTTTTGATCTTTAGTACAAGATAAAAATTCCTGGCAACGTAATTTTTATCTTGAGGTAATCCCCATGAACAATGCTTTCTTTGCTCTATGATCCAACTTTGATTCCTTTACATGATAATATGCAGCGGAACCAAACACATGCAAGGAATCATAATCTGTAGTAGGTTTTCCATACCATTTCTCAAATGGTGTTTTCCCATCAATAGCAGTAAATGGCAAACGATTAACGAGGTGACACGCATACGTCATAGCTTCAACCCAAAATTCTTTACCTAACCTAGCATTGGATAACATACACCAAACTTTCTCCAGCAAAGTTCGGTTCATGCTTTCTGCCACCCCATTCTGTTGTGGTGTATGTCTGATAGTAAAGTGTCTAACGATGCCTTCGTCTTCATAAAATTTTGTGAATTGATCATTTCTATACTCTCCACCATTATCTGTTCAGAGATGTTTGATCTTTCTGCACGTCTGAGTCTCCATCATCTTTTTCCACATGATGAACACTCCTAGCACTTCATCCTTTGTCTTCAACGTGTACACCCAAACTCTTCGGGAAAATTCATCAACAAAGGTCACATAGTAGTGTCTCCCTCCTAAAGATCTTGTCTTTGAGGGACCCCATATGTCAGAGTGGACATAATCCAAGATACCTTGTGTCTTGTGGATAGCTGTCCCAAATTTCACCCTTGTCGTCTTCCTGTTGATGTAATGCTCACAGAGATCCAACTTACAGGAACTCACTCCTTTCAATAATCCTTGCTTTATGAGCAAATTCAAGGATTTTTCTCCTGCATGTCCTAAGCGCATATGCCATAGTTTCACAACTTCTGAATTTCTATCACCATCGGTAAAAACTGCTACTGTTCCAACAACTGTTCTACCCTTGTAGTGATACGTGTTGTTTATTTTACGAATACCCTTCATTACTACAAGTACGCCAGAGATGATCGTCATAAGCCCATCCTTGGCTCTTACTTCGAATCCTTTAGATTCCAAGGTACCAACGAAAATGAGATTCTTTTTCAACTTTGGTGAATAATGGACACCTTTCAAGGTCACAATTGTTCCGTCTTCATTTTGCAATCGAACGGAACCAATCCCATGAGTAGTGAGGGGCGTTTCGTCTGCTGTATAAACAACTTCGTCATGTTTTTCAAAATTACTAAACCACTCTCGATGTGGTGTAATATGATGGCTACATGCGGAATCTAATAGCCATACATCAGAAGCATTCTTGGTTGACGATGTTGCAAGTGAGAGATCCAATTCTTCATTATTACACTTGGTGACATTCGCATCCGCTACAGCTTTACCCTTGTAATAATTGTCCTTGGTTTTCAACTTAGGACAATCTCTCTTCCAATGACCTTTTTCATGACAAAAGGCACATTCATCTTTGCTTAGTCTCTGCCTCGACTTGGATCTCCATCTCTTATCGGTGCCCTTCTTCTGCGAATGACCTCTAACTAGCAAAACCTCTACGTCTCCACTTGAAAAAATCTGCTTGTCCTTCCTTCTAAGTTCTTTACTATACAAGGCGGCACAAACTTCACTAAGAGACACGTCATTCTTCCCATTAAGTAGAGTTGTTTCAAGCAACTCGTACTCCTCTGGAAGCGATCCCAATAGTACCAATGCTAGATCCTAGTCTTTGAACACCTCGTCCATATTCATCAAATCGGTTACCAGTTGGTTAAAACTGGTAATGTGATCATTCATCATGGTACCTAGTACATAAGTGAAGCGAAAAAGTCGCTTCTTCATAAAGAGCTTATTCTGACAATTTTTCTTCAGAAATTTCTCTTCCAACGCCATCCACAGTTTATAGGCGGATGTTTCTTTTGAGAAAGCATATCGTTGCTCTCTCGAAAGACATGAACGAACCGTACCACAAGCTAACCGATTGATGGTTAACCAATTCCTCTCTTCTACATCCTCTGGTTTACTTTCTTCAATGGCAATGACTAGACCTTGTTGAAAAAGAGCGTCTAGAACCTCACTTTGCCACATGCCGAAATGGCCTGTGCCATCAAAAACTTCCACCGCCAATCTTGCATTCGTCAAGACCGGTCTAGCCCAACTTGGAGATGTTGGATCCACCGACGTGGAAGGTTTGTGATAAGGCGAAAAGTGTACTGCTTTTAAGGGATCATTTAAGCCCGAATTCGTGATTATTTGATCAATTACTGCCCTAAATCGTTCCTTTTGTCATTTTAGGTACTTTTGAGAAGAAATCTGGAAAAGGAAGCATTTTGGACATTTTTGGAGCATAGAAGTGAAAAAAAAGGCAAAGTCTCAAAATCCTTGCTGGGAACAGTACCTGACGACGTCAAGACTTCTCACATGACGGCGTCAAGCTTGGCAAAAGAGGTGGAAGTAGAAAATACACATGACGGCCCAGAACATTTTTAGTGCAATTGACCTGACGGCGTCACCAAGGCCGTCAGGGTCAAAATGTATGTGACGGCCCAGAGCTTTATTCCTTCTTGACAGCGTCAAGATTGTATCTAGGCAATACAATCCTTAATTTGGAGGCGAGTTGACGGCGTCAGAAACTACAATGTGATGCCGTCAGGATGAATATCTATATATATTTTTTCTAATTTTTCATTGTAAAGGGTGGAACATTAGGAGAACTTTGGAGAGCTTAAACCCTAGACGAATTTTCTTTAAAAATAAGGGTTTCAACCCTTGTTCCATCCATGATTAATTGAAGATAAGTTTTCCAATAATAATACGATATGTCTATGTGTTGTGTGATTCTATCTTATGCTTGTCTTTCTTTTAACATGCTAGGTTAGGTTTTTATTGTGTTTGCTTAGATGTAGTGAAACCTAGATGTTGATTATTGGTTGATGGTTTGTTTATAATTGTTGTGGATGATTGTATTCGATGTTAGGCTTAAGAAAACTGGCAGACTTCCAATTGGTAACTTGCTTGAACGTCTTAAGAAACATGATCGGAGGTGTACTATGATTTTTGATTGTATTTAATGCATAAGTGAATTCTAGTGATCCCATGTTAGGAGCTTTTAGTCGGCTCGACATAGGAGTGAAGTAGGAGCTTATAGAGTTAGGGAATATTGTACACGGCCCTACGACTAGTATTAAGGAATATAACCCATCATCCATGCAATTGTAACAAGCTAATCAACCGGTAAAAGATATCTAGGGAGTAATGAAATCTAAGTAAACACATCTTTTCTCATTATTGTTTTCACCACATAATTACATTAGTTTATTTTCATTTCTTTTTATTTTATTTTGATTGCATCTTTAGTTAATTGGGTTAGTTGACTAGCAACTAATTCCGCCCACTCCTTCAAAACCCGAGATTTTACTTGCTTTCATAAAATATAAAAATACAAAAAGAATCATCCCTCGCATCTAGACCTAGTTTAGTAGGCTTTCTAATCCTAGCGAACACTATTCCTGAGTTGAACGATCAATCCCCCAGTACTTGTCACTATACTATACTACAACGATCAGGTATACTGCCTGGTGGGGATTGCAAGCTTGTTGGATCGATGTACTCTGACCAAACTACTTTGTAGCTTGTAAAGGTTTAATAATATTAAGTAAACTCAACACTATTAATATTGAAACACTGTTTAACCTTGTAAAGTATGCGGAATCTACTAACAAAAAGCTTAAGAAGAACTTTTATATTAAACCAAACTTGAATCTGCTTTGTTACACAGATTCACTAACAATCCCTAACTATTATCGACTTTGAACAACTCTAAAACATATATCGACTAATACCTCTTAAGGCTCTTTATATAGATAACCTTAAGTCGGTTTACAACATATAATACTTGAACGACAAGTCATTATCCCTAACTAATTCTAGAATATTCGTTCAATATTACACATTAATCCATAAACTAATATTGCATATAAGTCCTTGTATCCTTCGAAGTACTTTGAACATACTTCAATAAACAGCAGTACTTTGACTTTTATCTTCAGCAGTACTTTGACTTTATTCTTCAGGCAGCAGTACTTTGACATACAGAAGTACTTTGATCTTTTATATCACAACAATCCTCCCTTAACTTGAACTCCACTTGCTTGATTTCAAGTTTCTTTGTTATCTTTGATCTTCAAAATCTTTAATCATTCAGAAAGATTGTTTCTTTATCTCCTTATCTTCTATCTGTCATGTGTCAAAGTACTCTTTATCAGCATCTTCTCTTGCAATAAATCTCCTCAGCTACTCAGCAACATTTTGGTACATTAGTCATCAAATCTTATGAAGTTTCATACTATTCTCATCACTTCCAGATGTGTAAACTCCTGTGAGAGGTGAATCATTGAAAATTAAGGGATTTTGATGTCTCTTTACCAAAGCCATTAACTCTGGAGTAGCCAATGTTTAGGTTAGAACAACCATGGTACATTGATAACCATATGATTTTTATCAAATCATCAGCTATCAACGGATTTGAGTAGTCTTTACCAATAGCCGTTTGCTTTTAGACTAGTTAGTTCTTTCATATTAACCATGGTGAACTAATTACCAAAAATGGATTTTCCACAGCCTTTACCACAAGCCATTTTTCCTTGTGGGCTAGCCAACTCTTCACTTTTACAGATACGGTGAGTTGAAACCATACAATTTTTAGTAAATTGTCAACTAAAAACAGATTTGATTATCACATCAGAGCCGTACCCTCATGATGAGTCAAACTCTTTCTTGTCTGTTAAACATGGTGAGTTGATTACCATTTGTTGTGTAGTATAGATACTAACGCCATGTGTTTCTTTTCAAATCCTTTTATCTCACTTTTAAACATCAAAAACTTTTTATTTTATTTTAAAGGACTTATACTGGTTTATATCAGCAAGCAGTACTTTGATAAAGTATTGTTTGTCTTTGCAGTACTTTGAAAAATACTTATTATACAAAACAAATCATACCAGTATTTTGCAATATTACTCTTCAGACTTTGTCCATCTGATAAATAGCTTGATAAGATCCAAAGCTACCTCAAATTCATCTTCAAGTTCCATTCCATGATCCAGCATTCTGAGCATAATTTCTCTAATCAATGGATATCTCCACTCAGCAAGCATATGAATCATGGTACCATCTTCCATCTCTAGTGCATGAACTCCTGATGACTCAAAGAATCTCCATCTTGTGATTTCCCAATTCTCTGGATCATTCCACAGAGGATCAACACTTGTTTCTTCAGTTTCCCAGATGGTAATTAAATCTCCAAGCAAAATTAATCCCACTCCTGATGCTTCAATCTCTGCATAGTATGTCTGCACTTGCATGTATAAATCATAGAGATCTTCTCTGGTGATAAAATGCAGAACATCCCATAACATGTTGAATACTGTGAAGCTTTCATCTTCTCTGTTGAACATAAGATAATTTCCTTCTTTTGATTCAACCATAGAGAATGAGATTATCTTGGACTTCTTTCCAGAGTCTTCAGTCTTCTTATTCTCAAAATCTACTACTCTGAAATAATTTCTAAGTTCATCAACTGTATCTTCATGTATCATCTTCAGTCTTTTTGATAGTTGATCATCTTGAACTACTTTCTTTCTTTTCAATTTTCTCTGCTCAGCCTGTTCTTTTCTAATATCTTCTAACTTCTTCTTTCTATCAACATCCATGGGTACAAAATTTTCTACTTCTTTCCTGATATCCTCTTGTACTTTATCCCACAGAGCTTTCACTTCTGGATACCTCATTTTGTGTAAATTCTTGTATCCTCTTCTTTTCAAGAAACTTATCATCCAGTTTCTTTCCTGAGCAATAGTCATTGGCTTCTTTGTAATTGGCCTATTAACTTCTGCCAAATACTCTGCATCATACTCAGCTTGTTGCTTTCTAGCAACCTCTGCATCTTCTGCTATAAGAGTTTCTCTGATCTGTGCAAGAGTATATTTCTTCTTTTTCTTATTAATATCTTTCTGCTTCATGATTCCTTTCCATTTGTCTTTGGGATCTAACTCTTCAGATTCAGAAGTACTTTCAGAAACTTGTTGTGCAGGCTCAGAAATATGTATTCCTCCAGCAGGTCTTTGCAAATTGATCATAATCTGAGCAATTGTTTCATCATCACTTGCATTATGCATCTTAGCTTCTTCTTGCTGTATAAAAGTAGAAGGACCAGCTTCATCTTCAAAATGTATTGTAGAAGGTCCAGCTGCAGTAACTCCACTTTCATCAATATTCATAGTAGAAGTACCTTGCTCATCAGTACCTTGCAGACTTGTGTTTTCTGCAGCAGTACTTTGAACACCAGCACTTTGAGTTTGAGTACTTTGAATATTCTGTGCATCAACATCCTGCTCAACAATTTCTTGCTCAATATCTTCCTCTTGTGCAATATTCACATCCTCTTCAGTGTATTTTTCTGATACAAAAGTTTTTGGACTTTCTGGATATTGCCAAAGGTGAGCATCTTCAGAATATTTAATCTCAGCATCATCTCTATCCAAATTATCATCTTGATTCCTCTCCAATTTGATAGAAGATGACTTTCTATGCCTCCTCTTAGATTTAGAAGTTTTCTTGGAAGATTTAGACTTTTGCTTCTGAGACCTTTTCTTTTCCTTCACATAAAGCCTAAAATTCTGAACAAGAGGCCAGACAAACTTCTTCAACCTTCTGAATTTCTTTCTTAACTTCTTGATTTCTGCAGCTTGAGCATTCACAGTTTTCTTCATCTTCTCCAAATCTTTAGTCAAAGCAGAATTACTCATAGCACCTTCAACTCCCTCATCTCCTCTAGGTGTTTGAATCCCACCTGTAGAAGGATAATCATGGGGACTACCATGGTAAGTAAACTTTAATACACTTCATTTAAGGACCATATACCTTTACTTTGCCTATAAAAGCAACTTTACCAACAACAAATTCAAGTCATCTCATCTTTCATTATCAGAACACAAAAACCCTAGTACAAACAATGAGTCACTTTCCTCTGGTGTACATCTCCTCTGACTCTGATAGCTCCACATACTCAGAAATAAGCTACTATTCGGATTCTGAGTTTGAAGATCCAGGATGGATGGATTACTTTCCTCCAATGGTGTCATCCTCATCTAAGAGTGCAGCAAACTCTACCATAACAACAAAATACACCTGCTAACTTTTCTATTGTATAATGTAGTGTAGTCAAAAAGTTGAAGAAACAATACTTCACACATGTTTATTATTATTATTTTTTTGTATCATACTTTGTGTAAAAGTGATAATTTATATACAAAGTTGGGTGGCTTATAAACAGTTTAAATAGTTGGTAAATTGTGAATCCAACACTATTAAAGGTAATAAAGATGCAACAAGGCCAAAAAATCTATAATAAAACACCATCAAAATTAGAGGTGTTCACAAATCGGGTAATACCCACATGAATCGAAAGCCAAAATCGAACTGAACTGAATAAAAATGAACCAAAATTGTAATAATTGAACAAAATTAAATATTTGATTTTCGGTTTGGATATGGTTTTAGCAAAATGAAAATCGAATCGAACCGAAAACCAAATCCAAAAAATAGAGTGCGTTTCGTTGGAGAAAAAATTCTCAATTTTTTCTATTTTTAGTTTTGTTAAAAAAAAAAAGGGCGCCATATTTTTCACAAAACGTAAAAAATGATGCAGCAAGTACTACCAACCCTAAGCCCAAGAAGAAAAAGTCTGTCCCTGGTTTATCTCTGGCTAATGAGCTTCCACATGCATTAACTCAAGCCCTGGAATCAGCAATACAAAACATGAAGTGGCCTGCTCCAAGAAAAGAGAAACCACCTAAGCAAGTGCTTGGCCTGGCTTGCCCAAGGAAGCAAGCTTCTTTTGATGACAAAAGAAAGACTGCTCAGAAAGGAAAGCAGGCTTATGAGGGCAAGGGAAAAAGGTCTATGGAGTAGGTTGTGGGATGCTTGGTAGTAGGTTATGTTGTGGTAGAAGTGTGTAGGTCTTGTCTGTGTCTGTGTATCAATTTTGTTATAATGGATCTTGTGGAATGGTTGATGTAACTTTTCTTGGAATGATGAATAAAATTTCTTCTTTATGAATGATACATGTAGCCTCCCCTCAAATAATGACTAACTACTAACTACTAATGCCTCCCCTCAAAAATAGCTTAATTATTAATCATGCCAATACTCACAACTAAAAAAGCAAATCTTGAAACATCAAAACCCTTTGTGAGTAGATCTGCTACATTATCATCAGTATGTACTTTAACCACATTGATAAGCCTGTGCTCATAGCAATCTCTAATAAAATGATGCATAATCTGAATGTGCTTGGTCTTGGAATGATAAACTGGATTCTTCACAATACAGATAGTACTCTCATTATCAATGTTGATAGGAGTATTCTTGAAGTTGAACCCATAATCCAAAAGCTGATTTTGCAACCAAAGTACTTGTGCACAATAACTTGCAGCAGCTACATACTCTGCTTCTGTGGAAGAAGTTGCTGCAATTGTTTGCTTCTTACATTGCCATGAGACTAATCTACTTCCAAGGTACTGGCATCCTCCAGTTGTAGATCTTCTGTCATAGTTATCTCTAGCATAATCACTATCTGAAAAGGCTTGTAGATGGAAATGTGAGTCCCTAGGATACCATAATCCTAGCTTAGGTTGTTGCCTAAGGTACCTGAAAATCCTCTTGACAGCATTCAAGTGTGATACCTTCGGATGAACTTGATGTCTTGCACATAAAGACACATCAAAAGTAATATCAAGTCTAGATGCAGTTAAATACATGAGACATCCAATCATAGACCTGTATAATGTGACATCAACATCTTCTCCTTCTTCATCTTTTCCCAAATGTTTGTTAGTATCCACAGGTGTAGATGTAGGCTTGGCAGTTGTGAAATTGAATCTCTTAAGAATATCTGCAACATACTTATCTTGACAAATATATATTCCACTGCTTGACTGTTGCACTTGAAGTCCCAAGAAGAATGTTAATTCTCCCATTAAACTCATCTGAAACTCTTTTTGCATAAGATCTTCAAATTCCTTCACCATAGATTGCTTAATAGCACCAAAAATAATATCATCTACATACACTTGGACAAGCATGATATCCTTCTTATCTCTCTTGATGAACAAAGTCTTGTCAATAGCTCCTCTTCTATAACCATGCTGTAATAGAAAATTGGAAAGTCTTTCATACCATGCTCTTGGAGCTTGATGAATACAGAGCCTTGATAACCTTGTAGACTTTGTTTGGGTGTGCAGGATCTTCAAAACCAGGAGGCTGTTTGACATAAACTTCTTCTGTAATTTTTCCATATAGAAAAGCACTTTTAACATCCATTTGGTATACAGGAAATCCCATATAAGATGCAAAAGCCAAAAATAGCCTTATGGCTTCAAGCCTTGCCACAGGAGCAAAGAATTCATCATAGTCTACTCCTTCTTCCTGTCTATATCCTTGAGCCACTAACCTTGCCTTATTTTTGATAACATTCCCTCTTTCATCTTTTTTCACCCTGAAGACCCATTTTGTTCCAATCAGTCTCTTACCATCAGGTAGATCACATAATACCCACACTTCTTGAAGTTTACACTGTAAGAGTTCTTCTTGCATAGCTTCAACCCAACTCTCCTTTGTTAATGCTTGTTTGATATTCTTTGGCTCTTCTTGAGATAGAAAATAAGCAAATAAACACAACTTCTGATCCTTGTGATTCACCCTATTTTGTTTGTAGATAAAACTAAGTAAAGAAGTATGTTATTGAGACATATTCTTAGCCTTAGTCCTTGTGAGCACTCCTGAAGCAGAGGGTCCAATTATGTTGGTAACAGGATGAGTTTTGTGAATTCTTAGAGTAGGAGTTGGTGAGACTTCAAGATTATCTTCTAAATTAGTTAAATCAGGTTCTTCATTGGAATCTGAGAAAATGCCTTCTTGATCCAATTCATCATCAGTGTCTTCTAAGGTAGTCTTGTTTGGATCATTCAAATCATCAGTATCTTCTAAGTCAGGCATGTTAGAATCATTCACAGCATCAGTATTTATCCAATTTGAAGTATCTAAAGGTTGAAAAGTACTTTCAAATGGATTAGCAGCACTTTGGGGGAAAGTACTGTCAGTGCCTTTAGCCTTCTTCTTTTCTGCTTCATAAACTCTCCTTTGTTCATCTTCATAAGACTTAGCCATTGTTTCTTGAAAAAGCATCCTAGTAAGTTCATCTTGAATGGCTTGATCTTCATCAGATACTGGTATTTGTGGTGGAACAGTACTTTGAGGATCAATAGTATTGTTAGGTTCAACAGTACCTTGAGGCTCAGAAGTACTCTTCTTCTCATCATTGACATTATCATTTGGCTCATCTTCAGATCTTAAATTAACATCATGAACAATGTACTGTGCTTCTTCTTTAGTGGGAGCAGTTTGATTTTCTTCCCTTACAGGTACATAATTCATTGATGAAGACATTAAATCAAGATCAAACATCCAATCAGGACCTTTACCTTTAGAATTTTCTTGCTCTTCTAGAAAATCAAAATGAAGACATTCTTGAACCTTCTTGGTAGCCCTGTTGTATACTCTGAATCCTTTGCTATTGGTACAATATCCCAATAAATATCCTTCATCTGACTTCCCATCAAATTTGCCCAAATTATCAGCAGTGTTTAAAATAGTCAGGGGACATCCAAAAGGTTTCATAAACTTGATGTTAGGCTTCTTTCCCATGAGTAGCTCATAAGGTGTCTTCATTTGAGGTTTTGTCACTGATACTCTGTTCAACACATAACAAGCAGCACTTATAGCTTCAGCCCAGAATGGAACAGGTAATTGGGAGTCTGCAAGCATTGTCCTAGCTGCTTCTATTAGAGTTCTATTCTTTCTTTCTGCAACTCCATTTTGTTGAGGAGTTCTGGCAATACTGAACTCTCTTTTAATTCCTTTCTTGGCACAAAAGTCATCCATTAGCTGATTCTTGAACTCAGTCCCATTATCACATCTAATGCTTCTAACCTTGAATCTTAACTGATTTTCAAGTGCTATTATGAGATCAAGAATAGCATCAAAAGTTTCATCCTTGAAGCATAAGAAAAAGACCCAACTAAATCTGCTACAGTCATCTGTCACAACTAAGCAGTACTTCTTCTTGTTCAAACTAACAACTGAGACAGGTCCAAACAACTCCATGTGCAGCAATTCCAAAGGCTCTCTAATAGTTTTCTCTTCAATCTTCTTACAGGAAGCCTTGTGCTGTTTACCCTTTTTACAAGCAAGACTTGAGTGATCATTCTTGAATGTTTTAGAAGGTAAACCTCTAACTAAATTTCCTTTGACCAGCTTATTGATGTTTTTGAAATTTACATGCCCCAATCTTCTGTGCCATTGATGTGCTTCTTCCATTGTTGCTCTTGCAATCAAGCATGTTGCCCTTTCAACAGAATTGAGATTCTTCAAGTCTATGTTGTACACATCATTAGTTCTTGGTGCTCTCAGCATCACCAAGTTTCTATCTTCTAACTTAAAATCAGGAGAAAGTATAAGACATTCTATGTCAAAGAATAACACAGGGTACTTCTTATCACAAATCTGAGAGACTGACAAAAGATTGAATTTGAGCTCCTTCACATATCTAACATTCTCAAAATCAATGTTTCCTGCCTTGATAGTTCCTTTGCCAGTAATTCTTCCTCCATCAGGATCATTCCCAAATGCAACTTTTCCTCCAAAATAAGCTTTAAAATCTGACAAGAGCTCCTTTTCTCCTGTCATACTTCCAGAGCAACCACTATCTACAATAAGATGATCTTTAAGCTCCTTTTCTGGGTTGCCCTGCATACACATGAAAAAGGTTAGTTATTTTTAGGAACCCAAGCCATTACTGACTTGTATTCCCCTTGTGGAGTGACATACTCAAATTATTTGAGTATGTAATCACCACTGTCTTTGAAAACATGATCAAGAATTAAGGTTTTTGCTTCCAAAACAGTTGGTTTCTCATGATCAATTTTCCCTTTTTCACCCTTAACCTCTGAAAGTACTGGTTCTTCCCCAGCAGTACTTTCTTTCTTAACCCATTTAGTTGTAACTTTTGGAGTTGGGGTCTGTGTTCTAGCATCTTTTCTTGTGTTGTAAGACCTTCTAGGGTTGTAGTAATTGAATCTCCTAGGTCTTACACTTGAGTGTTTGCTAGAAGCATCTTGGTTAGGGAACTTTCTATCAGTACTTTGTGAAGGTACTGAGGGTTTGGAGTATGATCTTTTCTGATGAGGGTACCTATAGTCTTTTGAGAAATTACTATGGTTAACCCTATTTGTGTAATTCCAAACTGGTTTGTTGTCCCTTGGCTTATTCTCCCTGTGACTTTGATTTGCAGACTTGGTCCTTGGGTATTTGCTTAAGTATTCTGAGTGGTAATCATAGTCCTTAATCAAGTGGTGAGGACTATAACATACATAACAGACCTTTGGACCAATATCCCCAAATCCTTTTCCATAAGGTTTTCTAAAATTAGCAGTATATTGAGAGTATTTTCTTGGAGATACTGCTGAATGATCAGCAGTACTTTGAAAAGTGTTTGAATGTACTGCTTGTTTTGAAAACTTTTTCTCATCATCCCTAGGTACTTCAACAGATGTTTCCAAAGTTTCAGGATTGGATTTACTTTTAAGCTTTTTCCTAAACTCTAGACTATCTACCCCATAGCAAGAGACATCTTTCCTAGGTGGTTGAAAGCTACCTGGGGGATTAGGAACTGCATTGTATCCCTTGTCATTCTTATATTCAGGAGGTGTTGAACTAGGGGATTCCTCATCACTAGAAGTGTTTTCATCCAAACTTATGAATTCTTCATCACTAGTTGAGATATCTACTGTAAGAGTTAGTTCCTTACTCTTAAATGGAATACCTTCTTTACTATCATTATCATAACCTAGGCCAGTTTTAATGTTTGATGTTCTTTGCTTTTCAACAAATTGAACATGTGATAGACCTGACTCATTCCAAACAGCAAGTTTTTCTAACAACTTATCTCTTTCAGCAGTAACTTTCTCTAGTTCAGATACCTTACATCCTAATTTCCATTCACTCAACTTAACTTGGTATTCTTGTTGCTTCTATGTTTCAGCCCATGCTACTTCATTGTTTTCATGTGTAATAATTTTGGCCTCCATTGACTCTAAAGTCAACTGATAGCCAGTTATCTCAGACCTAGCCCTTTGAAATTTATCTCTTTCAGCTACATATTCATTAAATAACTTTTGATACATATCATTGCACTTAGGGCATACCTCAGAGATAGTGGATGAACTTGGTGAAGTAGCTACCATAGCAAGTTGAATAGGATTTTCTTCAAACTCCATGCTCCAATCAAAGCTTCCTAGACCATCTCTTGACTCCAAAGCAGCATATCCAGGCTCTTCATCAAATGCTGTGCTCCAGTCTTCCAATGCAACCATTGAATAGGTTACAGGTTCATCATCAAACTCATTGGACCAATCAATCTCTGACAGATTCTCTTGGGCAACCAAAGCTTTTGGTTTTGATTCAGTAATAGGAATCTCTTTTCTTTCAGGCTTGGGTGGTTCAATCATCTTGTTTGCTTGATACTTTGCAAATTTGTATTCCCTTGCAAAGTGACCAGTCCTTAGACAGTTGAAGCACTCAATCTTGGACTTATCAAATGTTATTCCCTGTTTAGCTCTGAAATTGATGCCTTTTCCAGTCTTATTCACATACTTCTTGATCCTTGCAGTGAGCATGGCAACTTGCCATCTGATATTAATTTCTTCCAAAGCATCATCATCTATTTGCAATACATCCTCTTGATAGGTTACAGGTAGAGATGCTTGTTGAGCAAAGAATGAACATAGAACATCATCTGAGGTGGGGGTAATTGATTGTGATGAAATGGTAGTGACCATAGTTGTACATGGAACCTGAGTTTCAGTCACAGTACTTTGGACAGGATAAGCAATACCTTTATTGGAAGTACTGCTTCTATTTTCAGAAGATACAAAAGCAATGTTTTGGGGTTTCTGATGTGTGCTTGACCTGTAGTACCATTCATCTCATGCTCATACACCTTCAGATTGTTGTAGAGATCATCAAAGTCCATTGTATCCAGCCCTGGTTGTCCTCTGATCATAGTAGCAACTACATGCCATGTTGATGGCAAGCTTCTCAAGAACTTCAAGTTAGCGTCTTCAACTGATGCCTCAGCATCATATAGTTCTAGCATACTCAGAAGATTTTGGAATCTCTCATAAGCAGAATCAAGACCTTCTCTTTCACTAACAGTGAAAGTTTCAAATTGTTGCTTCAGCAAGTTCCTGTGCATCTTCTTGGAAGCATCATTACCTCCAAACTTCTTTTTAATTGCAGCCCATAGTTGTTTGGCATCCTTGGCATCATGAAACTTTAATAAGTGACCATCAGGAATAGCAGAGACCAGTATGTTGAGAGCTTTGTCTTGATTTCTTTTGGTTGCAGCTGGTATGGTTGGTTTAGGTGGTGTTGGTTGTCCAGGAATCTCCACTGGTTCTTCAATTTGCATATTACCATTGACAATCACATCCCATAGTGCATGGTCTGTGATGGCAATGTACTGCCTCATCTTCATGGCCCATAAGTCATATTCTCCCTTCTTGACAATAGGTATTCTAACAACAGTGATTGATGGAGCAGGTGCAGCTTCTGTCGACATCTTGAAGGTTTTGTTGTAGAATCGGTTTAAAGGTTTTTCTTCTTAATCAGAGTTTCCAACCTGGCTCTGATACCACTTGTTGGATCGATGTACTCTGACCAAACTACTTTGTAGCTTGTAAAGGTTTAATAATATTAAGTAAACTCAACACTATTAATATTGAAACACTGTTTAACCTTGTAAAGTATGCGGAATCTACTAACAAAAAGCTTAAGAAGAACTTTTATATTAAACCAAACTTGAATCTGCTTTGTTACACAGATTCACTAACAATCCCTAACTATTATCGACATTGAACAACTCTAAAACATATATCGACTAATACCTCTTAAGGCTCTTTATATAGATAACCTTAAGTCGGTTTACAACATATAATACTTGAACGACAAGTCATTATCCCTAACTAATTCTAGAATATTCGTTCAATATTACACATTAATCCATAAACTAATATTGCATATAAGTCCTTGTATCCTTCGAAGTACTTTGAACATACTTCAATAAACAGCAGTACTTTGACTTTTATCTTCAGCAGTACTTTGACTTTATTCTTCATGCAGCAGTACTTTGACATACAGAAGTACTTTGATCTTTAATATCCCAACAAAGCTTCTCAAGATCCCTTGAGAGGTAAAACCTGTTACGAGGGCGCAATCCCGCGTATCAGTTTGTCAAGTTTACTATCCACCATTTCGTGTACAAATTAATTTTCAATAGCTTCAACCAGAAAACCAATGTAATTCTTTTCTGATGTGAAGGATCAAAATAAATTGCAACCACAGAGCATACTAAGAATAACCTTGGCTCTTGATACTACTTGTTGTGGAATAACCGCGATAATATCCCACCGACTAGGTAAAGAGTGTGAAAATTTCAACACCACTACTATACCTCATACTAGCTAATTGAAAATTTAGACAATATGAGAAGAACCAAGAATGAAACACCAAATTTTCTTATATATTTCTTATAGAAATATATTACAAACTAGAACAAAAAAGAGAGAACTAACTAATACACAACAAGAAGTGCTCGTGTGTTTTTTTGGTGTGTCTAAAACTCAAAGAGAATGGTCCTATTTATAGGCTTTCAATGTTGCTCCAAGTCGCTTCCAAAGATTCTTCTTACTAGTTGCAACATACCACTTGCAATCTACTTGCTTGTGATTCAATGAATGAAAACTTATTCATTGAATGTAAACTTATTTAAACATGAGCCATATATCAACATATTTATGATAATTTCATTAAAGAAATCATATATAGATAATATTAGCTAGATACATTCAAGCTTCAATGGTATAGATAATATTAGCTAGATACATTAAAATTGATCTAAAGTAAAACAAAATTACTCTTTAAATATCTAATGATTATCTTACATTTCAAATTGGATTCAATATTTTTATTGTATGTTTGTATATATGTTAAAAACTGCAGCACGTACACGCAGTATACTAATCAGTTCGTGTTGTTCTAAGCTGGGCTGTATGTTATAAAAAACACACAGCATGTTATCTGGCTGCGCTGGGCTTTATGAGCCTACAAGGCTACAGGCTATAGATTAGAAGCATGATGTAAATTATAATTTGAAATCTGAATGATTTTCCAAAATATGTGTCATTTAGAGAGCCATGACTTATGAGAGTACACAAAGTGGATAAAATCATATTAAAGCATCAATTTTATGGACATACATGGGCAAATATTTATAACAAGAACTTATCAAAACCACTGGATCATGTAAAAACGATTATAAACGCACGTTATGTTATATGTTCTTTTAGGTACCGTTTTACTTGAATTTTTTCTAGTAATGTACCAATTTGACAAGAGGCTAAGTTACTGGTGTGGTAATTTGACCGTATTTACAAACAAAGGGAACTCTTTTTTAAGTATATGCAGATTTGATGGCCTCAATTTGTAGCTTAGATATCACTTCTTCTGTTCTTTATTTCCAAAAATGATGCTCTTGTAATCTGAACCGTCAAATGTGGGTTCTTAAGCGCAAACACATCAAATCTAGCTGCAAAAACTACATCCTCCATGTTTTTAACAACATAACTCAAGGCAGTCTCCTTGAGGTTGCGGTTACAAGTAGTATCCGCAATCTCTAGAATGTCAAGTGCATTGCTCGTGTTGAGGATTTCAAGCATTCGGTTCTCACAGAATTTCTGTAAGAAAGCGATCTCATATTTGTCCGCTGCTATTGTTAATGAATAGAGATGTTTATCAAGCTTTTCTCTAGCCAAGTCGCCGCTATATAGGAATTCCAGCAATGATTCAAGTTCTTCGTGGTTGAGTTCAGGGAGGGTGATAGTGTCATTTGGTGCGGCCTTGCATCCATCTGAGTCCAACATGTTTCTAAATATATTCGACCTTGTTGCCTGCATTGCAAAGGTAGATATGTTTTTGAGCAAAAGTTGGGCTCATTTGGGCTGTAGCCCATCTGGTAGAATGATTTAAGCCTAAAAACTTGTTAACTTGATATCTCAAAAGTCAAAACCCAAAACAAATGTTACTAACTACGGAGTATTAGTGTATCGGAAAATGATTGGCATGACTAAACTTCATGCCTAAAGATATGCCTAACACTAAGATCATGACACATGTCAAAATTAATGGTGAGGATTATGAAAGAGAAAATCTACATTCCACATGTCACATGATGAATTGTTTAGGCATGAATTTAGTCATATGAATTAGGTCTCCCTATCATTACTCTAGTCTATTACAGCGCACTTTCATCAATTGGACCATTTCTATTATGGCTTAATTATCTTAAGACCGGAATGTAATGGCAGGGGCTTTCACCACCGCTACCTCAGCATAAACAAACACCCTATGCATCAAAGATGACGCGTAAAATGGATAAAAACTTGTATACCACGTTTGGGTGAAGCTGAAGACCCTTACTACTAGCAACCAAAAAACATAATACTTTTTAGTAAAATATATTTATTGTTAGTAGTTTACAAGATATTGATGGAATAAGTGTGTATTCCCTAGCTTTCATTTGACACATGTCCTAATTGTAAACCAGTACCTTTAACCTTTTTAACAATGATTATTGTGTATTGCTACACTATACGCAATCACGAGGTTGTAAAATATATAGATAGAAAGTGAGTAGCATACCAGCAATGATCTGTGTGCAGGTATGCAGGGAGCATCATTACCAGGCTTGATAAGAATATCTGTATGTATTTGATCTCTAAATGCCGCATTGAATCCACTTAAAAATTCCAACTTTTGGTTTATTTCTTCTTCAATCCTCTTCATCTCCTTTAACCATTTCAATGAACTCATGAAACCCTGAAATTTTTCAATATGCACTTTAATGAATTTGTTATGTGCAGTCAATTTTCTTTGGCTTTTAGGTAAATGTCGTGGTCCGCATGAAAAAAGATCATTCTTGTAAAAGGTAATTTCGACTGAAAAGGGAATAGCATAAAGATAATACTTTTTTTTTTTTTTTTTTTTTTTTAATGTCAAAAAAGTTCTAAACAACAATAACAATACCCAATACCGTATGCACGAGGGTATGGGGAGGTGGAGTGTAGACAGATCATACCCTACTTTAGGGTAAAGCCGGAAGGAGGGAGACTTTCCAAGGAAAAAAAAAGTTCTAAACACAGCTGATAAAAAGATATTTATGTGAAAGGAAGTAACATCAAGAAAAAGAACTGGCACCAAATAACAAAAGAAAGAGTAAGAAGGCATGCTTAATTATTATTTACTTTAAGGTCATTTTGATCATAATTAGTTAAGTTAAATAAAATCCCTTTAAACGCGATCTCATAAAATATTTTACTTTGCATGCTTGCTGCTAATCTTGAATTTTAGTTTTTAACAATCACAACCATCAAATTACTGAAAATCAGCTTTAAGATCCTAAATAATTACTGTAGTAAAATATGATACGTAGTAATAAAAAAACATTGAATACATAATTAATAACCTTGGAAGAGTTAGAAACTGAAGGATCAACAGAATATTTCCCAGAAATCTTATGATCAGTATCGGCCTTGTTTGTCATGGCGATAATACTTTTGGCACCTTCATAACAAGCTACACATATGGTGTTCCTTGGAGGCCTCATATTATACGGCATAGCGCTGCATATCGAGCAATCCATAATTACCAGATATCAAGATTATGAAAGGTACAAAACCCGAAAAATTGAAGAACACAAATCAAATAATAAAGATAACGAAGACTGGAGATGATTATGAGTATGAAGTATTGTTTAAGAGATGATGTCTTGGAGGATGCTTTTTGAAGTTATATATATGAAAGAATCTACAAAAGGAAGCAATTAAAAAATTGCTTTACTTATAAGCATATATTAATTGAATATTACATTAAAGCAAACATAATTAGTTAACATTTCACTATTGGAAATATAATGTTAACTTTAATTTCTAAAAGGTACACTTTCTCTTATAATAATTTTGCTCATGGGCTTAATATATTTTAAAGGTTTTTTAGATGAGGTCAATGAGATTGTGTTTACAAAACAACCCTTGTAGTCAAAAGCTAGTTTAAATACTTTTGCATCATTGCATGCATGAATTGAACACATGGTCGTATTTGTTTATGAGAAATGCTAAACTCCCCTAAAACTTTGCATGCCACGTTATTTTGTGAAAAGGTTTTTGCAAAAATTTTATATTATTATTATTATTATTATTATTATTATTATTATTATTATTATTATTATTATTATTATTATTATTATTATTATTTATTTTTTTTGGTTTTAATGTCCTGCCTTATTAAACGGTTGTTTATAAAGGTGATAATAAATTTGTTCACTTTCCAAAAATAAGTAAAACGTTTCCCATCATAAGCATTACCCTTTATCGATGTTTAGGTTTTATACCATTACAGAACATTATAATTCAACATCTATATAACCTTTTATATTCGGCGAGATCGTATATTGTTGTTGTGGTATCTATAAAATCTTTCATATTCAATCAACATTTTAGTAAGAAAAATAGTGGCACAACTAAAGTTTATTGCCAATTTCACCTAAGAGTTTAGTGCCAATATTTAATTAACTTATCATTTACATATATCACATCTAAATACAAAAATATACCACAACATACTCACATATATCTCATGTCCAGTGTTCTAGCATAAATACCTTTTTCGTATGCCAAAAAGCCAACGATCAACAATTAGAAATCAAAATTCTCCTTTCGTCCCAATATTATTGTCCACATTTTCATTTCAGATTGTCCCAAATAAATTGTACACTACTAAAAATGGATAAAAAAAACATCGAGATTACTATATTACCCTTACTTGAAATTATTATTACAACCTTTCACTAAATTAGTACTACGTAATTAATTACTTGGGAGCTTCTGCAAAAAAGTAAAAGAGATAAAACAGTGATAATAATGTTTTTCTTAAAATGTGTGTTTTGTCGATAGACAATTATTTTTAGACCGAGAGAGTAGCTTAAATAAGTAATTAAATGATTTACATACCATTATTATCAAGATAAGATATAGAGGGGGTTAGAGAGGAACAGAGGGAATAATAGTTGGTGAAGGATAAAAATGTCAAATACTATGAACATGGGCCATGTCAAAGGAGTGGTTACATAAGGAAAGTGGAAAAAGACATCCCAGCCATGCAACAGCAAACATGCGGTAAGCTAACCACGTCTTTAATTACTCCCTAAACGATTCTATATCTCTAATATAAGCCCTATCTTTTAAAAAGTTTAACATGTAAGTCCAGCTGTCTACTTCAAATAATCCTTTAAATGATTAGACTAACTACAATATTCGTTTGTTTAATCATTTGGGTATGACCCTATAACCTATCCTGGATTATGCAATGTATGGTCGTTTATTCTATTCATTCGATTAGAAAACGTGTGTACAAGCAGTTAAAACAAGATTCAAATATGTTATAGCTATCTAATGTATTAACTGACGACATGCGTGTACCAATCAAAGATAAATGCGTGCAAATCAATTCTCATTCTTCTTTTTATGTTTCTCAACGTAAAAATAAGTATTTATTTCCGATGTATAGATGTGGATAGTTAATAGTTAAGATGTACTACAACGCATTAAAACTTAATAGCTAGTTGTCTAGTATCGTAGACCTCTCATGGTATGATTTTATGAGCTATCACTAGTTTTTGTTGTGACTTATGACAAGTTTTTACAACAATAACCATTTCTTTGATGTGATTTATGTCAAGTTTCTATTTCTTACAACAATTCCCTTACCTTTTCTTCGACGTCAAGTTGCTACATATGTAATGTTGGACTCATTTCTCATGGATACAATGGACTAATATACATGAGCTGGAGGCCCAAAATAATGACACTGTAATTAGTGTAATACATAAACTTGGCCCTGTCAAAGTGTGAAACCATGTCCCATTCGGTCACTCTCACATTTCCATAACGGCATAACCCATAAAAAGACATCAACAGTAAATCACTTTCTGACGTAATAAAAGTCCCAAGAAAACGAAGTGTCACCGGCTGATTTCATTTTCAAAAAAGTTGATCAACAATACTAGTTTGTCTACAGACTGTTTGTTACAAGGTGAGAAGGTAACTTGTAACCAAAGTCTCCGAATAATTAGCATATAATAAGTGAGAATAACCAAAGGGCTTGTGTTCAATAGCATATAATATGTTGTGTGAGATGGTTGGTTCAAGTAATGATTAAGATATGTGACAGAAAATTTGTAGCGTATATATTATGAGATTATTAGCCGTCGTAAAAAAATAAAAAATAAAAAAAAATAAAAAAAAAATAAAAAAATAAATTGGGAATAGATTAAATATTAATCGAAGTAAATGATTAATTATACTCGTAACATATTATCTTGTATTATAACCGTAATATCAAATAGTTTACAAAGCAATTAAAGATGCATTATTCTAGAAGTTATAGTAACTTGTGACCAAGGAAGCTAGTATCATCACTTGGATTAAAGACCATCTCCAACGGCCTTAGTTTTCTAGTTTTGATGGTTCACTGCATGGTTGTGATCAGCTTCTTCACTCGTTCCAAAATGGTGGTACAGTGCCGCACCAGATAACACGACCAATGTCAAAGCTTGTGCATGCATCCTAGACGATGTCATAAACAAGAAAATTTAGAAACAACGAAGTATAAATGATTTAATTTATTTCCTAGGTTAGTCTACAAATTTCATCAATGGTTATTGATATTATTATGTGTTAATTATAGCAACTTATCCTTTTTTAAGTTTTTACACAAACTTCAACCACAAGGTACCATTTCATGACTGTATAAAATTTTCCTATCTTGTTTATGTTTGATGAGATAGATCGAGAAAAAGCTAAAAATACAAATTTATAGAAGTGAAGTTAATTAGTCACCTTGCATGAATAAGCCTCATGCTAGGCTTAAATGTAGGTCGTTTAGAGCTTGTGTACGCCAAAGATGCTCCAACTGCTGTTGCCCATATTGTTCCTAAACACACATACGCAATGAATTGTAAGTACTACTACATATATGCATAGTTTAGATCATGAACATCTATCATAACTAAAATTCATAATATAAAGATTATGAAGTTTAAAGTAGACCAGCTATTTAACTAACCAATGCTAGTAAGCTTGTGCTCTGAGACCCAAGATTGTAAACTTTCCATTTTTAGCTGTTTGAGAAATTGTTACTTAAAAAGTTGTTGTTTTAAGGATGAAATGAAAGTTTCGAGTGAGTCTGGTATATATAGGGTGATGCATATATACTGTAGGATATAATTATTTATTTATATTTTGCCCCTTGATTCTACAAACCTTAACTTAACCTCCTGAAGTTCTTTGTACTGTCAGAGACTCAGAGTGTGGGAAAAACCGGTGCAACATCCCCGGTTTGTTTATCAATGTCTCGTGTAACTTTACAACCCTTGACTTTAACATGATTTGCATTAGGTATACTAAAAGTTTTTCAATGTTGCATTTTAAGAACATGGTAAAAGATAAAAACAGTGGGCTTTGAACAGTAACTGAAAAGAACCCCATGGTTTTGAACCATATTTGAGGGTCCTCTTGTTTTTTTTCACAACTTAGAGAATCTTGGGATCTATTTTTTGCACTTTTTTTCTCATTTTGGGAAATCACCACTTAAAAAGAATTCTGAATAATAAAAATGTTATTAACTAATTGCCATAATCAAGTATATTCTTAACAATAAAAATGTTAGTAACTAATTACCATCTAATCAACCTTTTGTGAGTCACTTGTCAATAACCATGTGTGGTATATGTAACTTTTATGGGTGCATTCGCTATTGAAAATAGCGTTTTGCTAATATTTGTTCACGCTAGACACATGTCCATAACACATAAATTAGGAATGTTTTAGTTAAAATGCTTAAATAAGTTAATTGTGCTTATTTAAGTCATCTCCGAAATCTGAACACATACTTCACAAAATCTTCAAATTTGAAGGAAAAAAAGCATATTAATTTACATTCCTCCTTCAAAACCGTGTCTTCTCCAACCATACTCAAAATTTGAGTTACAAAACCTGATGTACTAAACTAATATATATTTAGGCAATCACTTAATTATCTACATTGATTTATGTATGTAAATATATTATTATATGTTTGAAGAGTGAATAGTGATCATCAAAATATGAATGATATTGAGAGTGCTCTAAAAAGTTCTCTAAAAATGGAGCATGTTTGGAGATAATTTTGTGTGCTCCGTTCTTCAAATATAAAGAAAAATGTGGTTTGAAACACATGGTTGGAAATAGTTCATTGGTTCAACTTTTAGGTTTGTGGGTTGTAAAATTCAGGTTCATCAGTTTAAATTTTTTTTAAATCAAAACTAAAACCAAACCAAACCAATTATAGAACATATAAAACCAAACTATACACCAAATTAGAATCCGGTTTGATTTCGATTAAAACCAAGAAAACAAAATTCTAGCAAATTTCACAATATAATTTAGAAATCATAAATAAAAACCTAAAAGTTTAAACAAGATTAACAGTTCTCATAAAATGCTCATGTAAATCAAAAAATGTTTACAACTTAACATAAATAAATTAATGACAGGAGTACAAGATACGACATAAGAAATTTTTAGAGGTCAAGTTACTTCACTCAACAAGATATGCATCACAATTTAGATTTTAAGAAATTTTCTTTTGTTTTAAACATATTTTGAGACTTTAGGATTTTCATTTAGAATAATATGATAGAAAGTATGTATAATTTAATCTTTTTGTGTATATATGGATATTCGGTTTTTTCGATTTGATTTTGTTATATTTTTGTCAAATCATACACCAAACCATATATTGATTAAATAATTCGATTCAGTTTCAAACCAAACCATACACCAACTAAAAAATTCGGTTTGGTTTTATTTGGTTTCAGTCTGTTTTATTTTTTGGTTTATCCGGTGTCAAACCAAACACTGAACACCCCGAGTTGGAAAGGACTTCAATACATATATATATATATATATATATATATATATATATATATATATATATATATATATATATATATATATATATATATAGGTTTGGGTTAAAATAAAAATGATGTTAAAATAAAAAGTATAGGAAGCTACTAGAGGCTGACACGTGTCCCAAATGGCCCGTCCTTTATTTTTTATACCTCCAGGGGTATTTTCGTATTTTTACTCAAACCTTATATAAACCTTATTTTCTCTCTTTTTGCATATGAGTCGTCTTTTTCATCACAGTACCACTTATTCTCTCTCAATACCACCATCTTCCTCCACCATAACTATCAACAGATAATCACAGTTCACCACCACCATTCACCACCACCGTTCACCACCACCGTTTACCACCACCGTTCACCACCAATCAATAATCACAGTTCATTAACCCTAATTTTAGATTTACTGCGTTTAATCATTCTTTAATATCAATTGATAATCACAACTCATTATTATCTAAACACTAAATCTAATTCAACGATTTGATCCGTCAATTCTAATTCTACATTGATTTTAAAGATGTCTAGTGAATCATCAACCAGTAATGAGTGTAGTTCATCATCTATTAATCATTGTAAGAATTTTTAATTCAAAGTTTGTTGCATTTTTTTTTTTTAATTTGTAGATGTTTTTATCGATTTTCATTCTGATTGTTTATGTTATATTGCTGTTAGCAGTTTTTGAATGTTGATGCAGTAGACGTAATAGTATGATGCAGTAGATATAAATGTATGATGCAATAGATATATGTATTTGTAATTCAATTATGCGCTATTAGAAAATTGTTTGATATTCAGTTCATAAATCACAACATTGATTTTATAGTTGTGATGCACATAAGGTGTCTAGATAAAAAAGAAATAAATAAATAAATAATGTTTTTAGTAAAGCTGCACATAAGGTGTTTGATAAAATGTCTTTGTGATATTTTATAACTCTGATGCACTAAGTTTACACTATGATACATCAGCTTTTAAATCTTTAATTGTTTTAGTCACTTTTGAGTGGAAAAGGCTTATAGGTGTAGTTGTATGTGTATAAAGTTATTATGAAATATTGATGCACTAAGTTTTTATTTTTGGCAAATATAAATCTGAAATAAATAAATACAAAATATGTGTTTATTAAAGCTACACATAAGGTGTATGATAAAATGTGTTAGTAAGATTTTATAACATTGATGCACTAAGTTTATACTGTGATGCATTAGCTTTTTTTGTTTAATTATTTTAATCATTTTTTAAGTGAAAAAGCCTTGTATGTCTGTGAAGTTGTTGTAAAATACTGATGCATTACAATTTTGTTTTTTTGGTAAATATAGATCTAAAACCTTATTTACAGCATTATAATTATTTATCTAGACGCATATAGACTATAGCAAAAATGCTATCACATCACTATTATATGTTAATGCATCACAATGTCATTTTCAGCGAATCACAGTGTTTGCATGTAGTGCATCACAGTGTTTGTGTCATTTCAGGTGCATAATAGTTTTTGTGTTGCGGTATTACAGTTATTTGTTAGTACGTCAAAATTTAAGACATCACACTGTTAATATTTTTGATTCAGTTGTTGTAATTCAAAACTTTCTTTATATCTAAGTGAAAATATACATCGTGATGCACCAAGTTTTTGCTATGTGATGCACTAGATAAGACATTAATATAGTATTTCAAAGGTTTTTTGATTTTCATCTTGTAAATCACATCAATGATTTTATAGGTGTAATGCACTAGATACAATACTGTGATGCACTATTACAAATGTTATTAATTTTGAGTTTTTAAATCACAACACTAATTTTATGTGTGATGCAATAGATTTAAGACTATGATGTAATGGATGCTATAGTTTCTAACATTCTATGCGTTCATCTTACAGATATTGAAATTGTTCGAGTTAGAGATCATGTTGGATATTCTGTTATTGAATCAAGCTCAAATTGATATCTCGACTGTTCCAAAAAATGAATAGGACCTGTAAACGAACATTGCCAGCATCCAAGAAACTCAAGAAACAAGATCAGCGAAAAAGCTCAGCATTGAGTCGTTCCGTATTTTCTTTTTTCATTTTTTATGAATAAGTTCAGTGTTGAGTCATTATGTATAGAAACATGTTCCTTACAAAACATTGATTCAAGTGTATAAAGAATGCATAGCATAAAGATCATCAATGTTAAATTTTCTTAGTTTTATGAAATATCATACTGATCTTTTGTGTTCATTTTATTCATGCATTATATTTCTATTTATAGTGCATCTTTATTAACTGATTATGCATCACAATGTTATTCCCAGCGCATCACTATGTTTTTTTAGATATCCAGTGAATCATAGTTAAAATTTAATGCATAACAATTCAAAATCCAGTGCATCACAATGATATTTTTAATGCATCATAGTATTTGTGTTACTCCATCACATGTATTTGTTAGTACATCAAAATTTAAGGCATCATACAGCTTATATTTTTTTATTAAGTTGATGTAATTCAAAAATTATTTATACTTAAGTGAATATACATATGTTATGCACCAGATTTTTACACTGTGATGCACTCGATATGTACATTATGATGCACCAGTTTGTATAAACTATGATGCAGCAGTTGTATACATTGTGATGCACTAGTATTATCAATGCATCATATTTAACAATATAGTGCATTATAGTGAACAATATATTGAATAGAAACCAACTGCATCGATAACACATAAAAGGGGATACAAACACTTTTCAAACACTAAAAAGGATCTTTCAATATGTTTATACATATTGATTCGGTATGTTTTATAAATTGTGATGCAATGAATTGAAATAATTTTGATTTAGTAGATTTATACATTGTGATGTAGTGAATTTACTTAACTTTGATTCACTAGATTATATAATTGTGATGCAGTATAATTATATCATTGTGATGCAGTAGTTTTTTACACTGTGATGCAGTAAATCAACAGAAATATATATTTACCAAACACTGTCATCATTAATAAGTACCATACTTGTTATTGAAAACTCCGTATTTCAAAGTATTAGAACCAAAAATTCAAAGCATCCAATACAATTTAAACTAAATTTGTTCAGTTACTAAAAGTACTTAATATTCAAGAAGCATGAGTACATGTTAATTTATTTTTTCTCACAAATCTTCAAGAACTCTGACATTATCATCTGTGATAAATTTTGAACTCTTATGTTGTTTCTTCACGTATGTTGCTGATGCTTTCAATATTTTTGTCTCTTCCTCATTAATATCATCAAGAATCATCTTTGTTAAGTATTTGACACGCAGCAGTTTTATTGCACCTTTTGACCAACTCCTTCTTTTTTCACTTCTTGCAAAGAAAAAAAGCCTCGACGCTTGTACATTTTTATAAGCCTCATCACAAATACGCCACAGCCAGTACCCTTGTATGTTGTTCCCCAATGCATCTTCATGATATCAGGTACTGTCAATAAAAGTTCTACGTAAGGTAGCGAATAAATGTGTTGATCTGTGAAAATTATAAAATGTTGTTATATTAATACTATGATGCACTAGATTTAACCCTGAGATGCAGTAAAAACTCATTGATGCACTAATTATAAAACAATGATGCAGTGACAAAAAATTGTATTCACTTCATTTATTCTTACCACAGTCATTGCATAATCACCATATCTGACAATTAAATCATCAAGATTATTATCAATGTTGCCGATGATGTCGATTTTCACATACTTTAGATTAAAGCAGACGAGATAGTAATGATGTGATGTTGTAGTCATTTTTATCACAGGAAAGAAAACATGTAGAGATTTAAGCGTGTCAACATCTTTTAAAATTCATAAATAAAAATACATCAGCATCACATTCATAATAACATCCATATTCTTACTTCATTAGAACTAGTGTATCAAGGATTCAAATAAATTATGAATCTTCTCAACGCATAAAAACTACGCACCTAATCTAATCTAGATTAATATGTATCATTCAAGAAACTAGTACATCACTTTATCCCATTTATTGCATCACAAATTCAAATACACAGACAAATAGTTTTTAGCATCACATAGAACACTAGTGCATTAATAAACACTTTTCAACGCTTAAAAAATAAACACGCCTAACTAATCTAGTAATAAATGACTCATACAGGACACTACCGCATCACTTCATAACATCTACTGTATCACACATTTAGACACACACATAAACACTTTTTAACGCTTAAAAAACAAAAGCGCCTAACCTAATTTGCTATTAAATGACTCATACAGGACACTACTGTATCACTTTATAACATTTACTGCATCACACACTCAGACACACACATAAACACTTTTCAACGCTTAAAAAACAAGCACGCCTAACCCAATAAAACTTTGCAATAATTCATTCCATTTTACTTTAACAGCCTCTTGAATAGCAGCTGCATCAATTGTATCTTCTTCGTCTATTTCTACGTCATCTGTTTCATTATCATTAATTGTAACTCAGTTCAAGTTCTATACATCAAATAATCTGTCAAGCATACAATCTTATTTTCAAACATCTCACATACTACGTTTAACCTAACTTATGTTCATACATCGCAAACTAAATGCTACTGCATCTCAATTCAACTTCTATTGCATCACAAAAACAGACAAGCATTGTATCTCATTTTCACACATCTCCCAAACTATGTTTACCCTAAGTTATGCTCACACGCCGCAAATTAAATGCTACTGCAACACAATTAAACCGCTAGTACATCATATAAACCATCAATCATACAAACTCACTTTCGCACATCTCATAAGCTACGTTTACCCTAACTTATGCTCACACACCTCAAAATAAATGCTACTGCAACTTAGTTAAACTGCTAGTACATCATATAAACCATCAAGCATACAAACTCACTTTCGGACATCACGTAAGCTATGTTTACCCTAACTTATGCTCACACACCGCAAAATAAATGCTACTGCAACTCAGTTAAACTGCTAGTACATCATATAAACCATCAATCATGCAAACTCACTTTCGGACATCACATAAGCTACATTTACCCTGACTTATGCTCACACGCCGCAAATTAAATGCTACTGCAACTCAGTTAAACCGCTAGTACATCATATAAACCATCAAGCATACAAACTCACTTCGCACATCTCATAAGCTACATTTACCCTAACCTATGCTCACACGGCCCAAATTAAATGCTACTGAATCTCAGTTAAACCGCTAGTACATCATATAAACCATCAACCATACAAAATCACTTTCGGACATCACAAAAGCTACATTTACCCTAACTTATGCTCACACGCAGCAAAATAAATGCTACTGCAACTCAGTTATACTGCTAGTACATCATAAAACCATCAATCATACAAACTTACTTTCGGACATCACATAAGATACATTTACCCTAACTTATGCTCACATGCCGCAAATCAAATGTTACTGCATCTCAGTTAAACCACTAGTACATCATATAAATCATCAAACATTCAAACTCACTTTCGCACATCACAAAAGCTACATTTACCCTAACTTATCATCACACGCCGCAAAATAAATGCTACTGCATCTCAGTTAAACTGCTAGTACATCATATAAACCAACAAACATTCAAACTCACTTTCGCACATCACAAAAGCTACCTTTATCCTAATTTATCATCACACGCCGCAAAATAAATGCTACTTCATCTCAGTTAAACCACCAGTACATCATATAATCCATCAACCATACATAATCACTTTCGAACATCACATAATCTACATTTATCCAAACTTATCATCACACGCCGCAATATAAATGTTACTGCATTTCAGTTAAACTGCTAGTACATCATATAAACCAACAAACATTCAAACTCACTTTCGCACATCACAAAAGCTACCTTTATCCTAATTTATCATCACACGCCGCAAAATAAATGCTACTGCATCTCAGTTAAACCACCAGTACATCATATAAACCAACAAACATTCAAACTCACTTCCGCACATCACAAAAGCTACCTTTATCCCAATTTATCATCACACGCCGCAAAATAAATGCTACTTCATCTCAGTTAAACCACCAGTACATCATATAATCCATCAACCATACATAATCACTTTCGCACATCACATAATCTACATTTATCCTAACTTATCATCACACGCCGCAATATAAATGTTACTGCATCTCAGATAAACCACTAGAACATCATATATACCATCAAACATACAAAATATATGTAGCCTATATCATCCTTATACATAAGAATTAAGCAGCTAGTGCATCACAGTTTAAAACAACGTGCATGATTCATACAACCATGAAAAAAACCACATTTGGACACCTAATACAACCTCATGTAGCCAAATTCAGCCATATAGCCAACAAATGGACACCTACTGCATCACAATTAAAAATATATTGCATAAGTGATAAACATACAAATACAAGCACTCTTCAACAAGTCATAGACCTTACTTGTGAACTGGTTGAATCTTGTGTGCCACAAATGAACACGTATTGCATCACTATTTTAGAGTAACTATTGCATTATTCATTCAAATAATAACCTACTGCATCAGTAAAAAATAACCTAATACCTCAATAAGTCTATTACTTTTTCTAATTAAACTGAAGAAACAATACACTAATTTAGTAAAATAGAATTAACAAAAAGATGCAGTAACAATTTGAGATTTTCAACATCAACTTACAATAGATTCGTCTTCACCTTCGGTTTGATGCAGTATCTATTTGACGGAATTAGTGAGTGAAATTACTGCGTGAAATTACTGTGTGAAAATTATGTGAAATAAGTGTGTGAAATTAGAGAGAAAAGTGTGTGAAATTTGGGGCAATATGATAAGAAGAAAATGGGTTTTGTTAAGATCTGGAAAAGACGAAGCGTATCACTGCTTTGGAAGAGTACAAATTACGCCCTTCAAGTTTGCATTATTAACAATAATGCCACTCCGCGTTTTTGATCTTGCAAATCTAATCCAATGGTTGAGATTACTTCCTACACTTTTTATTATAACACCCTTTTTAGAATAACCTCACCCTATATATATATATATATATATATATATATATATATATATATATATACATTTACCCAAACCAGTGGGCACATATTATCAATATTATTATTACAGATTTTACCATATTACTTTCGGATGAAATTATTATTACAAATTTAAAAAAAAACTATTAACTAATTTATTATGAATAGAACTATAATTTTGCAAAAAGTAATAATAATAATAATAATAATAATAATAATAATAATAATAATAATAATAATAATAATAATAATAATAATAATAATAATAATAATTTTTTTAATGTGTTTTTTATCAAGAGATAATTATTTTGAGATAAAAAAGAAACAAACATAACTGGATTGATTTGTATTTTCTTACATGAAAGTCATGGAAATTTCTATGAGTAATGTGGTTTATTCTCCCTCATTAGATCTCAATATTTTGCTTCAATCTCCTAACGTAGTGGTTGTATAGTAATTTTTTCTACACGTAAACAAAGTGATCACAAATTTTGCTACAAACACCACAGGGAAGATCTAAGTATGGCTGAGCATCGATCCAAAAACTGAACCGAACCGAATCAAAACCGAAAACTATTAGCATATAGAACTGAAACCAAACCGAGTATGATTGGTTCGATTCGGTTTTGTGTCGGTTCGGTCTGGTTTAGATGGTTTAGGTGTGTTTTTCTCAGTTTGGGTTGAATATGGTTTGTTCGATTCGGTCCGATTCAGTTCGGTTTTTCGGTTCGGTTCGGTTTTTGATCCAATATGCTCAGACCTAGATCTATATAAATATCAACAAATCTCAGTGAAGCTCAAGAGTAAAAAAGACAACGATAAAACCCTAAAACTATGGATTTGTTTTCCAAGTGCATGCATTGCTATACATTTAAATATTTCTTTTATAATATATACATACTTTTTAATTCTTCAATAGTATGTAAAACAAAATTTTATCCACACTCTGAACCCTGGAGTGCTCAATTACTAATTCCATAATATTTTGAAATCCTAAAGAGAAAACCTCCTCTGGCGGAAAAAGGATATCGATACCCTTACAATCAATTTTTTCATAATTCTTGTGTGCTCACTTGTCCACCATTATTGTTCTTTAGATTAATTACTTTTAAGATCAACGTGGTTCAGTGAGTATTATCAGTTTGTGTGATTGTAGGGCTATATCTTTATTCATTGTTTTTTCTTTTTGTGCATGCTTTTCCTATCTTGCTGATTTATTCAAGACTAATAGCTCTACATAGAGATATTATCCATTAATTTGTTAGAGTCTAATTATGTGACGAGGTGGTGCTTATTCGTTTATAAAACCCTAATTCAGTTAGGGATTTTCTGCATTTAAAGAAGTGTATACATTGTTAGATCTGCTTGTTTTCTTTTGTTTGTAAAGTTGTGATGCTGAAATCGAGGTTTTTGGATTCGGGTGGAGGGAACAGATGTTGATGCGACTAGTGTTAGTTCTGATCATTCTTTGTTGGAGGTTGGAGTGAACAAGCTAAACACTGCTGCTGCTGATGAAGTCGTTTGGGAACCAGAAAAAAGTAATAACGTGGAGTCTACTATTGGTGTACATGATTCTACGAATCTCAATGTTAATGAAGGGTTGCGTAATGTTAATCCTGATCAAACTGTTGGTAATGAAACATGTTCACAATCTGGGCTCGAATTCAGTACGAAAGAGAATGTTGATAGTTCTCCTATTATTACTGATTGGATAGAAGATGATGGGAATGTTAACTTGTCTACACTTGTGGTTGAGAATCCTCATACTACTGGTCCTAATACATCCACTAATGATGTGGCTGGTCCTATTCATGTACATGGGGATACGGTTAAACCTAGTCGTAGTGGTATTGTTGGTGAATCGTTGGCTACTCCTAATCTTGCACATGTGGCTGCTCCTAATGCATCTACTAATGATGTAGCTGGTCACCCAAATGGTATTGATCAGGTGGTATTGGATGCTTGTAAGAACTTTGAGGAAGCAATGCGCGATGTTGAATTAAAGAATGCGAAGAATGCTATGCCGAGTTGTAGTGGTGTATAAACAGCTCCAAAAGCTTCTGTAACTAGCCCTAGTGTGCACATGGGTGCACCTTCATTTGCTAATGTTTTAAGTCCGGAACGTGTCACTAGGAAGGTTAACTTTCGACCTTTGGTTAATGAGAATTGTATTGAAAATCATGACACTTTGTTTACCAAAGGCTGCTATGGAGAGTGTTTTAAACTGATATGATAATACTCTCGTTGGTTTCTTTGTTGGAAATGATATTGCCTTCCCGATTGTTCAAAACTATGTCACAAGTACGTGGCGTAAGTTTGGTTTGAAGAAGCTTATGAAAAATGATGCGGGTGTTTTCTTTTTTAAATTCGATTCTAAAGAGGGTGTAGATAATATGCTTAAGCACGGCCCTTGGTTAATCCATAACTCGCCTCTCATTCTTAACAAATGGACTCCGGATGTTTCGCTAACCAAAAGTGAGGTAACCAAAGTTCCTGTGTGGATTAAATTGCATAATGTCCCTTTACTTGCATATTCTGGTGATGGCTTGAGCTTGATAGCTACACAAGTTGGGAAACCGATTATGTTAGATGCTTTTACAAGCTCAATATGTGTTGATTCATGGGGACGTATTAGCCTTGCTCGTGTTTTAGTGGAATTATCATCGGATTCTAAATTAAAACGTGAAGTTACTATGGCTATCCCCAAAAAGGATGATAGTGATTTTATTACAGCATGCATCAAGGTTGAGTATGAATGGAAGCCTCCTCATTGTAAGGAGTGTAAAGTGTTTGGCAATGACCGTATCAGTTGTCCTAAATGTGTTAAAGAGGCGGTTCGTAGTGACATTAATGTGGCTTTGAAAGCTTCTACTACTTTGGAGAAGACGGATGATGGTTTCAGTGAGGTACATAATCGTAAGGTTAAAGGGAAAAAGGTTGGGGTACCTCAGAAACAACCGTCTCGTGGTATTGATGTGAGTAAAAGGGCTGAATTTAAGCCTTCTAAGCCTAAGCAGGTGTATGTAGCTGTGTCGAAGAAGCCGAATGCTAATAAGGAGATAATAAATAATGAGGCAAGTACGAGTGGGACGACATTTGCTACATCAAACCCATTTGATGCTCTTGCTATGGATGATACTGATGAAAATGGTATTCCTTGTCCTACTCGTATTGTTGAGAAAATTGGGAAGCTTGAAAAGCTAATTATTGATGGGAAAGCTACTTTTGTAGATGATGATGGTCATCGTCTAAAAAAGGTTGATTATCCGGGTAATAAAAAGGAGGATAAGGTGGATGGGTCTCAAAAGACTTGTAATGATTCACAAGAGCAGCTTATGAGTGACTTGAAAGAGAAGGAGCAGGTTGCGGCTTCTAAGGCTAGTTCCTCTTCTTCTCCGTATGCCAGGGTGGGTAACCCATTTTCTAAGGTGGGGGAAATGGTTGTTTCGGACAGTGATGATGAGGAGGTGTTTCCACCGGATACTCCAATGGCTAATTTTCTCGCTTCGACAGGCAGTGGGCACGAGCTTAAAGAGTACTATGATTACTATGCATATCAGGTCTACGATTTACCAGGGAAATTGGATGCTTTTTATGATATGTATGATATCAAGCCTTAAGGTCGTGATAGGTAGTGATTTTGTTTTTAGTAGGTGTCTTGTGTAACATAGTGAATAGTGGTTTGTTTTCTAGTTTAAACGATAGGAAGTGTCTTGTTATGTAAGTTTTTCTGCCTATGTAACGGGTTGAGATATGAGACTTCACTCATATCTTTTGTACTTAATCGTTTTTTAGAGTAATACATTTGCTGAGAAAACCTTTTAACAAGGAGAAAAGAAAAAACCCCTGGAGTGCTCAGGAACTCAATGTATCATTAGCCTACAAAGTATAACCAAGCGTATGCATAATTAAGGTTTGTTTTTAGATGTCCCGACATTAGAATTGTTACATTTCACATTTACATCGCAGTTTCTAACATTATATATCTATACTACATATAAAGAGTGTATGATCAAATCTTGAAAAGTGAAATCTTGAAAGTCAAAGGTGAGAGGAATGTACAATGTAATTAATACTCTTATTAAAACACCCATAATTTAAAAGTACAATAATTTATTCACATATCAAATTAAAAACAACCAATTAAAACACTTCTTACTAAAAAGTATAATAAAATTTTCATAATATACAATTTAAACAAGCTACAACATAATCTAAAATATAAAATAATTAAACACACTAATTAATGTTATTTTACACATTATACAAATTAATAAAACACACAAAGCTTCATACAAGCTAACAAGTTGATGATATATATGGTTTTGAAAAGACTGGACCAACGGGTTCAACCGGGAACCGGTGTCGCCACCGGTTTGGCTAATCAATAAAACCCATACGAAAACATATATTTCAAAAGGAAACTATTAATACACATCGAAAACCAGGTTGACTCGGGACGCTTCAAATCTGGCGGGTTGACCCGGTTTAATTTGACATGTTTTCGACTCAACCCGTCGGGTTGACTCGGTTTAAATCGACCCGTTTTTCGACAAGAACAGGTCGAACCAGGTTTCAAAACATTATGTTTAATCCCTAAATCTTTAAACTTTTATTATTTTTATAACCGAGAAATTTTTTTAGCACTAAACGATATGTTGTTATAAAATCTTGTTGCTATGCACGAGTGCTTGTCTAGTATCAAGTTATACACATATACTTTACGTTACGTGATTAGATATTGTTTCTGAAACATGTATATTTGTAATTAAATCACTAAACTATAGTGTCCAAATTAGAATGGAGCACCATAAAAAAAACTTGGAAAGAAGCCAATAGTTTTGGGCATGAAAATAAGGTGGAGGGCCACTTTATCGAGAGGAGAAAATAGTAAGTTGTCCCCCACTTATCTCATTTATCCAATCATCCAACACCGACCATAATGAACTCAATGATAAAGAGTGTAATGAAAAAATATACTACCTCCGTTCCTAAATAAATGTCCAGTTTGATTTTTCAGAGTCAAACTGATTCAACTTTGACTTTAACTATTGTTGTGGGTGTTATATAATATTTGATGCAAAATATATGAATGGTTTATGTTTTAAGTGTATTTTTCAATGGTATAATTTTTTATCATGTATTATATAACACAAAAAAAATATTTACGGTCAAAGTTGAACCAGTTTGACTCTGAAAAGTCAAACTGGACATTTATTTAAAGACGGAGGGAGTAACATGTAACAAAATTAGTGTGCTTGTGTTTTACAGTGCTCGATATTTCTATAACAGTTTAGAGTAGAAAAATACATGATGTTATGGGATATCGTAGATTCTGATTTTGCCATACATGTTCACTAAAGAGTATATGGAAATATCTTTATGTAATACGAGTGTAACTTACTACTAGATTATTTATGGGGCCGTCTCAAGTATCGAAGGGCCTATGGAGAATTCTCAAGTTGGAGCCTAAAATAATGTAATCAACAGTTATTCAAATTTTGCGCTAACCTTTTCAAATTTTATATAATTTTAAGCCTAAAGCCGTTACTTAGCATTTTTATGGTTCTGACGACCCGTATATTAATTAGAGTAATGCTATTTAGGCCTACAATCTAAGACTAAATATATGCCTAATGCATAATTTACTTGTACAATTGTGTTGTACATTTTCTCTCTCCAAATTTCAACCAATCACTTTTTCAAATCCACCAATCAAATCATTAGGCATACAAGTAGGTTTGCTAATTAGGCATAAGAATCATTTTTCTAGTATCTATGTAAATGAGTAGTAAACATTTCAAGCTAAGTTTCATGTGGTTTCTTTCGGTGTTTTGTAACCTGGTTCGACTTGGCCGGTTGAACTGTTTTTAGCCGAAAAACGAGTCAAAATAAACCGGTTTCTCGAGGCTTGAGAATCTAGTTTGACTAGCCGAGTTTCAAGTGACCCGAGTCAACTCAGGTCACCAAAGTCGGCCGAGTTTGATATTTTTTATTTTCTTTATACTTTAGAAAATGTATATGATAAGTTTGGATTGAACGTGATGATGGTTGATTTTTTTTTATTATTATTTTTTTTTTTTTAAGTTTAAAACTTGTATCGTCGTTGACTTATATGTGTTTGGTATCGTGTAATTTATGTTTTATAAACCTATAATGTGAAGGCTATTGAATATTTTGAGGCTTTATGTATGTATGGTATTAAAAATTAAAGGTTTTGTAGGTATTTAGTGAGCCGAAAAATTGTAATATACTTAAATGGAAAACCAGGTTGAACCGGTAACCCCGTGACCCGATAAATTGACCGGGTCGATTTTAGACCCGGTTTTTAATACATTGATTTCTTTGGCAGTTTGGCAATCATTTACTACAAACATTTCAGACAAGGATTTTTGTTCGGTTACTATCTTGAACATACTACTAGGATTCATTCTATTACGGTCTTAGTATATTATTACTTCAATTATTCAGGTAACCATTTATAGTAATCATTATCATATTGAACTTAGAACTGAACTTAGCGAACTCAGATATGATTGTATCTTATATTTATCTATTAAACTCCGAATATTCGCAAGTATAGTACTTGCAACATTACCAACAAAACCGTAAAAAAATTGACAGAGTGTAAGTATCTAGTGCCCAATTGCAATTGTGTAAGCTGATACATTTTTCTTTTCGCTTGATGAGTGTCCACTTACATGAAGCAGAAAAGAGGGATCAAAACAACAATAACATGCCACAAACTAGCAATTTTCAATATGATCATTCCCTATAAAACCCTAACATGGGTTTTTTTTGCGCCACCTATGTGTGACACAATTACGTTCCGTCCAAAAACCCCAATAACGCACTAGAAAATGTTCCCATCTACTTTGTGAGCCCAAAATCATATATACAAATAGTCGTGTATTGTGTCACCTTAACAAACGACAAAACATAAACAATGTCAATACATACTAATACAAATTGCGCTCATCAAAAGTCAATAGCGCGTTTGGTTGATAGGATCTGGTATAGGTTCAAAGAATGATAAGGAAATCGAACATTTAGTGAAGCCTGAGATTAAAAATAATACTTCAAATTTGGCATCTCTCAATCCTATAGGCAACAAGCCAGGTTTTCAAACAATTGGCCCATCTTTTGATAGATTTTAGGTGTTCCTTAACATTATTTTTTTTATTCATTTCTTGTAATAATAATAATTGTAGAAAAATACTCCGTATTGTATACCCATGTATGCTTCTATATATCTTTTTAGTCTCATGGGTGAATTATTTACCGATGAGTGAGAAATTGAGTCCTTTAATTAAATAAATTAGTGCTACTTAAGATGTAAGAGGATAAACTGAAAGGAATTTAAGAGGATACAACTTTTTTTTTTTAAGGTGCAGTTTGGTTCACAGTTTTTAGTGGGTTTAGGATTTAAAATTATAAAAACCTTTGTTTGGTTCGAATTCATGAGCCATGCTACAGTGTTTTAACCCCTTATTCACGGGTTTAGCCAAAAGTCACCGCTCCCTCCTCCTTTCTGACATAGTTTCTGATTTTGTTGACTTTTTTGTTTTTAAAGATTTCCTAGCCACAAATTATTTGCACTTATTTTTTTTTTTAGCTTTTATAAAATATAAAAACAATATATTAATCCAATCAAATCAAACAATATTAACTTTATAATATATTTTCTGTTTCTAAATCCAAATCCTAATCCACAACTTTATATTTAAATCCAAATCCTAATATAAACCCATCTACGAACCAAACGGCCCCTTAGTTTTAATGTCAAATCTCATATCTATTAACTTAAAATCCAAACACAGCCTTATTATAAATTTATAACAAATGAAAACAAGACAAGCAATTTCAAACACCTCGTTTTCAGGGTCCATTTGGTTGACATATTTTTTGGGTAGTTTAGGAATAATGGTAAAAAATAGATGTTATATATGTGCTAATGGGTCCAATGATCAATGATGAAAATTGAGCATGCACAAATTCTTAGTTGGAAGGCATGATTACAATAAAATTATATTTATTTTTATTTTTATAAGTAGTTATTTAAGAAAAATAACAAAATCTCTGTTTTCTTTTCCTTTATAATAATAAATTTTTGTTTTTTTCCTATGATATTCATTTACATAACAAATAATAATTTAAAAGATTACTTTGTACATTTTTTCTCACTCATTAGACTGAACGTAACAAGATGCGTCCTATTCTAATTTCTTCTAATGAACACGTCCCCTCCCACTACATGGAAACAAAATCCTAAACCTTTCGGCGAATTCGAATATCCAATTCCCAAACACCCCCGCACGCATATCCAGTTTTCACTGGTATTCCCGCCATTAATTAGCGAATTCCCTCCAAAGAAGCCCCACTACAAAAACCACACACATTTTTATACTCTTTCACAAATAGAATCCAATTGGAAACACTAATCGAAGAAGAAGAAGAAGCAATATAATGGTATCAGTTAAGAAGAGAAACCCCCTTTTCAATCTCACCAACCTCACTTCCAAATCCAACAAACCTCATGTCCGTACCACTCCTCCTACTCCCAGCCCTGGTATACTCTTTTTAACACAAATGTTTCTGTTTGTTTTTATTCAATGTTCAACTGGTTTTATTATTTTCTTAATTGTCTCTATTTGCTTTCAATGTACTAGTTGAACCGTTTTTTTTTTTTTTTTTTTTTTTTATTTTTTTTATTTAGCTGATGTTGCTATAATCGTAATAAGTTACTACTATTTGTCATTTGATTTGAATTGTTTTATGTGTAGTGTTACAGTCAGGTGTTATTTGTATAGTTTATGATTTAATTTATCTGGCTGTGTTTGTTTTATGATTTGAGCTACATTTATTTTGAGTGAGTGCAACATATATAAGTTTGCTTCATGTGTTCTGTTTTACTAGTATATGATAGTACCATCATCTCAGGGCTTTCTAATATTTGAGTGGCTTAATTTCTTCATGTTTTCGATCATTAAGCTTTATAATTGTCAGCGCAGTTTAAGATACTAGAATAGTAGAATTAATCACTTGGGTAGTAAGCATTGTGTAGAATTCATGTTCTTGGGTTATTATGATTCTAAACTACATTGTTTGTTGGTATTGTGTAGCATCTAGTCGAAGACAGACTATATTGAAAACCAGGAGGAATAAGACAAAGGCTTCCCCTATTCCTGTTTATCATGTTTCGCTTGAGAAAACTAAGAATGATTCAGAGAAAGAAAAGAAGAACACAGAGGATGTTCATATGCTACTTTCTGCAGTTAAGTTACCCGGGAACAGGAAACAAGTCGCTGTGCCACCTAGTCCTCCAATGAAGAACGTGGACAGTATGGATCTTCCGTTAGGTGAGAAGTCTAAAGATAGTGAGAAGGCGTTTGTTGTCAGTTCGAGTCTCTTTGAATTTACTGAGAAGTACAATGAGAATGAAGTTGCTAAACCTCTTAACAGGTAGTATGTTATTACGTACTTACACAAGCAAATATATATGTGAATGTACGTTTTAAATTGATAAGCATTTTCTTGACCGTTTTAAAGGGAAAGAAAAAGTGGATCACACTGTATGCGCATGTATGTTTAGTAAGTTTTATCAACAATCTTTGTGATCTTTGTCTTTTTTTTAGGATTAAAGTTGAAGGAGCAGAAAAAGAGTCACAGTCTAAGTCGTCAACAGATAACAAGGTTTGTTCATATCACGTTTTTCTAGAAGTTGGATGTATCGTTATGAGAATTGCATCTCTTCCAGAGTTTAATTTTGCAAAATCAGTACACAGCACATAACTTTTGACATATCAAATATACATGAACTTGGATTACAGAGTGGGCAATGTCACAATAACTGCACGATAACGTTGCCAGCATGTTTGTATTCTGCCATCATGGTTACTTACAATTAAAATATCAGCATATAAATACTGTTAATGATTGTGAAGGATAAAACTCATGACCATTAAGTCAATACTACATTTTATAATGTTTTAGAAACCAATTGAATAACTACCAAAAAGTTCATAATGATCATTGTTGTGCAGAACAAGAAATGCTCATCAAAGGGAAGTCCCAGAGCATATGTAGTCCCACACGAGTTTATTAGACAACAAATAGCTTACTATAAAGAGATTGATGAGTATGAACTAGAAGTGGAAGAAGTGGAGTAACTACCAGTATATGAGGAAATGAGGAATGATGTTTTATTGTAAGTAGGTCCATCACACTTATTTGAGTTTCATATATTGTCACTCTCACATATGTCAAAAATCAAAATATCCCCAAATGATCAAGCACTTAGCATTATGATCTACATGGACAGCAAGTTATAATACGCCTATATGTTACGTACTATATAAAAACATTTTATATTGATATAATATGACGTAGCAGTTGTATATCCATATTGTTTTATACTCGTATAATATTCTCAAAACAGTCTCGTGCTGTCATTAGGCCCTTTTGTTTAGTGGATTATACCCCTTTAGCACTTTGGTTTAGTTGGATTGTGTTCATTATATATGCTTGTTTTACTCGTCGGAAGGTTTTGGTTTTCTTTGATTGATTCAATAATTTTTTGAGTTGGTGGATGTTACATAAGATGGGAAATTCACCTAACACCCTGTTCTCAGCACTTGTATTTGTTGTGAAACATTACCTCAGGAATCAATTAATCTTGATATAGTGTGATTTATGAGCTCATGACAGTAATTATCTTAGTCTTAGCTCTCAATACCAAGCATTATGCAACATAAAGGCACACTGACAGGAAGGCAATGATTTCATAACATGACCCGTGCATGTTTTTTGGCTGGTGTCAAGTTGACTACTGCCTTTTGGTTGAGTGCACAAACCCTGTCTAATGAAATGCTTTGTAGGGTAGTTTTGGCACTTGGATTGCAGTGAATTCAAAAGTAAGAATGATGGTGTAGTTTTGAAGGAAAATATGCTGTTTATCATACGAAATATTAATGCATACACATCTTTCATAGGTAACCTTGTAGCTAATACAAGAATGATACCATTTGTTGGACTAATGGACAAAGCTTGTATAAAACAGATTTTTATATGCAATGTATACTGCTCATGTAACGGATGTGTACTGCTCATGTAACGGGTGTAGGACGTAACACAGTAGGACCCGTAATAAGTGTTGTCATTAGAGAGTTTTTTTCCTTGTTTTTAGCATCTAATTGTAATGAAGACACAAACAAGTGGGAGGTGATCTTTAATGACATTTTGTATGGTCTCAAATGATGCCTGATATATGGACATAGTTTGGAGTTTGGACTTGCCTAGGTTTTGTTTTCATTTTGGTTGATGCTACAGTTGCCCCTGAATTATGGAAATCTCCATATCCTTCATCTTCCCGGTCCCATATCTAATCGTTCGGGAAGCCTTTCTGTGTTTATTACTTCTAGTTTATTAATTAGCTGTCAGTATTGTTTATTTGTCTCTCTTATTTTGAAACCAAATACTCGCACACTATTGTCCCCTTTGGTACTTGAATTAAGAACCTATTGGTAGGTTCACATTTCTCTTAGATACTAAAACCTTTAGGCTTCAGGTTTGAGAATATTTTTTGTTGTCTTTCAGTGGTAGAAAAATTATAATCTTGGGTCTACAATGTCTACTCCACCACTTCTTGGAAATGGAAGTTGAACTAGGATAGGTTTTTACTTGAGAAGGTAGATTGTAAAACAAAAGATCGTGATCCACATTAAATGTAGGATAACGATGTGTGAATAATGTATGCAATATGGAATCTCTGCTCTATGCGTATTCTTTCGGACCACAAGTAGAGAGAGAGAGAGAGAGGGGGTAGCCAACAACATAAACGGCATGTTGATTTAGTTTTCGCATCTTTGATTCGACTGGGGTCCTTAGTACCTTTGAGCAGATTAACGAGTTTCCCTTTCACATGGGAAATCCAATTGTCCCTTCAACATTTCCAACTAAGTATTCAAAAGAATTGGATGTCTAAGATGTTATATAACAATATACCTTCTTCTAAATATTTATACTCATTGTCAATTATTTACATCACCTTCATTCAGTTTTGATCAAATCAAGTACCTGATATCAGAGGTGATATTTTGATCAAGTTTTAGGTAAAGTAACTGATTGTGTTATATTTGCTCTCCAACATATAAATATATAATTAGTAGATCATAACATGGCTAAAAGTGAAACTTGCCAAATGGGTCAATCTAGAATAAAAATTGCAGATCAACCCAACTAGACTTGTTTTTGCTTATAAGGAATCACTCGATTGCACCCTTAACTATATTGACCCACCCATCTGTCACCACTATTTAAACTATATCATTATAATGACTAAGAACGTTTAATTATTCCCATTGATCTTGTTTACATCTTAGTTAGTATGTTAGACTTTAAATAAAACAAGGTGATCCCATGGGTGACCAAGTAACATTCTTGGTGGATGTGGAGCTTTGGGTGCCATCTTATTCAAAAGGTAACAACATAAGATGAATAGTATGATCCAATAGATTTGGAACATGTAAGACGTGAGGCGTGTTCAAATATTGTACATTAGAATTATAAGATAGTGAGTTCGACTGTGCACTATTCAATATTTATTCAACGCATTCTTTCATTTCAAACCTATAATATCAGCATATCACTGTAGTTTGATTATTTTGGCCAATCACATAATAGAAATCAACACCCTGTTTAATGGGCAATGTGTTTTTGCTACTTTCAAAAGTATAGTTGATGATGATAGAATATGTAGTGTAATGCTTGGTTATTGGCTGAGAATGTCCTTGCCAAGTTTGCTATGGCCATACGGTCGTTGTTATGTGTTCAATTCCGAAGGGTCCACAGGATATGATACTTAGACACCTCTTACGGTCTTGGCTTTTTTGGTAATGTTCGGTATTCTTGATCTTTTTATGATCTTTTTATTATTGGTAATGTAAGGTTTTAAGATTACATGCTGTAAAGGTACATTAAATATTTTTATGTTTGACAATAAAAAGGCCAAATGGTATGTCAATTTTTATAAAGAAATTTCCAGTTTTTATTTAGTTGATCAGAATAAAGAAATTAGGCATCAAATGAATATCTGTCGACTGGAATAGAAAATAATTAAGTACCAAGTGAATGAACAAATTCTGCTAAAAAAAGTGAATGAACACATTTCTGGTCATATTGAATCCAAGGAAGAGTTCTGTGTAATGCGTCAGCATCAAAGAATGAAGAGTGAAGTATACCTGGTAGTGTTCAGTAGAGGAAGAGTTTACTTTGCAGACTACTTGAATGGTAAGTGTATCATGTACTCGTGTGTATACTGAAGATATTTATTGAGTGGATTAAATTGAAGTAAATAACATTGCAAGATGCAACACGTAATTTCCAATATATTTTCTGAAAGTTACAACATTTAATTTTTAGAAGTGTTAAGTCGACAAACGCGTACTTGACTACTTGCAGTGCTTGCATATGTCACTCTCCTCGGTCGGTCATTTCCGCCCTCATGGAAGAAGCAATTTGTCGACAGAACTTTGAAGGAGCAAGACAAGGTCGACGACAAAAAAAAGTAAATATATATAAACAAATAAATAATTCTGGATTATGTGTTGCTAATTCATAAATGTAGGAATAGATATATATTTTGCATTTTTTCGACGAAAAACAAATATAGTAAAAAAGAATCCTAAGATGCATTTAAGATTACAATCGAAGGTTACAAGATGCCAACCTGATGATTGCATTGAACTTGCTACAACTAGCATTGATGAAATACTCTGATCCTAACCTTGTTGAAATGCAACTTGTGAAATGAAACAAAACATAACCATGAAAGACACCCTTATAAACCCAACAGTCTCTAAAATCATCTTTGAAATGAAACATCGCCTTCACCGGGGCTAACTCACGTGACGGTAGAAGCACGACAAGAGAAGATGAATTGATGAAGCAACCTTTGACAACCCGCCAATCTCGAACTCCAAAAACCAAACCCACCGAACGCATAACCACATAATATATTTTACATGTTAGCGGCAAGGGATCCGGTGAGAAGAAAAACTAAAATGAGGAGAATGAAAATGATTTCTAACCACACATTTCAAATAAAAAAGATAGTTTTAAGGGGAGATGCATCTACTTTTATAGATGCATCTATTGTGTTCTCACCTTTCTTATTCTATTTTTTTTTTTCTTTTCACATTTGATCCTAACTCACATGTTAGCCCCCAAAAAAGACCGAAATAAATTGCTACGTGATGATGGTATAATTTTGAAAGCCTCACGTGTTGACTGTTACAGTTTCCATAAAGGTTTTTGTGAGTTTTTTTTCACCTTACATTTGCTTTGTTATTCTTATAAGGAAATTATTATTTATTGTAATGATGTTAATCGAAGTGAATGCTTCAACCTTCAACAACTCGATCAAGAAATTAGTTCCAATTAGTAATATGAAATACTCAGGTTGTGTCACGCTAATAAGAATAAGAACAATAATACCATGTCATTAAGCTAGATTTCATTTCGAGTTCCAAAGTGTTAGCTAAAACATAGCGATTATTCTTTTTCTCGATTTTATTTAATACTTGATCATATAGACGAAGTACGCACAAAACTCACATTTTACGATAGGAAGTTTTCAGCCCCCCAATACATATGCCCAAGTTCTGCCGCTGGTTTTGGTATATGCCATAAGGACAATACTTCTTGTCTAGATACAACACCACACACAAAACAAAAAAAAAAAAAAAAAAAAAAAAAAAAAAAAAAAAGGTAGACAGCCTTACCATTCTATAAAGTGAATATATGGTCTGAACTCTGAACTATACTTGTTTAACGGGCTTGAATCTAACAAGCTTGAATAAAATTTGAATTGTCATTCGAATGCACGTCAACTAAATTGTACCAACCTTGAGTCCTCGACTGATTCGGTGCCAAACTACATCATGAACCAAATACAACCTCTGAGATCTTGTTAGTTTGACAAACATATATAGGGGTGAGTATCGGGCCGGAACCGACCCGTCCCGACCCGAACCCGACTCATCCCGATCCCGATTACCTGCAAAATCATAACCGAGTCCCGACCCGATTGCCAGTCGGTGTGTGTCGGTCGGTTCGGTCGGTGTCGGGATTCGGTCGGGATGTCGGTATCGCTTTGTTCTTTCTTCGGTTTTGGCCCGTCCCGACCCGACCCGTCCCGACCCGACTCCCGAGTTCGCCGGAATAGCAAACCGACTCCCGACCCGTTTGCTAGTCGGGATCGGAATCGGGCCATCGGGTGGTCGGAATCGGGCCGGTAATCGGGGGTCGGTCGGTAATGCTCACCCTTAAACATATACGTGTTGTTTGTTGCTCATGTGGGGCAGCTTGTTTAGCCTTATCCGGGTTGAGATGTGGGATCCACTCACATCCTTATGTACTTCAATGTTTTTTGGTGTACAGGGTACAATTAATGCCCTTTACCCAAAAACATATACGTGTTGAAAACATTTTAAGTTCTCAAAATAAGATATCTATTAAGTTCCATTCCCCAACTAAACAATACCAAACGAATAACTAATCGTTAAGAAAATCTAGATTCAAACAGAATGCAACCAAACCTCCTGTTTGATACTTCGGTTTTGTTAGTCAAATTAGCATTGTGTTGCCTACTAAATACCCATAACTCTACACTTGTAGGCTTTTGCAAGTCAATGCATGGTGCTTGTTTATCTATAAGTTGAATACACATATACACTTATTCTTGGTCCCAAACACCCCACCAGAGAATTGAAGTCGACTAAACAAAAGGCTATAATAGTAAAATCACAAGTACACATGAGTCTCTATTTATAGCATTAGTTGCCTCTTTTTCTTCTCAAGTTTTAAGCTTCAGAAATGGAAGAAAAAGGATACACACAAGATGGGACAGTCAATCTTCGCAGGCAACCCGTGCTTTCTTCCAAGACTGGCAAATGGAAAGCTTGTGCTTTTTTAGTTGGTAACTTTACTAAACACCACTTTCTTGATTTCATATTTATATATCAAGATTCTCAAAACTTACATATATAGTTATTTATTTTCTGCTTTTTCTTAATGGGGTATGAAAAGGGTATGAAGCGTTCGAGAGAATGGCGTTTTATGGGGTGGCGTCGAATCTTGTGGTGTACTTGACTACACAATTACATGAAGACACGGTTGCTTCAGTTAGGAATGTGAATAATTGGTCAGGGGCAGTGTGGATGACCCCTATATTTGGTGCATACATTGCTGATTCTTATTTGGGTCGTTTTTGGACTTTCACCTTCTCGTCTATCATCTATGTCTTGGTACGTAATTTTTTCGATTTGTACTATATATTCATCTTAAAAGCGTATCAAACATGATATATATGAAATTTTATCTTGTAAGGTTTTGAGTTTGATCAAAAGGTTATTGCTTCTTACTTTTTTAGTATGCAATTTGATCCATGAATTTTCTTTGAATTAAAATAAGGAAATAGGTATAAAGAAAAATTCTTGGCTTAAATTTCTTGTCACCAACCATAGTTAAGTAGGCATTAAGTTGCACTATTTGTCAACCTCAAAGTGGTTATCCTTTTCATTCGAATTTTAAATTTAAGCATTATTTAAATTAGTGGATCAATCAAAATGCGCCACTGGTGATAAATAAAATTATCAACTTATCATCAAGAACAGTTTCTTATTCTTTAACCAGAAAACTTTATGCACATAAAAAAACAAGACCTTATCTTGATCATGCAATTTACCATGATTCATCTATTAGGATATAAACTTGAGGGTAACTACCATTCATGTGTATGTTCTACCTCGTCATCGAAGTTTATACTATACGTACATTACATAACCGTCTCCTACAAAGATTAATGTTCGGATCATAATTTATGCAACGACTAATAACCCGTGTTGAAATTTGTATATTTTAGGGGATGGTGCTATTGACATTGGCAGTTTCAATCAAATTCATGAAACCAACATGCATAAATGGAGTATGCAACAAAGCCAGCACTTCACAAATTGCATTCTTCTATTCAGCCTTATACATCATAGCTATAGGTGCAGGTGGGACCAAACCAAATATTTCAACATTTGGTGCTGACCAATTTGACGATTTTGACCCTAATGAAAAAAGATTAAAGGTCTCTTTTTTCAATTGGTGGATGTTTAGTAGCTTCATGGGTGCACTTGTTGCCACCCTTGGTCTTGTTTATATTCAAGAAAACTTGGGTTGGGGACTTGGTTATGGTATCCCAACCATTGGTCTCATTTTGTCACTTCTTATTTTCTACATTGGCACCCCTATATATAGACATAAAGTTAGGAAGACAGAGAGCCCCGCCGGTGAAATCGTACGTGTAGTTAGGGCTGCATTTGCCAATCGACACCATGAACCACCACGTGACCCATCGGAGCTCCATGAGCTTGATTTGCAACATTATGTTGATAGCGGGAAACGCCGAGTGTATCACACTCCCATTTTCAGGTACTAACTGTTTTTATTTTTCTGTAAATATGCTAGAGACATTTTTTGTTGCACGTATGATATTCTTGTATACGCATCAAAATACAACTAACCAAACAGTTCACGAAAAGCCAATCTTTTGGAAACGAACTTTTACCAAAAATAAGGTGCCCTACTACAACTTGCTGGTTGGACCATAACCCTTAAAAAGGGACACACACGCAAAGAAAGATAGGATAGACACTCGCATTCATTACCAAATATGGCATTTTAGTTTATATCTTGAATAAAATATGTGGGAGGTTATATGCACACCACAAATATGCATATGTGGTTTTATATAATGTTCATTACAAATGCAATTTTGTTGTGTGCACATCACTTGTTGTGTTATTCATATCACCTCCCAAAATATATACAGTAACAAATTTAGGGGTAGAGATGGAATTTTCATTGCGAATAGATTCTCCTGTGTGCTAGTTAATAGACATGCACATACACCTTTAAAAAATATATTGTACATTCTTCCATTCTAAAAGCGTCACTAATGTTATCTTAACTTTCTATATTTGGCAATAATTTCTGAAACAAACTAAAATGGTAAAGTGAACGAATTGAGAGACTCTACACAAAGAGAGCATCCAATATTGGCAATAAGGGCTATTTTAGTCATTTTGATTGTATGTTAATTTGAAGAGTTTGGATGACATGTTTTCCTATTTTGATAGGTCAAACCTAAAAAATGCATAATTAATTTGATAAACTAAGGCCTTGTTTGGCTACATTTTTAATTAGTCATGTTTAAACAAAAGATGACTTAATGTAGATACTTTTTCTTTAATCACTTTTTTCCATAAAACCTTGTGATTTTATTATTATTATTATTATTATTATTATTATTATTATTATTATTATTATTATTATTATTATTATTATTATTATTATATTTTATTTTATTTTGTTTTTTATTTTTTGGTTTCATAGTAAGATAGTTAAGTCAAATTCGAACATCACCTAAAATAGTTAAATTAACAAATAGAGAGACTAGTAAGGAAAGTGAGTATCCAAAATTTTGCAATTAGGGCCATTTTAGTCATTTTGAATGTAAGCTTTAGTTTGAAGTTCGGAAGACAGGTTTTGCTGTTTTTGGTCCATTGATATCTTTCTTGTTCCAGATTCCTCAAAGTTGTTTTACAAATTACATGCCTATAAGTCCCTATAGATTAATTTATTGAGGTCATAAATACACATTTACATTAAAAATCTCGAACGCATTGTCGGTCCCTTACTAGGTTGGACAAGATAATTAATACAAGGTGGTCCATCACATTAAAAATTTCGAATGCATATATAGTCGGTCCCTTGCTAAGTTGGGGATGACTCACTGTAAGGAAGTTTGTTACAACTGCTGGAGAAGATAATAAAAGAATCATTAAATGTTCCATAGAAACCTGCTTATTGAAGCTGGCCGATGAACATTATGCACACATGCAGTAGCAACATGACATTCATTGGATGGTTCACCAGTCATGTTCATTTAAGATTCATAATTCTACACTTGTCAAGTACATATGTGTAAAAGTAGTATTTAACAAAAACATTTTTAACGTGACATTTGCATTAAAATATGTTATAAACATTTCTCTCTTTTGCTGTTTTTGATAAGCCATGTGCAAAATTTATATGAAGATAATGAATACTTGTACTCAAGAAAATATGTTTCTCTTTTCATTAATAAGTAGTTTTGAGCAGATCATTGGGTTTATATGAATTTTTCAAGTGTACCTTCGATTTTTGAAACCGGTGCATTTGTACACCCCACACATGACACATCTTCAAATATGTGTCTGCTCTCGAGAAAAAATAATGGGGCACTATCAAGTGGGATTTATTTACATGTTTTGTACCTTTTATGGCGGTTTATGAAGAATGGTGATTGTTATCTAACGTGAGATGACAAGTTTGATTGCAGGTTCTTAGACAAAGGTGCACTAAAGGAAGCAAGGCTTGGCGTCTCACCATGTACAATAACACAAGTGGAAGGAACCAAGCTTGTATTAGGGATGAGCATGATATGGCTTGTTACCTTAATTCCTAGCACTATTTGGGCACAAATCAACACCTTGTTTGTAAAACAAGGCACTACTTTGGACCGGCATCTTGGATCAAGTTTCCAATTACCGGCAGCATCATTAGGAAGCTTTGTTACGCTCTCTATGTTAATATCAGTACCAATGTACGATAGATATTTTGTGCCTCTAATGCGTAAAAGAACCAATAACCCTAGGGGAATCACCATGCTCCAAAGACTCGGGGTAGGATTTGCAATTCAAATTCTAGCCATAGCAATTGCGTATATGGTGGAAGTTAAAAGAATGAAAGCTATCGAGGCACACCACATTTTAAATCCTAAAGAAGTTATCCCAATGAGCATTTTCTGGCTATTGCCACAATACATCCTATTAGGGGTTGCAGATGTGTTTAATGCTATTGGATTGCTTGAATTCTTCTATGACCAATCTCCAGAAGACATGCAAAGCCTTGGAACAACGTTTTTCACTAGTGGAATTGGTGTTGGCAACTTCTTGAACAGTTTCTTGGTGACCATGGTAGATAAGGTAACAAGCAGGGATGGCATGAAGAGTTGGATTGGAAAAAATCTAAACGATTCACATTTGGATTACTATTACGCGTTCCTATTGTTAATTTCGGTATTGAATTTGGGAGCTTTCTTGTGGGCATCAAAGAAATATGTTTATAAGCGGGAATCAAATGTAGAAGCAAAAGATGCAAATGTAGAAATAGAATGCAAACCCCTGGAAACAAGTCCACTGGGGTTGCAAGTTTAGAAAATTTGAAATATATTTTATTGTTATCCTATTTATAGTAAAAGTTTTATTAGTTTGGAAGTAGTTACGTTGCTTTGTGTATGATCACAATAAAAAAGCCTTTTGTTTATATTTTTATTACAAAATCTAACTTATTATGTCTTCATATACCAATGGTATTGTTTCATCTTGAACTTTCACTGCCTTAATCAATTCTATTGGCAGGGGCGGAGCTATGTACGAGCCATCTGTGACACGTGCCACACATGGTTTTTGGCGATGCAATGTGATTTTCTTGTGAATTTTAATAATTTTTTGAAAGTGCTACACTTTTTTTTAGAGGTGTTTTGAGTTGTGTTCTTGAAGAAAAAGAAGAAGATAACAAGGTAGAAGATGATGAATAATAACATTAATAAATGTGTTTTGTCCTATTTGTCTCTTATATTACTTTCTACTGTTAGACTTGAATCAAAACTCGTGTGTATTTTTAATATTCAAAGGTTGGTGACTTGGGTGCTTTTTTTTTTTTTTTTTTTTTTTTTTTTTTTTGGGTAAAAGGTCAACGACCTGGTAAATATATTACTCCAAAAAACATTTAAGTACAATGGATATGAGTGAATCTCACATCTCAGCCCGTTACATAGGCGAAAGGCTTACATAACAAGATACTTCCAATTTTCTAGACAAGAAAACAAACCATTTAAAGACTCGGACAAAAATATAACCTACTTCCTACGACCTTGGAGATTAAAGCCATAAATGGCGTTAAGAGCATCCAATTCCCCTGGAAGATCAGAAATTTGCTTCGTGTAATCATCATAGTCATCCAACTCATCTTCACGCTCATGACCACCACCAAAAAGATTAGCTGATTCGTCGAACGTGTTAAGAACCTCCTCATCATCACTATCAGTAACCACAATATCACCCACCTTAGAGAATGGGTTAGCCCTCTTATTGGCAGATGCAGACGGAATAGGAACACCTTTATTATCCAAAAGGGTAGCTTTCCCATCGATAAGTAGCTTTTCAAGCTTACTAGTTTTCTCAACTATAGGAGTAGAACCACCTTCCTTAGTTACCATTAAATCACTCACAAGGGGTTCTTGTGATGTAGTACCAGTCTTAACCAACGTATCCTCATTAACTTCCATTGTACAGCAAGCATCCACATCCATGTTGGTGTCATCATTAGGAATACCAAACGTATCCGTATCATCCATATTAAGAGCATCAAATTTGTTAGATGTAGAGATCGTTGTACCACTAGAACTAGCCACATCAGGAGTCTTCTTCTTATTGCCACCAACATTCTTGGGTTCAGGAGGAGTCTGTTTGGGTTGATACTGAAACTTCTTACCCACAACAGGTTTAGTAAACCCTCCTTTACCCGGAATTGTAGAACCACCTTGTTTTCCTTTCTTCCTGTTATTGACAGTCTTGAAACTATCATCAACAGGCTTAGTAGGCTGAACAGGAGGTATAACAACCTTAGGGTAGTCAGTCAGAGTATGACCAAATATCTTACACTTGTCACAACGGGGTGGTTTCCACTCATATTCAACCCGTATCTTCTCAATAGTCGAACCCGTACCATCAAGTAATGGTATCTCAACAGTGAGGCTTTCCCTAAGCACCTCATCCGATCTCACTTCTATCATACATCTTGCAAAACTACTGCGGCCCCACGATTCCTTACACATATGGCTTGTAAAAGCATCAAACCTTTTAGGCGTGCCAATCAATGTGGCAAGAAGACTGAGGCCATCATCAGAAAACATTGCAAGGGGAACCTCATGGAATTTAACCCACACCGGGATGTTAGTCAAATCCTCTTTCAGTAGATTAGTGTTCAAAGTCCAAGGTTTAAGAATAATAGGAACATTTCTAATCAACCAAGGACCGTTCTCCAGCACATCATCAACACCTTTCTTCGAATTGAACTTAAAGAAGAAGAATCCCTTTGCATTCATCATAACCTTTTGCACACCAAACTTAGCCCATGCATTGCGTACATAGTAATCAACAACAGGAAAAGCAAGGCGTTGGCCAAGGAAATAACCGTAGAGAGTATTCTCAAACCTCGTGTTTACCTCTTCCACTATTGACAAAGGAACAGAAAGGTCAACACCATCCTTCTTTTTGCTACATTCCAACCTCCGAAAATTAGACACATGTTTCAGAGGTTCATTAGAAGTGACAGCCACATAAGAACCCGACTTCCCTCCACTAGTAGTAACAACCTTAGAAGCATAAGGACCAGAATTATGCCCAGTATCGCATGAGGAAGAAGCCTTATTAGCAACAATCTCACTTTGAATATTAGCCATGGCTTCATCAAAGTTCGTATGTGCCTTAGATAGCAAGTTCGTCACAGTATCAGCACTAGTACTCGGCTCCAAGTCATCACCATGTGGTGTATCTTTTGTAAGTGGAACCGGCTCCACCTCAGACAACAAATCAACACCCTCAACATTAACGTTACCATTCCCACTAGGCTTGGACACAATAGTAGCAACTTTGGAATTCAAAAAACCCTTGTTCATCATCTCTCAACACCCACGACCTCAAAACCCAGACACAACAGCACGCATGCAAACAAGATGAATATTGAAACCCTAATCGCTTAGGGTTTAGATAATAAATGCCCAAATCACTAACCTCCCATCATAACAATCGAATAGTTAAAGGTAAGATTGAATGAGTATGATCGATTACTATAACTCACAAGATCGATTCAAGAACCCTTAAAAGGGATTCGTAAAATCGACTGAGATCCAGAAACACACGATCCAAGAAAAACCCTATGAACAATCAATCAGAGATCATGAAACAGATAGCAAGATCAAGAATCAGGCACTAGATTGATTGAGATAGTCGATTATAAGTAAGGGTTTTTTTTTGAGTCGTTCTTTCTTTTTAGTCGCCAGAGAGAAGTAAGGGTTTCTTTTGACTTGGGTGCTTTTAGTTTTCCTATTGTATTTCAACATCTTTTATTTACCTTATATTTTATAAAAGTTATCTACTTACAATAGTGTTGTAAACTTATAGTTATAATGTTGTCTACTATATGATTTAAGAGATTTATATTATTTTTACACTATGTTTATATTACCCGAATTCAAATAAAAAAAAAGAAAAAAAAAAAAAAAACTGGTTTTACCTTAATAAATGGAAATAAAATTAAGTTTATTCACAAAATGAATCGAGTAAAAAATCGTACCACACACGATCCAAAATTCTGTATCCACCACTATCTATTGGGCAATACGATATCAACATAAATGGATCATATAATATTTGATCCAAACATTTAGAGGAGTATAATGGGCCTTGAATAAACTATGTAAAGTAGCAATTAATTCTTTATTTTTTTCCCTAACTTATCTTCCTAACTTCAAGTATATTTATATGTGTACTCCGCTCATTGAGTTAGAAGGATAAATAGGAATAAATACCATTTTTCTTTACGTAACGAAAGGGCTTGTATCCCAATAATATCACATGTTGTGTGAGAAGCTTGCCAACCAAATGGCCGTGGGTTCAAATCTTGCATAGGACATGTGAGATAGATTTGTGATGTAAATATTATGAGATAGTTAAAATTTGTTGTTCTCGTTACTTAGTGAATAACTATTTATTAGTTAACACTTAAGTAACATGTTTGCTAACAAGATATATTTTTCTTTCGATACAACAATCTATTTATAGACAAAGACAAAGTGGATACAATGATAAACTAAAGTAGTAAGAGTGATTTAGCTTCTATTCCTAGTATGGTACAAGACATACTTTAAAGGGAACAATTTTAATAATTTTTGTACTTTTTATTAACTATAGTACTTCTTGACTTTTGATAATTGTTTTTTGAACTTATCTTCCCAAGGAGTTTCCTGCCGATTTATCAGAGTTTTGATTATACATCAAAGACATCAAAGTCTTTAGAATGCCAACAATGTTTGAGGAGATCTTCAGGGAGTCAGTGTTTTCTTGTCATCACACACTGACTCCATCATCCTGATCTTGGTCTTTGTCCTCACACTCTGAGTTTCGCCTCAGGTTGTGATGAGTCTTTATTTTCAGACTCTGAAGAACTTCTCGAAGATGACTCCCTGGTATATTGTACTCATCAAGGACTTGTATTCACTTATGTTGTTTTTCATTCAAATCTATACTAAGAGACTTTGGGATCTGAATTGGCCTAACAAAATTGTCGTTTAAAAAAAATCATTTTTCTTTGCGTATATACTAATAAAAAACTCGTAGATTTACATATTTGATCAAAATGTATAAGTTGCCCAAAAATAGTAGACTTATGTTCACTTAATGGAAAGGAATCCCTGCTTTGTTTAGCCTTATGGCAAACTTCACAAGGACCTTCATGATTTACATTAGTAAGATATAAAGAACCTTTTAGCAATTTCAAAACCTGATTAGCAGGGTGACGCAACCTATTATGCCAGACTTCTTTGGACACATGATACACACAAAACTCACTCCGATTAGTCACAGCAAGACAAGTAGAGTCCTTATGAAAAATGTACAATCCACCAAACTCACTACCAGTCACCAGAACACTCTCCTTTTTTCAAATCCTGAATATAACAGGTAGTCTCATCAAAACCAACAATAAGTTTACTATCCTTAATCATCTTATGAACAGATAACAAACTCACAGAATACTCAGACACAACTACTACATCAAACAAAATCACAATATTATTCAATCTTAAATTTCCAACATGTGCAATTTTAGCCAAAGTACCATTAGGATGACCAACTGTAAGTTTTAGATCAGATATATCAACAACACCAAACATTTTTTTCCTGTATTATTAGTCATATGCTGATTAGCACCTGAGTCAATTATCCATCCCAGATGGTAATTGACTCCACCCAATTTAATGTTAGCCCAGAAAAACTTATAAAAGTGTTGATTAAAGAAAACCTTATAGTCAATGTTACAAAAATAGTGAATCGGTACTGAGGCGGTCCATGGCCGATTAGCGATTTTTAACCGATTAATCGGCCGATTTTCTTAACTCGGCCGATTACCTTGTAAATCTCTCCAAGGTCCAAGGCCGATTAGTGATTAATCGGCCGATTCTTGCAAGACTGCTTATAGTTAAAGAAAGAACATGAGGCACTACCTGCCATAGTGGCATTAGCAGCAGTACGAGTCTTATCATTCAAAAGATTCATCAAATTTATAACCTGTTCATTAGTAAAAGACACAGTACCACTATTCTTCCCATCACCATTAGACCTAGATAAACCCTTAGCCTCAACATTATTATTCGTATTATTATTAAAACTAGTCACAGGCTTCAGGTTAGGATTCTTTTTAAAACTAGGGGATAGCCAGTTATTTCAAAACACCTCTCAAAAGTATGTCCTTTCAAACAATAGTGTTTACACAACAAACTATCATAATTTCCTCTATTATTATTACAGTTGTTACCAGACCAGTTATTATTATTAGAATTTCTTCTATTAGCATTATTCACATTAGGTCTATTAACAAAGGCAGATACCTGAGGCTTCTCAGATTTCACAGATGTGGTAGGAATCCCCCTATGGGATTCTTTCCTAAAAATGATGACAAAAAAAAACCATCCTTAACCTCAAGGAGAACTTCCCTAGTCAGGATGCTGCTCCTAATGGGTTAATAGATGTCATCAAGACCCATCAAGAATTGCA